>OU974081.1:7039879-8273641 GCA_918843875.1 Diadumene lineata
TTTAAAGATGTTTTTAGATCTGTAAATTTCTGAATGTACTAGGAAAAACGACAATCAGGCTTTATAGACAAAATGGCTATTTCGTGCAAACATAATACTTTTTTAAGAGACTTAAATTACTATAAGGTATTTGCCCGTATCCTTTTAAAACATTAAATAGAGTCCAAATCAAATACATTAGTGCACGCACGTTAAAAATCAATGCTTAAAAAATTCGAATGTGTTTTCAAACCTCAACAGTGAATATACAAATAATTACGAACGGCACTAGTGACAAATTATTGCACCCTTCTCACCTTTCCTAAACCGCTTCAACCACACTTTCCTAAATTTAGGAAAACGCTTCAAGCGTCTCCAGATTGTAATCTCTGCAATCTAAATTGGCGACCAAGCCTTATCCTTGATTTTTAACCAATCAACAAGCAGTTTCTCATCGTTGTATCTATCGAGATCTTACAGGGACTTTTGGATTGTTTTTAATCAAACTAATGCAACTTTTTTGGCGATAAATTAAGGAGCTATAGTTAGCCTTGGACAATCAGACGTAATGAAGCGCTTCAAACCGGCAAAAGTAACTGCTAGGTTCCATTCTCGTCGTTCGAAAAAACCCTTTAAGCTCCCGGTCACCGTGAAAGTTTCTGGTACTGGTAGTAGTACCTTGCCGGTCTGTCATGTTGAAAATCTTGATTCCTTGGCAATGGAAGTGACATCGGAATCAAATAGTGTATCAAAGCACGAAAGTAGAATTTTGAAATCGTTCAATAATTGGACAGGAGTACGCACGCAGCTGCTGTCAGCTTTCACCGATGAAACTTGCCTTCCTCCTGAAGCAGTCTGCATCGTTTGCACCAAAGAACCTGCTATAATACGATGCTTGCAGTGTGGACCTCAGGTTTTCACTTGCCATGCCTGCTGTTTGATCAGTCATTCCAAAATGAATCATTTCCATACACCTGAAGTTTGGAAGGTAAGCTTACGTATATCTTTGTTTACTCCCTAACTTTTATTTCGTTAACTGAATTATATAAACTTATCAGTAAAATATGATACTTTTTTCCATGTAAGGATGGGACATTTGTGCCATACGTAATGGTTCATAGCTGCAATGTTATGAAATTAACGTACCATAAAGCTTGTTGCTGTGCTCCAAGAGAAAAAAGTGAAATCACTGTTGTTGATATCAAAGGTACACGTAAATTCATACATTCCATATAAGCATAAATCATAGTTATTCTCGAGTAACCATACTTTAATCGAATATTTCATTCCCATATTTTCTTCCCAATGGTCCGTCCCTAAGCCGTGTATCTCTACCTAGTGCACATCTTCAGATATTAAATTATAACTTGGTTTGCACAAAAATAGATTGTCAAATGATGTATGATTTGAGGTGATCTTCATAAAGACTGATCCTCAGCAAAAGGTTTATTCTACAATAAATATTATACATAATTCATTCAATAGATCATTGCAGAAACAACTTCTACATGCATTCCTGATGACTATTCTATCTGATGAGAAGCATTTATAAGCAGATTAATTTACCATTAAATAGTTTGAACAAGCATGAACCCCAGAGGGGTGAGGGTTCTGGAGATAAACGATTGGGGGTGCTCATCATATCTTTTTGGTGTAAAAATCAGTGATTTGGAATCTTTAAGTGTTTAAAAATGAACGGCAAACACTTTCATTCTTTTCATATATGAAAAATTCATTGATATTTATTTATTGCTAAAAAAGTCAGTTTATATTTAAACATGCTAAATTATGAACATCTAGTAAATTATATACGTCAGTATCTTATAAGTCTGTAATGATACATACATAAATTTTGTTCTAATTGATTATGCTATGCATGCAGGTAACCAACATTTCAAGCAAATCGAAGTCTGTTCCTGTGAAAAAACTGCAGTTACTTTAATGAGGTAAACATATAGAATTATAATAATAAAGCTGTGTATAATGAATATACAATATTAGTTCAATTATTTTATTTCAATTAGAAATTATCAATTTACAAATTTTACTTTTCAAACAGTATTACGTGCATGCAACAATATTATTAGTGACAATGTTGTTGATACTATTGACAATTATGATAGTGATGATGATGATATTGATCTCTATCTTGCTGTGTAAAAACTGAATGAACCAAGTAGTATGATTTAATAAACTGTTTACAAGCAATATAAATTATATATAAAACAATATATAGATTAAAAATATGAATTCAAAATAAATGTAGGTATGGTTTGTGGCCTGGCTCCCCAGAAAAACCAACAATTGCTTTCCAGCTGGAATTAATGGAGCTCTTCCGAGTCCTATTTGTTCATTGTAAGGTTTCTCTGAATGAAATGACTGAGGTCCTTCAATTCACAAGACATCCACTGCTGCCAAAATTGGTGAGATTACTGTCGATGTTGATAATTAGATAAGTCATTTTAATGTTGTATACTAGTGTCTTATCATATGTCTAGATTAATGCTGCTATTTTAGATTTAGAATTTCAAAATAGGATGAAATTTGGCTGAGATATTTCATGCTAGACCTTATGCAAATAAGAATAAATTCTGCCTTACCCAGTGTTATAATTACAGATGCCATAATTGCATTGTTTTGTATTATAATTATTGATCATGAATTAGTAATTTATTTATTTTTTGATTATTTATTTTCAATATTCATGTTCATCAGAGAATTGGATATTTATATATAATAAAGTTACCTAATAAAAGGATTGATGATTGAAGTAGAGGGGGCTCTGATGATTTTATGGGGTGAGTTCTTTTCTGGTAACAAAGGTTTAGCACCCAGACTATCAAAAAGGAATCCTAACTTTTGTAGAAGCTGGTCATCATTGGGAGGGCTGGGCCAGCAATATGGTTGTTGTTGCATGTGTTACAAGGGTCTGGTGGAGGGTCAGGGGGGGGGGGGGGGTGTTTGCTCAATGCGATATGTATTTTTTCTCTCAAAAAAATCTAAAATCATAATAGATTCCCTCTAGATAGAAAATGAACACTCATGACCAGGACATAAATATCTGAATAAGCAAGGGTAAAGGGTAGCTTACATTGTCTCATTTTATTTACAGGCATCATCTCTGTATTCTACATTAAATTCTGGTTGTTTTGAGGAGTACAGGTATTTTCTATCGTGACATAAGATGTTTATTTTTTTTAATAAAAAATATGTACTTTATGGTAAATCCTTAAGTGAACACCTTTCAATTCCATAGTCAAATATGTAAAACATTTGCAGTTGCCATTACACAAGCCCATGCATACACAGCCAATTTTAGCAATCAGTAAATTAAGCATAAAATTGAGCATTCCATCAGATGATTTACACAAGGAGTATTCTCCAGACATCCACAATATTATAATTCTTACATTATACTACATTATACGTTTCCACTCTAGACTGTTCTTTCAACAAGTCAATAATCTCAGCTACTTAGACAAGAGGCTTTATGATGGTACTGATTGTCCAATGTGCCCCCAAGTAAGATTTATTGAATTATAGTAATTGCAATGAGAATTATTCAAAAAATATCAAGAAAATTCAAATGTATATCAAATTAGAAATTGATCCACATCATTATCCATTTGTTTTGTTTTTGCTTTCATTATTATTAGGAAAATGGAATCTTAATTGAAAGCATGGATGCATGTTTTGGCCTCTGTCGTAAAAAGGCAAAAGGATCTACAGGGATGGCAAATGGAAGACACAACAATGCATTTTTTGCTGATCAAGATGATGTTGATAACTTTATTGACACTTACACATCTGCCACCTCTGGTAATTCAAATTCAGATAAGGTATAATTAAGTGAGTTTATCTGTCCATCCTCAAAGATATTTCTATCTGGCATTACTAAATAATGAAGTGTTAAAATTTATCAATTATACAGTTGCATAAACTACCTGTAAATTATTAATATATGAATTATTGTGTGCATATATACGTGAACTAAAAACACATCTTTTCAAAATAGCTTTTAATTTATCTCCTACTCTTTAATCAACATTTTAATAAAGCTTATTGCAATTACTTCTTACATTTTATAATCTAGGGAAAAAAAACAATTTTTATGATATTCCCATTTTTTTTATTCGTTGTAAAGCGCTGTTGAGCCATGTGGAATTGGCGCTATATAAAACATCATTTATTATTATTATTATTATTATTATTATATATGAGTCAACTTAAAAATGCATATCCTATCATAAGGAAACACTTAATCTCATAACAATAATGATTATTAAAATGAGGTGCAATCAACATATTAATGCTGTATTTTGATTCATTGTCTTGAATTGATGTGTTTTAGGAATGTAGCAATTTTCATGCTGGCGAAATTTCAAGCTCACTCCGGTCGAAGGGAAAAAACAAGCTTCTGGATGAAAAGGCTGTGTTTGGCAGAGTTTGTCGACATGATTATCCAAAGGGGTTTCTGAATATCAAGCATGGCGAGAGGTAAGATATTCAAGTCAATGAATATCCCTCAGCTTTATTCATTATTTTTATTTTATTAAGTAAAGCTTGATACAGGGTTCTGGGGTTCTTTGTCAGTCAACTTTCCATTTTTTGATACTTTGCAATCTTAGCTCCAATATTTGTGACACTTTTCCCATGAGATACAATATTTTACCAAATGCATTATTGATTATGTTTTTGTCATATGACAGAATTTCATATTCAGTTTATGAATGCAAGCGCATTGTTGAGAAAGTAAAAGGCAAGCCCAATCTCAGTGCAATTATCATGTATGATATAGCATGTGTTCTTTCATCACATATCAAGGTTAGTTCAATTTCCTTATAATCTATAAAAAGTTGACTGAGTACCTGTGTGTGCCTGCCCACTTCATCGCCCCCAGAGCAGGACGATTACCTCCGCCGCCCTACTATGTATAAAATGTATTTTTTTCTATTCAAGCACATGCGTATACATTATTTGTACTTTAAAACCAGAATCCTCTCATTTTATCAATACATTTTTAAATTGCGAATGATTAAATATTCTCATTACTATTCACAGAAAAATCCGTCACTGAAGGAGTTATCCTCAATTCCCCTTGCAATACCCATTTTTCATTGTTACGGACACAAAGCCTCTTGTCAGGTAGGTATATATTTAGCATAAAAGGCTGGTTTTCACTATCGACGCAAGTATCAAAATGTTTCCGTCCTTGTGCTTGCGTCGCTACTGAAAACCAGGCTTAAGATACTTATCCCATGAATGGATTTTTCCGTGACAAGCATTTATGCAGTTGTGGTTTATGTTTTATTTGAAACCCCATACAGCACTGTAAACAACAGAGCGATGAAGTGCAAGACAGTTGCCATCATTTCATGTGCGTCATTAATTTAATTTAATTTAATTTAATTTAATTAGTCTTTGTTGACTCGTGTTATTGGCAGATTCAGTACAATCCAAGGCGAACTAAATTTCTGGGTTTAACTGATGGCGAAGGTACCGAAAGACTTTGGGCATTCTTAAGAGACTTCAGTAGAATTACAAAAGAAATGGGTCCCCAGAAACGTGTAAATGCATTGACTGATGGGTTAATCCATTATGGCCAACTGTTGGTAGCCAAACAAGGTAAGATGCAATCATTAACATAATTACTGGTGGGAATTCACAACGATTTTTGCGTGTTCAACTATATTTGCTTATTTCTTCAAGGTTTTATTATCAAGAACAAATTGAAACGTGCATCAAGATTGAAGGAAAAAAGCATAGAGGAACTTAATGAAATAACTTCGTCTCTGACATCTACATGTGAGATATTATGTACATGTGCATATGTTATTTTCAATTTGCTTTACATTTCAAATGTATTGCAAAAAATGTCACTGATATTTCATTCTATAATCGTCAGTTGTATACAACACCACAAGTATGGAGGCGTTGCTAACTCAAGAGCAAGACGAACTTCTGTCAAAGAAAGAAGGTGACAATGCAATGTTTTGCCTTCATATTTCGAAATGAATACTTTTGATTTGAGTTGAACCTTTTTGGCAAAGGATCGCGTATTAATTCTAATAATTCATATTCAGAACCCGAGCTCACCTGGGACGAAACATATGCAGATCTTCTCATGCAGCACACACAAATAAGGTTTGTTCCATTAAAAACGATTGGCTCTGAACTTTTAGGAGTTGTTGCGCGAGAGCATGGCTCTTATTGAACAACATTACGTATTGCCGCGCCTTGAAAAAGAGTGACCATTGTTAACTGACAAATCCAAAACTTACACTTTTACGTGTGTGATACCACCTGTGATCTAAACACAAGGAAAGTATGCGTCCAATCATACCACGCGCAAGTGAGTCTGTTATAGTTAAAGTAATACTTGCGCATTCTTTTACAACAGGAATGGAATGGCTTCAGTTGAAGACGCTAATGAAATCTCCAAACTTCGAAAGAAATCAGAAAAGTAAGTTTTCTGTAGGAAAAGCTTCTCACGGTAATGCCATGCACAACTGGGAGATATTTTGACCGTGCTCTTGTCCTTGGCTGATAGATTCGCAGGTGTAATTGAAGTTTATTTTATTCATAGAAGTGAGAAATCCTTACAAGTAATAGAGAAGGCCCATGGAATTCGGAGGCGTTGGCCTTTGGAGAGCCCTACCTTCCTACATAGCAAGCAAAACTTGAATGCGAAAAGAAGAAGTGTGTGTTTGCTACAGATGCATGCTGTAGCAGCAGAGAGAGCATTTCTTTTGGAATTGAAAAAAAAATATGCAGGTATAGAAAACATGTTATCTTTCGATCTTTATTTGCATGTGTTACTAAAGTGTATCGTCCTTTTTTCATATTATCTCAGATGGACAAGCGATTGCCAAAAAACTTAGCAAGACTATAGATAAAGCCACGGCTTCATTGAATAAGCTGCTGTCAAAATGTAACGCTCTGGTTTGTAATGACGAAAAAGAAATTCCATTCGACGAAGCTAAAAATCCTGCCGCTTCTGTTTACATGGGAGTAGACTGCAAACTTCCCCGTTCACCCACAATGCCAGTTGCTATGCGACCTAAGTTAATAGAAGCGCACTGTCTTCAAGAGAGATGCACGGAGGAGTTGGCGCTTTTGGAAGCTGAGGTCGACAGGTTGAGAGTCTTTTTCCTCAGCCAAATCGCGATAGTTGACGATGTCTTGGTCAGTACCAATGACAGGGGAATTTGCAGTCTACTCAAAGTGAAGAGGATACTCTTGGCCCACGCCCTACATCAGCTGAGGACCACATTGTCGCAATGGTTTCCCGAAACGGATTTCAGCGACTGCCCTTACTTCCAAACGTTTCATCTGTCAACGGATGAAACTTGCATCTATCCAAGAAACACTGCATCAGATGACAATCCTGCCTTGTCGTCAATATATGATTGTGTTGATGATGACGATGTTTGTGATGGTGTTGATGACGACGATGATGATGGTCATTGTGATAGTTATGATGAAAGTGATGATGAATATGAAGGTGATTATTGATTATTATATGCGTAATTGATGATAGCAACGAGAATAAAGGTACTGATGATTCATTTGTGAGGAGGACGATGATAATGATAGCGGTAGTGTAAGCAAAGATACAACACTGTTGTACATCATTGTTGTATTGAGAATAAAACACTACATTTGTATGTGGTACAAGGATCCACAATAAGAACCTCAATACAAAAGTCATCTATTTTGACTCCAATCAAGAGAAAATGGTAAGAGAACCTATCCCCCATACTGGACGTTTCACACATCTATCAGTATTGCCGCCGAGTTTAAGAACGAAAAGTGATTGTTCAGTTGACCAAAAAGAAAAAAAAAAGACGAATTTTGAGTTGGGTTTGAATACAAAAGAAAAACTGCACAATGCTGGATATATTACACATTTTTCCCAGTCGTCTTTCTTTAATTAAGAATAAGGTTTTAGCAGGATTGGTAACAGACAAAAAATAGTCTGGTTTCTAAAAGTAGCACTAGCGGGGTTTCCTAGTGGGGTCTGGGGATAGGTTATCTTAGCTCAGTTTCTCTTGGTTAAATTAAGACTGCACACCGGCCGCATACGCGTTAAACAAAGTTTAACTAAATAAAGAATTCGCCAAGCTGATGGCATCAATAAAGAAAATTTTTATATAGATTTCAGAATTATGTGCATATCTGAATCTTATCTGCCATAAAATATTAAGAACTGTTTCGCACTTATGTGGCATGCACTCTAAAGCATCGAGGATTCTGTATTCGTTTCATTTAAATGTGAAATAGTAAGCAAACTACTATTTTTCTTCTTGAATTAAAACGATTAGAGCTGACTTCCACGTAGTGTTTCGCGGGTTAAGTGTAACGACTGAATCAGGACGACTGTAGTTAATATATTTTGTTATTTATCAAGACATACTTTGTAAATAGTGATTTTGAACAATCAATCTACAACATTCTCGCTTATGGACGTTACTGACTCTAGGCTACAACTTATGCTGTATATAGAGTCGTTTTCGTATGAGTGGGAAACAGTACCGCACCGTATCGTGACCGTAGTTTTTAAGACAACATTTGAATTTCCTGCCGTATCGTATCGGATCTTAACCGTATCGTTTCCCGCCCATGAGAAGACTCTATTAAGGCTGAGTTACACGGTGCGATTTGTCGTCTATCGATTTGTAGTATACGACTAGTCGTGAGGTTGGAAACCTTCTAAAACTAGTCGAAGGACATTCTAAAACGCGTTTTAGATAGTGTATGCGACTAGTTTTAGAACGTACTACGAGCTTTATAATGCATGTATACAGACGTGCGCATATATACTGGATAGAGAAAACGGCGCCCGTGTATGCTATGTTCAAACAATAAATGCATGTCATTCTTTTAGGGGTGACACTCTTCAATATGTTGTTATCACTATTCGCAAAATATCTTTCATGCTAACCATATGGCTGTTACAAAATAATGGTAATTAAGAAGATTACAATAAGGGTTATTGATAATCATAGAAAAAATATAAGTTGAAATTGAGAAAAAGCTAGAAGCGGCGCTCTTTTTGACGCTTCTCGAGTGCCATGATCATGAACATAGAACGACGAGCAACTTTTCTTTTGCTTTTGCAAAATACAAGTACATTGTATTGTACTTAATTGATTAAACACGCGCCCCAACCAATAAGAGCGTACTTTACCATCAACAAGATACATAAGAAATAATAACAGTATTTCAATAAAGAGAGATCAATATATCAAACAGATTGCAACTTAGTAGCTATAATTCGTTTGTACTATATTTATGCTTCATCAGAAAGCTATACAGATGTACTCATTTATCTATTGAGTACAAATTCTAAAAGTGTTAAGTTGTTGCAGCATAAATACAAGTAAAATCATCATTTTTATGATAATAGCATATAATATGGATTCCACTGGTCATTTTGTTTCTTTGCATTTTTTTCATGTGCGTGTGGGTCAACATCACTTTCGTCACTATCATTATCAGTTACTTATATTATTGAAAACATTACATGAGTAACTCTAGATTGCAATTAGGAATTATTTTTCCACATACAAAACTCCACACTGAAAACGGCGCAGCGCCTCATGTGATATATGGATTACCTCAAGTGAGGCGTCAGTAATGACTGAAAATCGGAGGGTGTTTTCATTCCCATTCGGGTAGTTGGGATAGTATTGGCGGTTAATGGATTTATGTTTTCATGAAGACAAATGTGAGACAACATTGCGCAAATTCGTGTATTACTGTACTGCAGGCTCAAGCATACACTTTGAAATCTAAATTAATAACAAGGTAAAAAGAAATTGATGTCATTCAAGTATACGTTGTGTGACCAGAAACTGATAAAAAGATCGTCTCTGTTCTGTTTCGATCTCCTTCATGGTGAGAATAACCTCTGCATCTCCTATGATAATAGCCGCTGACCACCAATTTAAACTCCTTGTGTAAGTTCTGCGCATGCCCATAAAATCTCACCAAATTTTATACACGACTTTGTCTTCTTAAGATAAGAACATCCTGAAAATTTCATACATATGCACGTTATAACAGAGAAGTTATGAACAATTCCATTTTTCAAAAAAATGAGTGTAAGTATAAGGTTGTCTTCAACTACTGTAGTTGGACAGCAATTGGACTGAACAAAATGACCAATTGCCATAACTCGAGCGTGCATCAATCTAACTCCACCAAATTGCACATACAAATTATTATACCCTGGATACATCAACCCTTAAAATTTCATAGTTGTAGACTCAATAACAAAGTATTTAGAACGGGTTAAATTTGTAGAAATACGCGTGCTAATTTTGTTTTTGCAAATAGTGCGGTAGGCCGATAGAAACGATGACTATGACGTAGTGTCTTCCAGTTAATCTCAACCAAATTTCATTGATAGATTATTATATCAAAGAAGCCTAAACCATGAAAATTTCCTTGATGTAGACTTAATAAAAAAGTGGTTAGAGATTATTAAAGTTTGTAGAAATACGCGTGCTAATTTTGTTTTTGGAGATAGAAACAGTGACCATCACGTAGCATCCATTAATCGCAATCCAATTCCAATGAAAGATTATTATATCAAAGAAACATAAACCATGAATATATACTTGATGTATAATTAATAATAAAGCTGATATTAGCCAAATTTCTTTAAAAAATGCGTGTAAATTTTGCTATCGCTAATTCAGCAGGCAAACAGGAACAGTGATCAAAGAACGTACGTATACGTACATATTTATTGATCTCACCCAAATCTCACTGTTATTCTCAAGATACATAAACCTCGAACGTTTTATTGAAAAAAGAAGTTTTCAATGAAATTATTGAAATTTTGCCCATCATGTGACAATCGCTACAGCAACGTTTAGGCAAAGCTGATTTCTTTAGTACTCAATCTACCTAATGATTCAAATACTACTATTCCTCGGTCTTGAGACTATAAGGATTGCCTCATAACCAAGCGTCATCACTAAACATTTGTACCTTTTTTCCCTGTTTTAGTTTCCGTCATATTTATTAACTAGACGTTATTGCATCTTGCGTCGATTGAATAAAAATTTGCGTCGATGCCACGTCTTAAATTTACTACAATTTGCCCATTCCATTCCCACGCAAATAATTGGTTTGTCATGAAAACAGAGCTACATATCTTGAGTTTAACTTTTACTCTTTAGAAGTGCAGTCATTGAAAAATGTATAAGTATAACTTAGTTTTGGTTTGTTTTGTTTCATAGTTTTTTGGTATCTGTTAAGCCACTAAGCATAAGCGCAGACGCAAGCGCAAGGAAAATATATCAAGAACTTTCACCAACGCAATCGCAAGCACAAGGATACTAGCGAAGTTTTTTGTTTTAGTTTTGTGTTTTTAAGGTCCCTTTTTTTGGCCATCTGCGCGCGATTGAGTCCCCTGTGAAAACCAGGCTTCTGGGGGTGGATCGTTAGGGGTGAAAATTTGTGAAGCCACGCCCTTTTAAAAACGTCCGATATATTTTATATGTGTTTTTGAAAAATTCCGACGAGCATGCCCGGTCCGTCCTGGACCGTTGTTACTGTCGGCACTCCCGTATCATAAAATTGGCTACCAGACTGAAACTTTCAAGAGAATTTACAGATTGCGCGGTTACATTGCATTCAAAATCTGCAAACAATCCAAGCACAGTTCGTCACTGTCAGTTGAGACACTATGTTTTTTGAATACGAACCTGGTTTTGAAGTGCAAGATATCCTTGCACAAATAAAAACGGAGAAAAAGATTGCAAGAGACATGAGTTTAAGGCAGAGATGTCTGATGCTTCAACGATTCGAAAGTCTTGTGTGCCACTTCTATGAATGCAACAGCCATGGAAAACGTGTTGTTGAACCCTCAACAGAAGCAATGTCTTCAAGTTTGATAAAGATGAAAATGGCCAACGAGGCAAAACATATATTGTCATGCTTGGAAGATGGATCAGAGCTCAGAGAACAAACACCAGCCCCCCGGCCGAAGACCAACCACGAATCTCCAAAGAAGATTTACAAGTATTCGTGTCACGTAAGCAAAAATATAAGTATAATATTTTTTACACCATATTTATTTAGAAATTGCTGCCATTGAAAGCGTTTCTCTAATACATTGTGATTTGCGTCGAAGAAAACAATAATACATACTATTAAGTAATATCTAATAATTTCATTGACAATATTATAAAAACATCCAGAGCAATACAATGTCTCTATTGATGCAGACTAAAGATTAAGAAAGATTTGTCCAGTAAGAATAAACCTTATTGCATTGTATGTACATGGATGATTAATGAATGGCAGCTGGTAAATTAACAGTGTCTTAATTACATGACAATAGCTTTCTAGCGAAGTAAAGGTTCAAAGCGTTTAAAAACTACATGGTATAAATTGTTTTATTTTCCATATAGTTGTGTAACAAAGAGTTCCAACATATTGCTAACCACCTGAAAAATGCCCACAAGCTAAGCAAAAGGCAGATAGATCAAGCAAAACAAGAGAGGGGAGAAGCTAGGAGAACAAAAAGGTATTTAAAGATATAATATACAGCTATATTTCAAAGAAGATTGAACACTTACTACTGAAATACTGCTACATTGCAAGACTGCAAGACAATGTCAGTTTTGTTGTCATTGAATACGACAGACTGATGTGCTCATTATGGCACATGTATTAACTAAGGATGGAATTCATTACAGTCCAACAAATATATTTTGATTGTTTTGATCCGAAACTGACAATGTTTGTTGTGACCCATAATGATTTTAGTTTTGGAATGCAGTATATTCATGTTCAATTTTTTTTAATTAGCTGCATTTGCAAATGTACCTTAATTATGACAAAATGATTGACTTCTTCTCTCTACTACAATAAATGATGTTTGCTTGCTGTAATATTACATCTTTTGTTGTTTTATGGTATAATTATTTATGCTATATAGTCATTCAACTAGTCACCTTGTGTCTTGTAATGATAGTTTTAATTCAATATTGGTACAATGTACAAGAGTCTGTGGGAATTGGTGGACTAGAACCAAATTCTTCACATAATCTAAGTTGACTGTCAAAAGATGTAATAGTATCAAATCTAAAACAGGTTGAATACTGCCTAATATATTGAAGGAACAGTTAATTTTAATATGAACAACCATCTTGGATATTAAGCTACTAACAGTATAAACAATTAAAATGAAATGGATCACCAACATATAATATTGTTTTCATCAATATGTGGTCAAAGCATTGAATTTACTTGAGTTGAGGAGCAGGAATATATTATCTCCTGAGACGAACCACTGACACTGATATATGCTGCCTTCATATAAAGCAAGGATCGAGTTGAAATAAAATTAATATCCAATAAATAGATTTTTAATCAAATTCATGCTTTTTGACAATTTCATTATGATCCATACAGCATTTGGTATTCAACCTTTTTTGAAATTATAGCTATACTGATCAGAATAATAAACATTCCATTTATTTTGCACACAGCAGTAATCTAATTTAAAACTTTGGTTATATACAAATAGTTGGATGTGTTTGTCCCAAACAACCAATTTATAGTGAAACCTGTAGCATATATACTGTTTAACTTTGACAGCAGCTTTTAGCACATAAAGATTAAATGACTGTTTCCCTTTTTATCTATGTTGTTTCAGAAATACCTCACCCAGTAAGAGGGCTTTAAAGGCCTGCCCAATACAAGGATGTTCTTGGGTTGGACAACGTTTTGACTATCATCTTCCTGCAGCCCATAAAATTGCCAGGGGAACAGTTAAATATAGAAAATGTACTCAATGTGTACAAACATTTAGAAGATAGGCTAATAACAATTGTAATATTGCTTCAAATTTATCTAATTGGTAGATAATGTTTCATAAATATTTCAAAGTTTGCTTTGTTATTCTGCCTTTTATTTGGTCACCAGTTTAAATTTATTTTTTAATATTTGACTTCTCTGTGCCTATAAAAGCATATAACTAGATGTTTCAGCTTTTGCAACACCATATTTGCAATATAAACTCATGTGGTACAAATCATTGTGGAAACTAACAAGTAAGCACAGTGAGCCAGGGCAATATTTTCAATGAGAAGGTCACATTCATTTTGCTTAATATAATTAATACAAGCATTTCTACAAAAGCAAATTCCATCAACACAAACTAAGGCCACCTAATTGACATGTATGTAAAATTATTTTCCAGACAGTTTTGCAGTGATTGAATTCCAACAAAATCCTACAATTTTTTTGGTAATGCTACATCAGTACTTACACACTTGTATCAAACAAAACAGGTTTGAAGTAATTTGAATGTTTGGGAAGCGAAGAAGCAAATGAAGATGTCTTACAACCATTTTCTTTGAAAACATCTCATCTAGGATCTGGCATTTTTGTGGATGCCAATCAACAAACAGAAAAATGATGAAGCAATCTGTCACTCTTCTTGCACAGTGAACACTTTGTTGGCTTTTTGATTGATGTCCACAAAAATGCCAGGTTTTAGATGAGACTTTGAGCGTTGCACTTCAACGACAATGGCTGTAGAGAATAATAGCAAAAAAAAACCCTGTGTGGATGGCCTCATTTTGGGTTGAATCACTACAATTTCAGTCATCTTGAAATTGATTTAAATTGACAAATGTTTTTAAAGCTATGAATTTACTTATAAGTTATTATTGTAATTTACTGGGTGTCTATCTTATAGTAGTAAATTACAATAATAAATTAAAATAGCTATGAAATAATTCCTGAATTTACAAGGACATTAATTATCGCCTCCTTCATAACCAATGGCAAAGAAAATAGTTGGGTTTCCTTGGACTTTGTATCAAGGTTATGGCAGAAAAATAGAGGGCCATGTTCACTCTTGATGATATTCCTTCCAAACAACTTTTCTTTTTGTGAAGATAGTAGCTTGTAGGATGAGTTTGGCAAAGATTCCAGCCAGAAGCCACTTACGCAACCACTGGGGGATATCTTTTCTATTTTTCTAACTGTTGCCTCAGTGTAGAACAGCCAGAAATTCTCTGTTGGAGATTCTGTATACGCAGGGAGGATTATACCTGGAGTTTCGGGTTCTTTGTGTTTCATGTTGGCCCCAATGGCTAGCCACGCGTCTGTTGAAAAAAACTCCCTGCATGATGTGCTATACAACATGAGACGCTGCTCTTGTGTTAGTACCAGGTCTTCAACCTCAACATTCTCTTCTCCAAACGGCATTGCTTTTGAGGCTGATTTTGCCAAATTGCTTCCTACAATGGAGGATAAGGTTGCATATTCATCCATGGTTTCACTACCAGAAGTTTCCTCAGCAGGGTCATCTGAGTTAGCAGGATGGTCTACATCAACAGGCAAATGAACCACAAAGGATATGTTTTCTCTTGCAGACATTATTTTTTGAATTTGTTTGTTGCCATAGCCTGTTGGTTTTTTGAACTCGATGCCCTGAGGTAGATTGAGTACTTCAAATCCCCGTTTTTCATAGGGGACTCTGAGTCCGGACTTTCCCATGGCTTCACCTAAAAAGATATTTCAGATCTGTTAATACAGAACAGCTACCATAAGAAACAAAAGAAACAAAGCTTACACTGTATTTGTTTTATAAGTGTTTAAGCTCAGTTATGTTCATTATGATACAAAAGTTCAAGTTTGCTCATGGGCTTTATTAGGCTTAAATTTAAGCAATACAAAGTGGGCACAAATGTGTAATGATCAGTAATAAGAAAAAAAAACTAGATCTGGATGTATTATTCAATTTATCTATGTCTGGTTCAAATAAAAACAACTTAATTAAAACAGACTAAAACCAAGTCTGGTTTTCAATTATTTTTTCCTGTGATATTTACCAAATAATTATTTATGGTAATAATTGTTACCGGTACTTTTGCCCAATTGTACAACTTTAAGTCACATTGCATTGTAGTATATTGTTTTCAAAACATAATCAACTTACTATATTTGAGATTAAACAGATCTTGCACATCTTTATGTGTGAATTCGCGATTTTGACATTCAACAGCTGTTTAGAGAAGAAAAGGGGAGGAAAGCTAATAAATATATTTTAATATATAGGAAAGCACTTCAAATGCACCACAAATGGTCAATAATTTAGGGTTATTTGATTCCAGCACCTATAGAAAGGTAGTCTGTAACAAGACAATTGTAGACTGAAATGGAACCATCTCATAATTTTTGAAAGTACATGTCATATTACAGACTGCACTTTGCATGCTGTGTTTTCATTGTTCAATGGGTTGCATAAGCACAAAATTACAATCTGCACAGCAATTTAAATTTAAGTATTGAGGCTATTCTTCCAAATAAAGCATTATGGAGGGAACTGCCCAACCTTTCATAGTTAAGATATGTAGTGTATTGATATTTGACAGACATTGATCAAATGAATACTATATGTAGTTAAAATAATTACCGGTAATCTGTAATACACAATCATGGCAATTAATATGGAATGTTTCATAATTAATAACTGCAATAATATTGAATATATCAGAATATGTTGACTTACAAAAGTGCTGTGCAAATTTCATATATATGTTTGGATGTGAACGAAGGAAAAACGAGCCCTCGCTAGAGCCACCAAGGTCAACAACACCAGTGCCCATACACTTGTCCTCTAGGAATATAATTGCAGACTCACAGCCAAGGTCTTCCAGGAAATAGGCCTGAGATAAAATTACAATTATTAGGCAATGGCATAGGCAATATGGGCTGTATTTGGAGATGAATACAATGCAACTTAATGGCTAATCTTGCACAGATTGATGTTTTATAATCTTGTTATATCACTTTAAAGATTTGCCTCACTTCCTTTAAGTTAAGGCAAGTACTCATTCCATGCAAGTATAGCACCCACTACTAAATTGCCTACTTATTTACTAGCTGGAAGTATTCACCCAGTGTAGAAACATTGTCAAATGAATATAACAAATAGAACATTAAAGAGCAATTTAGTTAAAGGTTTTTTTTACAATTAAGACAAAAGAAGGTTACTATAACTGCTTCACATTCTTAAATTGTCTGTTCACTTATTTTTACTAAGGTGCAAATATATGTATTACATTCATGTATTAAGGCCTCAATAACTGTTAGTCATTATTCATTTGTAGGGATAATTGGGAGAGCACATCTTATAATTCATAAAGTTTTGTATGATTGAAATTAAAAGAGGTAATAGAGTATGCCTTAATTGAAGAACAATTAATGATTCCCTGCTATTGACCTGCCAATGGCCATATATACTAATAATTAAGGTAATATTCAATAATCATATTTACCTCTTCCAACATTTGCTTTTTGTGTATTTGTATTTGTTTTTTTCTTGTTTCTTCATCCATATCACTAATGGCAGAAGGGTCTTTATACTTTTTCGATTGCTCCAAAAACTCTTCTTTAGAAGTTTGTGGGAGGTTTTTCCAAGCCTCCCCTGCCATCTTGTACTTTTCCTCCCTTGTCAGTTCTTTACACTCATCTTTAAGTTGAAAAGGAATTAAATATTAGAATACTTATTTGACTTTTTATATTGCAATTTTACCCACATAATGAAGTCAGTTGAATTGTCAGGTTCAGAAACATAAGAACATAGAACTGAGACCAAAAGGCTATCTTGGAAGTAAGAATTAAAAATGAAAAAAATATATATATTTGCTTCATTAAAATGTCTATAGTAGAATATTAGCAATGTACGTTTGGGTATGTGTGAATTCATGATACCAATGGGTAATATAAACCATACTCTAATTCTGCAATTTCCCATGAACACTTTTGTCTCATATGTTCTATGAACTTGAACTGTCAATTTTATTAAACTCACTGTCCATATTGACACCTAATTGCTGAATAATGGTAGATAATTATTACATTTTATACAGATAATCTTATCTAGATATCTAGTAATGAGATGAAAGGAAAACAAAAGAAAATTATTTCGTAGTAGATAGGCCTTGGATACTAGACATGGAAAATAAATTTGCTTCTTTATTAAGTGAAGCATCCATGATGAAAAATGTGATTTTTTTGTTTAGCATCTCATTATTAGAATAATATGTTTATAAACACATGTTTATAATTAATGTAATGTGTTTCTGCAATTGAGTGGTATTGCACATAAAAAAGGAAAAGAACAAGTTAAGAATGCATCCTTACCAGCACGCAAGTATTCAGAGCAAAACATATTGTAAGATGAGGGACCACGCTTGAATGATGGAACCCTCACTTTCTTTATGGGGGGCTCATTGGCAAGCATGTCATCACCACCCTTTTTTCGTTTTGACTTTTCATTGCTGATCCATTTCTATGTACAAAAGTATTAAAGTCTTAGAAAACACATTTACTCTTCATTTTGCTTAAAAAAAAAACACTTATTTTTGACTCCCAACCGTAGACGATTTGAGTCCAACCAATTTCAATGTGTCAAACCAAATACAACTGAAGCCTTACATTGCGCTAATTTTGCTGTGCTGCACGACCAGAACTGCCATGTCAGCTGCTGTGCCAGCCTTTTCTTACTGTGATGTTAAATTGACAATGGGTAATCATAACATATGGAAAAGGACAATAGTAAATGTAGATATGAGCAATGTGTATGGCACGTTTACTAACAATTTTGTTGTATGTTACAGCCTTATAATCATTAAAAAACACCAAATAGAGTGATAGCAATATAGAGTGCAAACACTAAATGTGTACAATAGCAGTTGTCACTATTAAATAGTATAATAACTAAACTCATTAATAATTTGTAAGTCAAAAACAATGAAAATCACAACCCATGAAGGCATAATCATATACAGATTATAGTCCTGATTTGCATAAAGTTTAACTTTTATTTTCTTTAAATCAAATGAAGATATATATTAAAATAATTGTTCCATGATGGGAATTTCAAAGTACCGTACAGTCAATATTCAAGTGTGATCTACATGGGAAATACAAATATAATCCATAGAGATCGGCTGTTCATATTGTATTTATTACATACGTAAATAGCACTATTTAAACAATATAATTAGCATAAAAAAGCATCCTTTAGTGGTATTTTATTTTGTTGCACACGAAAAGTGTTTGCCCTCACCACTCTACCCGTGAAACAACAACTATTAAATTGTTGAATAATATAGTGCTAGTTGAACAATAGAAAACAATCTTAATTTAGCTAATGTTTCACGGATATATAAATGTTTGCACTCTATCACAGTTTTACGATCGATTTACTACAAATGCGAAATTTTTCGGTCCAAAATGTTGTGTTTAAATTAACCACAAGCACTAGAGGGGATTTAACATCTTAAAATCAATGAAAAAATAGGGTAAAAGTTCATTTATAATATTGGAACAAATAAGTACAATGCCAAATATATTAAAGGATAAATATTTCGCCAGAACTAGATGCATTTCTATTCATGTAAACAAGCCATGACGTAATAGTGCTTGACGGCAATTTAAATTAGCCACCTTGAGTCACGCAAGTTACTCTCCGAATAAGTATAGAAACGACTTGATCTTCATTCGGCATAATGTAATTTATACACCATAACATGTGGATATTGATAAAGCTGAGCACAATTTAATATTATTGTGTGGTATAAATAGAGGTTTACTGAGTTCATTCTCACTTGGATCGCGACGTTTCTCAAGCATAAGATTATAATGAGGCACAATATCGAGCATCGGTCATCATATCATAAATAAATACAAATTGTTATTATGCTACTTGATAAATTAACGCGTTTCATTATTATAGGCGTGAAAGAATTAATCATTCGTATGTTGTACTATTGTACTAAAACAAAAGCTATTCGGTTCGGCACGACACTGCAGGCAGCCTATTAGATCTAATAAAACGATCAGCTTCGTACCGATCTTCAAGCTAAAATTTATAACTTAATAAGCATAGAAAACTGGAATGCCAATATTCTTAAATTGTTATTTACGATTTAAGTGTTTTTTTTTTTTTTGCAGGCATTTAACTCGTAAACAATAGGTGGCGCATGCATGAACAACCCCAAACAATATTAACACAAAGACAGCAACTGACTTAATTTATAGTTCTGGTCCAGTGCTATTCACAGTTGGAAAGGATATGTATCGGCTTAAAGGACATTAAATTCAATAGAACTTTCATAAAGCAAACTTTACTTACTTTAATCCTTTCTTCACCCAGGCCGGTTTGTTTTGCTGCTTCGCTTATAATAGGAATGGCCTCCTTTCGAGTGGTTGTCATCCCTTTCTCATTGTAAAACTTCACGAGACATTTCCTTTGCTCATCAGAAATCTGGACATATTTTTCGCGTTTTTTAGTCGGATCCATATCGGGAAAATAGTTGTGCTATTTATGGTATTTTCAAAAAAGTTCTAGAAGTGGTCGGTCAGATCGATCGGAAGCAGCGCTTGGTTAAAAATCAAGGATAAGGCTTGGTCGCCAATTTAGATTGCAGAGATTACAATCTGGAGACGCTTGAAGCGTTTTCCTAAATTTAGGAAAGTGTGGTTGAAGCGGTTTAGGAAAGGTGAGAAGGGTGTTACACAATGTGTTAACATTTTGTAAACCTGAACATTTGTAATGGTTGTAAAACAGACGCAAGTATGTGCAAATATGAAGTTTGCAATGTTTTGCTTGACCATGTAAATTGTGTCAAATACCAAATTTACTACCGATTTGCTAACACACCAAATTGATTGTAATCATTTACCCGTTACAAATGATATGGAAAAATTATAATATATGGTTATTTAAAAATGCAAAAGAACAGTGCCACAACATGTATTTCTTGTCATGCTAAAACAATTTTATTTCATTTTTAACAGCTTGTATTTATACAATAATAAATAAAATGTATATAATATACATCAACTTGAATCAAAATATTATTTGACAACTGGAACAATATTTACATATTTTTAAAGTATTCTATTTTAAAAAACAAACATATAGTAAGTTGTAATAAAACATTGCATACACTCAAAATGTGTAGAATAATATAATACTTTTCAGGTTTTTGAAAACCGCCATCTCAAAAAAGGGGTTAATGCCGCCAATGATAAAAATAGACTTGAATGATGTGAAACTTATCTTTTTGAAAAGCCCTGACTATTCTGAACTTATTTCAGTTTGTAGAAAGCTATTTTGATGAATATTTTCAAAATTATCAAACTTTTTCTGTTTTCATCATTCACTTATATAGCATGAATAAGTTGAAATAACTGAATGGGGTGAAATAACTGAATGGGGTGAAATAACTGGATAGGTTGAAATAACTGAATAAGTTGAAATAACTGAATGGGTTGAAAGAACTGAATGGGGTGAAATAACTTAATGGGGTGAAATAACTGAATAAGTTGAAATAACTGAATGGGGTGAAATAACTGAATGGGTTGAAATAACTGAATAAGTTGAAATAACTGGATGGGTTGAAATAACTGAATGGGTTGAAATAACTGAATAAGTTGAAATAACTGGATGGGTTGAAATAACTAAATGGGTTGAAATAACTGAATGGGTTGAAATAACTGAATGGATTGAAATAACTCAATGGGTTGAAATAACTGAATAAGTTGAAATAACTGGATGGGTTGAAATAACTAAATGGGTTGAAATAACTGAATGGGTTGAAATAACTGAATGGGGTGAAATAACTGAATGGGTTGAAATAACTGAATGGGTTGAAATAACTGAATAAGTTGAAATAACTGAATGGGTTGAAATAACTGAATGGGGTGAAATAACTGAATGGGGTGAAATAACTGAATAAGTTGAAATAACTGAATGGGGTGAAATAACTGAATGGGGTGAAATAACTTAATGGGTTGAAATAACTGAATAAGTTAAAATAACTGGATGGGTTGAAATAACTGAATGGGGTGAAATAACTGAATGGGGTGAAATAACTGAATGGGTTGAAATAACTGAATGGGTTGAAATAACTGAATAAGTTGAAATAACTGAATGGGTTGAAATAACTGAATGGGGTGAAATAACTGAATGGGGTGAAATAACTGAATAAGTTGAAATAACTGAATGGGGTGAAATAACTGAATGGGGTGAAATAACTTAATGGGTTGAAATAACTGAATAAGTTAAAATAACTGGATGGGTTGAAATAACTGAATGGGGTGAAATAACTGAATAGGCTGAAATAACTGAATGGGGTGAAATAACTGAATAAGTTGAAATTACTGAATAAGTTGAAATAACTGAATGGGTTGAAATAAGTCGCTATTGGGCGAAGTAACTGGATGGGGTGAAATAACTCAGAAGAGAGTCAAATTATTGGAATACATGGAAATATGTGTACAGAGTGAAATCATTGGATAGAGTAAAATAGTTGAATGGGGTGAATATTAGCTATTTTGTAACCATAAATGACTAAGGCAGTGAATTTTCAATGTGGACACTTATGTGTATTCAGGGAATTGTGTTGTTTATACACTGAGGTGACTAGCTAGAATAAACTAGTCATACTGTCTGCAATAGGGAGTTATTACTATTTAAAGAGCTTGACTTGCCATTGGTTTTCTTGTTCAATACATAAAGGAGTTGTCCCGCATGAAAATATTTTATACTAAAAAGTTTGACTTGATCCAATCTAACATCATTTTCCTTTGCTGCTTTTCTAATGCTAGCTAATGGGTAAAAAATTATAACATGGGATGAAAATGAAGATGTTTCTAAGCCTATTCAAACTGGTATTCACTGTTTTATTCTTTGCTTATTCATGCAGCTCTATATAACGATCGATTGAATGAAATGATCATAAACTCTTAGTTTTATTTACATATATTAATTGCGAATATGATACACATTTATTAGATATTTGCAGCACACTATTCCATTAAGTGAGTTGCGATACTTTATATAAAATATTTGATGACTCGTTATCGTTACACAATGTTTAATATAAATAGCTAGCTTCTTGATCATCAAGAAGATCGTCACATTCTATACATTTAATATCAGCGTGCAAAAGGGTTAATCATAGACGCTCTTATCGTTTTCTAGTTGTTGAGACTATAAGTATGTCTTCTTTGATGTAATGTTAGTTGAGATTGCGTTTCGTTGAACAACATTTCGTGTTGGTTTGTTGTAGTTTTATACAGGCTGTGTTGCAAGGTTTTGATTTCAGATTTCGCGTAATTTTCTAGCCACAATAGACGGGGACATAAACACAACGTTTAGAACTGTGACTGATAAAAGTAGTTTTCAGATTAACGGCTCGGAATAATATTTCATTTTCTAAGTAGTTCATTGATAAGCAAGCACGAAAATGAGCAACCCCGAGAAACAATCAAGCAAAACTAATGATTTGATTGGTGAACAGAAAACAAAGGAACTATGTCGCGCTTCAGATGGCTTAGACTATAATCTAAGCTGGGTCCGACCCATTGATCTAAATTTAGATTTTTGGGTTGAACCCAGTTTAGATCATGCGAAGACGGTGCGTCATAGTGAGGAAGCATGAACAGGCAGACATAACATTTCTGAAGAATTTGAAATGTTCCTTCCAAATCAAACGAGTCCAGTATTTTCATTGCCCCAATATTTGAATTTTGGTGAAGCACGCATAGCATAATCAACAGGCACATGTATCAGAATGTATCAGATAAGCAACAAAGTATTGTACACGAGCAAAATGGACACCAGTTATTAACTAGAGTCAACCATCATATAAGCCAATACACTAGCTTTTTAACTACGCTAGAATGTAAAATTAACTGCTGATAAAAAAGCTTATTATATGTGCTAACATTACTACACGTACACCATTGTGGTGGTGGCTTTGGTTTTCATGGTGGGCTGGTGTGAGGTCGAGTCATGCACATTTTCACAACTATCCAGTATGAATAAAATGGATGGCTATGAACTATATACACCCACAACGAAGAATTCATCAAAGACAAGAGTGCTGTGGTATAACATGAAATAATTCACCAATTGCTCAAACAGCCAACTCATTGGAAAAGAATCTATAAAATAGTTCTGCAGAAACCCAAAATGAAGAGCAAAAGAAAACTCATGGTTTGTTAAACAAGTGTAAAATCGAACTGGTGAACTAAAGTAATTCAAACGTTATAAGATGGTTATAATGAGAAAAGGATATAGTAGAACAGAAAAAATACGACAATAAAAACTGATGGCACAAGGCACAAAAAGCCAACTCAAATCTAAAAAAGTACTTTGAAAGCTGACGAAAAGAAACTTTACGGAAACTAACAACAGCTACACAACAGCTACACTTTAGCGATGTAAAATACACTGCGTCAACACATGAAGCTGTCAAGTCAAGTGCGAACAACATAAAAGACTAAGACAAAAGAATATAATAAAAAAAAAACAATTTAATTTATCCTGATGCTTAATAAGATACAAAAAAGGTTAAAAAACGAAAGTTAAAAAATTCTTACACATTTAGACATTTTTGCTAACTTAAATATTAAGGTGCACCAGGAGATGCACCAGCTAAGAAGGGGCGTATGTTATGTAAAGGTTTGCATCCCTAATAGCGCACCTCTAATTATATTCACGCAACTATATGAGAGTTTTATTGTACTAAGTTAAGCTATTGGAACTTTCTAGTCCCCAGATAAAAATGAGACATTGACCTTCTGACAAAAGGTTGAATCGTGCTAATATTAGGCATACCATTTATGGAATAGGTTTAAGCTATTTAGATTGACAGTTACTGAAACCCTTATAGACTATAATTTGAGATGTAAACTTTTAATGTAACAGATCAGAATAATAAGATGATAAGATAACTACTAGTAGACAACAACTAATAAAGAAGATCGTAAAGGATACTCTCACGCCTCAAGACATAGATCCCCAGTTAACCATTTGGGCTGGTCCAACATAGCTTTTTGATATATCTTTTATTGGATGAACGTACTATGTGCCCAAACCATCTCAGTTGTTGGTTTTCCACGAATTCCTTGAGGGGTGTTGCACCACTATGCTTGTAGATATCTTCATTTGATAATATATATGCCATGTCATATCTGTCATCATCATCTATATCACCATTACCATCCTCGTCATCATCAACATCACTGCCATCAGCATCATCATTTATTAGAGTTAGCTTTCTTTTCTGTCCACCTTTGACGAGATCACGCAATTTTTTGTTATAAGTAGAGCGTACTGGGTTTAACGATGATTCTGTAAGAGACCAGGTCTGGCAAGAATAGACAAGTTTGCTTCTGAAGAGTGAGTCAAAGATCTTTCTCCTGGTGTTAAGTGCGACAGAGTGGTTCTTGAAAAGGATTTCGTGTTGATAGAAGCTGTTAATCGCAGAGAATTTTCTATTCTGAAGTTCACATGAGGGAGTATAATGCTCGTTGTGAGTAAATTTCTGTCCAAGATACGTGAAAGTATTGACATTTCTAAGCTGATGGTTTTCAATTTCACAGATAGACTTTGGATAGGTGTTGTCATTGTAACCATCCGACATTATCATAGTATTGGTTTTATCCAGTGACATCTGAAGGCCATATCTTTTAAAAAGCCTGTGCATGATCTCGATGGCACATGGTAGTTTCTCAGCTGAGTTTGTCAGTATGGCCAGGTCATCAGCATATCCAAACCAAAGCAAGGATAATATTCCGGAACTTCTCTCTTCTGTACGCTGTGCACGGTCAGTTGCTTCATTTGGTATTCTGTATTGTAATTCAATGTGAATGTTTTGTTGTAGACATTCATGTTCAAAAATGCGCACTATAAAGTCCAAGTACAGATTGAAACAGTAAGGACTTTCACATCCACCTTGTCTTACTCCACTCGTTGTTCTAAAAGCCTCTCCCATTTCCTCATCAGTCATAACAGCATAAGTTTCCAAATAGATGGACCGTAATAGACGTAGTAGTACAGCTAAGTTCTTGTCATCCTTCACATTACGTTTGTACATACTGGTAAACATCCATTCTCGTGGTATCCAATCAAAGGCAGCTTTCAAGTCAATGAATCCAACGTATAAATCTTCTTTTCTTTCGTGGAATATCTGTTGGACACGTCTAAGACAGTATATGGCATCTTGACATCCCCTATTGGAGCGAAAGCCGAACTGGCCTTCCAGTAGATTATTTTCATACCATTGTTGTAATCGACCCAGTATTATCACACAAAATATCTTAAGTTGTGTAGAGCTGATAGATAGGCCTCTGTAGTTGTTTGGGTCGTTTGTCTTTCTCTTGTTCTTGTACAACGTTTTCAGCCTGCAGTATTTCCAGTTAGTTGGTATGTCATTCTGTTGCCATATGTCCGCATAGAGAACAGTTAGTGCTCTTAGGCAATCAGGATCAGATACAAGGGCTTGTAAAAGTTCAGCTGGTGTATCAGTGGTTGCCTTTTGATGCTTAAGTTTGTTTATTGCAGAGAGAATTTCAAGTTCATCTGGGGGTTCGCTGTTAATATCATCATCAGTTGGTACATCATGAAATGAGTCATGAAGGTAAGTAGGAAGCTCGATCAACTCTTGTGGTGTGTTGTTGTTTGAAAGTTCTTTGTTGAAATGTTCTTTAAAGTGTTCTTTGAGGGTGGTACATGAAGATGGTAAGAGTGCTTTATTATTGAAGGCGCCGTGATGTTTAGCGTTTCTGAAAAGCTTCTCTAGGTTCCTTGATGCTGCTGCTTCATTAATAAGTCGGCTTTTTCTTTGTAGAAGTTTCTCTTCAGTACATCTGCTCTTTTCTTGATTTGTCTTGATAGAAGTCTGTACTGCACCTTATCAGTTGGATACGATAATTTATTACGTTCTGATTTCAGCATGCTTAATTCCTCGTCATTTCGCCATGGTAGATTTACATATCCATTTTTCATGTTCTTTTTAGGTAATACTTTCTCAGCTGTGACTGTAAGTTCGTCTGTTAATACAGTTACGCGGGTGTTAACATCAGGATGGTCTTCAGTTAACTGCTTTATTTTGATGATGTTGTCAGTAAATTTCTTTTGCATGGCTAGGTCTTTTAGACTGTTATAATCTGTTTTTGGTCTTTTCCGGTTGTGTTTTGGTTTTTGTCGATCTTGTTTACGAAGTGGAATAGCCCATCGTTGGATAAGACATCTGTGGTCACTATTCAGAGTGGTATCAGACAAGTAGCTGTTCTTTACTCTACAATCATGACAACAGGAGGCCAGTGTTTGAGTAGCCAAAGCATAGTCAAGGGTCTTGGTGGTATGACCGTCATTACTGTGAAATGTTATTAAGTGAGGTTGTTTGTGTTTGAAGTAGGTATTGAGCATACCCAGTGAATTCTTTACACAGAAACCAGTCAATGCTTCACCATTCTCATTGCACTCGAAGCTGGTACTGTAGTTCTTATTTCGACCATATTGGGTAGGTTGAAGATGTTTAACAAGAGTGGTAGTTGCATTGAAATCACCCAGAAAAAGTTGTTCGACATTACCAGAAGCCAGATCTACCTCCTTTTGTAGCTTTTTGATCGCCAGTGTGCAAACGTTTTGCTTCTAGTAGAAGTGTCAGTCGTGTTAGTAGTTGTCTTAGACTTTGTAGTTGAATCTGTTATTCTGTGTTGGTTGGTTTCAGGGGGCTGAATAAAGGCGTCTTCCCTGATTGTAGTTGTGTTTCTACAATATTTTTGAGAAGAAGAATGATTATCTGCGTGAGAATAGTCGTTAGTCAATGGAACCTGAATTATATTGTTGTTGTTCACAGTTCTTGATTTCAATTCAATTTTGTTCCTTCGATGAAATTCCCTTTCCTTAACTTTCTTTCCAGAACTTTTACCTCGAAAACCATTGAAACTGTTGTACTGAGCATTATCTGTACGGTAGTTGGAATAACCATATCCATATTCATCGTTATAAGTTGTTGTTGCTTCATGAAAGTTGTAGCAGTTTGTGAGGTCTGGCATGATGTATTATTTCATACGATTCCAATGAATTTAGACTTTCTCGTAGAAGATAAATGAATCAAGTCCAGTTAGTCGATAAAGTAATTCAAAAACTAAACTCTAAGTGTTTCGACTATGTGCAAAATCCTACCAGAAATATTGTTTTTAAGCTTCTGAGCACTAATCTTCCTTTACTTAATTGAAATTATGAATTTTCTATTCTTTTAAAAAAAATCGATTGGCTGACGTTAAGTTTTTCACAACACTCCGTCAGGCTGCCTGACGTTTAGACACTCCGAAACATAATTTCTATTAAAAGCAATATATAATCAATTCCCTCCACAAACTTCACTGATACAAAAGGCTGACAATTAAGGTAATTCTGTAGTTTTGCACTGCGCACAGTTCTGCGCATGTTTCAAAATTTTTGCTATTATGAATTTTATCGTGGATTCTAGTCAGATTACGTTTGAAAAGTGCTTTAAAGATAAAACCCGGACAATTCAGACATTTTCAAGCGAGAAAACGCGATATTTCTGTAACTCGACCCAGTCCTCTCCCGGTAATGTATAGATTTTCACACATTTGAGGTCTTTAGACGGCGATAGCACGAAAACGAACTCGGGCATCTATGTTATTTATTTTCTTATTTTTTCAAGAACTATGTTTTCTCTCACATATCTAATTTTCAATAAACTTCCATTTCCAGATTTTGAGATATTTCAACTGAAATGTGTCTTGAATAAGCACTTTGACTTCCCTTGATCACTATGCTCTATGCTAGAAATTTAGCATTTTTGGTTAGAAAAAAGGTTTCTTTGATCAAATAATCACATGATTTTTATATCCACTTATATCTTTATGGGAAAGTAGCAAAATCAAGAGAATTGTGTATGTCTAGAGATATTTATCGACCAGTAATTAATCATTCTTGCATTTTCGAATTTTACTCCCAAAATACAAAACATGGTACTTTTCAAAAAATTCCCGGGAGAAAACGAGTTCGGGGACTCCATTTTTTTATTTTATTTTTGACATAAGGCAACTCAAAAAATGTTATTGTGGAAAGTTTCAAGGCATTTCCATGTCTAGTTTTATTTCTACGGAATTACCTTAAAATAATTGACTAGAGATCACAACACCGTGATATTTGATTCTGCTCGACTGACGTTTTGTGCTTCACTCGTTTTTGTTTATTTCAAATTTGCCAAATCATAACTCATACCTCGACATTTCTTTCTCTTTTCAGTAATCACCAATCCAAAATACATTAAGCAGTGAGTAAATACTGTGGAAGTTTTGCGAAGCGTTTACCACGGTTCAGTTCAGTCTCCCGATCTCAGTGAACCAAACATTATAATATAATGAATATACTTCAATTTATTAAAAATATATATTTATTGTAAATATTTTAAAAAGTTGAAATAAATTAAAAATAGATTATTTTGAGTCGTTCAATTTTATTTTCAATGAAAGAACTAGTATATAGCTTACGGTCGTCGCGTTCAAGACGATAAGAAATGTGTCAGGGGTGGTGTGGGGAGAATTGTCAAAAAATCTGCATTTTGTGACTGAAGACAACGACGACAAACACAGACGAATTTTAAACTCGGGTCCTCCTTTGGAAGCCCGAGTAATTAACTGGTAGTTGGGTTCCAACCGAATCAACACATGTGGTGTCTCAGAAGGCTAAAAGCTGCGGTTCAGACGAGGGAGCTTGCTCCTGAAACACGCTCCCGCAACATGCTCCTGGGTCATTTTGCTAGACCAGTACACACAAGGGAGCTTGTTCCCGCAACATGCTCCCGAGCAAAGCTCCCTCGCCTGTACCAACGATTTCACGCGAAAAATATGTTAACAACAAAACATTTTGCTCCCTAATATTAAAATCGAGGGAGCTTGCTCCTGAAACACGTTCATGCAGCAGTTTTGCTCCTGGAGCTTGCTCCCTCACATTAAATCAGTTTTATATGAGGGAGCAAAACCAGGGAGCAA
Organism: Diadumene lineata; assembly: GCA_918843875.1. Taxonomy (NCBI): domain Eukaryota; kingdom Metazoa; phylum Cnidaria; class Anthozoa; order Actiniaria; family Diadumenidae; genus Diadumene; species Diadumene lineata. Next base: position 7,069,736 of record OU974081.1, read on the forward strand.
AAGTTTTGTTGCGCAACCTATTTTCTGGCGTGAAATCGTTGGTACACACGAGGGAGCTTGCTCCGGGAGCATGTTTCGGGAGCGTTTTGCGGGAGCAAGCTTCCTCCCACGTGTACCGGCCTTAACTAAGAGAGTATGAGATAAGAGAGCTTATCCCTGGACGCCATCAGTGGCTCTAGTCGTCGTACTTTTTTAGAAATTTGTCTTGATATGTTTTGACGAGGCGACCGCGCCTCCTGTAACCTGGCCAATCACGTTCCGTTCTCGAAATAACTTCAGTTTAAAAATTGGAAGATTCCCTGATGTGGGTAAAGCCCAATACGGGGGGATTAATTCTCGTATCTCATATTGTCTTGCCTTAACGAATTCGAAAAGCACACTGACCCCACCCCCAAAAAAAGCCAAAGCGGCTCTCTATCGATCAATTGTAAACATGTTTTAATTGGTGTTTAAGTTATTGATAGCCTATTTTGAAATTTCACAATTGACATGACCAGCAGAATTCTGTTGAGTATAGTCCCCCCAAAAAATTTACAATATGGTGATCCGGCAATTTTTGCTCATATAAACAAGTTGTAAAAAAGCGTTTATATTTATAAACACAATCCTTAGCTCCTACCGATGTGAGTACTTGTAAAGTTTTATCACGTTTTAGGTAAATTAAAACAGAAAAAAATAAAATAAAATAAAATAAAATAAAATAAAATAAAATAAAATAAAATAAACAACAACAACAACAAAAAATGAGTTCCAAATAAATGAATCCTACCACATTGTAAACAATGATTTATTCTAGATATCTTGTACAAAGTTATGTCTTTTTACCTCACAAATTATCTAACCAGGCGCGCATCCATTTTATTGTCATATTATATAAATATTTTTCAAATATTTTTAAAATGACTTTCTATCAAAACATATTGTACTCTAATATATAGTAACCTTACACAGTTTTCAAAAATATACTGTCTTTCTATGTTTTGGTTCATTTGAGAAATTTCGTTAGAAAAGTGCTTTTGACCCTTGACTGACTATGCAATCAACAATATAAAAATACTAACCAATAGCGTACCTAGCACTTATCACGTGATTATTCCAATTTTCACTTGTTAAAGCCTTTCACTATGAAAGTAGTGCTAAAACGTGTCTTAACATTCTTATAAACGATTGTAATAATTTGTCTCGTAACAATGAATTCTACTGAGTTTTTACTCTGCACTTTAGTTGTGTACATAACAAGTTACGACACACCTAAAATCTACCCTAAACTTGGCTCTTGAAGTATCTACTACTTGCTTTTAAACTTACTGTAAGGGACGGACCATATATTTGATATTTGAGGGGGGGAGTGGGCAAATACCAAAAAAAAAATATCGAGCAAAAGTTGAACACAGAGAAAAAATATTGTGCACGGCAGATGTGCCAATAAAAAATATCGTGCAGAGAGGAAGAACATATCCTGCACAACCATCACAGGGGAAAAAATATCCTGCAAAAAAAATTGCCCAGCCCCCCCCCCCCCTTAAATATCTAATGGTCTGTCGCTAACACGCGATAATTACTAGCTATACTAAGGTGAAGTTCAAATTGATCAAATATCGGAACTTTTCAGTGTAACAAATTGAAATGAAAGCTATCTTTGTTTATGCCTCGGTGTATTCTTAGCTAGTGCATACTGACTAAATCCTATCTGGCACTAAATATTTAGAAGTGTTTCACACTAATTTGGCGAGCACTTTAACATGTTTTCGGAAATAAATATTGTATTAAAGTCACCATGGTTGATGTTGTAAACATTATGCCAGTTCTTGAAATTTTTCCAATAAATACACACCGTCTTGAAAACAGCTTCTACCACATACGGCTATATTCTTGAGATGGTTGTCCAATTGAAATACTGATTTACCGAATAGCAAAGTCATTTGCATATCTCATGATTTTTTTATTTTTTAAGAAATGATGAGTCAAAATGTGCAAAATCACTTCAGCATATAAACTCTGTAACTATATGATATGGGCAGCTTTATATTTAAAACAAGAACACTTAAAACTCTCTATATATGCAAATGACATAGTTTTGCGATAAATCAGTATTTCAACTAGACAACCTTTTCAAGAATAGTTGTATACCAATATACAAAGCAGCAGCTTTTGAAGCACCAATTGGGACATCAAGGTAATTTCAAAGAATTATGTAAATTTGATCCTTGGTGGCCTAGTTGTGGAAACTCATCATTTGCTAACATTGTTCTGATGTTAACAAAACTACTAAAACTCTCGTATATACCTACTTTAAATTACGTTGTCACTAGAGAAAAATAGGAGAAAACACGACCCAAAGTAATTATGGGCCAGGTTTATTTATAATTCTTTTATTCTTTTTACAGAGCGCCACTTGTCGCTGATGAACGTTATATGAATTAACATGTCTCAATGCTATTGAAAAACGTATGATTCGCTCCTTCGCCTTTCTCTCTGACAACGTTTGTTTGCAATAACGTCGTTTTTGCCTGAGCGTAAGCACACGACACAAAAACATGTTCTCATTGGTTACCGAAACATTAAAAGTCAGTCAATTAACTGGAACGTTCATTTTACATCCTGACTCAGCCCTGTTAGGAAGATAGTGGTAAGGTAGCATTTTCCAGTAACTCCAGCAGACATTTGCGGATAACGTCCAAAGATTGTCCTGAATTTCCAAAAGGGATGGTCCAAAACGAATTTTCTTTATCATGCATTATACGAAAATCTTGCGGTTCCAGTCCTTCGCCTACGATTGTTCTTGGTGGTAATTCAGGATTATAGATGCCAAGCCCGATACCTGAAACCATGTTTTATCATCTTTTTTCCAATAACGTCTTCAAAATGGTGACCAAAGAGATATCAAAGTTTCATCTCAAAATACATGAAGCATCAAAAACGTTATCAAAACAGAATATGCACATAAGCAACTACAACCGGAAACCATAAAAACGTGGTTTTCGGTATCGGATTATGCCAGAGCCCTCGATCTTTGCCGCAGGCCACAACTACACACAAGAAAATTAAACGCGGGCTCTGGTTACGAGCCTGAGATTGGCATGGTCAATCTCCATCACATCGGACAATTCCTTAGTACAATTAAACAGACAGTAATCCCGACCGGATTTTCCAAGAAATGCACCCCAGGACTTACAATGCAACAAATGAGAACATATTTTAATGTTGGGTGTTGACGCTTAATCGAAAACGACCGTAGCTAAGTGTAAATAAGCTCTCTGTACTAACTTTGTGCCATATGAGGCCCAAGCTCACATTGCTGTGTTGTCTTTTTTGTATATACCTATTTCAAAAAAACGTCGACGACCGAAAGGTAATGTGGGATTCCAATATTGATAAGAAATAAGCAGTAATTTTATTCCTATCATCGTCATTTCCTCAAGTGAAAGATCTCTGGTGGTCGATAAAATGATATGTCCATCTTCCAGCAGAGAGCGAACTGGGGCCGACTTCTGTAGCTATTCATTTTATAACAAACATTACCCACAGAGCTTTTCAGTGGTATGATTGGCATCTGCAAACCGGTATCCGTCAATGCTTTTTTTTAAATAGGTATACAAATCTACACATTTAGGAATATGGCTTGCCACAACATTAAAACAATAACAAGAATTACTAGTAGTAGTCGTAGTTCTTCATAGCTGGTCTTTAATTCGTTTTTTTCTTTGTTTGATTCTTTAATCATCTGTATTAAGAAATGAAGCATTGGCAAAAACAGTTCACTATAAAGAGTTCTTTTTTAATAACAGCTTAATGTTATACCTTGCGAATGGACGTGCAAATCTTTGATTGATTTAATATACATTAAAAAAATACAATCTCACCTCAGTTGCCTGCGCGTTTTCTCTTCTCAATGTGTCTATTGTTTCTTTCCTGATGCCCAATTGCTACAAGTTAACAATACGAAATCAGTGACATCTCAAGCTATTTACTAACATTTTTCCTTTGAAAGGTTATTTGATTGTGATGGTCCTCTGACCATCTGTTAACAGGGTAGAAATGGGGTTAACTGACAACTGATAAATGCCCAAAAATACAACTGACAACTGAGAAACAAGGCTATTTTATGCTACTAGAATATGTAAATATTATTATTTTTATTATTATTATTATTACATACTGACAACTGACATTAGCAAACCAAAACATTTTTACTGCTAAATGGTCTAATCGGAAGCTGACAACTGACAAACTAACCGAAACCGAACTGACAACTGATATTAGGATAACCCCATTACTACCCTGTTTTAAATCAGCGACTACAAGAAAACATTCCCAGGATAAACGACCGCGAATGCTCGTCGGAATATTTCGGACATTTCCGGACATTTTTTGACAAGGGAGTTGCCTCACAAATTTTCACCCCTTAAAGATACCAAAATGGAATACTATTAAATACACCAAAAAGAAGTTTTATTTATGTGCTATGAATAGATGGACTAGTTTCTTTTTACTGCATGTTTCATATATATTTCATAAGGTTTTCATGGGTTCAACATTGATTGATTGATTGATTGATTTTTTGGATGTGTAGTTTATATGAATTTAAAAAAAAGTTTATATAAATTAAAAAATATATGAGCGGTCATTTTTAAAAAGTTTATTCTCACTCAAACATTGCTTAATCATCACGAAAACTATTTTGCGTTGTTACCACTGGAACTCATCAACATAAAAACCGTGTCTCATTTTTGCAAGTTGGATTTTCGTTTTAGAATGAACGGCATTACTAAAACCTACTAACGGCTACAAACTATTCAAAATGGCGGCACAATTTAGGGGGAGGGGAGGGGTAATCAAACTTCACTAAAATAGTGTCTGGGCTACCTGTGAAAAGATTAAAAATCAATTGTAAAAATAACAAACACCTAAATCAAAAAAGTGAAGTACAGCATGTGGGAATATGCAGAGGCGGATCCAGAAATCGTTCAAGGGGAAGTCACAAAAAATTAAAACAAATCGAAAACTTTGAAAACCATGTAAATGCAGAAATATGCCACCGTTAACCGATAAATACCAAAGGAAACCCAAGATTTGGTTAAACTTTTATAGGTCTTATATTATTTTCATTCTTAGATAATTTTCCTTGATAAAAATGAAAGCAAAATAAAGAGGGTGTCTTGTGCACTGGTGGACACCCCTCTAAATCCGCCCCTAGAATGTACCAATCAAAAAACAATTTATAAATACCAATGGTTCTGTCTTTTCTCTTTTGGTTAAATTGAGCATTGAAGGACTTGAAATTGGTCTGTTTTTACCTTAGAATTTTGTATAAAAAGTGTTGAACAGGGGGTTTAATATTTGTACATTTATTAATGTAATAATTAATGCTTAATACCTTATGAAAAAATAGACAATCTTCCTTAATTCGTGGTTTTCATGCTTCAAAGACTGATTTTGCTGCAAAACAAAATAAATTGTCAAAATTAAGACATATGATCAATAAACAAACAAGTCCGAAACAAACAAAAAATGTGAGGTTTTTTACTCTGACTTATAACAATAAATGTAATGCGCGAGATAAAAATGCTCAAATTTTCAAGTGAAACAACTGATGAAGATCATAGTATGGTCGAAACGTCTTATATTATAAGTAAGAGTAAAAAAACTTCACATACTTTTGTTGAATATGAGTCCTGACTGCAACTTCAACATTTTTAAAGTCAAACAAACATTGAACAGAAGTATGCTATCAAACAATGTAAAAGCTAACCTGGTAAATAGTAGGATCTTCATAGTACAAGTAACCAACAGCACCTTCGTCTCCAGCGGCACCCTCTTCAGAACTGCTGCCTGTATCATAACCATAGTTGCTCTCGCCATCACTTACATCACCCACATTATCTCCTTCAACATTACCAGCAGCATTGAAATCATTGTCATCAGCATCATCGGCAACCCACTCATTCTCATCACTATAATCATCATCGCTGTTTTCTGTTGCATCATCTCTATCCGCATCACCTTCAATTCCTGCAACATCAACAACATCCCCTGCTGTAGCTCTATTAGCAGCGCCATCTCCCAAATCACTACTACTTGTTACAATATCGCCTCTAGCTGCATTTCCAGCTTCACCTTTCTCACTATCATCTCTATCAGCACTATCATCGTCTACGCCAGGGCTGCCGTAGACACCAGAACCAAGACTGTCACTGTTGCCTAGTTCACTTGATATCTCGGTTCTGTTGCACATTTCCCCTGGGTTATTCGGCGTCTGCACTGGCTCACTTTCATTCTTTAGTTCTGTTGTCCCGACATTCCGATCTTCATTCTCTGTATTGCTCCTGTATTCTTGACCATTTTCTTGACCATCATCCTTTTCTGCCATTTTGATGTTTCACCTAAGAATTGAATTCATTAATAATTCAAAATCTCAGAACAATATAACATGATAGATCTATTAATGTACAACTATTCTCAAAAGCTTGTTGAGATGCATAAGATGAGGCGGTGAGGAGTGATGAGATATAAATATAAAAGATATAAATATTCAGTTACTTTCGCACTTGCACGAAACACTGGGATTCCAGTTCGCAATCTTGTTACGAGTTTTTACTATATACATGCACTTAACAATAAAGGTTTAATATTGCATTCATCAACATTTAAATCGGAGCAGAATCATATTTATTTAAAACCGCTTACTAAATATTTATTCTTGGATAATGCAAAGTACAAAAATTTTTTATTGATTAGCGCACATTACAGACTTGCCCAATTCGACCTCTCTGATATTTACAGGGAATTTGGGAAAGGATTTAATCCCAACAAGCGAGCGCGCGCACATAAAAAACTATAATTTAAAAATGTTTAGTTTTCATTTTTGTCGGGTTTCGTTTTTAAACTTAATTTTCCACACGGAGTGATTAAATACAGTGACATGGATGTGCTGTGCGTAATGTATTAGTTTTAATTTTATAAACGTTTATTTTCCGTCATGATAAAAGACACAAAATGGATGAATGAAAGAATGAATTGATAAATGAATAAAATAAATATATATATATATATATATATATATAAAATGAACCAATGAAAGTGGAATGATATGGCAAATGAGCTTCTTTTATTAGACCAACGTTTCGGCACGCTTGCCTTCTTCAGGGTCTACAGGTTTGTGATTTATAATTATATTCAATTAGCTATTGTTAGCGTGAACCAGCAAAGCTAATGATTACTTAAATTGTTGCTTAGTTACATATTAATGTTACAAAGAATGGCGGGAAATATCAAAACAATAATGTATATAAAATACCAATGAAATGTACAAAAGTTAGAATTTTGATAAATCAGCCAATCCTTTTATTGAGCCCAAATGGTTGGTACGATTGTAGTTTCAAGATCCAAAACCTTTCTCTATTTCGTAGCAGTTGTTTTTTTCTTTCAACATCCATATCATCTTTTTTGATGGTTTCGATCGCCGTGATTTTTGCGTCTCTTGTAAAGATATGGTCAGCGGTATTATCGATGAAATGTTCTGCCAATTCGCAAGATCTATTTTTGTTCTTAATATGGCTCTTATGGTTGTTAAGGCGTATGTTGAAAGGCGTTTCGCTTTTGCCAACATATTGTAAATTACACTTTGTACATGTGATTGAATATATTACCCAGGAAGATTGACAATTTAGATGATGTATAATTTCAAATGTTCTGCCATTTTTTACACTACAGAATGTATTGTCTTCTTGAATGGTTGAACACCACAAGCATCTAGGTCTTTTGCAAGGCTTAAAGCTAAATGTTGTGTTCCTCTCTGGTTATGTTCTTAATTTTGGCACTCACTAAAAGATCTTTAAGGTTCGAAGGGCGCCTATATGCTATATATATATATTTATACCGACGTGTACATTTTGCCCGGGGGGAGGGCGGGATAGTCGTCCTAGCTTTTGAGGGGTCAAAATCGGAGATCTGGTCCCTTTTAGGGTCTCCTAGAGGTTTTCAGACTCTCAGAATTAAAGTTGGTAATTTTAAGGTTATTCACAGATATTCGAAATCAAGGTCTCGATTTTATTAAGTTATGTCCAATTGGTAATAACTTCCAATGTTTATATGCAGTATCAACAAGTAACTTCTATAGCTCACTTATAATAACTTATTGTGTTATAACTAATGTCCAAATAAACTTCGACAGAATTGATAATTGATAGTTTGAGCAAATATTCCACAATATGGGGAATAAGTTTGATGTGGGAACTTTGAGGATACCCCTCCTATTCAAATTAATTGGAGACCCTCAACCCTTCCCTCCCCCCCCCCCCCCACCCCCCCCCCCGCTCGCCCAGGGACATTTTGATCTGACATGAATGAATCGGAACGAATGAACGAATGAACGAATGAGCGAATGAACGAATGAACGAATGAACGGATGAACGAATGAACGAATGCATGAACGAATAAATGAATAAAATGTGATCATAAGTCAAAATCGCAAATGACTTAAACGTGATACGATGATCACATGATAAAGGAATTTTTAAGTTGTTTCGGTTTCCGGTACAGTAGTTCACAAGAGATATTCCGAAATGGATCAACAAACGATGCAAGTGAAGGTAAGTTAAATTTAGTTAATATTATGACACCAGACATTTTTTGATGATTTATATATGAATAACTGCCCACTAATAATTTGGAGACTAGGCCTCGGGTTACTTATAAAGCGAATGTTTAAAACTCTTATGATTAGAACCATTCACTTCCGCAAGCTGGAAACCATATGCTCTTTTAAACTAAGGTTTCTTTCGTCGCTGATTTTTGACAAATCAGTTACAATTTGAACTTAAAGTACAGACATTGATAAAATGAACCACAGCATCTGCATGTTCATTTCATGATGTAACAAAACAAAAATTCGAAAACATATATATCGTATGTATCATCTATGGATATTTATAAAAATCACCTGATTCACATGAGCACTATGACCATAATTTAAAGGTTTCGAGGTTTTATTACTTTCCGCAACATGTATTATTATGATTTGTTGTTTTAAAATTCGTGGTAGGAGAAGAAAACTTAATTAAAACATAGTGGGTTAAACAAGATTTCTGCACCCAATACTAAACGGAGTAAATTAGTCGGCTTTTCACGCTGAAACAAGTAAGCGGTGTCAAAATCGGTCCTGGTCGTTGCAACCTCAATCAAAATGACTCATTGTAATTACATATAATTATTATCGATAATATTTAATATTATCTCAATAAATAAAGGCGCTAGTTATGAGAATGATTTAATCAATAGATAACAATTTTCTAGCATCTGAGTCACTAATTATATCAAACAGGAAATTTTCAAAGTAGCGAGAATTCATTTCATTCTTAAAAAATTACTTTCGCAATTTGGTGTAATTTCCGGCTCACGTTCCTATAGTCAATGTCACCCTTTTCCCCAGGGCCCCTCTTCTCACTGTTGACAAGATGACATAGCGAGAAGAGGAGCCCTGGGGAAGAGAATTTACATAGCAGTATAGCATGGAGGACGAAGCTGTCGATAAATGCATTTTCTCTCCCCCCCCCCCCCTCCCTCTTTTAGAGAGACCACAAGACAGACAATTTTACAAAAATATTTACAAAACAAAATAATTGATATTCAATACATCCGGTCTGTTCGAAAAAATCTCCAGCACAGGATCTTGTCTAAAAGTACACACGAGTGACCAACGAGTGAAATTGACCATGATTCTTAGCGTTGATGTGACGTCATAATGAAATAGGGCAATTACACGGATTTCCAACTTTTCGTCTTCGTGAATCTTGGTTCTCAGCCAATCAGGAGCCACAAGCGTCACACTGGAAGCCCGCCGGTAGAATTTACTTCACGAGGGTATCTCTAGACTCTTCCTCATGATCAGTCTTTCGCTCCGTCGCTACGCTCTCCGCGTAGAGACCGCTACACCAGAATCTCGCAAAGGACCCGGGATGCTTTGCGAAACATAAATAACAAGTTTGAACAGGAACACATAGAACAAAAACACAGACCGAGGCAGGGTCCCACGCCCAACTGTACACGCTGCCAAAGTCAAAATTACTTTGATTTTGTTATCGTGTAAAGTTTCGAATTACGATTCGATCAACACACTTCACGAAATATTAAGCTCCGATTTGTATAGGCATTTTATTCACAATCAATTCTTCGTTTGCAACCACGTGATGATTCAGGAAAAATGTTTTATTTTAAATCCTACAGGAAAACTACGTTCATATCATTTGAAAGCATTAAAAACAACGTAATTCTGCCAAATTTGAGCTTCTAGAGCGAATAATTACTAAACTATTGACGATCAAAGATTCGTATTATTGGGTAAAAATGAAGCCATACAGGATGATGACTTATATCATCCAACATGGCGGGAAGAACTTTAGTGGTCTAAAAATAAAGTAAATTCAGTATTTTTAATCAGTTTTTTGGATTGTGTACTTGAATTGAATCACCAGGGGCCGGTTGCTCAAAGCTCGATTAGTAATAATCTAAAAGTTAACACAGGATTAGTGCTAATCGGGCTTTGAACAACCCAGCCCTGGAGCCAATTTGAGACAACGTCTTATAACAGAGATGAATTTATGGCGATATTTATCCTTCGATTCGAATTACGCGATAGCGTTGCGTGACAAAATGTAGACCTAAATATCTCACAAGTGAGCAACATTTTTGGACACATATTTTTACAAAGTCTTTTAATAATCGTTAGCTATGACATATAGCGGGTATGTGTCTATTTGATTAAAATGAATTTGTCTTACTTTTGATGACGTCACATGAAAACGAAGAATAGTTCAATAAAGATAGTTTTCGATAGGTTTTACCTACGTGTTTAACAACCCGGCGTACTTAATCGATAAATTCGATAATCGATGCCAATCGATACCAATCAATAACAATCGATATCAATTAATCGATTGATGTTGGATAATCGATGACCAATCGATAGGGAACATTGATGTGACCTTTTATCGATTGCCAGTCGATCGTCGATCGTTATCGATTGAGTCATCGATTGTCAATCGATCATCGATTGAGAGTCATCGATTACCAGTCGATCATCGATTATCATTGATTGAAAGCCATCGGTTCTCGGTTTAGTTAAAATATCACACAAACAAAGACGAACTTCTCGATATTTTACACATATCGGAAAAAAAACGTACGTTTTGCTATTTCAAAACAAACTTTTCTTGTTGTTTAAATCTGAAATTTGACGAAGTGCATGTAGTTCAAAATATTAGAGCAGTTTAATCTTGTAAGAAAGATTTTAAACATTCCCATTTGACATTTACTAATTTTATTTTCAACTAATTCACGTTGCTAGCATTGTCCACACTTGCGCATATCAATAAAGCCAATCGAGGAGGTTTCGGTAAACTAAGTAATTGTATACATAGTTTTCTGAATAAGCATGCAATTTACTGAGGTTAATAATTACATTTATGTCCAGTATATTCCATTTATTTGATGAAATCGTAGATGGTAACGCAGAGACTTAAAGGAAGCCTAAAAAAAAAACGACGGAAACACTGGATTTAAGAACAGTCACGATCACTGCTGAAAAGTTGCGTTAAATTTTTTTTTCAGCCAATCGATACCAATCAATACCTTGGCTTCGTGTGACTATCGACTGATCATCGATTGTCCGATACCAATCAATACCAATTAGCTAATTGTTATCGATCAATATTGATTTATTGATTGATTTTCAATGATCGATTGCTATCGATTAAGTACGCCGGGTTTACAAGTGACAAAACTGTTAAAACTGACACAAAAATCTGACCCTATGAATGCTGATACGGATATGCCCTCCGAACAAAGCAGTCTGAACAAGCAAGGACAACAACATCAATCGATAGAGAACAACAGAGCCGCCGCCATGTTGGACCGGCTAAGTCTCGAAGAATGCAAGAAAACTTATTAAAGTTTAGAACATGAATATCTCCAAATAGTTCTTCTATGGACTATGTCGATACTGCGATTTTTTAACGATATAAAGTATTTACGGAAAGCGAGCTATTTTGTAAATCTTTAAAAAATTTTGTTTGTATGCAATTTACTGTGATTCAACTCGTATCTTCGCTTTGTTGTGGAATAAAGCTGTGCAAATGTTTTCAGTCTTGACGAATGCCATATATTGGAAAAGACTATTCATTTGTGTAATACTAAGCAATTATAGTGTTATTATGGCAATAAATGTAAAAAATGTAGATCACGCTATGCTCAGTATTTGTATTATTATAGTGAGACCGAGGGGACCGAAGATTGTATTTTTCATAGCCTAAAAACGTTCGTCAGCCCAAATGTCGGAGAGTATTTTGGCTCCACACAAGTTATTTTAGCGGACTCTGCGCAAGGAAGTCCGTGTAGTGCTCCTAGAGCGTCTAGTTAATAACTAAAAATCGGCTTGATACAATTTTTTCTAACTCCGTTTACTTTGAGGCAATTACTTGAAAAATACCGTCATGGGTGTGGTTTTAAAAGTTTTGATCGAAAAGCGCGTAAAATGAGCAAAACGTAAAACTTGCGTCACCATTGTTCCGTTGCCATGGTGACACTTATGTAAACAAAAATACACTATTAAAAACTTCAACCTTTCTATAGTAACTTGTGCGAGCTACAGTCATTTGAATTTGGTATGGTCGAGCGTCGGCAATGTCCTTAAAAAGCAGCACAGTTTCTTCCGAGGGATGTTAAAGTAATGATACTTGGCGGATGGTCTCAAGCATTTTATGATAGACCATGTGCCACCACAGGTCAAATGAGCACTGTTATATTGACAAGTGAAAATATTATTGAATAAAATGTGTTGCCGATATTGATTGTAAAAGCGGTTATTTTGTTGATATTGATCCATTTTGAGCTCACAGCTTTGAAATCTCGGTAGCTCGGATGTACGTAATGATTTGATAGAATTGCAAAATTAAACGAGACTTACCTTAGGAAGTTGAAGTTTGATTGTAGTTCTATCAAATCATTAATAGTACAGTAGGGTTAACATGCCCACCCTTGATCTTTTCCCTCCTTTTTATCTTGCTATTCTTAGTTGTTCGCCCAAAATGCTTTGAAAAGCTGAATCACGCCGGTGCGTGCCCATCTCATGTTAATCCTACTATGCTGTTAATGATTTGAACTACAATCCAGGAGCGGCGGAACAGTAACAATTATGGGGGGGCACAATAATCCCCACCCCTCCTATTCTCATCCCCCATCCCAAAATCTTAAAACATTTTTTTAACTGTGTAAACTCATGCATTAATGTGTTTTAACCAATATTTTGTATGGGTCCCGTGCCCCCCCCCCCCCCCCCCTCGGCCCCCCTGGTTCCGCCGCCCCTGCAATCAAACTTCAACTTCTTATAAGTAATAGCATATAGAGAATTGTCTGCGCATGTCAGAAAATTTTAGCTCGCGGTCATGTTTACATTTTTTTCTACGACCGGGGAACTTTTGAGTTCCAATCGCAATCTTAGTGATCTTCAATTTAGGAAAATATCAATGGATACTTAAAGTCTATCACTTTGTAAGGTGCTGTGACTAAGTCAAGTAAATGTGGAGGTTTTTGATCTCAAAATATTTTTGAGCAAAAGTCAGCAAAACAAAGAAGAAAAACACAAACCTACTGCATTTGTATGCGGACTGCTGCCATAATAAAAGAAGTAGCAGAAAACTTTTTCCACAGATTAAGAATCAAAGCTCATGAGAATTGTGTGGTACAAAATGATTTCTTATTGAGGATCGATTTGGTGGGGTGATGAGCAGGTTATTTGCGCATTTTGCAAGTTTTGGTCAACTTCCCTTCTTAATAAGCAGTATGTTTGAGGGGCTGCGCCAAAGCGAAATATAACTGATGCGAGTCGTCAAACCACATTCTACATCGCAGCATTGTTATTTTAAATATAAACTTTAAATCAAGCACGGAGAAGATTTGTCTGTCTTACTCTATGGTCAATTTTTTCCCATAAATTTGAAGGAAAGTAGAGCTTTTAAAAATGTCATGCGCCGCTAAGTTTTTCCTTGTCATGCTTTCTTTAATAATCGTAGATTAGTATTATACTTTTGGTTTTCAATAGAGTTTTGGCCAAAATCTTTGATCGGCAGTCAAAGATGACCTAGTCTCGTTGTGAAAGCGGCCATATTGCAGAAACTTGCAAACACCTCATGTTTATAAACAAACAAATTGTTATGCTAATGTGCCAACAAGAATAATAAGCCGTACAGAAATAACGGTCAATCACTGTATAGGTGGAACAGAGACTTTCGTCAGCTGAAGTGTCGCTTTTGTGAATTGGGATTAAAGGGGATTTAGAATGAATAATTTTAATAAAGTAGTAGTAATTTGTGAATGCCAAGGGCATATGATTTTTTTCTCTTATAACATAACATTTCTTTCCTTACCTCACACCGAACGCATTCACAAATTACTACTTGACTATGTTCATTCTTTACGGTGTTCAACTTATCTATAAGGAAAAATATCGCTCTGGGATGCTCACGGTTGCCGTACACTTCACAATTCAGCTGCGTTCCCAGCGTGGTTGTCCTTGTGGTGTAGTGGTTAACACGTCGGACTAGAATACCGAAAAACGTGGGCTCAAATCCTGCCAAGGGAATATGATAGTTTTCTCTTAACATTTCTTTTAAATCTGTTTAAGCTTATATAAACTATGCTTGTTTTTCATTACAGTACGCACTGACTTACCTGGTGAACATCCTCCCGCTAAGCCCGATTTACACGGTGCGACTTGTCGCATGCGATTTGTAGTATACGACTAGTCGTAACTTCTAAAGCCCGATTTACACGGTGCGATTTGACGCATGCGATTTGTAGTATACGACTAGTCGTGACTTCTAAAACTAGTCGCTCGCGCTCTAAAACGTGTTTTAGAATGTCCTACGACTAGTTTTTGAATGTTTTGAACCTCACGACTAGTCGTATACTACAAATCGCACGCGACAAATCGTACCATGTAAATTAGCCTTAAAACTAGTCGCTCGCGCTCTAAAACGTGTTTTAGAATGTTCTAGAATGTCCTAGAATGTCCTACGACTAGTTTTAGAACGTTGTAGTCGCATACTACAAGTCGTATACCACAAATCGCACTGTGTAAATCGGGCTTTACGTGTTGCAATAAAAGTTTTTTATAAATGTAAAATTTTCGCAGTAAACCACACACTTGTGCAAAGGTGATATGAGGCAAAGAATGCTGGGTAATAAAGAGGTCAGAAGCCTGGTTTCGATCATGGGTCACCCCCCAAGGGTATCAAATGTCATTTAAAATAAGAAAGTCGAGTTTGAAATACGACTCGGACATAAAAAATCAGGATGTTTTGCAGCCAACCTAACCAGTTATTTTTTGTTTTTTATTCAAAAATCAGACATTAAAACCTAAAATTATAGAATTATGTGCCAAAAAATGACAAAAATGACCATTTTAATTAAATGCCGGATTTGTTTTACTTCATGCCAAAATTGGCTGTTTCATGGCTTTTCTGATTTCTGTTTTCTGATATCCAGAATTGAGAATTGACGTTTTTGTATTTCTACATTACGAAAAGCAGAAATCGTAGATTAAAAAAAAAGAGGTTTCTAAACGGTTTTCGATGGATGCCTGTAAAGATTAAAACTCAAGATCGAGTCATTGGATTCCTGCCACCATAAAAACAGAAATCACTTTTTTAACGCAGCGCGCTCCAGTGCGCTCTACCCATGGAGGGGTACCTGGGGTTCTCTTGAAACTTCCGGTCACCGGTGTGATGTACAGTCCTTTCCCTCCCCTTCCCTTGCCTCACCACATGATCTCACCACATCGTGCTTTTATTGATGTCAACTCTTTGCACATATCGTACCTCACTAACATAACATAATATATTTTTATTTGCTTTTCATATGATATTAACAGCTGACAATGGAGAATTAAAAAAAAAAAACGTTACAATTTATTAATACTTTTTGAAATTTGTTTGATGAGAGCCTGAGGGCTAAATTAAATTATATCACACTATTCGCAATATGCCGACTGTATGCACATGCGATATGTCGTAAATAATGCGATACGTCGTACCTCATGCAATATGAATATTTTGAATTATTTAGGACATATCGCACGAGGTACGACATATTGCATGAGGTACGACGTACCGCATTATTTACGACATATCGCATGTGCATACAGTCGGCATATTGCGAATGGTGTGGTATTATAATGGAGTGAGGTACGATATTTTATGAGCAAAGACTTGATATCAATTGCATCAAAGCACGACTCATTTATCAGCGCTAAATATTTCATTGCATTTTTGTCCATATCTCCCCTCCATATTCTGTGGTGAGGCAAGGGAAGGGGAGGGGAAGGAATGTACATCAGGTCGGTGACCGGAAGTTTCAAGAGAGCCCCAGGTACCCCTCCATGGGTAGAGCGCACTGAAACGCGCCGTGTTAAAAAAGTGATTTCTGTTTTTATGGGGGCAGGAATCCAATGACTCGATCTTGAGTTTTAATATTTACAGTCATCCATCGAAAACCGTTCAGAAACCTATTTTTAATCTACGATTTCTGCTTTTCCTAATGTAGAAATACAAAAACGTCAATTCTCAATTCTGGATATCAGAAAACAGAAATCAGAAATGCCATGAAATAGCCAATTTTGGCATGAAGTAAAACAAATCCGGAATTTAAGTAAAATGGTCATTTTTTTCATTTTTTAGCACATAATTCTATAATTTTAGCTTTTAATTTTTAATTTTTGAACAACAAAAAATAACTGGTTAGGTTGGCCGCAAAACATCCTGATTCAACCTAACCAGTTATTTTTTGTTGTTCAAAAATTAAAAATTAAAAGCTAAAATTATAGAATTATGTGTCAAAAAATGAAATAAATGACCATTTTACTAAAATTCCGGATTTGTTTTACTTCATGCCAAAATTGGCTGTTTCATGGCTTTTCTGATTTCTGTTTTCTGATATCCAGAATTGAGAATTAACATTTTTGTATTTCCACATTACGAAAAGCAGAAATCGTAGATTAAAAAAAGGTTTCTAAACGGTTTTCGATGGATGCCTGTGAAGATTAAAACTCAAAATCGAGTCATTGGATTCCTGCCCCCATAAAAACAGAAATCACTTTTTTAACGCAGCGCGCTCCAGTGCGCTCTACCCATGGAGGGGTACCTGGGGCTCTATTGAAACTTCCGGTCACCGAGCTGATGTACATTCCTTTCCCTCCCCTTCCCTTGCCTCACCACAGAATATGGAGGGGAGATATGGACAAAAATGCAATGAAATATTTAGCGCTGATAAATGAGTCGTGCTTTGATGCAATTGATATCAAGTCTTTGCTCATAAAATATCGTACCTAACTCAGCTCCACTATAATATCACACCATTCGCAAAATGCCGACTGTATGCAATTGCGATATGTCGTAACTAATGCGATACGTCGTACCTCATGCAATATGTCGTACCTTGTGCGATATGTCCTAAATAATTCAAAATATTCATATTGCATGAGGTACGACGTATCGCATTATTTACGACATATCGCATGTACATACAGTCGGCATATTGCGAATAGTGTGATATAATTTAATTTAGCCCTCAGGCTCTCATCAAACAAATTTCAATAAGTATTAATAAATTGTAACGTTTTTTTTCAAAAATTCTCCATTGTCAGCTGTTAATATCATATGAAAAGCAAATAAAAATATGTTATGTTATGTTATGTTAGTGAGGTACGATATTTGCAAAGAGTTGACATCAATAAAAGCACGATGTGGTGAGATCATGTGGTGAGGCAAGGGAAAGGGAGGGAAAGGACTGTACATCAGCCCGGTGACCGGAAGTTTCAAGAGAGCCCCAGGTACCCCTCCATGGGTAGGGCGCACTGGAGCGCGCTGTGTTAAAAAAATGATTTCTGTTTTTATGGGGGCAGAAATCCAATGACTCGTACTTGAGTTTTAATCTTTACTGGCATCCATCGAAAACTGTTTAAAAACCTTTTTTTCATCTACGATTTCTGCTTTTCGTAATGTAGAAATACAAAAACGTCAATTCTCAATTCTGGATATCAGAAAACAGAAATCAGAAAAGCCATAAAACAGCCAATTTTGGTATGAAGTAAAACAAATCCGGAATTTTAGTAAAATTGCCATTTTTTTCATTTTTTGACACATGATTCTATAATTTTAGGTTTTAATTTCTGATTTTTGAACAACAAAAAATAACTGGTTAGGTTGGCCGCAAAACATCCTGATTAGGTTGGCCGCAAAACATCCTGATTATAACGCGGAACAATACCCAATCCGATTCAGAACCACTTTTCACAAAATTGACTCCAACAATTTTTCTAAAAATTTCTGCATAAAATATTGAATCCATTGCAATGCAAATGTGCTAGGTTTTATTATTCTAGATACTCTAGGACGCGCAAGGAAAAATTGACAAAATTGGTTAATTTTTGTTGAATTCTTCATGTCACAAATGACGTGAAAAGCGTACAAATGTTTTGAATCTGTCCTATTGTAGTGTATAACAATAGTGGAATTAAAGGTTAAGTCTCCTGTGTCACGGATTCTCGTCACACTAATCGATAAACTGGACAATGCACTTTACTCCGAAATAAAGTGTTTTGTAAAATGTATGTCAAATCAATATTAAATAAATAAATAAATGAAGAATTCATATATAAACCATTTCTTCGTGAAGAATTGGCGTGACGAGAATCCGTGACACAGGAGACTTAATCAAAGTCGTGTTTGAAATTCTAAATGTTCAGTTCGAAATATCAAAGTCGTGTGGTAAACTAAATTCTAAATGTCGAGTTTGCATAATCCGAAGGGGTTTTAGGTTAATTTGTGATTTTCGACGAGTTAGAAGAGAAATTCTATCGGCCGCTGGCAGCCGTGTGTGACGTAGGGCGAAAATAAATTAAAATAAATAATTTCTTAACTATTGCTTCAAATTGGCTGACATTCTCTAGGAAGGTAATAAAAATAGCGATACACAAGTACATACTTAATTTTTATCAAATTTTATATATTTTCTACTGTTAAAACGGTCACAAACATCTAGCTTGAGTTTATTTGTGTTTCCGCGTTTGCGTGGTTGTCAAAATTGTATGACCCATCAACAAGGCATTATTTTACCTGCGCATGCGCGAAATTGCCTTCTGAGACACCTCATCCTCATAGCATTCGCTGTCGGTTTTCATAACTGCTTGGTATGCCGATGGATTTTTTTCCACCTTTAGAACATTTTGGAGCATAGAAAAGTCCAGTATAGTTTTAAAGAACTTTAAGGTTATTGCTTAAGTTCCAGTCGTTCAATTTTAGACTGATGATGCCTCGCTAAACGGAGTCAAAGTAATAGTATTCTGCGAACATGTGCGAAGAATCTTCGCCATTTGTTGCTTGTTTTTGCCTGAGAAGAGCTGTTGTTTCATCACTTTTACTAAAAGTCATGGTTCTAATCAATAAATTTAGGTAAGTGTATGATAAGTATGTTTTTATTTCATTATGTGTTTTGAAATCGGATTATCCGAATTGGATTTTGCTTTGGTTTGAAATCTCTCGATATTGTGCACTGGAGTAATTATAGCTTATATCAAACGGGAAAATTCTCTTATTGGAGGGTAACAACCACTGAGTTATTTCTACTGATGAGACCCTAAGTTCATCCTTATCATTGTGATGTGAAACTTGTTGTTGGCGAAATTTGGCTAATTAGGGTTTTCAAGTGAAATATTATTGATGGTGGTTTTAGCGGCAGACAGAATATCGGTTCCATTTTCAAATCAAGAGAATATTATAGCCTTGCAGCTCTAAATTATATCTTCCCAATTCGTGTGCTACAATTCCATTTATTTCTTTGCAAAATCGGTGATCTGACATTACAATGGTCCGAAGTTTAAATTCACCTTGAATATTGTTGTTCATGAATATTTAATTTTGTGTCATAACATGAATTCTCGAACATCAACCACTGAGTTATAACTTGTTCTCTTATCTATGTTATGTACACTTTTATGTTATTAGGTGAGAACAACTTGGAAAATTTGGCAAAGAGACCAAAACATGGCTTCAAATTGACCTGTTACTGACATTCTGGCCTACTGATTCAATGACTTCTGATTCAAATCGCTGGAATAAATATTTTATGGTTGTTTATTTGTTAATGTCAATGAATTAAATATTAAAGAAATGAAATAAACGTTTATATTGTACATTGTTTTTTTACATCTGTAAAAGAAGGCAAGAACAACAAGCGATAGTAAAAAATTATTACACAACAAGCGCCATTTTGACAATATAGGCTTTGTGCGCGTCATTCCTGTGAGGAGCCTGCCATACAACATTCTCGTACCCAGAGCTCTTTGCGGTTCGAACAAGTCTCCCTAAACAGCTCTGGTATCAGCCGTTTTCAGGCCGATGCTGATTGGCTAATAACCTTGCGCATGCGCCTACTTTCCCATACATTGCGTTACCAATGCTGGGACGCGATTGGTTGAATTTTTTAGATGCTCACAGCCTTTTGAAAAATATTCGCACAGCGCATAAGCTCAAAAAACTAATGCTGACTGATTAGCAACGGGCTCGGTAAAAATTCATAATGGCGGATGTGGAGACGAACCAATGTGAAGGAGAAAATAGTTCATAATAGATAACATCACGACAATGTATTTCTATCCATAATACAAGAAAAAGTACTGAAACACGTAAATTACATAGAAGAAGAGCTTTATTGATGTTTACTGGCCAAATTCGACGAATTTATCTGTCCCGTATACATGGATTTATAAAGTATTTATTTTTTTAATATCTAGCTTTCTGCATGAAATGATTTGATGTTGTCTTTCACTGTGAATGCAAAAAGTACATATTTTACTCTAAAATCTTTTTGACCTGCTATTAATTCTATTATTCAGTTGCACCTAGGCCTCGAGAGTGTATTTTAAAAGTTCTTTTGAACGGAGTGTCTAAACGTCAGGCAGCCTGACAGTGTCAAAAACGTCAGGCAATCGATTTTTTTAATTGAAATAAAAGTCATTGTTTACAATGCCAAAGACTGCAGCCCAAAGAATAATTAGCAAACTATCGAGATTGGGGTGCACCTGATAAAGTATATTTTTACAGTTAACAGCCTCAATTTTAGACTGTTTACCGATATGTTTCTTTTTTCAGACTTGTACGTAGTTATTATTATTATCAATTGCATATGTATGTCTAGATCTAAATAGATATACACATGTACTACCTTTTATTTTATTTATATTTGAATTGTAAACATATGGATATATAGAATAAAATATCTGAAATCAGAGAAAATAAAAAAGATGATTTTTTTCATATTTGGCTCAGTAAAATGTTGGCAGTAAATGCTATTTATGTGAAGTTTTAATTATTTGCTGCAGACATTCTCAGTAGATCAAATAAATACCTAAAGGCATTAATGTTGGAGATGGCTTAAATGAAACCTGGCTGGTTCTTATACATCTATAGGGATGTTAACTGTAGTATACTTTGATGATTGAGCATCAAGATATATCCCTGTAATAAAAAATGATATGGATTTGTTCTCAAACTCAGTTATTGTTATGAAATATTTGTGCATCCTTGCATTAGTAACAACAATAATATCACCGAGAAAGGGATGGGAAGATTGTGTTAGGTAAACTTGTGGTAATTTTGAAACCCTGTGTCAGTGAACTATACTAACAAAGCCATAATAATTTTTGTCCACCTTGTTTACAATGCACGATGCTGATTAGAGAAAAACATAAAGCAAGGACGATTTCTATTAAAATCAGAACGAAAACTAACCCAATACAAAGCTAGTTTTGCTGACGGATTCTTAACGTTTTTTGAATGGTTATAATAATGAAAAGACACTTGCTGTACAGGTTTTTAAAAGTGTGATAACAAAATAAAAAGTGACATTTGAGAGTTTATGTCTCGGTCTTGTCAATTTCAATGTCGCGCCTTGTAACATTTTTCTTTGCGAAATACACCCCAATCTCGATAGTTTGCTAATTATTCTTTGGGCTGCAGTCTTTGGCATTGTAAACAATGACTTTTATTTCAATTAAAAAAATCGATTGCCTGACGTTTTTGACACTGTCAGGCTGCCTGACGTTTAGACACTCCGTTCAAAAGAACTTTTAAAATACACTCTCGAGGCCTAGGTGCAACTGAATAATAGAATTAATAGCAGGTCAAAAAGATTTTAGAGTAAAATATGTACTTTTTGCATTCACAGTGAAAGACAACATCAAATCATTTCATGCGGAAAGCTAGATATTAAAAAAATAAATACTTTATAAATCCATGTATACGGGACAGATAAATTCGTCGAATTTGGCCAGTAAACATCAATAAAGCTCTTCTTCTATGTAATTTACGTGCTTCAGTACTTTTTCTTTTATTATGGATAGAAATACATTGTCGTGATGTTATCTATTATGAACTATTTTCTCCTTCACATTGGTTCGTCTCCACATCCGCCATTATGAATTTTTACCGAGCCCGTTGCTAATCAGTCAGCATTAGTTTTTTGAGCTTATGCGCTGTGCGAATATTTTTCAAAAGGCTGTGAGCATCTAAAAAATTCAACCAATCGCGTCCCAGCATTGGTAACGCAATGTATGGGAAAGTAGGCGCATGCGCAAGGTTATTAGCCAATCACAATCTCGTACCCCGAGTCCTCGTTACTTCGGCCAGCGGCTCGAAACAAGGACTCTGGCATTGTTTCGCCTTCTCGTGATGTCTGACTAATAATGTAAAAGAGCACAAGGTGCCATTTTCTAGTAATGTTTTATTCTTGTACTAAAATCTGCTTGTACAGGTTAACTTCGCTCTGACGAAGGTCTGTGTGCTAGTATAAAAGTCAACTGAAAAGTTAAAAAATTAAGTGTTTACAACTGTTTTAACAGTAAATATGAATGGCCAATAAAAGAGAACAATAATAGTATGGAATGTATAATAAAATACTTACAAATTGTGTAGAATTACATAGCAAAATTGGCTGTTTTTTTTACGTGTAATCACGGATCATGGTTTCCATAAACATGCATTGGCCAAGATACCAAAAAGGCCTATCGGGGGTCCCCTAGGGGGCTACTGAACAAACAAAACTAACGTTTTTAACACTCCTCCCCAGTGCGGAGATTACAATGTGTTATCGAGCAACGAATTGCTAAAAAATGTTAACAATAATAAATGTCTGATTCATCAATTTGAGTCAAGTTCCTGTTTTGTGGCAATTAGGCATAACTTGTGTATTGGTCGATTGTATTCGCCAGTTTCCGTCTTGATTCTCACTTTTCTGACAAGACCATCAGAACCTGGGTATGTAGCGGTTATCAGCGCCATCTTCCACTTAGATCTCTTATGATCTGGATCGATTTCAAGTACAAGATCACCAACTTGAATATTCTCTTTAGCATGAAACCACTTGTTTCGAGGCAGGAGGTTTGGTGCGAAGTATCTCATCCAGCACTTCCAAAACTCAGTAATTCTTTGTTGGGTACTCTTAACAAGATCTCGTGGATTCACTCTTTCCTCTGGTTCAGGCTGAGGTGTCTGCTGGTGGTTTCCAATGAGAAGATCATTGGGTGTTATGGGAGGACGTTCCCATATGTCGTTGGAGCTCGGGTACAAAGGACGGCCATTTATCAGGTAGGTTACCTCAGTAAGGATCGTTCTCCATTGCTCTTCCGTGTAAGTCTGGTTCTTACACGAAGCATTTAGAGCTTGTCTCACAGACTTTATCAACGATTCTACCACCCCATTTTGATGGCTTGCCTTTGGAATGTTCCACTCCCATCGTAGATCACAGTTGAAGTTTTCAGCTAGTGTACTTTGTAGCTTAGTGATATCTTTGAGGTAGTGCTGTGCGCCAATGAAATTTGTACCACAGTCAGAATAACAAACTCTTGGGTGGCCACGTAGACTAGCGAACCTTCGAAATGCCATCAGAAATGTATCTGTTGATCGATCTGTGACAAGTTCGAGGTGAATAGCACGAGTAGTCATGCATGCGAAAATGATGACTTGACACTCTTGTAGGGTCTTCCTATTTAGACGGATTTGTAAAGGACCGAACATGTCCATTGCTGTACTGGCGAAGGCTGGCTGACCAGTTGCAACACGCAGGTTGGGAATCTGTCCCATTAGTTGCTCGAGAGGTTTTTTGCGCATCTTTCGACACATTACACATGATCTCGTCATTTCTTTAGCTTTCACTCGTACCCCGATGATCCAGAACTTCTTTCTTGATTCACTGATGAGGCTTTTGTAGCCACAATTGCCACGGATCTCATGTAGATGTTTAATAACCAGTTCAACAAGTTTGTGTTTACCGGGCAGCACAATGGGATTTCGCATTTCTTTGGGAAGACTTGTTATCGCTTCTAAACGCCCATGTGCACGAATAATGCCATCTTCGTCAGGAAGGGGCTTTAAATCACATATCTGTGACGATTTCAAGTGTACTTGGCACCATTTAAAGAGTTGATTTTCAGAGTTGGTCAGCTCTTGGACAGTGATTGGGCCAGATAACTTCGATTTCCCTTTGGCATTCTGTACAAATCTTTTCACGTATGCTAGGACTCTTTTCATCTTAGAAAAGCTTGAATAGGTGTTAAGAAGGTGAGTTAATATTGGATTATCTTTCACGTCTTCAGTCTTGCTTGGCTTTGATGTGGTATCTGATGTATCAGAGCCACATTTGACATGAGCAACATTCTTTGGTGGTTTCTTTTCTTTCTCTGCATCTTTGACGTTGCTGTCGGTAGATGGGGTAAACTCTGGCCACTGAGGTTCTGGTAAGCGCAGAAATGATGGGCCTTGCATCCACTCCTCAAGCTGTTCAGTCCCTATTCCTCTGGTCAGGGCATCTGCAGGGTTGTCTTTAGATCTTATGTAAGTGAAGTCTTCTGATCCAACCGACTCTTGAATCTCAGCAACTCTGACTGACACAAATGGTCGAAATTCCCGTGGTGGCGTTTTCACCCATGATAGTACGGTTGACGAGTCTACCCAGAATCTTCTCTTGCATTGCTGGATGTGGGCAAAGCCAAGTGCTTTCATGGTGGCATCGTACATTCTCACAAGAGTTAGGCATCCGAGGAGTTCGAGCCTTGGAATCGACCTTTTCTTTAGAGGGGCGACGAAAGCTTTCACAATTACAGGTACAACATGGTAGGTTCCATCCTCTAGGAGCCATCTGAGGAAGATCGCACCACCATAAGCCAGATCACCAGCATCTGAAAAGCCATGAACTTGAGGTTGTCTAACAGCATTTGGTGGTCTTAGTTGTCGATTGAATTTTGAACTGAGTAGTTGGTTTATCATCTTGAGGTTTTGGTTCCATTGGTTCTGGATATCGTCAGGCAAGCTATCATCCCAGTCAAACCCAGCGCACCAAAGTTCTTGGAGGTCAACCCGGAACTTGATTGTAACTGGTGTCACAAGACCAATTGGATCCCATAACTTAGCAAGTAGTGAGAGGCAATGTCTCTTTGTCAATACATCTTTAATAGAGATGATCTCATCTTTCTTGAAAGAGAAGGTGTCATCAGTTTTATTCCAACGATGTCCGAGTATATCTACAGTTTCTTCTTCATCTGACTGGTCGATGTCTTTGACATTGGAATGCCACGCTTTTATTTGAAAGCAGCCTTTGGCGAGTATCCTGTCGATATCCTCAGTGATTTGTCTTGCTTGTGACATCTGCTCTCTGGAGCCTGCTATATCGTCAACATAAGCATGGTGTAGTAGCTCATCTGCAGCTTCTGGGAGGACATCTTGAGAGATCTTCGCTAACATATTGATAGAATTGGTGGCGATGTCGGGGGCAGGTTTGTTGCCGAAACTTAGTCGCAACCATTGGTAAACAGTAGGATGATCATTCACGTCTTTCCTCCAAAGGAATCGGAAAAAAACTTGATCCTCAGGGTTTACTAAGATCTGGTTAAACATTTTGCGAATGTCGCCTGAGTAGGCGACACTGTTCCATCTCCATGCTAACAAGACATCTGTCAAGTTGTTGATGTAGTTAGGCCCTTTCTCCAAATGATCATTCAATGACAGACCATCATGACCTTTAGAAGAAGCATCAAATACCAGGCGTACTTTTGTAGACTTTTCAGGCGAGAATACAGCTTGGAGTGGCATGTACCACTCACGTTGATTGTGATCAATGTTCTCTGGAGGTACTGGAGTAACAAAACCTAGGTTTACTAGGTTCTCTACTTCTTCATTTATAACATCGAAGCAGTCACGTTTCGTAAAAGACTTCTCAGACGAATGCATCCTCTTCAGGGCAATGTCGTAGTTGCTGTGTTTCGGGGGACCGTCCTTCTTCCATGGCATTTTAACTTGGACTCTACCGTCTACAATGCTGGTTGAATCTGTAAGAGACTTTATGAAGTTGTTCTCCCGGAGTGTATCATCAGAACAGGTGCAATATCTGGTTGGTTTGACTCCTATCTGGTCTTGATGCAGCAAGCTCTTTATGTTCTCGACAGCACTTACAGTGCCAACGTTCACAGATTTTATGCACGCTTGGTTATGCTTTGACACTTCAGAATTCAATTGTCCCAGCATGTACCATCCAAAACAATTGCGCTTAGCTATTGGCTCTCCAGCATTGCCTGAAAGCATATGGATATCCAGGAACGCGTCAGCAAAATCAGTTCCTATAAGCAAGTCAACACAGCCGCCGGACAGGTGAAGTTGATCAGCAACGGTTTCGAGGTGAGGGTAATCTTGAACGAGATTTCTTGAAACTGTAGTCGCATTGTTGCAAGGTTTGCTTGCAGTGTACACATGAATTTTCTTCAGGATACTAACATCTGTTGGTGAAGCAAGTGTGATTTGAAGTGAAGTAGACATCTCTGATTTCGATTTACCTCCTGCGAGATTCATAGTAAGGTGGGTGTCAGTTCCTTTGACACCTAGTTGCTTGGCAAATTTCTTTGAGAGCAAAGAAGTGTTTGAACCACTGTCTAGCAAAGCTAAACATTTGACAAAGTCCCCGTCACTGCTGAGAATTTTGACTTTCTGTACGGGGCATATTGCAGATACAATTTTGTTTTTCTTCTCGAGGCTTGCAGAGCTGGCATGGATGTTGTTGTGCTCTGTAGAAACTTTTCCATCAGTGGTAAGATGTTCTTCAATGTTTGAGGAGTTTGACGAATCTTTCTTTTCGCTATGTAGTGACCGATGATGATTCTTTTTGCACTTATCACAGGCTGTGCCATTGCTTTTCTTGCAGTCATCTGTGTGATGTGATGCTCGTAGACACTTTCTACATCTGCGGTGTCTTTTGACTGCATCCCAGCGTTGACTGACAGTTGAGCTCTGATAAACAGGGCAGGCTTGTAGCAAATGTTTTTCGGTACAACCCAATGGACATACTTCGTCATCTTGTACAGGAGTTGAGGCGGACATCGTGTGAGTGTCTAATCGTCTCTGATAGACGACACGTGGAGGACGTTCAGCTTTATCGTCATTCTCTGATTCTTTCTTCCCTCTAGAGCGTAGACTGGCTTCCTGGTGAAGCCAATCAAGTAGGTTCTTAACGTTTTCATCTTTAGCCATCCTCTTCATCTCTCTGCCAAAGTCCACGTTGTCTCGTGAATCGAGTTTTGACAAGAGTTGAGACATGAAGAATGGTGATTCAGTGGACGTATTAACAGCACATCCGTTATCCTCCATATCGTTGACATATCTCTGGACTGTGGTTGCAAACATGGTAAGAGACTTAGAGTCTCTTTTCACAGGCTTAAGGCTGTTAATCTCCGCTAAGAGACTGTCCATCAATTTGCGTTTATCCTCGAACTCTACGTCCAGGATGGTCCATGCTTGGCTGATACTTTTGCTTGTTTTTACTTGTTCAGTCCACCAGGAATTCTTTGGCATGGCTTTTCTGAAACGTTGTAATTGCTCATCAGGATCTTGGCTATACTTCTTCATGGCATGGTTGAATTCCTTCTTCCAGGTTGCGTAAGTACGACGGTTGCCGTCCCAAGTAGGTACAGGCAGTCTTTCCAGAGTACTTCCGGTGGGCTTTGAACCGAGAGCTTCAGCCATCTTCGTCACTGCAGCGGTCATAGCTTCAATAGCAGTTGATTCTTGTTTAGTAGCGTCAGCATCAGTTTGTTGTTGACCACCAAGAGCTGCTGGTTGATTGAATTCTTTCTGGTATGTTGCATACTTCTTCACTATTTGAAGATAACTAGCTTTGACTTTTGATCCTACAGCTTCTACCTCTTTTAGTCGTTCATCTCCAGTTTCACATAGCTTGTTTGTAATACTTTCTTGTAATTTCTTTATGTTACGGTATCTTGTTTCTATTTCACAGAATACAGTTCTCAGTTGTTCGATTTGTGGTTTAGTTTGAAATAAAACTTCAAATTCTTCAGTTAGCTCGCAAAAACTCTGAACTGAGACTTTTATTTTCACAATTTGAGCTTTCACATCCGTTTTATTCGGCATTTTGAAGAACTTCCGGTAAAGATGTAAATATATGTAAATTAGTACAGAGCCTCGTTTTCGTGTCCACCACGCGGTATGACCAGTGCGGGATTTCTCCAATATTTCCAAAATGTCAACAATAAAGCAAATAAAGCAGTGTTTTACAGTACTTTAAGGCTCATAAATTCACTTTCCTTTTACCTTGGATGTGGATTGTTCCTTTGATCGTATGTAGGTTGTTCGAAGATGGATAAACTTGCCTTTTTATGAGGTTTTTCTTGATCCAAAGACTGTTAGTCGCTCGAAACGGCAGTCGGTTGTCTTCGTTCTTGTTTGCCTCACGTTTAGGCGTTTTGTGCGTCTTTTAAGTGTACAAATTTTTGACTGTTTCGCCTTCTCGTGATGTCTGACTAATAATGTAAAAGAGCACAAGGTGCCATTTTCTAGTAATGTTTTATTCTTGTACTAAAATCTGCTTGTACAGGTTAACTTCGCTCTGACGAAGGTCTGTGTGCTAGACTCATGTATAAAAGTCAACTGAAAAGTTAAAAAATTAAGTGTTTACAACTGTTTTAACAGTAAATATGGATGGCCAATAAAAGAGAACAATAATAGTATGGAATGTATAATAAAATACTTACAAATTGTGTAGAATTACATAGCAAAATTGGCTGTTTTTTTACGTGTAATCACGGATCATGGTTTCCATAAACATGCATTGGCCAAGATACCAAAAAGGCCTATCGGGGGTCCCCTAGGGGGCTACTGAACAAACAAAACTAACGTTTTTAACAGGCATAATCCACTGCAATCTCATACTCAGAGCCCGCGTTTTTCCTCGCCAGCAGCGGAAAACAAGGGCTCTGACATAATCCGATTTTTGTTAAAATTTGATTGGTCATTCAATTTTGACAACCACGCAAGCGCAAACAACCGAAAACACAAATAAAATCAAGCTAGATGTTTGTGACCGTTTTTAGCAGTAGAAAATATATATAAATATGATAAAAAATTAAGTCTGTACTTGTGAATCGCTATTTTCTTTACTTTCCCAGAGAATTTCAGCCAATTTGAAGCAATAGTTAGGAAATTATTTAATGTTTCGCCCTTCGTCACACACGGCTGCCATCGGCCGACAGAATTTCTCTTCTAGCTCGTTGAAAATCACAAATTAACCTAAAATCCTTTCGGATTATGTTTACTCAATAAATAATCATTACAATCTATGAATTTTGTTCCAAAACTTCCACAATATCACTAGGAAAAAATCCATTTTCATTGACGATATCGCCGTATGTTGATCGATGCGCCGATCGATGCTGAATATCGATTCCATTAGAATTGCAACGGATTTTACTTTTAAATATCAGCTCAGACATAATCTCGATTCCCCATTGGTCGGTTTGTACATTGGCCGTAAAGGCGCATGCGCAGCCGGAAGTCCAAGAAACCTTGGACTTTTCAGTGGATTATGCCAGAGTCCTTGTTTCGAGCCGCTGGCCGATGTAACGAGGACTCGGGGTACGAGATTGAATCCACTGAAAAGTCCAAGGTTTCTTGGACTTCCGGCTGCGCATGCGCCTTTACGGCCAATGTACAAACCAACCAATGGGGAATCGAGATTATATCAGAGCTCATATTTAAAAGTAAAATCCGTTGTAATTCTGATGAAATCGATATCCAGTATTGATCGGCGCATCTATCAACATACGGCGATATCGTCAATGAAAATGGATTTTTCCTAGTGATATTGTGGAAGTTTTGGAACAAAATTCATAGATTGTAATGATTATTTATTGAGTAAACATAATCCGAAGGGATTTTAAGTAATTTATGATTTTCGACGAGCTAGAAGAGAAATTCTGTCGGCCGTTGGCAGCCGTGTGTGACGAAGGGCGAAACATTAAATAATTTCCTAACTATTGCTTCAAATTTGCTGAAATTCTTTAGGAAGGTAAAGAAAATAGCGAATCACAAGTACAGATTTATGTTTTTATAATATTTTATATATTTTCTACTGCTAAAAACGGTCACAAACATCTAGCTTGAGTTTTTAAACTCAAGCTAGACACAATTAAAATTGTGTTTCCGGTTTTTTGCGCTTGCGTGGTTGTCAAAATTTAATGACCAATCAAATTTTAACAAAATTCTGATTATGTCAGAGCCCTTGTTATCCGCTGCTGGCGAGGAAAAACGCGGGCTCTGAGTATGAGATTGAGCCAATCAGCATCGGCCTGAAAACGGCTGATACCAGAGCTGTTTAGGGAGACTTGTTCGAACCGCAAAGAGCTCCAACCTCGTCCCCAGGGCCACTCTGTTCGCTCTTTTTTCAAAATGGCGGTCGCTCACACATTGACCCTGGTACCGGCTGGTTTGACATGTGACTGTCGGCCATATTGATTTGATTGGTCACGTGGTCAAAATCTCCAAAAAATCTTGGAGATTTTGATCACGTGTCAAACCAGCCGGTGCCAGGGTCAATGTGTGAGCGACCGCCATTTTGAAAAAAGAGCAAACAGAGTGGCCCTGGGGACGAGGTTGAAAGAGCTCTGGGTACGAGAATGGCCATACAATTGTTTGGCTCAGCAGTTCAGCGCATGCGCAGGTAAAATAATGCCTTGTCATCAAATTTGAGCAAAAATTGGATTATGTCAGAGCCCTTGTTATCCGCTGCTGGCGAGGAAAAACGCGGGCTCTGAGTATGAATACTGGCGGACGCGTAATTCTGAGCATTTCTGGGAATTCGCATATAATGGCGTGGACATAGTACAAATTTGCCTAGCCTATGCAGCGAAGTTGGTATGTATGGCAGTAAAAACTTTAATCCTTAGTTAGTTGAACAGACACAACATTATCTAAAACTTTACAAGCCATGGATAAAATTTTACTACCGATCAATTTGTCGACAAGCACTTTTATAACAGTAAGAACTGCCTCTGGTTTTCTTTAAAAAAGCGAAAGTAAAACTGATGATTATACTTTTTCCTATTTTTCATTATATTCTTTGTACCTTCGTATTTTATCGAACGCTTTCCCTACAATAATTTTTTTTGGTATTTAATTAAAGGACGTTGATAACGAATATAGACTTGTTTCTACCAAGACAATCAGAGGAATAAATAAGTGAAAACTATGGTTTAGTTGTTTTTAACTGGTTTTAAGATTATTTCAAAGAAAGACCAAACACGGATAAATTGCTTTATATCCAGACTTGGATTTCAGTTAATTAAGATCAAAAAACAACTAAAATCAAGTCTGGTTTTCGATTATAAGTCTAATTTTCAATCCGCCATTTTGAATTGAGGCAAAATATTTAAGAATTGATTATCATAACTACTTATCTTAAACTCCGCTTGTTTTAGCTCAACTTTCATAATTTTTCTGTTGCTGAAATAATGTTAACATCTTTAGTTATTCCCTTATAAAAATCGAAATATTTTTATTATCAAGAAGACCAACGCGTGATTTTTTATCTAAACCTTTGGATTGACCAACTGATATGCATCATCTCTAGTAGCTCAAGTTAAAATGTCAAAAATTATACAAAGGCGAAAATCATACAAGGGCAAAATTAAAGTTTTTTTTATGCTTTGTAACTAAACATTACAAACCAAGGTAAAATATGGTATGTACTCAGCTGTTTTCAAGACACCAAGGTTATACATGGGATGTAACTACAGTCTATATATCTGCTGTCTTCAAGACACCAAAGTTATACATGGGATATACTGCCTGAACCATCTAACATTCAGGACACTTGCATGCAAGGTTCTCTGTTAGTGGCAAAAGTTTCTCTTTTATATGCAACTGGATTATGACGTCATCAGTTTGTTTACATGACTGAATTGCATTTCCTTGTTTCAGTCCTGCCTACGCAATCTCAACATTTAAAATGAAGAAAATATAAGTACATTTTTGCCCAAAAGTTAGACAAGACTTTTCAAGCATGACCCATGACCCTGGTATTAATATACGCAGTTGTTGTGTTTACAGACTTTACAAAATAATAGTGTCCTCAGATGTGTTTGAGATAATTCAAAGTCATTTTGTGATGTTTTATCAACTTATACTAGTACAAGTAACATATTCTATTTACGAAATGGCCAGACTTTTCATTATACTTCTAAATACTGTAAATTGATTCACTATGAATATTCATTGTTTTCGGTTGAAGTTATGTTGACCTCAAGCATTCATGATGTGTTTTCTTCCATGCTGCATGAATATCAAATTAAAAATGATTTTTTATGTTCATTTAATCAACTTAAGAAAAGAAATGTTCAGATCTAGATGGTTTCAAAACAGTATTTGTTGGTTATGTGGACTACATAGATATTACTTAGATATCAAATAATTATGCTACCACCTATTTGTGGTGAAAACAAACTTAGACATTAAGGAATGTATATGTCACTGCAGGTATTAAATATCTCCACATGGCATAAAACAGTTCAATGTAGCCACAATCATTCAATCGTGTCAAACTTATCATCACATTTACAACTGTTCTCTTCTTCCTAGTATTTCTTACTAGTTTTTACCTCTACATATGGCTTAAAACTGGTTGACTTTACAATTAAATACTGAACCCTAAAAGCAAAAAAAAAAAAAAAAAAAAAATCACAAAGGCATTCTTCATAATCAGCTATAATCTTATTTTATTTATTAATAATATTTTTTGTTACTATCAAAACAATATTTTCAATTTTAACTCACTTTTTTTTTGTCTATACTACCCAATAGTTGGTAATACGCAGTGTTGACTTATAATCTAGTATTGTGCAATGTGTCTGTATTGTTCAAACCACTGTGAATAAATTGATGAAAAAATATCATAGTTTTGATGTGTTGTTTTGTATATTTTGTAATAATCTTTTTTTCTTCAATATAATTAAAAAATTGACTTTGATGAATAGTAGGAATGCATGTATCATTAACATTTTTTGAAAGTATGGCATGGGTAGCATTATGGTCCAATGTTGAGATTGAGAGATTAAAAACCTTTCAAAAAATAGTTGACTGACTGGAAGTCCAAAGTTTTTTTCGGATATTGGAGTCCATTATTAAAAAAATGTTATCCGGTTGTGTGTATGGGCCAGAGTAACAACTATTATAGCTTGGTTGAAAGATCTGAGGCTTAAAACCAGTGATTGAAAGAGTACAGAAAGTCATGTCCGTCCATGATCAACACACAAATACTACTAGACTCACACATGGCCGGTGTCCTGTGCTTCATCTCGGCAATTTTTAGTGACAGGTTTTGTCATTTACGGAAGTGGTTTCTTTGTTCACGAAGATTTTTTTCCAAATCAGAACGTGACCCATGCCTATGGCACACACAGTTTCACAATTTCAGTTTTAGATTGTTTGTTTGTTTTTGTCCTTGCAAATGCATCCCTTTGTTTTTTTTATATTTTTTTGTCAAAGAAATAATTAATATTAACATGTACACAAGTAATGTACAGGCTGCTACAAAATTGAAATTTTCTTAGATGCAGTATTCATGGTTTTGAACAAAATGTTTTAGTGATCAGTCATGTAATTATTGCTCGCTATTTCCAGTGTCTCAAGATTTTTTCAATTCTTTTTTTTTTTTTTTTTTTTTTTTTTTTTTTCAGTAAGCATGTCAATTAAATAATCATTCATCAGTTCAAATTGTGGTTATATATAGCATCTATATCCATTTGAACATAAACAGTTACTATAATTCTATATTTTATGACTGTGACTTACCCTTATGATGACAAGCTAGAGCAGTAGTGATTATTTATAGTTATAGAGTAGCTAGTTTAAGCTCATTTGAAATATCTTTTTTGTTTGTCAATGAATCAAAACAATAGCAAAAAGTATAGAATCTGACATCATGTGCTATGAATTTCAAATGAAATGAATAATTATTTATGAACCAATCAGAATGCCAGATATAAACAAGCTGAAAATGAAAGTGCTTATGCAGCAGATAATGGGCATAGAGTAAAATATGGAGTCCACTGGATCTTAGAACTCATGGATTTATGGACTCATTTACATTAGTGAATGAAATACAATTTTACTCCAACTAAAAATTAGAAGATTTGAGATGATAATTATGAAAATATATGAAGTAATTTGCCATACTATGGCCATTACCTACATACAGTACTATTCTTTTTCTTGTTTTGTTCAAAACAACTTGTTTTTATAGTATCTATTATAGCTACAAGTTTACATTATGTTCTGGAAATGCTAATGAAAAAAGAAAGTTTTGTGCTGTTTTTTTTTTTCAAGTTTA
This sequence comes from Diadumene lineata, assembly GCA_918843875.1. NCBI lineage: Eukaryota > Metazoa > Cnidaria > Anthozoa > Actiniaria > Diadumenidae > Diadumene > Diadumene lineata. The sequence goes on from OU974081.1 coordinate 7,104,503, forward strand.
GATGAAATTCAAATATTTTTTCGTGCTCTGAGTATTTTGACCAGGACAAACACTCTAATACCAAAATGAATATCCTGTTAAGCTTGTATTTTATTAACCTTTTAGCATGATTTGTCTTATTAATAAAACATCATCTCATGATAACATTTTATCCCCCGCTACTAAATGTTCCTCCTTGAGCTATAAGCAGACTTAATAACATTTTTTCACAAATCAATATTGCTTTGTCAGACTGATCCCATTGTGTAGCTTGTGAAATTTCATTTATATTCTGTTAGATTTTGTTATGAATCTTTTCAGGTGTAGTTTAATTAGAATAGCTTCCATTTTGCCAAATGATTTATCTCATAGTTAGTGTGATCATGTTTTTCAGTCTTGTTTTAAATGAGCATGAATAAATTATTGTGTGTGTTAAAGTTATTGACTTTTATAAAAGTTATCATTAATATAAACTATGTGTGCCATTTTGTTAGGTCACAGTATAATATTATGTTGATTTACACAACCATGTTTGAATTTTCTCCTGTGATCATATGATTGTTTGGATATATTTTTTGTGATAAAGAAAATTATAACAGTAATTATCATTCGGCACTCAAGTGTTAAAATATTCATAGCAAGTGTGCTATATATTTTCAGCAAGGATAATTTTCAAACACGTTTTATTATAAAAGGCCGGGTTTCATTCATTCAATAAATACAAAGTCATTAACTAAGGTTTGTGAGCATGTTGTACATAATCAGATTCATTCAGTATTGCAGTTTGTTGTATTTGTTATTGTTTCTACAAATTGAATTCTGTTTGTTATTTGAAAATATCTTTACAAGACAATAGGTTATTGCCACATTAAACAATTTTTTTGTTTTACATGTAGCTTCCTTATATGTTTTAAAATGAGGTGATAATTTTATGATATTGTATCATGAAAAAGTAATCCTTCCTAAACATTATTAGTGAAAAGTTGGTGAAAACAAATTTGGGACTCTATATTGTGGCTGGCTAACAGATTGTGACCGCTTAATGGATGAGCACTTATAGCGTGTAATACTTGCTACTGTATCTAATCGAAAAATGTTTATAGAAAGCCATTTATTTTTAAATTTACTAAACCTGTTTGTAGTGTAATCATGATGTTAATTAAATGATCATTCATACAGTCAAATAAGTCAGACATTTTTCAAATTAAAAATGTTTCCCAACAATGTAATCAATTTTATCAAATTATAAAGTAGCTATTCTATTATATATCTTATATGTCTTACCCTTAATAATGATAAGCTGGAAAAGTTCTGATCACTTGGTTGCATGTGATGTTGTTATGTATCACTATCCATGTCTAACTTGTGAAGGGGTTCAAAAGAATAGTATATACGTCACCGTGAAATATTGTTATTTGTGGACCAATCACAATAACTGGAACTGTAAAACTCTACTAAGATAGAGAAAAAATGTGCTTATTTAGCAGATTTGTAGAATTTTTGGCTAAACTCAACACCTGTTTAGTTGTAACTTGATTTTTGTCTTTGATTTTCAGAAGGAATAAATGATAATATTATTTATTTATCATTTTGTTGTTAAACTTTTACTATTTGACTTATATTCCAAGTGTATAACTATAAATAAACAAAGGTAAAATAAATAATTGAATTGTGATGAATTATAATTCTTTTACAAAAGCCCCTTAAGTCTTGTGTTAATTTTTTCGTCCGGAAAATTCAAGATTTAATTGTGAAATGACTATACTTCTTTTGAGTCATTTTAGATAGTCTTTCTGCTTGAATGCAGTGCTCAATAGCCTCTCACACAGCCTCATTTTTGTGTCACGCATCAAAGCGCTTGTTTTGGGGGAATGCATGACGCGTGACACAAAAACACAGCTGTGTGAGAGGCTAAGTGGTCAATGTTTGTGAAATAAGGAAGTGTATTGTTTTTATTCTGTGACCTTTACTGACCATTGTTGAAAAATGATTCCTTAGCTTTAAACAAGGAACAAAAACAACATTTCTCATTACAAAATGTGCCAAATAAAAGTTTCAGGAGTAATATCTAAGTTACTGTAATGAAAAATCTCAGATTGAAATTTGAATATTATCACATTGAATAACATGTCTAGACTGATGTTTTTAGCAGTAATGTTCTATGTTGTCTAAACAGTGCTGACAATGAATTTTGAATGGTCAATGTTGAGAAAATAGTTTGAACTTTTTTGAGAAACCTTGATTACCTGATGTTCACATCAAAAAATCTTTTGACACCAGACACCAGAGTGCATATAAAACTGTAAAACACTATTTAGTGATTAAATACAAAATAGTGCTAATTAAATAGAACAATATAATATTAGAAAACAATAGAATTGGCATAAAATTCAGTGTACAATTTAGTAATTTAATTTTATCCTGGCTTGTTTCTTTGCACAAAATAATATAAATACAAAACTCGAGATATACACTAAAGAAGGTAAACATACGATATGCATCACAAGAGAAGAACTGAAATAGTAAAGTGCAAAGAGTTGAACTGATGAACCATTAGGTAGTACACCTTGAAATTTTAATATTAACACATACAAAAGGGCAGTTTCAAATGAAAGTTGAAAAAAGCAAAAGCAGCAAAATACAGCTTGATATAAAAAAATAATAATATCTAAGCTTCTTAGGAATACTTGGTCGGCGAGATTAGACTCATTTCTATATCAGGGAGGAGTCCTCAATGTTGGCAATTGATGAAATTGAGAAATTTGCATTAAAATTAGTATTTTCTGTGAAAAAACTGATGATTTTGTTTTGGTTAGCAAAACACCTGTAGTGCAAATATTATCAAAGAGGTAGTTATTATCAACTGAAAGGGTGTTAAGCTATTTGTTTCTTATACTTTTACTTACTAATGTCATAATGTCACATAATTATAACCACTCAAACATTGTTATTTGGTTATGTCCCAAAATTGTAATGTCCACAACAATTTTATGTAATGTCCACAACATATGTTTTTTTTATATTTACTGCATCTTCCAAAAACACTTTAGAATCTTTTTTTAGAGCAGTTATAAACTTTCATCTTTATTAAGTCTGAAAAACCATTTTAAGAATTTATACTGTCTTCGAAACAATTTGCACAAAAATGGAATTGAAAATGAGAACTCAAATGACTTGTGTGGTTGTCCACAACACACTTTTTAAAAATCATATTTTTGCATAAATAAAACAGTTGCATATTTTTCATAAAAATGTAAGGTAACAACTTAAAGTCTCTAGGAATGTATAAAATACCACTGAAATTATATGTTTCAACATTTTAAGTGAGAATTTAAATAGTAAATTTAGCTTCTGATGGTAATGTCCACAACATGAACTGCCCTTATGCAGCAGATAATGGGCACAGGGAAAAATATGTACTGGATCTTAGAACTCATGGATTCATGGACTCATTTACATTAGTTTATGAAATACAATTTTACTTCAAATGAAAATTAGAAGATTTGAGATGATAATTATGAAAATATATGAAGTAATTTGCCGTACTATGACCATTACCTGCATACAGTACTATTCTTATTCTTGTTTTGTTCAAAACAACTTGTTTTTATAGTTTTTATTTATATTTTATATTTGATTTATGCTATCATATGTTTGTTGGGATATATTTTTGTGATAAAGAAAATTATTACCCCAGTAACTATCATACAGCACTACAGTGTTACAATATTTGTAGTAAGTGCAATATATTTTCAGCCAGGAATAATTTTCAAACACATTTGATTGTAAAAGGTCGGGTTTCATTCATTCAATAAATACAAAGTCATTAACTAAGGTTTGTGAGCATGTTGTACATAATCAGATTTATTTAGTATTGCAGTTTGTTGTATTTGTTTTTTCTACAAATTGAATTCTGTTTGTTATTTGAAAATATCTTTACAAGACAATAGGTTATTGCCACATTAAACAAGTTTTTTGTTTTAGCTTCCTTATATGTTTTAAAATGAGGTGATAATTTTATGATATTGTATCATGAAAAAGTAATCCTTCCTAAACATTATTAGTGAAAAGTTGGTGAAAACAAATCTGGGACTCTATATTGTGGCTGGCTAACAGATTGTGACCGCTTAATGGATGTGCACTTATAGCGTGTAATAAATGCTAGTGTATCTAATCAACAATGTTTATAGTAAGCCATTCATTTTTAAATTTACTAAACCTGTTTGTATGCTGATATCCTGAAATCTCTTATCCAGTGAGTATCTCTACATCCATACAATACACTGACAAGTGATTCGAATGGTTGAGCTTAGTTTTACCTTCACAATGGGTTTATGATGTCAATATTTGCATATATGCAAATGTCATGACATACTGGTAGTTGTATGTAGGTAAAATATTTGCAGGTAGGCTAGACAAGAGCAACTAGCTCCAGATGATCCTAAATGTTACCATTAACTAAAATATTTCATGTGCCGGGAATTTTTTGTAAATACATGCTGTCATTTCTTTTGTATCAAGGTGCATTATTGAAAGAGACATGTTCTATAAATTCAATTTTACAAAGAATTTAATTTCTATACTTGTTGAACCAGTAGATTCTGTGACTATATCTCATTATAAGATTTTTTTGTGTTGACCTCTTGCATCCTTATGACTGTTGGTTTATTTTCATAAATATTAGATCACTAAAAAAAACACGAAATAAACAAATAAATTCTGTAAGGCACTAATTGTTTTTGACATTTTTTTTGTGATTCTTCAATTATTCAAAATGAATATTCAATTATTAAAACAAAGAATGAAATATTTGAAATAATAACTGAAATAATAAGGGGGCATTTATTTATTAGCACATTGGGGGTCTGGCAAAATTTCTTGTAGCAGTCTGCAGACCCTCTAGCATGTTAGTAATGATATCACAACTTCCCCTATGACGATTAAAGATATCATTCTTTGAATATAGCTTAAGATGATCTATTAGTTTGCGTCTTGCCAGTTTCAGTTCAAAACATAACCCTTTTTTTTTTTTTTTTTTGTCCATTACAAGAAAAATGGCTTGATTGATTCATGACTGGGCATTACATGTAGTACTGTTTCAGTATTTTTCACACAGTTGATTTGGAAGTTGTTAGTTTTTAGAAATTTGAGAAAAACATTCACAAGCATTATACAAATCAATGATTTCCTGTCTCAATAGCCATCCAGAAAGATAGAGTATGTTGTGGTTTTTGCAGGTTATGCTAGTTTCTGCTTGACAGCTCACATTATAAAATCATGTTTTTTTTTTTTTGTTTTTTTTTTTTGCATTGAAAACGTTTATGCTTAATTCAAAGATCAGATAAAGATTTGATTCCTAAAATTAAAGGTTGTAATATTCATTTTGATAATTGTGTATTCAAATAAAGATTCAATTATTTATTTTTGACAATTGATTATTGATTTCAAATCTTGAAATTTACTGGTCATGCATGAAGTGCATTGACTGTAACTGAAGTTTGTGTTGTACACATAGTTTCAGTCAGTCTTTCAAATGTTTGTTGTTTTTGTTCAATATGAATTCTGTGTGTTATTTGAAGATATCTTTGAAAGACAATAGATTATTACCACAAGCACATTTTGGTTTTAGCTCCCTTATATGTTGTAAAATGTTGTCAGACATGCTTTTCTCTCATGTTGGATATTTTTAGTGAAACATTTACTGAAAACGAATTTGTTACTCTCTATTGTGGCTGCCTAGTAATAGAAAATAAGCGCTTATAGAGTGACTTACATGTGCCATTGTATCTAATTACAAATAACCTGTGTTTTTGCTGATATCCTGAAAATCTCCTGTCCACTGACCATCGGTGTACATTCATGCATCCACAATACACTGACACAATTCTAACGATTGTAGACATGCTCATTTATATATCTGTCCAGTGTTATGACATCATCATTCACTCTCATGTGACTTTCTTAATATCGATGGTTCATTGGTGGACACACCTAGTGACGTATCTAACTAGTGAAAGCTAGGCAGACAAGATTACTATTCATGCATGACCCCTTGAGGAAAGGCTGCTATTAGTGTTCACAAACTATGTTATTATTAATTGGCATATATGCATTTGAAATTTTTAAAGCTATGGTGTGATTTCTTTTTTGTCTCATTCTTTTCAGTTTTACAAGATAGAAATTTCTTTATGATTCATGCATGAATAGATTTTTCCATGAGATTTATTATAAGGTTTCATGTTCAACTCTTGCATTCCTTATGTTTATTTATTTTTATATTACATTTTGTAATTTTGTTATCACAACAAAAATGCCAGATCAGTATAATTTGTAGGTGACTTGGTGTCTTGGTGTACATTCCTTGTATACTTGACATTCAGGAATGTAGAATATTGTTATGACACTACAGATATCACATTGCATAATTTATAAAAAAAAAACACATTGTGCATAGTCTATCAGTGTATATATGTGTAACAAGTGTTTTGCCCACATTCTGCAGGCTAGTTTTTGAAGTAAAGTCGAAGTGTTCTTTTTTTAATTCAAGCTTCATATTCAACCAGAAATTAACACCAGCATTGTTATATGATGAAATTTAGCATTTTTCTGTAGAGTTTTTCAAACACAATGCAAGAAAAGTTTTTCAATCAAAATTCAATTCAGAAAAAAACTGAAAAAATTAACACCAGCTAATAGTTTTGACAACAAATACTCCAAAAAAATAAATATTTGTCTTTCAATTTGAATTCTATTTTTTTGGCTATGAAAGAGGCTGAGAAGAAACTGTAAGTGTCTACAGTGCACTCTGACATTTTGTTCTGAATATGTTGTTGACTGTGGTGTAAAATGTTCATGTTCATGTTCAAAATAGCCTCCGTTCCTCCCACGCACTATACATGTAATCTCATAGGTCATGCATGTGGTCATGTTGCGTGTTTTTTTTTTGCGTTCATTGTTGAAAACATTGTGAATAAGTAAAATCCTAAACTAGCATTAACATATTAAAATATTATATTGAATATATGCAGTGTTTAGAATAAAACAGAATGTGAAGATTTATGGATGCCGTTATTATTTTATTAAAAATTGTGTTGTTATTGGTGGTAGAGGAAATCATTTAATATTCATCACTTGGCAAGTGTAAAAATATTTGCAATAAGTTTGTGTTATCTGCAGTGCAGTTGCAAATAATTTCCAGAAAACTGATATTTCATAATGATTTGGTTTAAAAAAAAAGTAACTTTGAAGTGCTAAATACATCTACCATTAGATGAAAAGCACAAACAGTTTCAGATACATGTATTCAATTTCAGATTTTGGTGTGGGTGTTTTTGTATGTATGCATGCAACAACAAATTTGATTTTTGTTTTGTTTTTTTAAACTGCCATAATGTTTATAAAACCTGGTGTTAAAACACATTTCCCAATTTTTTCAAGGCATTTTGCAGTTTTTTTATAGTATAGACATCACCAGGAAATATTGTTATTTGTGGATAAATCACAATACTACTAAGATAGAGAAAAGACTTGGAATTCAACACAAAAAATGTGCTTATTTAGCAGATTTGTACTAGAATTTTTGGCTAAACTCAACACCTGTTTAGTTGTAACTTGATTTTTGTCTTTGATTTTCAGAAGGAATAAATGGTAATATTATTTATTTATCATTTTGTTGTTAAACTTTTACTCTTTGAATTATATTCCAAGTGTATAATTATACATAAACTAAGGTAAAATAAATAATTGAAGTGTGATGAATTATATTTCTTTTACAAAAGCCCCTTAAGTCTTGTGTTAATTTTTTCGTCCAGAAAATTCAAGATTTAATTGTGAAATGATTATACCTCTTTTGAGTCATTTTAGATAGTCTTTCTGCTTGAATGTAGTGGTCAATGTTTGTGAAATAAGGAAGTGTATTGTTTTTATTCTATGACCTTTACTGACCATTGTTGAAGAATGATTCCTTAGCTTTAAACAAGGAACAAAAACAACATTTCTCATTACAAAATGTGCCAAATAAAACTTACAGGTCTGAGTACTGTAATATGTTTTATTGAAAAATCTCAGATTGAAATTTGAATATTATGAATAATAATATTTTGTTTGTCACAGACATCATTTATATATATATATTTATATTGAATAAGGTGATGTCTAGACTCAATGCTTTATGTAAACATGACAGTGAATCTTGAATGGTCAATGTTGAGAAAATAGTTTGGTGAACGTTTTTGAGAAACCTTGATTACCTGATGTTCACATAATAGATAGAATTAGCATAGGGAAAAATATGTACTGGATCTTAGAACTCATGGATTCATGGACTCATTTACATTAGTTTATGAAATACAATTTTACTCCAAATGAAAATTAGAAGATTTGAGATGATAATTATGAAAATATATTAAGTAATTTGCCATACTATGACCATTACCTGCATACAGTAGTATTCTTATTTTTGTTTTGTTCAAAACAACTTGTTTTTATAGTTTCTATAATAGCTACAAGTTTACATTATGTGCTTGAAATACCAATGGAAAAAAAAAGTTTTGTGCTGTTTTTGTTTTGAAGTTTAGATGAAATTCAAATTTTTTTTTCGTGCTCTGAGTATTTTGACCAGCGAGGACAAACTCTTATACCAATGAAATTGAATATCCTGTTTAGCTTGTGATTTTCTTAACCTTTTAGCATGATTTGTCTTATTAAAAAAACATCATTTTATCCTTGGCTACTAACCATGCTATAAGCAGACTTATTAACATTGTTTCACTAATCAATATTGCTTTGTCAGACTGATCCCATTGTGTAGCTTGTGAAATTTCATTTATATTCTGTTAAATTTTGTTATGAATCTTTTCAGGTGTAGTTTCGAATAGATTCCATTTTGCCATCACACTGTCGAGTTTTTTACTATGCCTTTGACTCATAAAATGATTTATATCATAGTTAGTGTGATCATGTCTTTCAGTCTCGTTTTAAATGAGCATGAATAAATTATTGTGTGTGTTAAAGTTATTGACTTTTATAAAAGTTATCATTAATATAAACTGTGTGTGCCATTTTGTTAGGTCACAGTATAATATTATGTTGATTTACACAACCATGTTTGAATTTTCTCCTGTGATCATATGATTATTTGGATATATTTTTTGTGATAAAGAAAATTATAACAGTAATTAGCACTCAAGTGTTAAAATATTCATAGCAAGTGTGCTATATTTTCAGCAAGGATAATTTTCAAACACGTTTTATTATAAAAGGCCGGGTTTCATTCATTCAATAAATACAAAGTCATTAACTAAGGTTTGTGAGCATTTTGTACATAATATTATACAGATTCATTTAGTATTGCAGTTTGTTGTATTTGTTATTGTTTCTACAAATTGGATTCTGTTTGTTATTTGAAAATATCTTTACAAGACAATAGGTTATTGCCACATTAAACAAGTTTTTTTGTTTTACATGTAGCTTCCTTATATGTTTTAAAATAAGGTGATAATTTTATGATATTGTAGAAAATAGTAATCCTTCCTAAACATTATTAGTGAAAAGTTGGTGAAAACAAATCTGGGACTCTATATTGTGACTGGCTAACAGATTGTGACCGCTTAATGGATGAGCACTTATAGCGTGTAATAAATGCTAGTGTATCTAATCAAAAATGTTTATAGTAAGCCATTCATTTTTAAATTTACTAAACCTGTTTGTCTGCTGATATCCTGAAATCTCTTATCCACTGACTATCTGTACATCCATACAATACACTGGCAAGTGATTCGAATGGTTGAACTTATTTATACCTTGAAGTTCCCAATTCGTTTATGATGTCAATATTTGCATATATGCAAATGTCATGACGTACTGGTAGTAGGCTAGACAAGAGCAGCTGGCTGCACATAGTTCACAAACTACATTATTTTATGTGGGAGTTTTTTAAAGCCATACATGCTGTCATTTCTTTTGTATCAAGGTGCATTATTGAAAGAAACATGTTCCATAAATTCAATTTGACTAAGAATTTTTGTATACTTGTTGAACCAGTAGATTCCATGACTATATCTCATCATAAGATTTTTTTGTGTTGACCTCTTGCATCCTTATGACTGTTGGTTTATTTTTCATAAATACCAGATCACTAAATGAACAATTAAATAATTTTAAGATCAATCTAATTTATTCCTTCATAATTTGTTATTTGATTATTGGATGGCGAATTGCAATATCTACTTGAACTAATGTGCTTTGTAGGACGTATGAACGTTCAGGAATGTGTTGTCACGACAGATATCATACAATGTATATCCCCATGCAAATGCAAAAACAATGAGTTTCACCCCTCATTCTACAGGCTAGTTTTGAAAAGTTGAAGTTTTTAAAGTATTTAAATTCATGACAAGCTTTATATTAACCCAGAAGTAAACCCCAGCATTTTATGGTGATGAAGTTTTTTTTTTTTTTTTTTTTTAAATATTTAATGAGGAAACCAACGTCACCATAGGTGATTTACAGAAGGGTCCTCTACATAATTTAGACTATTAAAAATTACAATATATACGAGGAAAATAATTATACATATACATGAAAAAGTTTGGCAGTGGAGTTCTTCAAACACCATGCAAGAAAATGTCTTTAATCAATATTCACTTCAGAGTGAACTAAAACATTTACACCAGTTCATGGTTTTAACTACAAGTCTCAACTCTATTTCTTGGCTATAAAAGAGGCTGAGAAGAAACTGTAATGTTTTATACTTTCATGTCGTGCATGAAAATGTTTCATCGAAATTGTACTCTGATTCACATTATTTTTATTCTGAATGTTTTGTTGGCTTTGGTGTAAAGTAATCAGGTTCATGTTTAAAATAGTTTTCATTCCACCCACGCACATGTGTACATGTGAAATGTATATTTCATAGGTCATGCATGTGATCATGTTGCTGTTCTTTATGTTTTCTTTTTTCAAAACGTTGTAATTAAATAAGCTAGCGTTAACATACAGAAATGTATGCAAAAGTTAATGTGATGTTTAGAATAGAATAGAATAGAATATTCAGATTAATGCATAAGGTTTTGTTTGTCATTAAAGTTCTTTTTGACATTCTGGTGTAAAGAAAATCATTTGATATGCATCAATTAGCAAGTGTGGATTGAAATAATTTTTCATGAAGATAATAGTTTCAAAAGAGAAAGAAATAATAAACTGAGAACAATTTCACACTTTTAGATTTTGCATGTGTTTTCGTTGACCTTGTGAAATATATTTGTTGGTTATTTTGCCAAAGCTACAATTGTTACATATTATGCAACAATAAAATGTGATTTTTTAAAGTTGCCGTGTCTTTTCACGAAACCTGCAGTAATAATAGTTGTAAATAACACCAATTCCAAGTGCCTTAAGATTTTTTCAAGACATTTTGCATTTTTTATAGTAATCATGTCATTTAAATACTGAATACTTAGATAATATTACTCCGACAAAGAACTTCCATCCAAAACATCATAATACAGTGTATAACTTATTTGTACAAATGTCAATTAAATGATCATTCGTACATTAATTAACATAAATCATACATTCTTCAAATTAAAAATGTTTCCCAACAATGTAATCAATTTTATCAAATTATAAAGTAGATTCTATTATATATCTGCCTTACCCTTAATAATGATAAGCTGGAAAAGTTCTGATCACTTGGTTGTGTGTGATGTTGTTATGTATGACTATCCATGTCTAACTTGTGAAGACATCAAAAGAATAGTATAGACGTCACCGTGAAATATTTATATTTATGGACCAATCAGAATGTTACTAAGATAGAGAAAAAACTTAATTGGAATGCAACCCAAAATTGTGCTGATTTGTAGAATTTGTAACACATTGCATGTTGATTAGTTTCATTTTCTTTGTAAAACATCAAGGGATTTGAGAAAAATTCGATAGCACTTTCATATAGCCCTTGCTTGAAGGCCAATTTTTCCGTAGTATGACATTCAGAATTTTTTTCGTCCAGGTTGTCTGAAGTAAGAAGCAGAAAGCCATAAGTTGTTTCACCTTTGTACAGACAATGAAAGCTTGTAAACCATTACTATAAACTATATTTTCAGGGATTTTACCAGCTTTGGTAAATGAGAGGGTCGTGAGCGATGTCCTTTCGTAGCATTTGGAAGCCATTTCTACCAATGTAAATACTAGACTGATGTTTTTAGCTGAAATGTAAACATTGCTGACAATGAATTCTGAATGGTCAATATTAAGAAAAAAGTTTGGTGAACTTTTTGAGGAACCTTGATTACCTGATGTTACTTACTTTTTTTACATAAAAAAATAATCCGACACCAGAAGTCAAGTGCAAATAAAGCTGTGAAATACTATTTAGTCATGAAATATAAAGTAGTGCTAATTAAACAAAATAATATAGAAAACAATAGAATTGTCATGAAATTGTACCATTTAGTAATTTAATTTGATCCTTGTTTTTATACACTAAAGAAGGTAAATATATGAAAACATCACAAGAAAATAACTGAAAAAGTAAAGTGCAAAGGGGAAGACTAGAGGGGACTAATGTACCATTAGATAGTCAACCTTAAACATATGCAAAAAGTGAAAAAAGAAAAAAAAATAGCATTGAACAAAATGGAAGCAATGCAAATGTAGTTTTACAAATTATTGCAATTGTTTTGCTTTAGGGTTTTCAGGATCAAATTCTTTCGTTTTATAAAATTCTACACATGTCGGGATTATTATTATTATTCCTGATAGTGACTAAGAAATTATTCTACAGATAATGGATGCGGTCAAAAAATGTAGATTTAAAAAGTCATCGATTTAGAGTATTGTTTGTACTCTACCATAAATTAACTTCTCCCCAACCCTCAATACATTGTTGAGTAGCAAAATGTACCATGTATGCTTTGATAAACACTTTCGGAAGTCAAGATACAGTAGTGGGAGTGAGGGAGAGGGTTTGGGGAAGTTCATAGAAATACAAATGAACTAGCGACAAAATGTGTATTAAGTCCCAAAATATTTTGTCCAGAATTGTAGATTATCTTGTAAATATGAGTTTCACCATGTAGAATTGAAATTTGATTATGATTGTTTTCAGATGATAAATACTTGAACATTCAAGGAAATGTTTAATTAGAGCTGTCTACACAAATTGACAAGAAAAGATCTAGAAGGTAACAAAATCATGTCTGTGTCACTATTTCTGCAATAAACTTGAGATTTGTGGTTGCGTATCCGTTTGCGTTTACGTAAGCGCACATGATTTGGTGCACGTAAACGTTCAAGCGTGGGCATACATATAGCGGGCTTTTTCCATTTGATGTTACGACTAGTCATAACTTTACTATAACTACGACTAGTTTTAGAAGGTTTTGAACCTCAAAACTAGTTGTATACTACAAATCACACACGAGAAATCGAACCGTGTAAATAAGACTTAACATGTAAAGAATATTATTTATTTTTTTATTTGTTTTTTCGTTTTTTTTTATAAAGCCACTAATGCTTCAACTGTAAAATAGCGTTTCTAAAGATGCTTGTAGCATCGATATTGTGATAGTTGGTCACCGATACATTTCCATAACCACTTTCTATGCCTGAGAAAGGTATTTAAATTCTAGAGGAAAAAACTGTTTATCTACAAGTACAGTTTGTTGCCCTATATCCGGCCACTTTTTGCATTATCGGCTCTTATTTTCTTTAGAAAAGTAGTCATGATCTGAAAGTTTTCCTCAGATTAGGTATTTTACTCACCTACCTTGTAAACATGTAATTTTCGTTAAAAGTTAATGTGATCAGGTTTTATGGCAAAAAATCGTTATCGATTAAATGGCCCTATATTCTGCCAAGTTGTCCTAAATACCGGCCATCAATATTTTCGGAAAAAAAAAATTGGACTATATTCATTTTTATTAAGCACAGTGAGAGGAGGGAAATAAAGAGGGTCAAAATTATTAGTTTTCTTCATGGAAACTTTTTTTTCGTGCGACTTTGGCCGACTTTTCGTCTTGTGATATATAGACTCTCCATAAGAATATTGACACATACTATGTGTCACAACCAAAACTTTAAAATTCCATTTCAAATTTACATAACAACCAGAAATGAAATTAAATTACTTTGTGTGCACTTTTAGGCAAGTGTTCTCCTTTTGTTTCTGATATGGCTTTTTTGTGATTTTGTGGCCGAGAAATAGGCACACATCGAACTAAATGCTGGTAATTTTTCTTCAGCTGATAGTTCGATTTATCTACAATTCTACCAAACAACAACTTTTTTGGCCCAGCAGTTTTTCAGAAATTGAGACGAGAGTATCTCTGTTTGACTCCAAGCGCATAAAAACATGGAATTGAAGCAACCGATCAATTGATGTACTTGAAATGAAATTGAAAATTACAGCCTAAAAATAACTAAAAATCATATCCTCGTTTGATTCTTTTGCGAAAAAATATTATGAAACAAAGTTAACCAATGATAATGTTAATGACAATACTTTATTACATGCGATGCATATTTCTAGCTTGTATAACTATTAACTTACTTGTTTTATAAGAGCCGGCTAGTTGTCTTGCTCTACGTATGCATTGACTTCCTCAAGGTACGCATTGATTTTACGTTAGTAAAATGGACACCACCCTTGGCTGGGACAAGTTGGCTCCAAAAGAATATGCATGAACGTGACCCAGGGACAATACGTGACGCGTGATTCTTTTTAAGATAATTTAAATTTTAAAATATTAATTCGGAATCGTTAACTGTGAAAAGCAAAGAGAAACAAAAAAAAAATGGTTTGGCAAAACCCTATTTATAGATTTGGTGCAACGGTCCTTGTTACTAAGAGACAAAAAACTAAAGGCCTATACTGGATGCCCCTTATATAAAAGGGACCAAATAATGAATACGTGGTATATTCACGTTGACTGTCATCCAAATTATGTACCAGATAATTGTATTTTCATTCAATGATTTTTATTTTTTATTTCATAGATGATTTTCAACTTGTATTGATATCGTCTCTCGTGAATAACATAACGAAATTTTTGTAACGCAATTTTGAAACAAAAAATACGCTACCGCTCAAAACATTGTCCCGTACTTTATTGAATTGTTTCAGATTGATTCTATGCTTTTCGACTTTCAACAGAGTTCGAACCATCGCAGGACTTCACTAATTTTGATAAAAACCGCTAGTTGGATTTTTTTTTACTAAACAAAACAAATACTAGTAGTTTTGAGGCTTTCGTGTTCGGTCATTGTAAAATATTGAGAGTTGTTTAAATTGAAACACGACGTGTTTTGGGTTTGACGTTTCGGCTGCGCTGTGGTAGTTTCCGTCAGACGAAGACTAAGTAGCTGTTTATATGAGGCGAGCCAATAATATTATAAAGTTGAAGAAAAAAACAAAGCGAAAATCGATTTCCTAAACGACCTTTCGTAAAGTAAATTCAATCGCTGCACCGACATTTCCGCGATGGTGGGCTGCTTGTGATTAGGGACAAAATCTATAGGCAAATACTGAATGTCTCTTACATAAAAGGGACCAAACATACTTAATACAGGATGACTGTCACACAAAATTATGTAATAAATAATTGTATTTTCTTTCAATTTTTTTTATTTCGGAAATGATGTTGAACTTTTATTGGTATCTTTCTCTCGTGAATAATATAACGAAATTTTGAGATAAAAACACCTCTTTATTGAATAGTTTGATTGATTTCGTTTTTCCAAGGGCGTAGTTCAGAGTATCTTGTGTACCAAACTTATCATTCTATGCGTTTCGAGTTTTGATAAAAATCGCTAGTTCGAAATATTTTTACAAAACAAATGATAGTAGTCTTAAGGCTTTCGTGTTCATTCATTGTAAAATATTGAGATTTGTAAAACATTGAGATTGACGTTTCGGTCACGCTTTGGTAGTTTAAGACTAACCTTCACAGTGTTTCAATCCGAACAAATCTTAATGTTTAACACATAATAATTATAAAAATACTTTAAACATGTGGTGCAGATTTTTAGTTTGTATTACTATAAGTTAAACTACCTTATGTAGAGGAACTAGTTGTTTTTTTCTAGCGAACGCAGTGACTGAATGAGTTCTACCGTGTGAGAAAGGCGCTCTACAAACAACTTCTCCAAGAGTCGTCAAGGTGGAGGAGCAAAGATGAATACCGTATTTACTCGAATAAGCGCCTCCCCCAAATAAAGTTAACCTACCTTATGTAGAGACAGGCCCTCATAAAGACGACAGGCTAGAAACTCTTCGATGGAAAGGCGCTCTACAAGCAACTTCTCGAAGGGTCATCAACGGGGGAGGAGCAAAGATGAATATATTTGAATTATAGACAATCAAAAAACAAACAAACAAACAATGAATTGTTACGTATAGACGAGATAAAATAGAAGAAGAGCGTGTGTATACTATACAAATAGCAAATTTGATCTCGTAATTCATTTTATAATAAATTAAATTTAAAAATATTGATTCTGAACGGTCAATTATAAAATGCAAAGAGAAACAAACAAAACAAATGCTTTGTCAAAACCCTATTTTCAGATTAGCTGCAACGACACCTCTCCACTTGTCACTTGTTGCTAAGGGACAAAACCTATGGCTGAGAGCGCAAAGGATTCTAGTAATAAAACACGTCAAAAAAAATCTATCACAAGATTGTGGGGGGTTCAAATCTTAACTTCAGCTCCCTATAAACTAGTTGATTATTATTCTGCCTTGGTTCGCTCGCTCAGGCTCGCTAGGCTGCATCAGCAATGATATTCAGTAAATGTACCGTTGTGTTCGACTTGTCTATCTTGTTTCAAAAAAGTAAAATTATTTGTGTATTTGATATTCATCTTTGCTCCTCCCCCTTGATGACCTTTCGAGAAGAAATTGCTTGTAGAGCGCTTTTGCATTGAAGAGTTTCTAGCCTGTCGTTTGAGTCAAACATGTGCTTTAATACTTATTTTAATGATTGACAAGTCGTCAAACAGTCTGTCACATTTGATTGACAGCTACCAAACATCCAACTAACGTAAGTAAAAACAGAAACTTATTTCATCGTATTAAAAATAGTACGTTTGTCTATAGAGCGAATGCCACGACTTCTTGATTGTCTAGTTGTAACGAAAACCCTTTCTCTCTGAGCTAGACTAATTTCTTACCGATAATTTCGATGATTCTAGTAAATACATCATGAATTCAATGATTCTATTCTATTTATTTTCCCTATCGTAGGAAATATTTGGCTATTTGCCAAACCACATCTGAAAATGTGCAAGTAAGCACTTTTTGTAAAGTACTCGTGAGCCTCAGCCTGCACGTACTTGATAAACTAGACTATAACTTGATTTTTCGCTCTTTCGTTTGTGAAACTGAAGGTTCTTATTTTCCTCTTTTTTTTCAATGTTGACGTTTGTTTTAAATAAAAGTTAATAATTTTAGTAGTGGTTCAATTTTCTATGCTTGGTTGATTCAACGGTTGATTAACTCTTTTGTTTTTCATTTCAGCGAAAACTAAAAAATATGTTTGTAAAATAAAGATATGTTGTGTTGTGGTTGAATGCAGTATTTTTAACCGATTCTATTAAGAGTCCTGTTTGAAACACTGATGATTGGTGACTGTCTTTAAACTAACCATGTTATAGTTTTATTGACATCGCTGCTTGATATAGCCTCTAATACAGGCATTCTTAGGCTCATCACAAAAATTCCGCTCGAATGGCGACATTAATTTTGTGATGAGCCTAAGAATGCCTGTGTTAGAGGCTATGCTTGATGTTTTCTTAATTCTCAGAATTCTTCCCTAGATTTTACATCCTATGAATCATCTTCTGCAAGAATAGTGGTATTTTATAATTAAGTAGTTCAAAATATGAGTGACGTTTGCTGTCACGCATTACGTTACATATGACGCATCGAAAAATACCCTTTAAATACATTATGCTGACTTAGTGGTCGAGCATTTACAATTTCAAAGTCAAGGAATGAGCAGCTTTCTCGCTGATTATTTTTTACTGGAATGTAAAAGTGTATTGTAAGTTTTAACTTTTAGTTACACATATTTCTATTGCTTTTCATTTTTCCATGCATTTTATTTGCATTATGGTATACTTTACTAATTGCTCTTAAATAAAATGCTTCTCAGCAACTCAATTTTCAGTAAAATACTAAAGTAATGTTTATAATAAATTGCAAACAATAGATTGATTGATACTGCCAAGTAAGTGTCTTTCGATCAAGCTAGAACACTTTTCGTGTTTAGGGCAGTCTTGTTAATTCCCGATCTACGCAATCGATGAAATTGAATACTACTCGATATCAGGCCATATAAATAGATTAATTTCGGAGACTGATGAACAATCGATTTGGTTTTCGTAAATGTTCCATCATACAGGAGTTATTTCCAGTTTTCATGGATTGCTGTGACCATTACGCACTTTAAATAATTTGAACGCAGTGACGTTATCTTTTTATTTTTTCATGTATTTGCATATCGATATTAAGAAATGTTTATCGATTCACAATCGATTAGGAATTGATATTGGATGCATCAATCAATCAGGAATTTTCTGTGTGAATCGTTTCGTTATCGATTCCCAAAAGGCAATCGATTATTTGTATGTCGAAGTCCATTGAATAATGAGTGGGATTTCCCGTGATCGATCGCTGTTGATTATGAGTCTTATTACACAGCTTTTGGTTTGATGTTCAAATTGTATAGACCTCGTCACGGGTATTGAGTTTCTTTGAAAATCACAAATTGCTCATGAGTTTTAGAATTTTTAAATTCTTAGTGCCGCTTATAGCATTGACTATTAACTACGCTTATAACTTCTACGTGCTAAAACAAACGTCGCTGATAAATAAGCATTGCATAAAAGCCGATTTGCATTATGGTTATTTTCTACAACTACCAGAATGCTGTGGTTAATTTCTTTTGTTGCGCTAAGGGGATGTACCACGTACAAAACAATATATCACATGTAATCGAGGCTTAGACTGAACAATGAAAATAATGAAGCTTGTCAATTCAAAGAGGTCATTATGACCTACAAACGAGTGTCTGCGTTTTTTCTTGTGTTTAAAAGCATGCTACTGAGAAAATTATTAATATCTCAAAAACGAAAATAAATTTTGAAAAACGTAGACACATTTTTTTAGATGTCAATGTCCTTTATATGAAAAATGACAATTTGATCTGTTCAAGCTATCCGGAGCTAGGGCGAATAAACATTACAAACTAAAATACTACATTTCAGAGATGTTCCCCATAATCTAAGAAATAAAATAAATAATTTTCAAAATCAAAGTGATGCATTAGAAACTTTTAGAAAGTATAAACTTTGTTTGGTAAAAGTGCGTCATATAGAGGTAAAAACTAGTAAAAAATACTAGGCAGAGTATGTCCATTTAAAAGAGGTCATTGAAGAGGTACAGTTGTTTTGTCCCGTGTATCCGTAATAACTTGTCACTTATAATTTTCAACTTAATAAAAACAACCCTTTTTATGTTTTGCAGATTAGCGTAAACTACGAACAAAGCTCCATATGATATATTACAGCTTATTTTATTCCAAGGAGTCGTAGTATTTACATTGGTAGAAATGGATTCCAAATGCTACGAAAGGACCTCGCTTAACACGACCGTCTCATTTGCCAAAGCTGGTAAAATCCCTGAAAATATAGTTGATAGTAATGATATTAGACTTCCAAGGATTACAAGCTTTCATTGTCTGTACAAAGGTGAAATAACTGATGGCTTTCTGCTTCTTACTTCAGACAACCTGGACAAAAAAATTTCTGAATGTCATACTAAGGGAAAATTGGCCTTCAAGCAAGGGCTATATGAAAGTGCTATCGAATTTTTCTCACATCCCTCGATGTTTTACAAAGAAAATGAAACTAATAAACAAGCAATGTGTTGTTTCAAAAATAATCTTGGTTGTGCGCAAAGTATGTTGGGTAATCATGTAACAGCGTGTGTTGAACAACAAGAGGCAATAGAACTTGGAGAATCAAGTGAAACATTGAATAATCGTTTGGTTATGAAGAGTAACCTAGCGCGGATTTTAATGAATTCAGAAAATAACCGCGAAGCAGAGGCTATTTTATCTGAACTTTACGAAAAGTTAAGCAATTCTGAAATAATATGTGGTGACGTCACTGTAAGATCACGTGATAATCAGACTTCAAAGGCTCAACCCAACGGTAACGAAGGCGGAGCGTTCAGTATTTTTTCTAAAGTTTCGAAATATTTTTTTCCTGATAAAAAGACTGTTGATAAAGAACAGTCTTATGGTGTTGAATTGGATACAATGGTTGTAATCACTCTTAACTATGTACGTGTACTTAGCAAATTAGATAACCATCACAGAGTCGTTGAATTGCTTAAAGGTCTAATGGCTCTCGTTAAGCCACAGTTTGATATAAATTCTAGTTTGGCCATAACAATCCAATCCCTACTAATCGTCAGTCATATCCACACCGGTTGTATGACAGAAGCTCACAAAATATACTTACATATTCGACCTGAGATATCTTTAATCAATAGAAGACTCGATGATCGTAGACTCAAGCCATCATTGTTTATAATAGTTCAAGATATTGTCAAGGCTATGGTTTGTCTTGGAGAACGAACACCAGCAAGAAACGTACTTGAGAAGTCCGTCGATGTCTGTACGGACATGTATGGGGAGGACCATTGCCTAACGCAGGGCCTTGTAAAAACAGCAAGTGAACTGTTTCCTCCGATGCGCCATATTTGGCATGATGAAATCCAAATAAATTGGGACGAGTTGATAAAGCTCCCATTGCCTATTATTATTGAAAGGTATGGCTCGTGCCAGGCAGGATCACCTAAAGTCAGCGGTTGTCAAAAACGGAATGAGAGAATTCTGGAATTTTTGAATGGCACTGAAAGTCTATTGACCTCCACTCCCGATCTGTGGATGTCGTCACCAAAGGATGCTTTCTTTAAAAGCATTGCTATCGTAACGAGTTACGACGAAAAGATCGCCCAAGATTCAATTGAAGAGTGTCGTCAACTCTTAAAGGAATTTACGCTGACCTCATCTGAAAGTATTGTTGTTGTTGTACGTCTGTGTATATTCATGGAAGCATTTCTGATCGTTAAAGCTACTTCAAGCGTTAGTTTAATCTGTAATACTCTCATTGATCTTTTGACCTACATAAAGAACGCGGACAAGAATAGGACAGAAACAACAATTGAAATCTACAACGACTGCAGCGGTCTGGTGTCGTTTTACGTAAGCTACAGAGAGGTTGCTATTGAGGGGAAGCAAACAAAGATGTGTAACGTGATAACTTGTGGGCGTCACCCAAAAGATGACTTCATGGATAAGGAAAAACCGCTGTTCAAGACAACTACATTGGACAACAGCAGAATGGTGGTTTTGCAAGGTCCACCTGGATTTGGAAGAAGCAGTGTATGTGAACAAGTCTTGTCACTACTGAGGCCTCACTCATTATTGGATATCAGTGAGCTCCGTAAGCTTGATAGAAGTATCGTTGAAATCATGAACTCCAGTCCTCACTTCCCAACAAGTATTTTGGTCGAGTTTATGGTAGTGAACTTGGCGTTTTCGTTGGTCTTTTCAAGGATTGATTTGTTAAGATTTTGTTTATATCCTGAAGCACTACATGCAAATCCTTCTGTTCCTGCTATCGAATTCTATTGTTATGAGTACCAACGGCTCTTGACGTTCGCTACGAAAACTGCGCCAGCACTACTCGCAGCGGCTCTACAGCACCAGCTCATGCGTCATGTGATCGCAGAAGAAGTGTACAAATCAAGCAACGGAGATAAATTGTACTTGACGGACAGTCGCGTACTTACGCTGACTACACATGAAGAAACTCTTCTTTTCAACCTCAAGTTTCTACGGACAAACCACGTCACAACTGACGTCATATTATATGACATTAAGGATTTCTGTGATGACGTCATTATGAAGTGCTCTGATTTCTTTGATGTGACTCCGTTAAACGTCGAGGAACAGTGGACTAGAGTAAAACCTGGATCAGAGAGCTGTGCCGATGTGGTGGATACGCTAGAAGATAAGCTGACACACGCACTTGAAAGAAATATGCATTTGATGCGAGAGAATGAATACTTGCAGGTAAACCGACAATAAATATATCGTATTAGATGTTGAGCGAAATATCAACCTGTATTTCACGAAAAATCATCTAATGAGTTATTTATTATACGACTTATAGAAAACTTTATTGTTTCAAACTTTTTCCGAATAAAACGCAAATAGATAAAAGAAGTATATTAAAGAGAGAATGTTCTTTTAAGGCAAGTAGCGCCCGCGCTAAAACCAGTTTAGCAAACCGGTTTCTCTACCGTGTAATACGGCTTTCAAAAAGTGTAATACGGCTGGGTATTTGCACTCGACTTTGACCATGTGGTAAAATGACGTAAAAGTCGTATAATAATTGTACTTAACTCACATTGTTTATGCTTTTGACATCTTTGTCATTCAGATTGATTTGTTCTCGTCTATGTTGTCATTTCTAAGACATTATTGCATCTGCAATATAAAATGAAGATAAATGTTTTATCAGTAGAACTCGTCACGGGTATTGATGTGCTTTGAAAATCACTCGTTAATTCTCCATGACTTCCAGAAGTACAACAATAGATTTTTCCACACGTGCATAGCAGTCTAGCTGATCAATTGTGCGGGAATAGTAATAAATTCCACAACCTATCATATCATAACCTTTATTTTTTTCATACTTAACCTAATGAACATTCTCAACATCCTGTAGGCTGCGGTGTAGATGTGACGTTTTTGTTTAACACAATATGCTTTGTTTGTCTTTTTTTAGAAGAGGGTACTTGATCTTACTGATCATTGCCAACAACTCCAGGAAGACTTAACTACTCTCCAAACACATCCAATATCATCGAAAGCTGAAGAATCTAGAGATAACTTGTGTGATAGAGATGGTAGCGTGACAGACAAACAGGACGGTGTGACTACCGTCACAGATTCACCACTCTGCAGTCACGAATATGAACAGACAGGATCGCTGTCACGCACTGACACAATAGACAATGTAAGTATCAAGTAATCAGTAAATCAATCAATTTAGTGGTTAGCACGGACGTCGGGGCGATATTTCTAAAGCCCCGTTCGCACTTGTTATTTCTGCTTCGATTTTTGTGCGATTCGTACGGAGATTTTAAGATTCCGTGCAGAATATTGTACGAGATTGGAATTAAATTGTATAAATATAAATTACAAACTAATTTTAAAACTATCACTTTAGCTTCTTGTTTCTTCTTATATGGCTTTACAGTAAAAATAGCTGATTAAAGGTGATAAAACGTGCTGTGAAATCGCAGAGAAAATCGCTACTGTAAAACAGGGAGGCTAGAATGCAGATTGTATTTGATAGATAGACAGACAGACAGACAGACAGACAGACAGACAGACAGACAGACAGACAGACAGACAGATAGACAGATAGACAGATAGACAGATAGACAGATAGACAGATAGACAGATAGATAGATAGATAGATAGATAGATAGATAAATAAATAAATAGATAGTTAGATAGTTTATTGAAAATAATTACATTGCAGTCTGAAGACTGAATTGAATAATTACATAAATTAATTATTGTCTATACACATTCAATACAAGAAATATATATATATATATATACACACGTTACATCAGTAGTAGCAGTGGTGATCGTTGGGCTATTTTTAGTCATACTTTTTGTTCATTAGCTTTGGAACACATGGCCGGTATGAAAGTTCTTTTGAAACGGTTCGTTTTAAAACTTGGAAGGCTGAAAGCTCTTTTACGCCTTAGCTTGTAGTTTGGAAGTGGTCTTGAAGGGAGAAGATTATTCAGGCTATGTTGTTCATCTAATATGGTGTTAAAGAGTTTAGTACATAGTCTCTCACGTCGATCACTTAATCTTTCGAGACCAAAGACGTCAAGGCACTGTTCGTTCGATAACTCAGGAGCAATAATAGACAGAGCTCGTTTCTGTACATGCTCAATGTCATCGCTTAAATAATCCTGTAAATTGTGATGGAACAGTTGTGCACAGTATTCTAGCATATATTATTTATATTTGTTTAAAACCCAGGGGTACTCCGACGTGCCTTAAGGTCCCCCCCCCCCCCCCCCCACACACACACACACACCTCTCGGCTCCGACGTCCTTGTAATCAAGCATGAATTTGTCAATGAAACAATAATTCAATCTTCTCACCAGCTTGCAAACAGCTGATGGTGTTTTACAAAGATCAGTCAGCGAAAAAGATCGATTAATGTTAATAATTATTGATAGATAAATAACGTTTTTTTAACAGGATGACCAGAAACGTTTAAAAGAACTTGGTCTGCTTGAGTTCCAACGTGACAAAAATGAACGAGAGCGAAAGAAATATGTCAACGTAGCACAGGAAATTGCACACTTCAAGAAAAGAAACGCTTCGCAACAATTACAACACACTGCAAGCGGCACCTCCAGTAAAGATGAAGCTTCCACACGAAGTATCGACAGCAACGCTGGAGGTTATAATGACGTTCTGATAACTCAAACCCCAAAGAAGCCGCTGTGGGATTTAAATGCAAAAGAACAATCAGCGGGAGCTTCTACCCGAAATGAAAGCGCAACGTCCTATAGGCAACCCTCTGGGCCGTATAATGGAGACCTCCCGTCGTCAAAACCAGGAAAGCACCAAGATCAATTTGGTTTGAATAAAATTCCAGGAAAGCAAGTCGCAAGCACAACTCAGGGATCAACAAATCCACGGATCCTTGTTTCTGAATATGAAGGTCTCCCGTTGTCAAAACCTGATATAAACCAAGAAAAAGTTTGTCATGACACATTTTTTGGAGCAAATGTCACCGGTTCAACCCATGGAACAAACGATCCTCAAGGATCAACATTCTTGAAAGACCGTGCTTGTGGTTCTGAAGAAGTCGTATCAAAACATGAAAGACCCCTCGAAAACGTTGGCTGCGGTACAGCTTTGGCTGGACAAAAGGGAAATGGTGCGATTTGGACTCCTGTATTCTATGGAATAGCGCAGGTGGGCAATAAACTAAAACAGATGGACACTCAACCAAGAACAACAAACAAATGGCACAATACCGAAGAAGTTTATTGTGATGGTCCACCATCAAGACCAGAATATTTTGCTGCTGCAGATGATGATGACGATGATGATGATGAAGAATTTGATATTGATGACGCTAATAGAGTCAAATCTCGTCAAACCTGTTATGGCGGTGGTTATAGTTTGGTAGTTGGTCGAGATAATATTAGAAGCGATGGTAAAAGTCATTGCTTTGATATGGGTTATAGTGGTAAGAGCGATGGTGTTAGTGTTAATAAGGATCAGGATGGCAGTGATGCCAACGATGACAGCGAAGAATTCGCTAGTAAAAATGAGGATGATGATAATGACAGTTGTGATGGCGATGACAATAGGGATGTCAACAGTAAAAGTGAGGATGATGATGATAGTTACTGTGGTGGTGACGGTAGTGGTGGCGGTGATGCCGGTGATGGTTATGATGATGATGATGAAAGTGATAGCGATGTTGATTGCTATGATGCAGATGATGACGGTAACATGGATGATAATAATGGCGGTGGTGTTGGTGATATTCAAGATGGCTTTTGCAGAAACGAAACACTTGCTACCGATAGTCTGCCATTGCAAAACATGAACACCAGTAATCACAACTTTCCCAAACAAACCACTACGAGAAGATGGGATGGAGTAGACGTGGACCAAAGCTCGTCCAAGATAACCACCATGGTATCAACTAAAATACCATGTGAGAAAGTTGTCTCCGATGGTCTTCCTGGAAGTTCTAAAGTTGCAGTCCGGGAATGTCGACCGAACGAAAACAAGCCACTCGAATCTAATAAAGATAATGCAGAAGCCTTCTCAGGTAATGTTTCTGGAAGAGCGCTCAAAAACGACCCAGTGAATGAATGGGAGGCAACCATGAATACAAACGCGTCTGTTTGTGACATTTCAAAACCAAGAAAGAAAGCCGAGCCAGAAGAATCAGATGAGGAGATTTCTCCAGATAAAGAAGAGGTTCTTGAAGGTGCAAAAGCTAAAACGGATGGCGTTGAATCTGAGAAAACTGTTGTGGTAAAAAGAAGAAAGAATAAACTATCAAGACCTAAAACCGCTGTCGTTGAAATTGACCCACACGAACGCAAGGCACAAGAATTTGATAAAACTGAAGCAAATGACTCACTCAAGGACGAGCCCACTCATGATTCGCAGATGAACACTCATGAATATCCTCTTCAAGTAAACATTTCATATCAGAGAAAAAATAAATCTCGACCAGAAGAATCAGATGACGAAAGTTCTCGAGATGAATCAGATGTGGACTACAAACGTGTTCGTGAAGCTGCGGAGGTGATAATGAATGGTGTTGCATTAGCAAAAACTGCTGCTGATAACAAAACCAAAGAATCATTGGCGAGAAGGAATAATAAAGAATTGTCAGAGGATCCTGATGTCGCAGAGGCTGGTTTTTACAGTACTAGAACTGATAACATACAGGCCAATCTTCCTCATATTAACCCAGAAACAACTCCAATTAAAGATGCTGCTAAACAAAAAGAAATGTTCAGTGCCTGTTCGAAGTCAAATGAGCAGATAGGGAAAGAACATGATGGTTCAAAATCAATGAAATTGCTGACAATACACGAGAAGACCCCACACATTAAGAGGGCATTGTCTGGTGATAGTGACTCAGCAAGTGTTTATGAAGCCATTGTTAAAGAAAACAAGCCACAAAGTGTACCAGCAATGGAACAATCAAGTGAATCCAGTGATGCATCAGACAGGACGAGAGAAAACAATAGCGAAGAGGAGAACTTGCGTGCTTCTAAACGCAATCAGCTTTCTTACCCTAAAGCGTTAAATGATAAAGTTGATGGGAATAGAATACACTCCCATGTTTCAACATCAGATGGGGATCTGACAGATAGACTCACAACTCCACATGGACAGCATAATACTAGACATTCTCACAAAGAGTGTTCGTCTCTTCCTGCCCTTCAAAGGTCAAATTATGTCGACGTGAAACAAGATAATCATAAACAAAGATCAGTTAACTATCATCCTTTTATTACTGTCATAGAAAATTTTGAAAGGGATGGTGACGATACCTTAAATATGTATTTTAGACACTCGGATTCACATTCCGAAGATTGCGATGATAATGGTGGATTCCGTCCTCTAGGTTTAAATCCAGCATTTATTTCCAAACATTCAATGAACTTTTTTCCTTCCTGTCTTGGGTACTTATCGTTACCGTGTGCTCCAACGTCTACTGCCGATGATTCCAGAAATATGTATGATAGCTTCTCAGGCAGATCTAATAGTCCAATGCCTAATACACAAAGGACCATGTTTGTGGACACTAGAACGTTAGGCAAAACTTTGAACAAAGAAACGATTGAGGAAGAAGAAAAATTTCCATACTACCCACATGGAGCGAAAGCTCCAATGATCGATAATACTCAAACGGTAAAAGGGAATTCCTATAATCAAATCCCAGCCAAATCGAAGCATGGTAAATTTACGCCATTCGCATTAAACAGTGATGACAAGCCCACAGTGAATTCAAAACGTGATGGACATCTTTCTTTGCCGTTAAATGAGCCATCAAAGTCATCGAATAATTCATATAAACAGGGAAACCTTACAGATTTTTCAAGAACTTTACATTCAAGTGGCACAAAACATGCAACAAGAAATCTAGAATTTGATGAAAACCTAGCGGGTTCATGTACAAGGGATTCAGCTTTAATTGATCCAGCATATTCGGTAGGACATTCTAATTGTGAACACTTCGCTTCAAAAAGTGATGAACTTGTACCTACGCATACCCACGCACCATCAACCGATTCTTCGTTTGTTTCCGAAGAGTATGCTTCGTGCACTTCAGAGCCAGAAGATGAAGATGTAAGAACTTGTTCCTCGTCATTTTCTTCGACTGAACCTGTTACTACAGTAGCAATGGCGTCCGATGCTACATCTTCAAAGACGCTCGACTTTCCTGACGTAATGACAGTGTCTACTGGGACTTTATTATCTGGTGATAAATCTTTATCGTTAAGAGAAACGAAAAAAGCTCCAGCAGTAGAGCAGAACTCACAATTTTCCTATTTAAATGATATAAACACACCTATGGCGAACGAACCGAAGACATTATGTGAGAGTTCTTCATTCTCTGGACAAAGGCCTTTATCGTTAATGGCAACAAACTCAACTGCAGAATTGAAACCTTCATCTCTAACCTCAAAAGATATGGTCAAGTCCAATGTATTTGAAACAGGTGAATCATGGGACCACCAAGTACCAAGTAAAGAAATATGTGGAAAATCCCAAACAGCACTTCTGGGGCATGAAAAATGTGACTCTAACTCTTTGGATGGAAAGACGTCCAGTATCGCAATTGCGTCTGCAGCAAGTAATGTTGTGTTTTGTCATGGCAATACAACTGCAGTAATGCCATCTGACAGTTTATTGAGTAAAGGTCAATTGAATGCATCAAATAGTTTCGTGACACAAGGTGAAGTTGTGTCATCGGATAGTGCTCCGAGTGAGATAAAATCATCCAGTATGCCTTTTGTACCTTTTGGTTTGTCACGTGAATCTCAAGCTCATTCACACATTACGAGTGAAACAGTTCAAAGTGAAGAATTAACAAAAACCCAAAGTGAGGGTAACGTGTCAGCTGCTATATCAGCTGAATCAGAAGCATCTTTAATTCAAACCGAGAAACATGAAACTGTTACAGATACATCAAGTGAACGCGAGGAAGCGTGTGGCATAACACATTCACCAACTAGAACTGGAGAATCTTGCAGTAGAAAAACCGAATTTGGAGCTTTAAATACCGCAACAAGTAAAGGTGGTGAATATCACAGCACCAAGAGTGAATCATTAACTTCAGGAAATGAAAATGAGATGTTGGGAAGTTTGGCTAACAAAGGTGAAACAAACGACAGATCTCTTGTAGAAACCATTGATTCTAGAACACTTGCACAAAGCAAAGCTGTGACATCTTCCGCTTCAAGCGAAGCTGAAACATGGTCCAGAAAAGATGACAGATCTCTTGTACATAAAAATCAAACGAGCGATTCTAGAACAACTGCACGAAGCGAAGCTGTGGCATCTTGTAGTCTTGGTGAATCAATTTCAACAAACAAAGGTGCTGCTTGTGGCAATTTATTAAACAACTTTGAATCAACTTCTAGTCAAAGCCTGCCAAGCAAATTACACCTCAGCTCAACCGACGATTCTGGACCTATTTACAAATCAACAAGTGACATTAATCAGTCTTTACGCACATCGAGTGCGTCTGTGAGAGATTCCAGTATAGCAAACCAACCTACGACATCGTTTAGTGCTTCGTCTGAAGACACAGCAACATCAAGTAACACTGATTTACGCGCAACAAGTAAGTCTGTGAGAGATTCCAGTTTATTAAACCAATCTACGACATCGTTTAGTGCTTCGTCTGAAGACACAGCAACATCAAATAACAATGATTTACGCGCAACAAGTAAGTCTGTGAGAGATTCCAGTATAGCAAACCAAACTACGGCATCGTTTAGTGATTCGTCTAAAGACAGAGCAACATCAAATAAAAATGATTTATCTCTTCGCGCAACAAGTAAGTCTGTGAGAGATTCCAGTATAGCAAACCAAACTACGACATCGTTTAGTGCTTCGTCTAAAGACACAGCAACATCAAATAACAATGATTTATCTCTTCGCGCAACAAGTAAGTCTGTGAAAGATTCCAGTATAGCAAACCAAGCTACGGCATCGTTTAGTGCTTCGTCTAAATACACAGCAACATCAAATAACAATGATTTATCTCTTCGCGCAACAAGTAAGTCTGTGAGAGATTCCAGTATAGCAAACCAAACTACGACATCGTTTAGTGCTTCGTCTAAAGACACAGCAACATCAAATAACAATGATTTATCTCTTCGCGCAACAAGTAAGTCTGTGAAAGATTCCAGTATAGCAAACCAAACTACGACATCGTTTAGTGCTTCGTCTGAAGACACAGCAACATCAAATAACAATGATTTATCTCTTCGCGCAACAAGTAAGTCTGTGAAAGATTCCAGTATAGCAAACCAAACTACGGCATCGTTTAGTGCTTCGTCTGAAGACACAGCAACATCAAATAACAATGATTTACGTGCAACAAGTGCATCTGTGACAGATTCCAGTTCATTAAATCAATCAACGGCATCGTTTAGTGCTTTGTCTGAAGGAGCAGCAAGCGCATCTAATGCATCGAACAATGAAGCTTTAAACGATGACTTTAAATCGCTTGAACAAACTGTTAATCGTTACAGAGAAACGTTCAGTAACCTAGTTGTTGATAGCTTTTATGAAATGGATCACCAGCGTCGCAGAGCAGTAAAAGCCGAGCGAGAGCGCAAACGCAAGAAAGAAATGGAAGAAATCGAGAAAATGCTTGAGAAAAGAAAACAAAAAGAACAAGAAGATAGTGGCACTAAACCTCGACCGGCTTCTCTTCCCGTGCAAGAATCAAACGATGCGAAAGTTTCTTGTGTGCATTTCAAACGAGGGTGCGATACTTTGTTCCCGTGTTGCGATAAATTCTATCAATGTCATCGCTGTCATAATAACTCGAAGCACTGCGAAGTCACAGACGCGAAGGCGTTGGATGCTACCCATCTGCGTTGTCGTACTTGTATGACAGTTCAAGAAATCACACCTACCAGCTCGAGCTGCTCACATTGCAAACGAAAACTATCCGAGTACTTCTGTGGTATCTGTAAGCACTACACGGCGGACGATAAGAAGCCGTACCACTGTGAGCCGTGTGGTATTTGCAGGGTTCATCGAGATAACTCGTTTCATTGTGATGTCTGTAATGTTTGTCTGAACAAGAAATTAGAGGGAAAACATAAGTGCAGACCAGATTCTGGGCATGATGAATGCTGTATTTGTCTGGAGGTTAGTATCGTTTTTATATTCTTGAGAAGAAAACGCGAGTTGTTATATACTAATGCTGTAAATTGCGTGTATGTTCATTTCTTTGTTTGTTCGTGCGTTTGTTTGTTTGTATCTTTGTATGTGTGTTTGTTTGTATGTTCGTTCCTTTGTTTGTATGTTGGTCCCTTTGCTTGTTTGTGTGATTGTTTGCATGTTCGTTCCTTTGTTCGTGCGTTTGTTTGTTTGTATCTTTGTATGTTTGCATGTTCGTTCCTTTGTTTGTTTGTTTGTATGTTCGTTCCTTTGTTTGTTTGCTTGTTTGTTCGTTGTATTGTGGTGTGTAATTGTTTGCGTGATTTTTGCTGTTTTTTGTTGTTTTTCTGCATATTTTTCTGTGTTTGATTGCTTATTTAGAATGTTTGTTTGTTCAACTATTTGCCTATTTGGTTTGTTTGTCTGTTCGAATGTTTGTTTGTAAGAAAACAGTACACGGTAAAGCCGTGACTTCTCACTAGCGACGCAAGCACAAACACAAAGAAAAAAAAAATATTAAGAAGTTTCGACAACGCAAGTCAAGCACAAGGATGGAAACATTTTGATCGTGGTGCTTGTGGTTGCGTTGACGAAGGTTCTTAATATTTTTGCTTGCGTCGCTAGTGAAAACCAGGCTCAAGGGAGGGTGTTGTGTGAAACGGTCAAATGCTCCAAGGTTGACCATGATTGTATTTGCTTTATTGGTAATTGATTATTGATATAACGTTTTATGTTTGTGGTCTTACAGGATGCTTTTGGTGGCTGTCAAGTGTTACCGTGTTCACACAAGGTCCACAGGGATTGCGCTGTACTAATGGTCAAGAACGGAGTGTGAGTATAGATTGTGTTTACCACCTTCTTCGCCACTATTATAATCAATGTTATTAAAACGATCGCTACCATCGTCGTCATAGGCGCAATTTCCAATTTTTTATCATGTTGTCATCATCGCTGGCATCATCTTAGTGATCATTCCCACTACTAACGCCAGCATCGTTTATCACCATCGCAATCAGTGCCACGTCATCGCTAGCAATCATTACCACCACTATCGTCAACATCGTTAGCATCATCGTAATCATTACCACCACTATCGTCACCATCCTGATGTTTGTTTGATTAGAATGATTTTGTTGATTTCAGGAGGAAATGTCCCATATGTCGTGCACCGATCTACCAAGATTAAGTATGGAAAATATGAACCATTGATAGCTGTCTGGAAATTAATTGAAAAAAAAGCGTAAAAAGGAAAACACGCAAAGGAAGAGATCGGAACCTCTGAGATTGTTTATACAATCATAGTACGTTAAACATATAATTATATTGCATGTGATGGGAGGGCCGGGCAGTGTCTTTTTCAAATGGTCGTTAGATGATCCAAAGGGTTAGGGTTAGGTTTGTGGTCTTTAGTGTGGGCCTGAATAAGGTTAACGGTTAACAGAAATTGGTCTGAAAATTAGTGGTTAGATTCGGGTGGAAAATCAGTTGTGGCTGTAATTTCTACAAGAGAACATTCGAATCATCGATAGGTTGTACGAAGGCTGGACAGAGTGATCCATTGAATAGAAGCTATCCACTCTATAGAAGTTATTTAGAGATTTCTCTGGTAGATAACGCTGTCCAGACTTCGTACAAACGACCTGAGTATCGTGAGCGTACCGTTTCCTACTAAAACTATCATCACTAGAATCATCACCATGACTGCCATCATCCTCAAAGTTACCTACACTAACAACACTAAATGTTTTTGCTGATTTAGGAGGAAATTCCATCTGTCGTACACCGATATACTGTGATTACATACGACCAATATATATCAACGGCTGTCTGCATAAAATATACGATAAAATAGACAAAGAAAACATTCAAAGCACTAAATTGCAAGGAGATGTGCTGTGTCAAAGAAAACGCAAATGAATGCGAAGAATCAATCTGAGTATTACTGAGACATCACGAACAAACACAGTGGAACAACTATGATACAAGTGGAATCAAAGAAGACGCAAAAAAATAAAATACGCAAATGAAAATACGAAGAATCAGTCTGAATATTACTGCGACATTACGAACATAGTGGAATAACTATATTACAAGTGAAATCAAAGAAGACGCAAAAAAAGAAAAAAAAAATACGCAACTTAAAATACAAAGAATCCGTCTGAATATTACTGAGACATTACGAACAAACAGTGGAAAAAGACGCAAACGAATATGCGAAGAATCAATCTGAATATTACTGGATATAACCAAAGAAGACGGAAAAAAATGAAAATGAGAAGAAGGTACCTGCTTTGAACCATGAAGCACAAAAGTAGCATTTCTTTTTCATTGTATTTGACTACTTTCCTGTATTTTGGAATTACAGAAAGGTTTAAAATGGGGGAGGGGGGGGTTACTGCACGAACCTTCTGGAGTGTGAACGAATGTTAGCATGTTAACATGATATTTCGCTCCAGGTAAGGATTGAAATAGATGTATCGTTAATTGTTCATAACATGAAAGAGCAACAACAACAAAAAAAAAAAAAAAAAAAAAAAAAAAAAGCAAAAAAAAAAAAAAAAAAAAAAAAAAAAAAATTAAGAAAAAATGAATTTAAATGTTTTATATTTATAAATAAATATATTATTTTTACTTACCATCTTCTAATGCTTTAAACAATTTATGACCTTTTTTGAATAAATACTGTTAGTTTGTATAAACAGTTAAAGGTCCAAGTGCTAACATGTACATATTTAACTATCGAGGGAAACATTTGGGAATACGTTAGCCACATACCAAATATATAGACACTTACTAAATATGTATATATTAACTGTTAAATTTCAAGTGTCAAGTTAACATTTCGCCGCAATCAAAAACATACAATCATGTACATATTGCAAGTAAAAATATAGAGAATATGCAGATATGTGGCAATAAATGTATACAAAATAAGATAAAATAAGATATATTTAGAGTGTGTCTCACGACAATATTGCTTTGTATGGTCAAAACGACCATAAATGTTATATAATTTACGCTTGATTTTGCGTTTCAGGAAATAAACTTCAAAAACAGCACGTGTTGTACAGTTGTTATTGTAATGAGTTAAAATGATTGCGGTAGTGATGTTGATTGAATGTTAAGGTGGCTAAATATGAGATACAAAAACCCTCGACGTGGCGGGCAACATTGTTTCTGTTCAAGTTTAACTTCAGTGTTTCTTGTTTTTCATCGCGCGTGATCAACTTGTCACACAACAAAATCATTTTTTGCATGTGGAACAAATCTCGCACACCGATTAGTTCATTTGCTACATGAGTGTAACCGTGAATTGAATTGTTGTTGTGACACCGCCATATTGGATGCACTCATGTAGCAAATAAACCAATTAGCGTGCAAGATGTGTCCAACTTGCTCGACGACTTTCCTTCGTGTTGTTCCCAATTGCCTCAGCGACACACTTGACGGTTTTTCTGGACTCTTGATTCTTTAAGTACAGTGCTAGCGCGTTTCACGTGATTAAATAAAGCAATCTTATTGGTTAAGAGCCTTGTCGATTTTGGTTGTTTTGTGGTAGGAGCTGGCACACTTCGCGAATGGGAGCGATCGACAAAAAACTCGCCAGCGATTTTGATCGCTAATATAGCTCGGCAAATTCGTTGTCGCAGGAGCAGGTTCAGGACGATTTTAAGTTACCGATCAAAATTTGCCTTGAAAATCGCCTAGTGTGCGCCTTTATTGGTTATTTCAGTGGACAGTGCAGATACATTGAGATTCTATGGAAGAGGCACAGCTTTACGTAGGGATTCCAAACGCGTCTGTTGTCCCGGCTTACTTCAGATATGCTCATCTCAGCACCACATATATCCCCTGTGTTTTTATCAAGAACCTTCTATTCTTTCATGCATAACAAAAAGACTGGATAGGAAAACCGCGTGACGTCACGTACCCATCCTAGTGTAATGTAATGTAATGTAGTGCTTATATAGCGCATTTCCACCTAATGTCTCAATGCACTTTACAATCTCTAATATTTATAGTATGTAATCCGGATTTACAAGCATGAGGTTGATTAGTAATTAGTATGTATTAGTGTAGGCCTATCACCGAGGATGGTCGTTACCTGCGTCCTCAGTTGTTCTTTTACGTCCCCCCGTTAATGGTTAATGTGTAGTGTGGCGAGACGGGACCTCCAGTTAATCGTCCTTATCTGAGAAGACGCGAACCCTTACAATTATAAATCGAAGAACATTCTCCTCAATTATTTAAAGACCCTGAGTGATGGTCCGGTTGAGGGTTCGAACCCGCAGCCTTCCGGTTAACAGGCAACGCTCTCCCAACTGAGCTAACCTGTAAATCGGTAGAAGTGTGACGTCACGATTTATTATCCATGATTCTTTCAAAGGTAGCTCAAGGTCGGTTATGATCATACTCCACTTGCTCATGATCAATATAAACTTTCATCAAAACTACAATTATTCGGGAAATGCTTGCCAAAACCTACCAATGACGTAGTACAATTAATTTGAAGAGAAAGCAATGTATATAGCTTAAAATTCAGTACTAGAGTGCAACACTAAATGTGTGCAATAGTTGCCATTATTTAGTAGCAACTAAGTACTTACTAAACAAAAGGAAACAATAGAATTAGCATAAAAGAGCACTATTTAGTAGTATTTACGTTGCACAATTTTAGTGCGACCACTCTATAACACATGCCGAGTCATCTGCGCAGCCGTAGTTACATGGGTCATGGCTTTTAAATTCAAACGAGTGCCCATTTTGGGAAGGTCAGACCTGAATTATTTTTTTATAGATAGTATTGTTAATTTCTACATCCACCCCTGACACTGCCCGGTAATTTTATTAAATTTAATTGAATTTAGTAGAACCCCCACCTTTCGTGCACCCGCTCCCCCCACCCCCCCCCCCCCCCCCCCCCCCAAAAAAAAGGCATGCAGCAAAGAGAAAACTACTAAAGTACATTTCGCAGTTTTTTTGGAAACTGCCTTTATTTTACACACATTAGTACTGTATAATACTAATTAAACAACACAAATAAAGTCTACCGAGAAATTTATTCCACTTTTTAACGAGTCGGATGTTAATCAAACATGAAGCGAGATGACGTTTATCACCGTCTCTACACCATAATTCTTTTCGCGTTGCTTACTTTATAATCAATGTCATAACAAGTACTACTTTCGACGTATCCTGTGTTATTTTCACGGTTAATTGAGCCGGGTAAAGTTCAAGCAAAAATGTGAATGGAGTTTGTAAAATCCACGAGAGTCGTAAGGATAACTTCGCCTTTAGCCTTCCCCCACATTCGCTTCATTGACCACAAAACACTAGATTTACGAGGCTGCAGTGTTTGTTTTTTTCTCTTTTTTTTGTTTTGTTTTGTTTTGCTTTTTGTTGTTATTTTTTTATTTATTTATTTATTTATTTATTTTTTGTTTTTCTTTAGAAATGTATATAAAGGGATGAAAATTCATTTTGGTGGATATTCACGAAAAATATATGCATTTGTTAGAGCACGAATGCCGATTGGGAGGAAAGCTTCCGTTTATTTCATCCTATCATAGTAATAATAATGCTAATAGTCGGTTAGCATATCGCATACAGACTCCTTCCAATTCGTTGTCATGCAGCTCAACCTGGACGACAAAGCAATAGATTTCAGCTCCCAAAAGAGCAAGAATCGTTTGTTTTGTCCTCCAGATGGGGCTGCTTTGACGTCATATACAAGGTATCTATAGCGTATCCTGCAGCCTCGATGTAATAGTATAACTTGCTACAAATAAATTACACTAAAGTATATTTTATGTTTTGTTCTAAAAGGTTTGATAAAGACAATATGTGCAACCATGTTTTAGAGTACAAACACTAAAAGCGTGCAACATTTAGGACTATACAATAAATTGAATAAACATCATGGTGATCACCGTGAAGATCCTTCAATGTACTGTACTCATGGTACCACGGTTCAAACAATTCTATCATACGAAATTTAGCACTATTTTTAGCCTAAATAGTACTAATCGAACGATAGAAAACAATAGTTTTTTAATAAGTTATCTACTTGTAAAGAAGGTCCTCTGCACATAGGATAGTAGTAAAAGATGTGTAACTTTGAGCACAGTATTATTTTATGGTGCTCATACATATCTATACAGCAAATTCTTCCTTCTAAAAGTTATATAAAGTCATCTTTTTGTCAATGGCCTATCTGCACATAGGATAGCCCTGCAATAGGTGTTGCTATGGTGACAAGCTTATCTCTCTTACATCCTTCATTTATCTTCTTGTCAATAGGCCTTTTGCACATAGGATAACCCTGCTATAGGTGTTGCTATGGTGACAAGCTTATCTCTCTTACATGCTTTAGTTATCTTCCTGTCAATAGGCCTTCTGCGCATAGGATAAAACTGCAATAGGTGTTGCTGTGGTGACAAGTTCTTCCTCTTCTTGTCACTAGGCCTTCTGCACATGACAACGCTAGAAGAGTTATTGCTATGGTGACTACCTTATTTACATCTCTTTCATTAACTATATAATGTTATCTTCTTCTCAATAGGCCTTCTGCACATTGGACAGTCTCTTAACGATTCACAGCACACGTGACAAGTACTGTGTCCACACAGGAACACTATATCTCGTTTGTTTTCCATGCATATCAAACAGGTCTGTGCTTCTTCCATTTCTTGCAATTTTGCCTGGAGATCTGCGAGGGAATCTAGGTTTTGGCCATATTTTTCTTGGTCCAGGTTTGAAACTGTACCACCTGCAAAAAAAGCAGTCAGAAGACAAAAAACACTCAACAAACGATTATTTATGCACATAGCATCAACTGAAAACGATTATTGATGGTTTTTAACCATTCCCAGGAGACAATTTAAACAAAAGACATGGCAGCCATGCTGGTGGACCTTTCAAAAGAAAACCAATACCGTAACTTTTGTTCCACTCACTATCCTGGGAATGTCTGAACATCAATTGCAAGAATAAATACCACCACTATCACCATCATAATATGAAACTAAAAATAATGACTTTCTTACAGCATAAGTGAGTTTTTGTGTGAACAACAAAATGATATTTATTAAACAAAATATATTACATAAGATATAACAAATGATAGTCATCAACGACAATACTATCATCATCTCATGATGGTGTTGTTGTTGATGATGATGATAGTGGTGGTGATTATGATGATGTGTTGATAATGACGATGATATTGGTGGTATTGATGATGATGATAGTGGTGATGATAATGATGATGGCGGTGATGATAATGACAATGATGATGGTGGTGATGATGATGATGGTGGTGATGATGATGATAATGGTGGTGATGATGATGATGATGATGATAATAGTGATGGTGATGATCAAGATATTAATAACTGCGATACCTGAAGAGACTGCTTGGCGTTGACATGGTATAAC
Source organism: Diadumene lineata (assembly GCA_918843875.1). Lineage (NCBI taxonomy): Eukaryota > Metazoa > Cnidaria > Anthozoa > Actiniaria > Diadumenidae > Diadumene > Diadumene lineata. The sequence goes on from OU974081.1 coordinate 7,142,987, forward strand.
TACTACACTTCCTTCACTTTCCTCAGTGATTTCAAGTTTACGAACACTTTCAGCTGCATTCTAAAACCAACAATGAATAGCACACTCTAAATCAAGTAAGTAAGTAAGAAAGTAAGTAAGTATGTAAGTGTGTAAGTAAGTAAGTAAGTATGTAATCAAGTATGTAAGTAAGTATGTAAGTAAGTATGTAAGTAAGTATGTAAGTAAGTCTAAGAATTTATGATACAAAAAAGCTACTGCTCATATAAAGAATACCTGTTCTGGGAGATTACGCTGATTTAGTTTTATATACTATTCCAGAAAATAAACGTTCTTGGAGAAAATTACGAGAAGGCAGGAATTGTAGGCAAACATTTATAATTCCATATTTTAATAGATTTACATCATGTACAAGCCATAATCATCTGTCAATGATGGACTTTTTATGAAGTGAGCATCATCGATTTACTTTTATAACTCACACGAATCCCATTACGTGAATACATCATTTTACCTTGCTGGAATACTACACAAACTAAGAGACCTCCACCTTTTTTGTTCTGTTGCTTTGTATGTTCATTGTTTATAGTTATCTTGTTATTGTAACTTGTAATTAGTATAGAAATATAATATAAATGTGTACTGAAAAACGCTATTTTTGGATTTAAAAAAATCAAAGAAAAATAAGTAAATAAATTATAGATAAATGAATGAATGAATGAATGAATGAATGAATGAATGAATGAATGAATGAATGAATGAATGAATGAATGAATGAATGAATGAATGAATGAATGAATGAATGAATGAGTGAATGAATGAATGAATGAATTTTACCTTGCATTGAATGCATGCTTTGAACATGCCACCACAGTCAAAACACACTGCGCGGTGGCCACAGGGAATAAACTCACAGTCCACTGGATTGTCACAAAGACGACACTTATTACTGGTTGCCATAAGAACTGATGACGTTTTAATATCATGAGGTGGACTGGATATAATTGGAGAAGGCCTGGTAATCAATCAAAGGTTTTTTATTTATTGATAACTTGTTCACTACCAATAAATAATCGTCATCATCTTCAACCACTATAACATCATCACCATCATCATCATGGCCATCATCATCATCAACACCATCACTTACAAAGATGTTCCCTGTGCTGATGAGGCTGCTGCTCTTGTTAACCATGAAGCCATTTCGTTGCCATTGCATAAATCAATTGCAGTCTTATTATCTTGGTTAACAAGATTGGTGTCTGCTCCATATTGCACAAGCAATCGGATAACACTTGCATCTGCATCCTGACAACAAGAAATAAACAAAGTCACCAACATAATTGCACTCCATCCTGGAAAGATTTCAAGTCCTTGTTTTATCGGGCTCCAACCACACTAACCCGGGTCAATTTGAACACACAACTTGATTTATCTGGTCAGGCCTTCCATCCACACTAAAAAGCATGAATCCAAAACAATTTTATGCTAATTCTATTGCTTACCGAGCAACTTTTGTCAGTACGGTATCGGAACAAAAGTTGCGTTTTCAAATTTATCTGGCATAGTGTAGCAAGGGCCTCAAATATTGTTTTCCAAAATATCCTTAGTATTTCAAGTTCACTTGGTAGTGCTCCCCCTCCTGAAGATGATGCACCCCTCCTGGAAACAATCCTGGACCCTGGATGTAATCCAAAGGAAGGGAAAGTCTGATTGGCTGAGCAGTGGTATATCTCAGTCACACGATCGTTTTCAAAGAACAGATTTTTAAAAAGTGTTTATAACCCCCAGAACGATACATTTTATTGACATTGTACAGGTAGGTGGTTCCCATAGTACATTACCAAAGTTTGAAGTCAATTGCTTCAAAGCTGAATATTTAAAAGATTTTATATGTTTGGCAGAAATGACGACAGGTCATGCACAAACCAGAAGTACCGCCAAAATTTTTGGTACAAACTCTTATGACGATTTTTCCAGTTTGATATGACCTGACATCATTTCAGGCAAATTTGTAAAATCTTTAAAAGTCTATAAAATATTCAGCTTTAAAGAAATCTACTTCAAAGATTGGGACATTTTCATTTTGACAAGGACAATTACAACACTTTTAAGTTGGTGTAAAAATAGCTTTACTTCAGCTGATGTAAGCCTTTGTCATTCATGTGCCAACCAGACAGTGACAGGCCATTATTTCAATTGAGCTTATTGTAGTTCTGGTTGGCACATTAGCATAACAATTTGTTTGTTTATAAACAGGAAGCATCCCTATACTGTGTTTACATTTGTGTATTGAATGATCAGGAGGTAGGCCCTTTGACATATTTTAGTGTCTAACCATAGTTAATAGAGTGAAATGGTTTGGAAACTCTTTTGTTATATGTTATTGTACACTTTTTTCAAGCATGACCATGCACAATCTTTTGTTTCACTACCTTGTTGGATAAGGTTGAGTGAACAGATCAAAACTGTTCTTTTGGCTGCTCGCTCCAAATGCCTAATAATTGATACAAGAAAATTGAATAAATCTTACCATGATATCATAGACAAAGTTTATGTCCACTTATTTCACAATTTGCAATAAGCACAAATAAAAAACTGTGCAGGGTCAAGGCCGGTTCAACCTCAAAACCGAACAAAGACATAAAACAATAGGCTTCCTAACCATTCTTTCTATTAACTATGGTCTAACCAAAAATGTATAGTTCACTTACAAATTCCCATCCTCATCAATTCTCTTACTTTCAAGCTATACCACTTACTGTGTTATCATGGAAATAATGATTGGCAGCTGCCGTGTGTAGTGGTGTGTCACCAACGTCATCTTGAATATTAGGGTTGGCGTTATGTTCCAGTAGTACTTTAACTACATCTTCGTGTCCCTTATCAACTGCTAGGAGCAATGCTGTCTGATTTTTATCATTAACAATATTGATTTCACATCCAGCCTGATGACAAAGGAAGATGGTAATTTGAAAAGAACTCAACTAATCTCGCTCAATGATAGATTAAAGCTTTGTTTTTGGATTTTTATGAATACTAAATACAGAATATCGAATACTGAATACCAAATGAATACCAAATACTGCATTCCAAGAATGAAATGCATTGACAATAAAATTGCATGGCAACAAAAAGTTCCATGTGGATTAACGGAAATCTTTGCACTACGGAGCCAGCATGCTTGCAAATCAAGATGGTTATATCATTATGCATTTATGTGTTGTCGACATTGTGATTTCAGTCACCACCTCTAAATCCTCCTCTGTAAAAGCAGAGAAATATGTGACATAACATGATTGATTGACAGAAATGTGTGACTACTCACTACAATACAAGCTATATTATTCACCTTTGAGACCAAGTCTGTGACTAGTCCTACATGTCCATTTAGAGAAGACAGATGTAAAGCAGTGAATCCATCATCTTTGGCAGAGTTGAGAAGATCAGGCCTCTTGCTAAGCATTGCTGTTACAGCCCTGGAAAAATGAATGACACACAATGATGAGTACTGACATAGATGATGATGATGAAAATCATGGTGATGAATAATTGAATAAAATGAACAAATAAATAAACAAACAAATGAATGAATGAACAAATGAATGACTAAATGATCGAATGACTGAATGAATGAATGACTGAATGAATGAATGAATAAACAGGTAAAAATTAAGAAAGTAAATAAATAAATAAATACATCAATCAATCAATTAATCAATCAAGAGAATTTGAAAAATGACATGATAAACAGGTTGTTGCTTACTGTTGTCGTCCTTTGAGAGCAGCTCGATGAAATGCATTAAATCCTTGGTGATTGACAATGGACAGATCGCACCTGTCGCTGTTAACAAGCCTGATGGCAATGTCTTGCTGTTGATCACTGCTGATGGCATCATGTAATGCTGTATTCCCTAAAGAATCCTGACAATTAAAAAAACACTTTGTTATCTATCAGCAAAATACAGTCTGAGATTTATGCATTGTAAGATATACAATTTCCTAATGTTTGTATAGTCCTGTACAGAAAGCTACAGATCGCATGTGATGGTGGGTCTAAGACAACTACAAAAATTTTTAATGCAAAAATTCTCCACTAGATTACGATAAGATATTATCTTTTTAAAATATGCGGTGGTCGGGCTAAGCAAACTACACTGTAAAAAATCTCAGCAAGAATACTGTAGCATATCTAACTCACAACGTTCTCTCTTAACCTTATTTAGGCACATAAATATAAGTTAAGTTAGCGAACTAAGACCACAATGACATAATCAAATTCATTTCTCTCCTAAGTACACAAAACCTATTTGCATAATGGAACATGATACTCGTGCCCAGTCCTACGTCACTTAGGAAATTATTTCTCTCTCACTAACACTTGTTGCACTCGCTCGTTACAAGAGAAATACATTTAACACAAGTGTTTCAACTTCTTCCTAGTCTGTGTTTTGTAGAGGACAAAAAAGGGTGTAAAAAGATAATCATTGCGCTGACACCTTTCCTGGAAAGAGCTTTAAAGCAGAGGGAACTTCGAAATGCTACACCAAGTTTCAAAATTGTTGGCCCAGTGACTTTGTCCTTTTTGTCGTCAGCATTTCATTCTCTCCCATTTTTTCTTTTTCTCCTTACAAAATTCCGGTCCCCTCCCCCTAAACAATGTTGAATGAGGTTTCATTTCATACCAAAATCATCACCAACATTGTGACAGGGGAGGGGGAGGCGCCTGAAAAATGTTCAACAGAAAAATTTGGTTTAAAACAATGAATGCATCCCAACTAATTTTGAATCATAGTGTAGCTCTTTCATTTGAATTTTTTTGAGAATAATGACTATTATTAATGTTCTTAGCCTCACACCATACAGTCTTAGGGGCAATGACCATAAGTTAGCTTTACCTAAATTTTACTTGTCATGGAAAAAAATCTTTTAATTATCAATGTGTACAGCATTGGAATAATCTTCCAAATGATGTCATTGAAGCAGTAAACGCAAGCCAATTTAGAAACAAACTTAAAAAAGTACTTTTTTAAATATGTATGTAATTTTATCAGTTTTAAGTAATTTTTATTCTTTTTCAATTCTTTAATTTCTTGTTAACTTTTGTACACAAATATACATTAATTTTTAGTTATACACGTTCGTATTTTGAACGAGTGTAAGCTCCTAAGGCTATATGTGTCTAAATAAAATATTGTATTGTATATTGTATTGTAAGGTATCATGGCATTTACCTGGGTGTTGATGTTACAGCCTGCATCAATCAAGACTTGCACCATATCACCATGGCCTTTGTTTACTGATACACTTAGAGCTGTGTCATTCCTATTATTGACTATATTCACATTGGCACCATGCTGTATTAGGGCTGCAGCTACTTGTGTCTTATTCCTAGATATAATAATATTTATTTAATAGTCAATTAGGTGTTTGTTCATGTTTTATTTATAAAGCCAAGCTTTTATGTTAATCACGCATCTTCAGGACAAAAATGGATGTGTTTACAATTTGTTTCGTACTACACTGTGTAAGAATGCGTTTTTTACAAATATTGGTTTAAACAAATTCACATCCATTTTTGCCCTGAAGATGCATGATTAGCGCAAAAGGTCAGCTATATAAATAAAACGTGGAAAAAAACAACTAAATGACCATATTCAATAGATATTGGAATGTACAACTCATCGTACAACTTCTCTGTGTGCTATACTGGGTAACAAAGTGTTTTGAAAAGTTTTTGGAAATATTCAAGGGTTGGTGTTTTGAAGGCACTAACACCATAAGTAGATAACAACAAATACATTTTATCATAGTTAATGTAATTCACTATTAATAGTTTTATGAATGTATATCAATCAAATGATTCTGATTGCAAAACATCTACAGCTGAGCAAGGGATGGTGAGTTTGATTCCCAAATTTTGTTTACTGAATAGATTTTTCAAAGTGTCATATTTTAGTTATTATAATTTTTGTTTGAATATAAATCCTGACTGCACTTTCAAAAATTTATATCCTTGCTTTGCCCGATTTCTATCTTGTGTGGCTTGAATACAATAGACAATTGAAGGGTTTATAGTTTTTTCGAATTTTCACATTTTCACCAAATCAATCAAAAAAGGCATCTAACGACTTATTTTGGTCTGACAATAAACATATAAACATATAAAGAAATTGTCAGAAAAAGGCAAAATTTTGGCAGCATAACTAACAAACAAAATGATTATTATGTTGATGTGCAAACCATTATTATGTACTACCAGTATATACTTAATACTATACAAAAGTTTAATTAAAAGTGGAATAATCTTAGTGCCAGTATCACACCAATTAATTAATTCACCTCAAGTCAGTTAAGTCAGGTTTAGAGATCATTTTAAAGGACTTACTCAGATGCTGCCAGATGTAGTGCGCTGTCTCCATTGTCATCCTGTGAAAATTGATTATTGATTATTATCCGTTCGAGCAATTCATAGTTTTAACAGTTTACTCTTGAAATCATTTGGATTCATTCAGTCATTCACTTACTCATTCATTCAATCATTCATTCACTCACTCACTCAATCACTCAGTCACTCACTCATTCAATCATTCATTCACTCACTCATTCATTCAATCATTCATTCACTCACTCAATTACTCAGTACCTTACTCATTCATTCATTCTCTCACTCTCACTCACTCATTCAATCATTCATTCACTCACTCAATCACTCATTCATTCATTCATTCAATCAATCATTCATTCATTCATTCAATCATTCATTCACTCATTCATTCATTCAATCAATCATTCATTCATTCAATCATTCATTCATGCATTCATTCACTCATTCATTCATTCATTCATTCATTTAATCATTCATTCATTTACTCACTCACTCAGTCACTCACTCATTCATTCATTCATTCATTCATTCATTCATTCACTTGACTTGATCATTCATTCTCTCACTCTCACTCACTCATTCAATCATTCATTCACTCACTCAATCACTCATTCATTCAATCAATCATTCATTCATTCATTCATTCAATCATTCATTCACTCATTCATTCATTCAATCAATCATTCATTCATTCAATCATTCATTCATGCATTCATTCACTCATTCATTCATTCATTCATTCATTTAATCATTCATTCATTTACTCACTCACTCAGTCACTCATTCACTCATTCACTCATTCACTCATTCATTCATTTATTCATTCATCCATCCATTCATCCATCCATCCATCCATCCATCCATCCATCCATTCATTCATCCATTCACAGGGGTGGATCCAGAGAGGGATGTCCATCCCCTTCCTACCCGGCTTGAGCTCAGACAGATTTTCACTAACACTCTGAAATTATTTTAGTTTTTCTATGTGATGTCATCTCCCAATGGTCCAATAAAAAAAAACATCCCCCACCCCCTTCCCCAGAAAAATTCTGGATCTGCCCCTGATTCATTGAAACATTACACCAACCAACCATTCATTGACTATGTAATAAGGCTTCACCTGAATATTGTCATTTGCTCCACTGTTGAGTAACAAATTAACCACATCCACATGTCCTTGGCCACTGCTGACATGCAGTGCTGTCTTGCCATGGTGGGTTCCATTTACCTGCGCAGTAACACTTGACTAAATAATATACTCTCATTAGTGGTGCTATTAGAGGCCTATTACATGGACGTTTTCAACCAGAGGTGTAAGGAAGAAGTCTTTGTCTTTTTCAAACCAGAGGGACATAAACACAAACGAATTCTTCCTTGCAGCCAAGTCTGAAAATGTCTATTTAATAGGTTGTTAAGATAGACAGTGCAGAATTATGGTGAAATTAGAAACTCTCATTACTTACAAAAGGCTAATATTGTACTACGGGTAATTAAATTTGTACTTTAATGACCATTTTATAGTTACTGCATCTTCACTGAAACATCACTCACAATTATCTATTAGTTCAAGGTTACAGGAAGGTAACAAAATTACCCAAGTCATTGGATCTTGTGCTATTTGAATAAATTATTAATATATCATTTTAAAGCTAAATAACTCAAGAAAAAGCTATGTTTTCTTATTATTATTTTTTTTTATACAATATCATGTGAGCAATTTTTGATATTTTTGTTATCTAATTTCAAAATTTCAAATCTAAAATAGCAGCATTAATCTAGTAGACACTTGATAGGTCACATAAAGAAATTGAAGTGCCATGGCTAAAGATCTGCTCCACAGACAATACAACATACAATTTAACTACTGTCAATAGATTATACCAATATTTTATGAATGAGATGTATCAGGACAGGAAGCAAAGGTGGATCCAAGAGGGGAGGGCATGGGGGGCCGGTGCTCCCCTTTTGATTTGTTTTCATAGATAATTCTTTTAAATTTTGATTGGTAATCAGTAATTTTTTATTTGTGCCACCCCTCCCCGCTTTCAAAATTTGATTGATAATCAGTAATTTTTTATCTTTGCCACCCCTCCCCGCTTTCAAAATTTGATTGATAATCAGTAATTTTTTATCTGTGCCACCCCTCCCCGCTTTCAAAATTTGATTGATAATCAGTAATTTTTTATCTTTGCCACCCCTCCCCGCTTTCAAAATTTGATTGATAATCAGTAATTTTTTATCTGTGCCACCCCTCCCCGCTTTCAAAATTTGATTGATAATCAGTAATTTTTTATCTGTGCCACCCCTCCCCGCTTTCTAAATTTGATTGATAATCAGTAATTTTTTATCTGTGCCACCCCTCCCCGCTTTCAAAATTTGATTGATAATCAGTAATTTTTTGTCTGTGCCACCCCTCCCCGCTTTCAAAATTTTCGGATCATTTTTTTATTAGTGCTCCTCCTTTCAAACTTTCTGGGTCTGCCTGTAGGATATTAGTACTACTACGTCAGTCATAACCAAGTCCATGTATTTCCATTGATTGATTGATTGATGGAAACTTTATTAACGTGTCATGCCATCTAGCCTGGAAGATATCCATACTAATTCAGGGACACAAGATACTAATTTGGGGATACAACAATGATATTAAACAATGACATTAATACACACCGTTCCAGGATGTGCTGTAAGGATGTCTTTTACTCTACTGTATTGACCCTGACCTGCCGCAGACACCAACTGTGATGTCAAATCACTGTCTGATATCTCAGCGGATGTCACTGTAAAATAGAAAGAGATTGACATGAAGGAACTTTTCCCTTTGAAAGTGACGTCAGTGACACAAATTCAGAAGAAAAAAAATGTCATCAAATTTTTATTAAAGAATGGAGGAAAAAATCACCATAAAATTTACCAACAACAAATCTGGAAGTCCACAATAATACATACTAATTACTAATCAACCTCATGCTTGTAAATCCGGCTTACATACTATAAATATTAAAGATTGTAAAGTGCATTGAGACATTAGGTGAAAATGCGCTATACTACATTACATTACATAATAGTTACCAGATCATTGATTGTGACCCCCTTATAACAACAACTACCCCCTGATACTAGGATACCCCCCCCCCTGGAAAAAGACACAAACAAACAATAATAATTGAATAACGTGTACCTTCTTCAGAACTCAAGGAAGCAGAGCCAGCTGGTGAAAGAGAGGAACTTGCATCTTGTTGCTGGTGTTGTTGTTGTTCAGCAGTATTATTGATCCCACTTGTTGTGAAGAGTATAGCAGGATTAAGTGTCCACGATGTATTTCCTACCAACACTTTAACGTCACCATCAGTGTAGACTTTCTGAACTACACCTTCTTTGCCAAGAATCTGTCAAAGAAAGAAATTTAAAATCACTCTTTGTCACTGCAATAATTGCAAAAATAAAATAAAATAAAATAAACTGTAAATACTTTATTTAACGTGGTAGCTACACTTAGCTTCAAGCTAGTTTCCAGGTAGTCCACGAATGAAATGAAACATTGTTAAGAATCCCAACTGGCTATAAAACAAACCAGTTGGCTATATACCAAGCATGCCCGAGAAATTGCATATTGACCAAATCAGAAACCAAGACAAATACAATTTATGTGGCCAGAGTGGGAATCGAACCTAGGACTGCTGGATTGCGAGACCAACGCACTGACCACTTGGCCATGCTGCCTCCTATCATGGCAAGACAAATGATTGTGGTCATGGGAGAAAGCAGAGAAATAAACAGTAAATTTCCCACCTTATTTACCAGTAATACATAACTAGTTTCTGAAATACATTCTAATATCACCTGTTAGCCTGTGATAGCAAATAGAGCAGTTTTCACATGAGTTGGAAATAGTATGATACAGCTACAGTATGGCAGATGACTCAAATGTTTTGGGAAATTATGTCTACGATATGATACTGTACTATTTCTCAATCATATGAAAATCACTATCAAGGATCAATCTATTCACCATTTATCTTACTTGTATCATAGAGTCATCCCATTCGCCATGCCCCTCTTGTAGTTTCTCAACTAAAGATGTGTCACTGAGAACACGAACTCTGTCGTTAACTTGTAATTCTACTACCTTAAACACACACAAAACACATTAAGTGTCACACAACCAGGGTTAGATCCCTGGATCAGTCTGGGTGATATGTGAACTAAGTTTGTTTGATGTGTTGTTTCTCTCTCATGCCATGAGGGTTTTTTTTCTCCGGGGTCTCCAAGTTTTCCTCCCTCCGCAAAATATCAACACTGTGAGAAGCGTTGTATGAGTTGAAAACTGAATGTAGAGGTAGTGAGTGAGAGAGTCTGCAGATGAAGAACCACTGTATATAGATGTGGAAATGCTGCAGTAAAATATTATTTATTTTTTTTATTTAAATATATTTTATATTTATTTTATATTTATTTATAATAATTTGTTTGTTTATAAACATGAAGTATCGCTATAGTAGATACAATTACACCACCTTCAATAGCAGATTATTAAAAACGTCTGGAGGCCTTCGGTCTTCTATAAATTTTGTAATAGCCCTGAAGCATGATGACACTTTACCCCCGTCGAGAATACATGAATAATAGTCATAATTAGTGAACAAATTAAAGCAATATGAAAAGGATTCTGGTCTAGACACAAGGGTAAAACGTCATCATGCTTAAGGCTTATTATCCAGTTGATTATGAAAAAATGGCAAAATAAATTGATTCATTCATTCATTCATTCTTTCATTCAACTTTTTTTGTATTACATACCTTAGATAAAGCAGCTGGATTCACCACTAGTTTTATTACAGATCTACCCACAGGGAACATTACTACTATACCATTGTTTCTACCAACAGACACTGAATGAACAGTGCCAACCTTGCCAATAACCTGACATTGATTAGAAAAATTGCTTGTCATCACCACAATTATCATCATTGTAATTATAAGATTCATTGTTGTCATCATCAACATCACCACCACTAGGAGTGCCATTATCACCATCATCATCAGTATCACTAGCATCATGATCAAGAAGACATTCATCATTACCCTCACCATCACTACCATCATCATCACCATCATCAGTATCACTAGCATCATGATCAAGAAGACATTCACCATTACCCTCACCATCACTACCATCATCATCACCATCATCAGTATCACTAGCATCATGATCAAGAAGACATTCACCATTACCCTCACCATCACTTTCATCATCATCACCATCATCAGTATCACTAGCATCATGATCAAGAAGACATTCACCATTACCCTCACCATCACTACCATCTTCATCACCATCATCAGTATCACTAGCATCATGATCAAGAAGACATTCACCATTACCATCACCATCACTACCATCACCATCGCTACCATCACTATCACCATAGCTACCATCAGCATCGCTACCATCACCATCATTATGATCATCACTATCACCCATCACCATAACTACCATCATCATCATCACAATCATCACTATCATCATTGCTACCATCATCATCACTACCATCACCATCACTACCATCACCATCACTATCACCATCACTATCACTATCACCATCACTACCATCACCATCACTATCACCATCACTATCACCATCACTATCACCATCGCTACTATCACCATCACTACCATCACCATCACTATCACCATCGCTACCATCACCATCACTACCATCACTATCACCATCACTATCACCATCACTATCACCATCGCTATCATCATCGCTACCATCACTATCACCATCGCTACTATCACCATCGCTACCATCACCATCACTATCACTACCACACTATCACCATCACTATCACCATCACTATCACCATCACTATCACTATCGCTATCACCATCGCTACCATCACTATCACCATCACTATCACCATCGCTACTATCACCATTGCTACCATCACCATCACTACCATCACTATCACTACCATCACTATCACCATCACCATCGCTACTATCACCATCACTACCATCACTATCACCATCGCTATCACCATCACTACCATCACCATCACTATCACCATCGCTATCACCATCACTATCACCATCACTACCACCATCACTACCATCACCATCACTATCACCATCACTATCACTATCACCATCACTACCATCACCATCACTATCACCATCACTATCACCATCACTATCACCATCGCTATCACCATCACTACCATCACCATCACTATCACCATCACTATCACCATCGCTATCACCATCGCTACCATCACCATCACTATCACCATCACTACCATCACCATCACTATCACCATCACTATCACCATCGCTATCACCATCGCTACCATCACCATCGCTACCATCACCATCACTATCACCATCACTATCACCATCACTATCACTATCACCATCACTACCATCACTATCACCATCGCTATCACCATCACTACCATCACCATCACTACCATCACCATCACTATCACCATCACTATCACCATCGCTACCATCACCATCGCTACCATCACCATCACTATCACCATCACTATCACCATCGCTATCACCATCGCTATCACCATCGCTACCACCATCACTACCATCACCATCACCATCACTATCACTATCACCATCACTATCACCATCGCTATCACCATCGCTACCATCACCATCACTACCATCACCATCACTATCACCATCACTATCACCATCGCTATCACCATCGCTACCATCACCATCGCTACCATCACCATCACTATCACCATCACTATCACCATCACTACCATCACCATCATCATGATCATCATCACTATCATCATACACCTACCCATTTAAACTTGTCTGTCCATCCATAGTCACTTTGAAGATACTTTAATACATCAACATCAAGTAGAATTCTGACTTTTTCTCCTCGAACAAATTGTTGCTGTTGCTGCTGCACCAAGGCAGTTGGATACTGATGCTGTGGTAAAAAGGTGGTGAAATGTTGATGCTGTTGCTGTGGCAAAAAGGCAGTTGGATGTTGATGCTGTTGCTGTGGCAACAAGGCAGTTGGATGTTGATGCTGTTGCTGTGGCAACAAGGCAGTTGGATGTTGATGCTGTTGCTGTGGCAACAAGGCAGTTGGATGTTGATGCTGTTGCTGTGGCAACAAGGCAGTTGGATGTTGATGCTGTTGCTGTGGCAACAAGGCAGTTGGATGTTGATGCTGTATAAATGGCTGTTGGTGCTGTTGCCGAGGAACATGAACAGTAGGAAAAGGGAATTGTGATCTTGGAGGCGATGTTGTAGGTGATCTTACCTGTGGTGAGAGGGGCGATGTTAGCTGTGTTGGACTTGGTGGTTCTGGCAGACTGGAACAGACTCTTGGGAGGTGATCCTTGTAGTAACAAACACCCTCTGCTGGACTTACACTGATTACATCAACCTAGACATGTAATAGATTGCACATCTCAAAATCTGGGTGGTGTTTTTGATTAATTCAGATTGGCTGGGCTTTGGGTACCATTATCGTTTTTTGAAAGTTACTGTCTAATACTAGACAATCAGAATTTATCAGTTCAATTCCTCAAAAACACTACCCAGATTTTGAGATGGGTTAACAGTTTCAGAGACTGACAAGTTTCATTTGCCATCTCTAGAAGTCTGTATGTGTTCACGATTCACATTGTTGATATACCTTTCCCTTGTGGCCGCAGCGATATACATTGCTTTCATTATTAGCCCATGTTACAGATACAACACTGCGGAATGTCTCATTATCCCAGCCCTTGACAGCAGTTACCAGTCCCTTTTGTGTTGGTCCACCATCCTGATTGCCCCAGTCCCAGTCAGGTCCTCTGGTTACAATGGCTTGGGCAAATGTTCCTCCTGATTGAATCTTCAAGCTTCCTTCTCTTGGCCTCAATAATATTCTACAGTCAAGAGAAACTATTAATTCTAGAAGAGATACACTTTGATTTTATTCTTGGGGGCGGACCCAGGATTGTTTCCAGGAGGAGGTGCATCATCTTCAGGAAGGTGGTACATTACCCAGTAAACATGAAATACTGAGGTTACTTTGGAAAAAAATATTTGCTAAAACAAGGACTTGAAATCCTTCCAGGAAGTAAGATCTGCCACTGATACTACAACATCAAAAATCATTAAAAAAATAATTTCCTTTTAATCGATTGTGCTTGTGATCATTGGTATATAATAAACCTTCAAATTGTGTTGTTATGTTTTCCACAATATTCTGCTTGGCAACTTGAAATTGTTTATCATTTCTAATATACCTTATGAGTCTAAAGTGCAATGCTAAAGAAGTACATAATTATAGCAATTGTAAGGGGTGAGGAATGTTCCTTCCGAGACTTTCTGAGACGTCAAGACGCATGTTTTAAAATTTGATACCAAGACTTGTAACATTTTGAAAATTCAAACCCAAGATTTTTATTGAAAATTTTCAGACTCCGAGACTTCACAATGGTTCTACAATATTCTGAGATTCCGAGACTGTTTTAAAAACTTTTCTGAGCTTCTGAAACCCTCAATTTCATAAAACATCTGGGACTCCAAGATGCTCATTTAAAACTCCAAGATTTCAAACTTGAATATTCAAATTTAATAATGAAATCAAGATTCAAAGAATGAAATCAACAATGCACTTTTGGTTGGTGCACTTGAGATGTTTTGACTGTCATTCATGTGGATTGTAGTGATAGCCCCACCATAATTATCCAGCCAAGTTAATATTCCATCAACTTACGGTATGCTTGTAGGAGTATCTATTCTATAAAACTGATGCGCCAATGAGTGCTCATCACCGTGGTAGCAAGCTGAACATAAACTGTATCCATGGCAACTGGCACATTGCCACAGCATCCCCTTGATCGCTTGTTCATGGCAGCAACTACATGATACATCGCTATGCAACACTCCTGGGAATGAAAGATTGAAATGAATGAAAAGATGAATGGATGGAAGGATGTTAAAGAAATTATATCCTATTATACAGTTTGATCTGTGATATGGCTGGACATTTTTATGACTCATGAATGGATGAATGAATGAATGAATGAATGAATGGATGATTGAATGAATGAATGAATGAATGAATGAATGAATGAATGAATGAATGAATGAATGAATGAATGAATGAATGAATGAATGAATGAATCCTATTATACAGTTTGATCTGTGATATGGCTGGAAATTTTTATGACTCATGAATGAATGAATGAATGAATCGGGATAAATGAATGAATGAATGAATGAATCGGGATAAATGAATGAATGAATGAATGAATCGGGATAAATGAATGAATGAATGAATGAATTGGGATAAATGAATGAATTGGGATAAATGAATGAATGAATGAATGAATGAATATATAAATGGAACCAATATATAAATGGAACCAATGCCAGTACTTATGGTTGATTATTATGGAGTAATATTATGTCTTCCAGGCCCGGGGGGGGTACTACCCTATATCGACTATACGGGGATGATCCGCTGAACAGGGTATGGTTTTTCGACCTTGGTGTCATGAACAGGGTATCTAATTCTACTCTATTTCCGATTTAATCCAAATTTTCTGTCATAATCAGGGTCCAAAAAAATGAGAGAAATTACTTTGAATTCAGGAAATCGGCAGGAATAAGATCGTTGACTTTTAAAAAAGATAAGAGCAGCACGTGTGTCTGAATTGATATATTTGTACAAATCATATAACGTTCTTAACCAATTGTAATTTGTCATAAACAGGGTATGGAAGTTACGTATTTTTTGTCATAAACAGGGTAACCCCTACAAGATCCCAGCGGAACACCCCTACCCAGATCTGAAGGGAGTACCCCCCCCGGGCTTCCAGGGCTGCCTTTTTAAAGGAGTTTATGTTCCTTTTGGCTTTAGCATCGTGTGAAAGACTATTCCATAGTTTTGCTCCCCTATAGGTAAGGCTGCGTTTACCACATTCAGTTTTGAAACTGTTAATGTGGAAATTAAATGCCAAGCCTCTAAGATTATGTGATGAAAATACTGACATTTTATCAAATAAGTTTGTGAGGTAACTGGGAGCCTGGCCACTAAAACATCTATACATCATACATGCCATCCTTAAGTCTCTGCGTATACTGAGCGGATGCCAGTTCAGAGACCTGAGGATGTCAGCTGATCTGATTTCATAAGAGGCACCACTGATTATGCGGGCTGCTCGGTTTTGCATGCTGTATTTTGACGTCAAGTTGACGCATAAAATATCCACTATTCCACATCAAACTGTCTAATATGTTATCTATTATCTAACTATCTCTTAAAAATGAAAAATGAGTTGAGAACATTGAAAACAATAGTAATTTTCAATTCCTTAAAAAAGGTGTTTGACATTGGGTGACATAATATATTGCATCCTTATTGGCTCATTTTTCAAACAGGTCCAACCAGTTTTTAACAGCTCCAACTGGTTTTTACCAGCTCCAACCGGTTTTTAACAGCTCTCACAAACACACAGTTTTACTCCATCCTACATCAAGTAGTCTCAGAGCTGTTCTTGTGTTTATTTTTACACAAACAAAGAACACATTTATAGCATATTTCCACCTAACAAAAAGTTTTCAAAGTAGTAAATATTATCTTTTCGAAATTATTCCAGTTTGCAATATTGATGGTTGATTGTTATTTTCATTTGTAAGGTTACCAGTACACCTGTAGCCTCCATTGCAGCCATATTATATTTCATATGATGGCGCTTTGTTTCGGAAGTTTATATTATAGTAAAACCAAATCTAGCATAGAACCTCATTGTCTGCTTTGTTATTTGATCAAAAATAAGACCAAAAAACATCCGGAAAAGTATGGAGCAAAACATTGTATCACTAGTCTTATGGTCTAGTCCATCCACTTGAGTTGAGAGATTTTTGACGTCTATGGACAAACAGTTAAGTGGATATATATATGAGCAAATAACACCAAATTAGGAAAAACAGGAACACGCCAACAGGTTTAGTATCAGTGTTTTAATAAAAGGAATGTATCATCACATGGTTGATCAATCAGTGAATGAGGAAATGAGCAAATGTATGATCTATTTCACATGACGTTAGTCGGCTATATCTCACAATATTACATAATGACTTCTAACTACAATATCATGAACACTACAAATGCAGGAGTAAATTAGGCAAGTAAATATAGATAATTCATTTATATATAATAATACAGCTAGCTCTTTTCGCATGACGTTAGTCAGCTACTATGTCTCACAATATTACATATTGACTTCTAACTGCAATATCATGAACACTACAAATGCAGGAGTAAATTAAGCAAGTAAATATAGATAATTCATTTATATAGAATTATATAGCTAGCTCTTTAAAAGTTTGGAACTAAAAACCAGCTAAGCAAGCTAGAGCAAACAAGTTAGAAATGGAGTAAAAAATGATTTTAATTAATGTTCACAAAAATATGAAACAGCTTATCTTTCTAGGCTGGCACAAGTTTGAATTGAGTTATTTTTATGACTGCATTTTCGGACAAAGCTTACTCTCTGTCATGCCTGATTGGGGAAGTGGAACATTGAAAAGCATTCATCCATGATTTCTACATGAGTACTTGAAAAATAGCCAAGATTGTAGAACATGAAAATAAAATGATGGTGCAATGATGGTGCAATCTTCACAATCAAGTTCAATTTTTTTTTTTTTTTTTTTTTGTTCTTAAGATAACAGAATATTTATTTTTGGATAACATTTTATAACAGAATACTATATTCAATGACACTAAAAAGGATAATAATAATAATAATGCCACGGTTTGTACCATGCAATATTTTTGCCATTTTAAACTGGAGATTTTATGTATCGTACTGAATTCTGAGACATCAATAACATAGATTGGAAGAAACAAATTTGTACTACAATACTTTTCATTCATTCATGAATACATCCATCCATCTATCCATTCATTCATTCATCTGTTTATTCATTTTTAATTTTAACTTTTCTCAACTTTACTTTTAAATTAATTCACTCACTCATTCATTTCTTTTATTTATTTTCAAATCATTTATCATGTTTTTTACCCAACCAGGGATGCGGTACAAATTTCGTATGTATTACTTTAGTAATATTTTTTTTATTTCACAGTTTTATGAAGGTCACTCTAATTTATCAAACAAAAGAAAACAATAGAATTATTATAAAATCGCACTATTTATGTATTAATTAGTCAATCGAAACCCTGATCCCCGGTGAATAGCAGGGAAAGTAATATTTAACCAGTATAAAAGTAACAGCACCTCTTAAGAGACAAAAACTCACTGTTATATTTTATAATAGTGTTAAAACCCAAGCTTTGGAATGTTAAAGTGTCAACCCTCCCAGGGTTCAATAGAGCTTTTCAGTTATACCTAGGCCTCGATAGCATGTTAATTATTGTTTTGAATTTGTAGGAAAGTCATTGTTCACATCTTGGGGGGAGGGCAAGTACACCCCTATTTAAGACAACTTAAGGAAAATCGTATACCCCATTCCAGACGTGAAGGCACAAAACCATACCCTATTTGGCGGAACGTCCATGTATAGTAAATATAAGATTTCGATTTAATCCAAATTTACTGTCATGCACAGGGCCCAGAAAATGAGGGAAATATTTTTCATTTGGGAAATCGGCAGAAAAAGATCATTGATTCAAATAAATCTGCATTGACACAAACTGCAGCCAAATTCAAAACAATAATTAGCATACTATTGAGACTGAAAAGGTCTATTGAAACAATGCCCATTTGGTGGAATGTTTGTTGCACATTTATATTTTTTGTACTCTGTTGCAAAAATTGGATTTTTTCGGTCTGTGTTCTCCATTAATTTTTGCGAAATTCATTCTCTCATTTGTATATATATAGTTTATATTTACTGTAAAAAATGATGCAAGCTACAGAATACAGAGTAATAAATAAAAGTATCAAATGTTTCAAATCAACATTAACTGTTATAAACAGCTAGTCAAGCACTTCATAGCCACTCAATCACACTCCTATTAAAATCGTTACACAAAACAAAACGTTTGCAAAATTATTTTCAACTTTTGCCAACACGATTCCATTCCACATTTTCAGCCCTGACTAGAGGGAAAATCTTTTTTATTAATCACAAGTGAAACAAACGAAAAAGGCTTCTTTCTTCTAGCCCAGGTTCAAAGTGTCCATGTAATTTGGGAGCAAAACGCAAAACTTGCATACTCAGCCGATTTCAATTGACGTCGCAATAGACCAGTTTCAAGTTCTTCATAAATTTGCTCAGACTAAGCCTCAATTTTAGGTAAATTAACAAAAGAGTCAAGACAAAACCATTGGTATTTATATTGTTTTTGGATTGGTGCATTCCCACGGGATGTACTTCATACAAAAGAATATAGCACATACTATCGAGGCTTACACTGGACTACATAATTTACGTTGTTTCATAAATCTTACCTATTGGACCATTATCTAAGAAATACAAATCATAAGCGTTCTCATGTCCACATCTGTAGTTCGTTTTCCCTCCTACGTCCCACTGTACAATGGCTGTTTTATCCGGAGAAGACTGACTCCCTGGTCGACCGACAACTACAATCGTTCCAACACAACCTTCGCCGCCATCTTGGTTAGACCACTTCCAGTCACGTCCTCTTACAACTCGAAGTCCAACTTTCATGTGTGCAAAATTATTCTCACTTTGAACGTCATATAATAAGAAGTCTTAGCTGCTTGCTAGTAAGTAAGTACCTTTGAAGAAGTTTGTGGAGTTCTGTCATAGTACTTTTTCGACATAGCGACGTATCGTGATTCAGTCCATTGAGATTTATAGTTTCGTTGGGGGAGGGTCAGGGGATGGTTTATTTGTTATGACGCAGTAATCCGCAGTAGTACAAGGCGCTTGACCGGTTGAACTTCCTGTATATCGATGTGGCTTGAAATAATTCGTCCGCAGCTTGCTGAACATTATTACAGATGAATTATATCAAACTATCCACCATTAAAGGGGTACTTGGACGTAATGTATATATTTATTCATGCATGACATTTTGATGACGTCATACACACAAATCACACACATGGCCCATACATTTTTACCATTTTGTAAATCATTCTGTTCTGATTGCACTAAAAATTTTATAAACACAGTGTTTTGTGAAGTGTTTTCAAAAGATTCATATTCTAATCAATTTTCCTTTCTTAGGATTGATTATGTTGACAATTTTTTACTTCATAAGTTACAAAGACATGTTGTGCTTATGACGTCATCAATATTTGTAAAAACTTAACTTCATCCAAGTACCCCTTTAATTAATTAATTAATTAATTCATTCATTCATTCATTCATCCATCCATCCATCCATCCATCCATCCATCCATCCATTCATTCATTCATTCATTCATTCATTCATTTATCCCGATTGATTGATTGATTGATTGATTCATTCATTCATTCATTCATTCATTCATTCATTCATTCATCCATTTATCCATTCATTCATTCATTCATTCATTCATTTATCCCGATTCATTCATTCATTCATTCATTCATTCATTCATTCATTCATTTATCTATTTATCTATCTTTTTATTTATAGTAAATTTTAGATGTTTACCATGTGCACCTAGTTAGTGCACCTAGTTAGTGTTAATCAATCTGCCAATGGCAGAGTAACTAAAATGGCAGAGAAACTAAAAACGACCAGCACTTTCGCAAATCGCTTGAAAACAGACTTGGATCCTTCTAGTTTGCAAGCGTTTACGGTTCGAGCAAGATAAACATGCAATAATTCAATTCTTTCTTCATCGGAAATTCTAATCAATGAAGGCAAGGTCGCCTCAAAAACTACTACCACTTCCTTCACTAAGTTGTCAAAAAGAAATTACCCTCCCCTCCCCAAGTTAGCAACTTACAAATTTAAAAATGGTCCGTCACCGAGAAAAACTACTAATCAGGATTCATTCTTTATTCAACTTTATTCTATATTTGCCCTGACATTTTTACCCCCAACTGTCCCATTAAAATCCAGTCCTGGCTTTGGGGAGAATTCCTGATTGAACAAGAAAAAATACCAATTTTGTTTCATTGTGAACTAAGAAAAGGTGATGTATATTCAAAGTTTTAAAAACCCCTTTAGGGCTATAGCGCAACAAATTGCCGCTTGATCCAGTGTGCGAGGACTTCACTATAAAGACGTTTTCCTTCGAGAAATATGTTTTCCAGTATTTATGTGGTGCTGGTATTTGTTGTTCTACTGAAAGCTACTGTTGCACATCGCAAAGAGCCAGCCATAAACTATCGTAAGTGCTCACCGGATTTGTTTAATTGTGAAAACAACTAAAGTTATAAAACAAATCTTACCAATGAATAACACTGTCGTCTTGCACAGAGCGAATGATAATTTTGAAACCATTCATTTGAAACACTAACTTTATGATATTTGAAAACAGAATGCGTAAATTTGGCAGATGTGTTGATTGACTTGTAACTTTGAGTTTGCGATTACGTTTGTGAAAATTCAATGAACCCTTTACAGTGAGGACATACACTCCAACCGGGACCACATTGTGTTAAAACTTGAACCTTTAAGCGAATCGAATAGAAATATTATTTTGTTCACTCAATGTATTTAAATTGAATCCTACCTTTTCTGAGGGTTTGAAGCAGTAAAAATTAAGCTCGGAAAATAAAAATATAAATAACGCGAAGTGGTCTCGGTTGGAGTGTTTGCACCGTATCTAAACACCCGAAAAACTGAGTATAGTTGCTTTGAATAGATATCACCCTTATTCAAATGAGTTTTTTCTGCTACAAATTATGATTCAAAGCAAGCACAAGGGACATGTTTATATAATGTACAACTTGTATTGAAACAGTAGTTATTCCCTTAAATATCAACTATGGTAGAAACTACAATCTTGGACAAAACACTTGAGACAAAACACACATTTTTGTACGTTTTTTCCGTCTTGTGGCTGTTGCTGCCCCCCTCCCCCCAAGAACAATGTTGTTTCAGTCTGGAAATGACGCTTGGGATAGTTACTATCCGGGCAACAACATTGAGAAGGGTGAGGGGGGTCACATGTCTGAGAAATGCGCATGAATGTGTGAAATGCGTTGAATAAAAAACTAGACACTCACAGAGTGCTTACTCGGGGTACTTGCAAGGAGAGATGTGTAAATTTGAGGCATTGAAAAATCTTTCGTATAATAGCATCTTAGCGTCATTGAACATTCGTGGCAACTATTGTGGTAAATATTTTCGGGGGTAGTTTATAGTTTTTTTAAAAAAATTATGTTGTGCACGTACTGATTTGAAGGTAAAATATTTTTATCTTGTATTTCTGCTTTGAAGCGTAAAATTCACATGGATTTGAAATACACAAAGCATGCAGAGGAAGATATTTATGTTTACTAGATCAGCTGAAGAAGTTATTGCATGCCGGTGTTTGATATATACTACATTGAGATTTTTGTAAGTATGAGATATATGTGAATATTTTTGAATTTGATTTCAATGACTTACACTTCCTTGTTCTAAGATTTTGCATTTTATGTTTTCCTGATCGATGTACATTTTTGATTACCAACCCCTTCTTTTTGAATTTCGAATGCCATAAATAACACTTAATCATAGGACAGTGTTTGACTTCGTCATGAATAAAATTACATTTATTGACATAACAATGAATCTTAGATGACATTGCTATATTTTTACAATATATTTACGCATTCTTTTCCTCATTTGTCTGCTTTTATTCATTATACGGGTTATTTGTTTGACTGGAATTCTACTTGGTTCTCGATCACGTTGCAGTGCTCGAAGTTTGATGTGTGTTCCATCATCTATAGACAAAAAAACTTGGCATAACGTGACCTTAATTTCAATCTGGACGTGCAATATTTACTATAAATAAAACATGAATTAACTGACAATTCTAAAGTTTTCTCAAAGACATCACAATCATTTTCTAAAGACGCGAAGAAATGGTTGAATGGTACTACAACATGGCGTAAAAGAAGGTTGGCAACTATGCATGACACAGCGGGGGGAAAAACAGACAATAAACGAACAAATTAGTACTAAAACTACTTGGCACAACAGTACAAATAATTGATAAACAAAACACAGTTATCGTTCTCACAAACCACCAAAGAAGCGAATTTGTCTTCGAGTTTTGCGATTCCAACATGGCGTCCTTGTAACTGTGAACAAGAGAGCTAGTGCTTTCATTGTTTGAGTTCGTTTGAGTCTCAGTATTTGTATTCATTTGAGCTTTGGAGTTCGCGGAACGAGTCGATTCGAAAATGACGCTCTTTGACATCTTTTAGTGTGAGTCTACCGCGAACGGTGTGTGCATTTGTATGTAATTTGAGCGCCTCATCATCTGCATTCGTTTTCGTCGACATCTTGTGCAGAACTGTGCAGAAATTAACAAGTTCAGTTTCGGCGAAATGTCTCATGACATCGCTCGTGGTCACTGTAGTCTCCTTGACGACCATGACATCTAGTTCCTGTGTCAACCAATGATATCAACTTCCGGTAAATTTGGGCTTCCTGTGGGCTGCACGGCCACGAATGACATGCGCAGTAACTTGCAATTTTCAAAAATTCTGCATGATACATACAAACATAGATAGACCGAAGCCGAAACCTTAACTCGGGGCCCCCTTGGGGGGTACCCCGAGTAATAGACGTTTTTTCGCACGCAGTCTCAAGTCATTTTGTCCAAGATTGTATTTTCGTCATTTTGCTATTTACGACGTTCACGTTTCATATCTTGTGACTTCTATGTACAGTTTCAAGAAAAGATACTTGTGTGATGATTTCTAACCCAAAATGAGCATAAATTGTCATAAAATTGAGAAATTTTACCCCAAAAAACTATCTCTTATGTCACGCAAGCAATGCATTGTTTTTTGTGTGACAGTAATGCAACATACGTTCGAGGTTCTTGACTTGTTAAGTGACTCATTGTAACGATAAACATAACAAATTGCTCCATTTCTAAACCCTTAAACAACAGAAAAATCATTTTTCTCAAACTTAGGGTGTTAATATGAACAATACTGACTAGTTGGGACGATTAACAAGGGCTTTCATGCACAACATTATATATTTTTTCACGAATAACGACGATTAACGGCACCGACACATAAAAATATCATAGTTATTTCTTTTATATAAGAAAGTGTTTGTTAACCGTTAAGACTTCGTGTTAACCGTTACTATATTTTGTCTGTAGAAAATAGGTACAAATACAGAACTAGTTAACCGTTTATGAATGGAGAAGAACATATGTATACATATGTACATATGTATATATATATAATATGTATATATAAGTAGAATAAAGTAAATCAATAATATGTATATATGTATATAAATATGCAGCTTATCTCAACTTTCATCTATTAACAAGTATTTTG
The DNA here is from genome assembly GCA_918843875.1 of Diadumene lineata. Taxonomy (NCBI): domain Eukaryota; kingdom Metazoa; phylum Cnidaria; class Anthozoa; order Actiniaria; family Diadumenidae; genus Diadumene; species Diadumene lineata. The sequence goes on from OU974081.1 coordinate 7,167,793, forward strand.
CTGTCCTTCTGTCCAAATTTCTTTTTCTTTTTTGAACAATATTTATATACAATATTGTTCAAATAGAATAGCTAGAATATTACAAAAACGCATACTTAACTTCGTGCATCTTTGCTCGCTTTGCTCTTGCCTAGTTATGAATACTTTTTACAATGGTTAAATTAAAATGGTAACACAGAAATATAAGCCTTTGGTTTCCTTCTGTGATGCCAGCCATCCTTGAATCTGTTGTATTCCATTTGATATTGTTGTTTTTTAGCATCATTATTGCTCTCAAATGCTTTTTTGTTTTTGTTTTCTTCTCTGTGTAAATATATGCATCTATATCTGTATACAATACCATTGTAATGTAAATTTTTATTATTGATGTAGATTATTATTTTGTGTAATGTAAAATTCAGGGATGGTTATCATCTAATTTTGTAATAAATAAAAAAATAAAAGAACAATTTTCAAACCTGATAAAAGCACTTTTAAATTTACTCCGCGCTAGTCCTCAGGTTCTCTATATGGCGTGACAACAAGTCATGACTTGGTGCTAGCTACATGATTGTGTTATGTTTTTCTCCGTTTGATACATTGTCCAGACTCTAATTAGCACAGTGTATTGCTTGAAAAGACGGTAAATAGATTTATACTGATTTTATAGCATTTTTATTGTAATACTACTCAAAATCGATGCAAAAACGCTAAATTGATGGAGTTACGATATTGTTGCGCTTTAACATTTCATCCCCTCACTTCTAGCAAGTGCAGTTGTTTGGTATGAAAGTTTTTCCATGCATTTAGACAGTGGAAATGCTCATTTCTGTGAAAGGACACCTTGAAAAAACAAAGCGCTTGTGCGAAAAATACGATTATTCGCCAAATACAATCTTGGACAAAACACTTGAGACAAAACACACATTTTTGTACGTTTTTTTCCGTCTTGTGGCTGTTGCTGCCCCCCTCCCCCCAAGAACAATGTTGTTTCAGTCTAGAAATGACGCTTGGGATAGTTACTATCCGGGCAACAACATTGAGAAGGGTGAGGGGGGTCACATGTCTGAGAAATGCGCATGAATGTGTGAAATGCGTTGAATAAAAAATAGACGTTTTTTCGCACGCAGTCTCAAGTCATTTTGTCCAAGATTGTAGCTTATTTTACAAAAACAAAACAAAAATTCCTTTTGGCTTCAGTTCTAACTCTAAACATCATTCTTATTATCAGTCTGGTTAAAACGCCATTTTGAACCAAAAACCCATAGCTATCTGAATGACTGCAAAACATCAGCCTAGTACTACGATTTTGTCATATTTTGAATCTTTTTCATCTATGCTAATAGCTACAGCTTTTCAGAGATGATTTCATTGGCAATCATATCAAACAATTACTGTCGTTTGTTGGGGTTCATGTGTAACTATTTAATTTTTTTTGTTTTTAATTTCCTGACCTTCTAAACAAAAAAATAAAAGTGGCTGCCGGTTTGATAGAGTTGTTCACTACAATCTCTAGAAGTTTTCATGGACCTTTTTTCGAGATTTTTGGCCGTAGATAGAGTCGAAAATCACCAAAATAGCATCCAAACTCCTTATCAAATATGGAAAGTTTACCAAGTAAGGTTATAGATGTATACGACAGTTTTTTAAAGAGTATTGTTCGATATGTAATGAGTGATTTGCATTTTTCGATAGATTTTATCTTTGTTTTCCAGTTCCATGTCCTTATGGATGGGTCACTTATAAAGGATCTTCGTCATGTTACAAGGTGCCCTCGAAAACCACTACCAGCTGGTATGAAGCACGTAAGAACTGCCTTGGCATGGGAGGTGACCTAGCGATTATCTCTTCAGCCAATGAGAACGATTATGTGGGGTTTCTAATTCACACTTACTTTCCAACTGTAACCTATGCCTGGATTGGATTTATTGCTGGTAATGTATGACGAGACATTTTTGTGTATAAAAGATGCCTGTTTTCTGATGATTTCTGATTCCAAGTTTAGAGTTCCGCATGCAATTATCCACTTTCAAGTCATCCTAATTAGATTGTAGAAAAGTCTTGTAGTCTTTTTAGTTGTGTTTCTAGGTTACATCGCACATAATTATTTGTATTTTTGTATTTGTTCTTTTTTTATATCAAATTAGAGTTATTTTCATATGACCGTGAACAAAATAGACCATGTAGTTTGTAGCAGTTGATAATTGAAACAACAAAAGAAAGCAATGACTCAGTTAACTAACGGTCACTCTATTCAGTACTGACGCCAGTATCACTACTTTATTTTCAGATTCGAACCGTCAGTTTAAGTGGGTTGATGGCACACCAGTGAACAGCCGCAATAATTTCGTTAACTGGTTCACTGGCGAGCCTAACAATTACAAACATAAAGGAGTCGAAGAGAACTGTGGAACAATGAGAGTTGATTTTCAAAGATACCTGAAGTGGAATGATTTGCACTGTATACGATTGGACTACAAAGTAGGTTATGTATGTGAGAAGGAGAGACGAATTGGTAAAATATAGTGGCAAGAGATAATGTGACGACAAAAGGAAGCCGGAAATCATGATTATATACACCAATCTGTATTAATAGAAGTAGAAAATAAAGGGCATTGAAAACTTCATATGCAAAGTGTGATGCTGTCTTGTATATGTAGAACAACTACCCGAGGGAACGAAAGAATAAACGAACGAACGAACGAGCGAACGAACGAGCGAACAAGCGGAAGGATTCGAACGAACGAACAACAAGCAAACGAACGAGCGAACGGCCGAATAAATAAATGAAGGGATAGGTTAGGCAAATGGATAGATAGATGAATGAATGAAATGAAAGAATGCATGGCTGAATGACTGAACAATGAATGAATCACTTATGCTACCAAATAATTTTACAAACGCACATTTCATGCTATTTACAAATGGATATTTTATTTGACACTTTTGCTGAACTATGATTTCTACAATTCATGTATGCCAAACTGGCACTGTTTTGATTATTTGAGCCTATAATAGAGTGCACGCACTAAAAGTGTGCAACATAAATACCACTAAATAGTGCTATTTTATGCTAATGCTTCTGTTTCTTTTTGTTTAATTAGTGCTATATTTACTACTAAATAGTGACAACTGCTGCACACTTTTAGTGCATGCACTCTAATACTGGGATTTTATCATATGATGTCAAATGCGTATTTTTTTAAAAAAAACTATTCCGAATATAAAAGAGCAAGAAGTCTTGAATTTATAAGCCTGTTTGTGTATGCGATATGAAAGACCTGTGACGGAAGGCAGAGATATACAAGTGCCTGAAGTTTGATCATATAATTATGATATAATCGCTCGCGAGCGCCGGATCGCTAAAAATGATTTCAGCGATAGTCAGCGATTATATGGACGCACATTTCAGCGATCGAAACACATGGAAACAATTGACAGCGATTCTCGCATCAGTAATTTCAGCAATCCGTCGATCGGAACGAAGATAGTTCTCAAAGTATGCGAATATGTCATACGTTTGAGCGTTGCGCTATGAAATATAATAAAGAATGTTTGCGTTAATGTAGACAATACCTTCATTCCGTAAACGATTTTAGGTAAAATGCAAGAATTTACTTTTTTACGTCAAAAAACATAACGATACTGTATTGAAGTTATGAAAGTACAGCAAGTATAAATTGTCCGTCTGTATTAAGAATTCCTGGTTACTATAAGTGTAATTCAAACACAACGTATACGTAAGGATTTCGTACAGCAAAAAAATTCAGTGGGAATAACTCAACGTAACGGTCCGGCTGTCACTGATCTAAGAATTTCACGTCTCTGCCTTGCGTACCACGTCTTGCATTTTTCTAACTAAATAAAAAGAAATTTGCGTGGCTTAAAACGCTCTCAACAATATAATGATTCTGGTCGATTCCTTTCCCGCTTTGCGGTCCGTGCCTGTTCATTCCAAGCTTCTGCGTATGACGCAAGCACTTGCGTTTTCTTGCGTTGAAGAAATTTTCGTTTGATGATTACCGTAGCACAATTACTTTCAAAGTTTTTCATCTTGCGTTCTGCTTCTAAAAACATGACATTGCTAAAGTTTTCTCCGCCGAACGAAACTATTTCATCGCCATTTTTCAATGACCCGGTGAACATAGAGTCTTTAATGCCCAACACATGAATTGGCAAATCCCCGTACGGGGAATATGCCCCTCCAGCAATTGTAAATCCCCATTCCCCGGTGGTTGGAAGTCTATATACTTTTGTTGTTAGTGTCTTTTTATCGATAAATCGTCCACTATTTGTGCGCTGTAGTTTGCGAGTATTTGAGTTGTTTACGTCTTCGCGAGATGCCTTTGATCGCGCTCTTGAAACGCCGTAGTCTGACATACAAACTGACGATGGCCTCCGTACACACGCTGAGGAACTTCTTCTTAAGCTACGATTTGGAGGAGGTACAAAAGTGTCCCAGTTTAGAGACGTTCTCTGTCGTCGTACAGTAGTCGGCCATGTTGCTCTCTCTTCCTCACTCTCTTCACACGCTGCTCCTCTAAGGCTCATGCTTCCACTCACTCTCAGAGACCCATGACGCAGGAACATCGGTGGGTCCTCGGGCACTCTTTCCTCTTCTTCATCCGACCCCACCTCTATTATGGACTCAGTGTTCATTCTTCGCGATCCCCTCATGGAGCACTGGCGGGAAAAAGTACTAGTTTGATCGAAGGAACATTCACTTGCACAGTCTTGGTCAACGAAGGTGGATGGCAGGCTCTCGGAGAGCGTACTCATTGAGTATATAGAGGTGGTATCGGTAAAGTTATCGGTGTTGTTGGGAAGACTAGGCACTACTAGGTCGTCTGGTTTGCAGTTCATTATCTGAAATAAAATATTATCGTTAGTTTTAAGAAATCCACACAGCGGTTATTAATGATAGACACCCTATACCCCTACATGGATTACGTACTTATTCACATCTTATCCGCAGAATAGTTTCATCAACAAAATTTACAGTTAATTAATTTGTGGGTGGCATGTGTGGCCGAGTGTCGCCTCTATGGTCTGGGTTGGAGCGCCAGGTTGTTATAATAGTTGTTTGTCTCTCCTATGCCACGAGGGTTTTTCTCCAGGTTCTCCTCCTAGCTCATTGCAAAATCAACTGTGTGTAAAGATGTGTGTAAAATAGTGAATGTAGGGGTAGTGAGTGTGAGAGAAAGTCTTCTCAATAAGAAGAAATATTTCGTAACCTTGACACTATAAAAAGTCCATTTTTTAGCATCGTCATACCTGTTTAGCGCACCATTCAGACGTATTACTCAGCATACTAAGTCGATCATCATAGTCGCTACCAGTCTCCTCGGAAATCATTCCCTCTTTGACACTCTTGACATCATCACACTCAAAAGCTATGACGTCATCCTCATCGTCATCACTGTCATCGTCACCGACTGTGAACGACGTACATCGCGAATCTCGCCTGACCAGTTTTTCCGGTTTTGTTGAAGCAGTAGAACCGGTTCGTTGTACGCTGATAACTGCATTGGCTGATTTGTTGATGACGCTCGACTCGTTAGCGAGTTCTAACACACTTCGTCTCTTTGAGCGATCTTTAGGGGAGGTTATGTGAGGATCTGGTCTGACATCTTGAAAATCACCTTGGTAAAGACATCTCGAGATGATTGACTTATTGCCATCTTTTGACCGTTCTATGACAAGTCGTATGACCGGTGGTAGAGAATGGATGACCGCAAGAGCCAAACTGTGTGTCCTCCCACGAAGAGAGTGACCGTTAACTTCAATAAGCTCATCACCAATTTTTACTCTTCCATCTCTTGACGCGGTAGAGCTGGGTAGGATGTCTTTAATGTAGTGTTTCTGCAGTGGGGTGTCGGTGCCTCCGACAAGGACTAGGCCTAAATAGCCATTTGGTGGCTTGATTAACTGTAAATGAAATGAATGTTTATGCTAGATTAGATATAAATGCTTTGGTGTAAGATGACACATTAATTCGAATCTTAAAAAATATATATATTTTAAACTTAAGCTTGATTGTGTTAGCATTTTTTGTAAATATTTGTCAAGCAAGCTCTCAACCTCAATTACGACATTTTAAAGCATGTTTGCAGAGTCGCCTAACCTTTCATTATGCTCATAAAAAGACCGGAAAGATAAAATGTGTTTTTCCGCGCCATTTTGGCTTGGCAGCGTTAATTGGTGAGGAAACGTAGTTTTGACTCTGCCTTATCGTATTTTAACAAAAAATATATTTTCTTATCAAACTTTAACACAGATGTGCGTTTATATATCTCATATTATAAACTTGTCTTTTTAGAACAACTTTCTTACGAGCAATAAAATATAGTAGTTGTTTTTATCGGGTTTTTTTTCTGTAAAAACGTTCAGATATGATGTGAAATACTGGAGAATAGAGTTCAGAAAAATGTGTTCAACATTTTGATAAAAATCTCGCACAAATTGTTGTAATTATCGATCCAACTGCTTTACAGTTTGTTAAATCAGAGACAATTTTGCTTTTCAGGCAAAGAAAACGTGACGTTTTTGGTGTTGATTTGAAAGAAAACTGACCTGACGAACAGATGCCATGGTCGCTTTGTGCAACACGGCGCGCTAAAACTCACCTGTTGAACGACAACAAGTTTTTCTTGCTAAAAAGTGAACACAAAAATGCTGCAGACCACGACTCATAAACAAACACAAAAAAAAAGATAAATAAAAAATCTTTTTGCACGCAATATTACCGTTTGGAAATTCTGGAGTTTTCATGTAGAAAAGGCCAAAACATCTAGTGTAAAATTGGTGTTATTTTCGCTGGAACAATGATTTGGTACTCGAATGAAAAAAAATGCTTTGGATTTGAAGATTGTGTGAGTATAACGAAAATACTTCGTGTTTCTTAAACAAATTCATAAATAAATGAAAGATGAACAGTTACTCATTAGTAATGTGCGTGTATGAAAAGAAAAATTGTTTCCTGATACAAACAAAGGAACGTTTTTGAAAATATCAATCTTAATGTCCTTAATGACTAACTCTTTTGCAAGGGTTGTGAAGAGATAGATTTAGTGCAAGAAGGAAGATCAAGAAAAACTGCACACATTTTTATTTGAAATTAGACTTTTAAGATGAAAGCGTTTTTAAAGTTAAATTTGTAGCTTATCTTTAAATCTATTTTTCTTAAAAGGTTTTTCTTCCTGGGCCGCATTAAGCTAATACCGATCATTTTATAAAATAACAAAAAAATAATCAAATTACTGGCATAACTCGGTTAAACATCCTCATAAAATTGACGCCATTTTGCAATGAAGGGAAAAATGTTCAGAGAATTTTAGACACCATTGTAAATAAGAAATTAAAACTATTTGAATTTTATGTTTTTTGATCAGCTGAAAAATATTGTCAAAAGGATTGTGCCTCTTTTTTTAATTAGCATGTACACGGCCAAGTTAATTTTGTGTTTGCTTCGGTTTAAACTTATAATTAAGGTAGTTGTGGTAGCTTGTGATATTTGAAAATAAAATATTTTTTTAAAAAAAACCTTGCAAACCGTGTTTATTGGTTTGATTTTTTTCGATTTGTTAAAACAATTTTGTAGAAATTCCACTTGAAGAAAAAGACTATTTGATGATATAAACATTTAGTTTAATATGTATAGAGTTTTTAGATAATATTTTGATAACTTTCAAACTCGTCAAATTTTACAATTTTATTTTATCGATCCTTCCACTACAAATTGGCTGTACAAATTTTTTCACCTGATATTTTCAAAACAATATTTTCAGTTTACAAACTTTTACAAGCAGCACATATAAACAGTAAGCTTAGCACGACAAATTTCAACACAAAAAAATCGCTACATATAAATGTTTTCAACTCATCGATTGAATGAACCCGAACAAAAGTTATTTACTTCTAAAGTGAAATAGTCGCTTATTTATCCACTGGGGTCCGCTTGGGGTAGAAAGATAGCAAAACAATGCACTCAAAATCAAAACAAATGAGAATCAATTTGAATATTTTAATGAACATTAAAAAATGGAAAAATATTTCGTATTTAAAAATCTGGGAAAACGTTTGTGCTTAATTGATTTGTGAAAAAAAAATTGACATAAAGAGTTATAAACTAAGACGAATAAATGAGAAAAGAAAATCGAATTAAAACATGAACATTTCATGTTTTGAAGAGAAGCGGAAAATCATATAATGATAATCAAGGTTTTTCTTTGATTTATAAGCAATAACATTAAAATATAAATATAAATATTCCATGAAAATAAAATATAAATTGAAAAATGTTAATCGGAAACGTTCTAAATTGTTTAACGAAGTGAATAGAGTTTCAATAAAAACAATTTAACTTAAATGAGTTCTTTTACACTTAAATTGCAACAATTAAATAGTTTCAAGTTTTTTTTTCTTCAATGTTTGATTATTGTTCCACAGTTATTTCGGGCGTTCACTTAAACTCACTCAACCTCAACTTGATAGTTGGCGCCATAAACCAAAAATACATTTCCCGTTATAAGATAACATAAAAAACTAAAACAACCGATTTTTTTTCAGCAAAATATAGGAGTTACTCTCTTGCATAGTAATTTATTTTAATATTGTATAAGTTTAATGGTATTGTTACATTGTAATGTTACAGCTAACTTATTCATTTAAATACTGACCAAAGAAAATTATTGAAATATTCAACTTGTTTCAAACTCGGAGAAGTAATCGAGAAAAGCCATTACAGTGCTAAACAATTTGAAAGGTTCAGCATTCAAATAGGTTTACGAGGCCGCACGTGGCCCATGCGAATAAATAAGCGCCTTGCGACTCGGCCACTGATCCAAAGTTATTCGCTTTTCTTTTCCTCAAAGACGAAGCAGTCAATTCCTATTTCTATATTTACAAACATTATTTCTTCGGCAAAGAAAAAGTCGATGTTATCAGTTTATATTTTGGGATAAAGTATAATAGTTCTTTTGCGCTGACTGAATGACTATACGGTCGACTACTAAAACAAACACACCAAAACTCTATATTTCAATGCAACAAATTATTGTAACAACACTACACAATTTCCCTCAAAATCATTAAAAGATAGAGTTTATCATCGCTACAAAATAGAGTCATGTAATGGTGAAAGTTTGTCGTAGTGAGCTTTTTGTCTCGCAAATGCAAAACTCATTTAACTGTACCACGCGACAATTACAACTCAACTCAGTCAGAACTATCGTTAGAATCAATGGGTAAAATTTGTTGTAACAAGAAATCGATATTGTCCGATTAAGGAGTGAAATTATGATGTTACAGCTCGTGAATTACGATCATAATTTCAACGTGTTTTGAATGTGGAGTTTTTGACTACCAAAAAACACCACAATGTTGACGGAACGGTAAATGAATTATATTGTTGTAAAAAAAAAACTAACTGGAACTTGTTGTAAAAAACAACAACATACGTACCTCTATGTTAAATATTCCTTGTTCCATTTTTGGCTGCTCGCAAAGTTCTCCTACGTCTTCATAATCATGATTTTTCTTCGTCTTTCTCGTCACTCCAAGACCCCAAGGATGGTCATACATTCTGATAGAGGATCGAGGACTGGTGCTGTGAAACTCCTCTTCCGTAACATTCGACGCCGAGTTCCGATGCCAAGAAACGACCGAACTTCGACGCAAATTGCTACTCTCTTGGGAACTTACTCGCACAATTGGTTGGCAAGTTTCTTGGTAGACATCGTTTGAAAATGAAATTCCTTTGTATTTTTTTCGCCTGGGGCTTTCACTGGCATCACCCGAGTTGCTTTCATTTCTGTTACCGATTTTTAAGAATCTACAAGCCCGCTGAACTATAGGGCTGAAATCTATTGGCGGTTTCATCTCTTAGTATGTAGATTATTACAAAATTATTGCTATGAGTCACTAAGTAAGGTGTTCAATTTCAACTCGTTTAAGACCTTTGTGCAATATTTTTTTTGCTGTCAGATTTCTAGTGTTCAATAGTTTCATTCACTCCGTGTTTTTCATAATAACTCACGATCATACGATCATGGCATTGTCTTCGAGTCTCTTTGTGCGTCGTCTTTTCAAAGAATTTAAATCAATCAAAGCAAACAATAGAATATGCAAATTTGTCTAATTAGGGCATAAGGCCGTGAAATAAAGGCGTGAGTCCACGATCAGCCCACCTGAAAAAAAAATCATCAGCGGTTTCCACCTATCAAGACCAAGAGACCAAATTTCAACTTTCACTAAAAATGCTGAACAAAAAAATCGTTTGAATCAAAGTCTGTTTGTGTGTGTGTGTGTTTTTATTATTATTATTATTTTTATTTGATAAATTCTTTGGCATAGCAATATAACAAAAATGAATGGCTCCGGATTGATTAATTAAATGATTGAATACGTTTTCACTGAACTTTGATAGACGACAGCCATGTAAAAGTAAACACAGAAAAAATATACAAAAAGCCGTTTTAAAACCGATTTTTTTTAATAAGATTTTTTCTCTTAAGTTGTTTTTGTTATTATTTTTTGGAAGCTACATGTTTGTTTTTTAGACATGTAATGATTTTGTTTGTATTATTATTATTTCTTATTTCACTCGTTAAAAACACCCGAAAAAGATATCTAAAAACGTAAGTTTCAAAACCGCTCTTTTTATAATTCTCTTTGCTAAAAGTATTCCTATGTAGTTCTGTGAGACGTCTTTATTTTCATGCTTACAAAATGTAATAATTTAGTTCATTTGTAGCAGGTTTCTTATTCGACACGAGCGCGACACGTGTGTCGAGGGGTTCGTAACGGAACGACACAAAGCCGCAAGCACGTGTCAAACATCTCTTGAACACACATGTGGGATTATACAACACTGTAATTGTAAAATGGTACAAACAAATAAATCACTACAAAACAGTGATTGACTGGGGCAATAGTTTTGTGTCTGTACAAAAGTGTACATTTGTGTTGAGTGGAACAGATTTTGTATGACAAATGAGCTTTTACAAAATCCGCATGTTTGATTGAAAACCTTTTTACTATAAAAAATATCGATTTTTTCACAGTTGTTGATCAAATAGAAACTCAAGAAATTCACACTAAAACAAAAAATAGATAAGCGAATTAAAAATCATTGGGAGAAAGTTAATGAATCTCTGGTAAAAATCAAACAACAAATAATGTAGTTACAAAATGTCTCAAAAAAGAAATTAATAAAGCACGTTCTTTTTAGAAGCAACTCATTAGGTCAATTGATTTTTTTTATTTAGTCTAAATTCGTTAACAAAATGAGTTATGTAGAAAAATTTGAAAAATCAGAAAAGTCAAAAGAACTAGTTTGTTTGCATATAGCGAATACACTATATATCATTTATCTTTCTTTTACTTTGTTTTCATATCATTTTATTGTTGTTTTATTGACTTTAATATGTTTGATATGTAGTGATAATAATACAATAAATCCCAAATTATCTCGGAAAAACCGCAAGATAGATAACGGAATTAAAAAGTTCCAAAACATACCTACACACAAAAGACATTCAAAACTGCAAAGAGCTTGCTTTTTTGAACCAGGTTACTAACTTTTAGCAAAAGTAAAGCAATAAAAAAGAAAGGGAAACGGAGATTGATTGCAACAGTTTATGTTATTGCTCTAATATTGCTCAGAGTTTAAGGAACTTTTGCTTAAAAAACGGTCTCTAGTTAAAGATTGATTTGAACATTTTGAAGAGAAAAAATCAATTACATAAAATCATATGAAAAAATCAGTATCAATACAATGTACGCCCTTGTTATTTTTTCCCTTTATTCTTTATATTTGTTGTTGTTGTAAGTTCACAGCATGAGCGATATAAGCGTGCCTCAAATTAATAGCGCTCCGCACAGATGACGTCACAGATTTGGTCACGCTAGTATGACTCAGACAAACACGGCTCAAGCGCATATCAAGTCTTTAAAATAATAACAACTATAGACTCCCTTAAAAGTACTGCTACTGTACGATTAACAGTTCTAACTGAAGATAATAGTTTACCTCGTTCTCCTTTCGATCAAGAACCGACCAATTATACTTTACATCAGTTAAAACGATGGTAAAGTGTCGGGGAATGAAGTAAAGCGGTCTGAGTGAAATGACCTCCTTACACGAGTCAAAAACTGCATAAAAGCGTAATATACAGTTCTCTCGATCTGTTATTGTCTGCTGCTACACTTTGGACAATCGGATGGTTTCATTTGGATTCCAATTCATGCTACTTCATTGAATGGACAAACATTTAAAAAATTATTAAACAGTAACTCAAAATGTTCATTGTTGCGACCAGTGAACTGTTTCACTAACTCTGAGTTTCGCACATTCAAAATCACCCTCGTCGATTTAATTACTTTTAACTTTTTTATTTGGTAAAATCCTCGACTCAACTTTACATGTGAGAACGTAGAAACGTTTGGTTTTGAGAACATGATGTACAATACATTGCGTTGTGTGATAAATTTCTATACAAACAACACGTCTAAATTACTCTGCGTGCAGAGCCACTGCAGAGTACGTCTAAATGTGCTAGATATAACAATAGTCTTGAATATAATCAATAATGAGACTATATATAAGTATTTAAACGTATAGTGAAATGTTTGAAATGTTCTTCACGACATTACGGATGCTATTATTCATACATTAAGTATTTCGCCGTTGTGATATCGTCGTCCGTATAAACCATTCGACCAGTGCCTTGTATGTAAATATATTCTTGTTTTTCTAAAATAATGGGCTGACTAGCAATCACGAACTTCTTCTTTGTCTTTTATTTCCGTTCTCAGGTCACTCCCAATATGCATCGTAGCTTTTTAAGGCGAAGAAACTCTTGCCTTCTTCGCCTTTCTTTTAAGTGCTTTCGCCTTCTTGTACTGCGTTGCCGTTAGGTTTGCTTTCAACGGATCGATATGCACGGCTGCTGGGCCTTTCTGTCCAACCCACTAGCGCAGGACACAAATATAAATGTTTTTCGTAATTCTCGAGACATTTAATCCCTTCCTTGAACAAGTATTTATCCAACGTTAAAACTTCTCGGTCCCTTGAGACGGCTTCGCGCGGGAGTTTCTTTCCCACGGCATTCAATTCTTTTAGCGACTTTGCTAATCGTTCAGGGTACCTTGAGTCACTATAACATGTTCCCCAGCAACAATAATTTGTACTGACCATCTCAAACTAAATTAGAAATGTTTTTGAGAATTGGATCAAGCAAAAATTCAATAAATTCGCGATGATTACGACTCTCACCCAGTCATTGTCTTATACGCATTGTTAATGTTTGTCTGAGTCACCGCAGGGGGTAACCTCGCTGATTCTATTTTTAGTAACTGTGCGGAGTGCTATTGCATACAAAGACCTTTGAAAATTGGCGCCAAAATTTTGAATAAAATGGCGGGAAAACCCAGTATTTCTGTAAACTAGTTTTTGAGTACTGGTGTAGACTATTGGCGCCAAAATGTTGAAAAAATGGTGGGAAAACACGTACTGTTTTACTGTACAGTAAGTTTACCAGAGCGTAACGGTTTAGACTATACCCCTTTTCCAATTTTGATCTCTATACAACGTAATACAATATTCTGAATCATGAAAAATTCTTGGTTCATGTTTAGCAATGAATTCCCCTTCCGGACATAGTTGATATAGTTCCAGGTAATCATTATACAAAGTCCAGTATATATAAAGACCGAAATTTATGATAAATTAGGATCCTCGATCCGGATATGAATGTTTTGAAAAGAATAGCTCATTACATATATATATTTTTAATCAACAAAAATAAAAACAAAAACTCTTCGTCATCTCTTTTTCGTTAAGTTAGGGACCTTGATAGATATCTTTTTTGCGTTTTCTTGTTTTCTTTGTGTGTGTGTGTGTGTGTGGTTTTCTTTCGCCGCGTTTTCGTTTGAGCTGTTCGTTGTTTTAATTCATTTTTTTATTCTGTTTATTTTTTATTTTATTTTATTTTATTTTTTTTTATTTTTATTTTTTGTTGTTGTTGTTGTTTTTTTTTTTGTTTTGTTTTTTGTTTTTTGTTTTTTGTCATGCACCAAATGAAGTGACCCGTTATGTTAACAATTACCATTGCTGGATGCAAAGGCGATTGGTTTCTCTGGTACCTGCAATCTTGGGATGAGCTAACAGGTTAATACATGATGATTTAGCTTCACAATAACTCTTTTAATATTTGTAATTGTTCATCGAGGCATGAATACAGTGGCTGGTTGTGCTGGTTACGAAATGCCGGAGTTAGTTGTGATTACAGGTCTTCTTTGTCGCTGGGGAGAAACCAAGTGTTACGAAAAACTACTACATGCGATGTCAATAAAACAACCCGTATACATACAATTGGCTAGAAACGAACTGAAAAGCTATTGAAATGTTCAAATACTAAAGCCAATTAAATGTTAAAAAGGTTAAGTAGAATATCTACTGTAAGGCGCGGCTAAATACGAGATACAAAGACACTCAACTTGACGCGCAACATTTTTCTGTTCAAGTTTAGTTTCAGTGTTCAAATTTTTCGTCGCGTGCGGTGAACTTGTCACGCAACAAAATCATTTATTGCAAGTTGGACAATGTCGGACAATGATTGAATCGTTTTCTACATATGTGTATCCAATCAATTTACGGTTACACTTATGTAGCAAACGAGCTAATCAGCGTGCGAGATTTGTCCATCCAATTTGCAACGTTGTGTGACAATTGATCGCATGCGATGAAAAACTTGAACACTGTAGCTAAACTTGAACGGAAAAAATGTTGCGCGCTAAGTTTTTTTTCCATCTCATATTTAGCCGATTTTGGTATCAATAGCACAAATACGATTAGTGATTTTGGCTAAAAATTGGAGAACTTAAGGGAAGTCAATACAATGCAAAAATATTATAATGATATACAGGTGAAAGTTATTTGAATGTCAATCGTCGTTTTCAAATATCAAGCGTCTTATAAAAACAACACTGAAAAACTAATGATTCCATTGATACGTTCTCAAAAAAGAAAAAAAAAATTCGGATGAACAGGTGAAGAAGTAGAATTTGTTGGAGTGTTTAATATTATTTAAATTAACTGGAGTTCTTTATTACTATTTGCTAGAAATAAGTTTAAAATGTTGTTACGTTAATCTGAAAGTGGCAATGGTCGTGATCATTAGTGTTTCATTACAGAGGAAAACCACTCGAGGAGAAGAACTCATTGCAAAAAAAATGATAGAAACAATCAAAGAAACAGAAGGATTTAAAATCAATTGTGAAATATAGTTTCAAAAGTGACATTTTTCAATTTAAAAAAAGTATTGCAAATTGTAAACCTCGTTTAGAAAAAGGGAAAAAAATGATAACTTGGACAAAGCTACTTGGACTTCTTTAGAATTCAAACAACATCTCGTTGTTATGTAACTTAATTAATTGAATCACATAAGCAGATGAATGGTCTACTTAGACTCCCCTTGAACATTTTTACAAAGAAGCCACTAAAGTGTCATTGTCTTCGAGCAACCAGTGGCACAGAAGTGGTTTTATTGTTTGGGATACCGGCCTAGTGAGAACCCATTCAAATGCAAGGCGCCCTCCTAAGATCCAATACACCTCAAGTCTACCTATTTATTGTAGTTACAGATGTTTTCGTGATACTGAATTGAGAAACATTGTATACCAATTTATAGCAGATTTTTTTTTTTACTTTTAGTTTTCAATTTTAGACATTTATTTTGTATTGAGTATAATTGACAACATTTTGTGCGATGTATTGATACGGTCAACTATGAGGACGGTAAAAAAAGACTGCAAGTATATACTATACTAGTGAAACCCCTCTATACCGGACTCTCAATATACCGAAATTCTTTTTAAACCGACCAATTGTTTTGATGCCGAATTTACCTTTTTCCAATATCTCTTGTAAAATTAACCTCAGTAAACTGGAACCCTCTCCAAACCGGACAATTACTTTGATACCAGTCCTGTCCGGAATAGAGGGGTTCCACTGTATGTGAATTGTGTACGTACATTTGACATTAGGTTTGATTTTGACTTTATTAAAGATTTATCGAGATCAAGACCCTATGTCAGTATGACCGCTGCTTAATCTACGCCCATGATCTAAACCTTTGATGAGTTAAGCGAAGTTGTATTCTCATAAACAATCACGACCTGCTACTTTGTAGTCTGTGTAAATATGTTTGACTTTGAAAGAAATGCTATAATATAAGGATTCAAAATAGTTTAGCATACAAATCCTTGTATTTTCAAATCGCTATAATTTTACAACTCTGGGCTATTGTTTGTTATTAATCAATCAATAAAGTTCAACCCATTATTACCACAGTATAGGATTGTAAAGTAAGTCTCCTTTTTATGCTACTGACACAAGGTCTATAACAACCGGAATACATTGCAACTTTTTCAAAGCGCCTACTCGTGCACCTGCTACGATCCACAATGTGCAGGTCTACTCCAGACCTTAAATTTATTCGTAAGTTTGAACTATACTATTTCCTACCCACCCCTCCCCTATCATTTACACTATTCACACAGGAAAGTACCCAGGCGTCCCTATAATTGATTTCCAACGCTTCTCACACCGGAATGAAAACGCTCTGTCCACCAATATGCAAGATCCGATCCAACTGTGCGGCCAGTGTAGTTCTTTGTATTGATGCAGTTTTCAGTAGGACTGCTGCTATATGTTTCTTTGTTGCGTAACAAATAATAAGCTTCCCGCTTCATTACAGGTTTGAGAAGGTGTATCAGGGGCGGATCCAGGGGGAGGCACCAATCAAAAAATGATCCTGAAATTTTGAAAGGGGGGCACTAATCAAAAAACGATCCGGAAAGTTTAAAAGGCGGGGTGGAGGCACTAAAAAATTACTGATTATCAATCCAAAATTATAAGGATTATCTATAAAAAAAATCAAAAGGGGGACACCGGATCCCCATACTACCCCTTGGATCCGCCTCTGTGTATAGGGTTGATTATCAGTGCTAGCAAGCGTAAAGGCCCCTTCATAACATCTGGGAGGGTAAGGGGAGGGGTGGAGAGGGATAGGTGAAGAAGCCACTATGCAGGCCAATCACTGCATGCGATCCTATAGTAACTCCTTCTCGTGCCCAGTCCTCTTTGCGGTTGGAAAAAGGAGACTTATTCGATAGTAACTGTGATATGATAGAGTCAACACAGATTATCAATATGGAAAGGAATCTGACCACACAAAAGAAAGACGGTAAGTAGTGTACAGGAAAAAGGCACAAGTAAACAGACTGTTGGCATTTGGGCATCTTGAGAAATGCCAAAATAAAAAGTAAAAACAACAAAACAATTAGTAACTTTCACTAAGAGCAACGTGACCCATTTCTCCATAATCGTACATCTTCTGAATTGTAAAAAAAAGCTCTGAATGTGAAAATCATGAGTTTATTATACACAATTAAAATGAGAAATAGCAATGTTAAATTAGAAAATGGGGGAAACTGAACTTTAACTGATTTTGAAATGTTCATTTCATTTCTGGACCTCATTTTTACAACGTTAGACTATTTTGAGGAGGAAGGGTCAGCCTCAAGTTGCCTCACACATTTCGTGCGCAAAATGCTTTGC
Organism: Diadumene lineata; assembly: GCA_918843875.1. NCBI lineage: Eukaryota > Metazoa > Cnidaria > Anthozoa > Actiniaria > Diadumenidae > Diadumene > Diadumene lineata. The sequence continues at coordinate 7,185,395 of OU974081.1, forward strand.
ATATCCCATGATGCTCTTGGGGTCATGTATATCACGTGATCGGTCTGTGCCGCGAAAGTTCAGCAAGTTGAAAACTCTTGGAGCATACGGAATTTGAAGGGATTTTTCATGTTTTCCTCTAACTTACCACCTTTGTAGCCTCACAAAAGAGACTTGGTCTGTTAACGTGTTCTCCTTATTTTTAAAAATAGTGGTTATCGTGGTAAAATGTCCAAAGAGATAGACATTCGAAGCAAAAAAATCATGGCAGGATTCAAGTTGTATCCTTTGGAATAGCTAAGTCGCTATGTTGTTAGATTATCAAAACTAATTCTTCTTCTTACATAAGCTCTAGATCGTCGTATTGGTATCTATATTAGCATTTGTAATTCTTGTTTCAGGCTAGAGAAAACGTATTTTTATGTTTTCGACGATATACTGCTCATTGCAACGTTTCTGCGTTCGTGCCATGTTTGTTTATGCTGATAAATTTCATCGCTAAAAAGGCTTTCTTTTCGTTGTTCTGGTTTGAAAAATCGCGTTTTATTTTCTTACATATGCAATGTTTAGCATAACACGTTGCCTCATTCGATTTTTTGACACAGTCACTAATAACTTAGCGAAATGTCCTTCACTATTGTGAAATTTATATAAGCGATCGTAAAGTGTTGAGACCTGATTGAATACAAATCTATCAAAAGATATTATAACATGTCGTTTAAGAAAAATACGATTTTATTTTACCAAGGAATAATCTAAAGTTTGTTTTGGACTGCTAGGTGTGTATGTGTTTGTCTTTTCACTGTGTAAGATAGGTTTATATATACTTTGCAACGCAAATACGGGTGATGTACATAAGCAACATTAATTTAGAGAAGCGTCTTCAATCGCCATGGTTATGTAGCAAAAAATTACTTCTCGATCCTAAAGTCTCATTCCTTTTGCCTTTTTCACTGTCTAAATTGATCAAATTAAGAAGGATCAACTGCAATCAATGTACAATATGTGTTTCATTTTGAAAATGACATTTGTACATTTCGTGTGTGGATATGAAAAACCTTTCATCATAAATTCACTGAAGTGTCAACTGTTGCTTTAGAATTTAAAGTTCGTATCTTTGAGCATATTTTTTTATCCGATTCTTTTCACAATGTTTTATATTTTATCAGACTTTATGATCTTCATACAATCATAGATTCTTCGGTTTATGTGTTTCATGTTTGTCAAAAATATTGATGTTGTGAAATAGTTTTTGTCTAAGAAATGGTTAGTGCACTGAAGTTGCAATCAAGTTTGTGGATGCATATTTTTTTATTTTGAAAATATAGAAGGTGGAACTGTTTTGTATTTTCAAATAATTGTAGCAAAACTTGTTGCTGCTGTTGTTATTTATGTCATATGAAGGTTTTTATGAGAAAAGGTTTTTTCTTGAGATAAATAATAAATAATATTTAATAGATTTGTTAAAAATATTGTATTTCAATTATTTTAACATTTTGTCTGATAGTTGGATCTTGAACTGTAAAAAATAAAAAAATAATGCTCATTTTTTGGTTGTTTTGCATGTTTTATTATCAATTTTTTGTTAATATTTCGGTAAATATAGATATCCTAGTCAATCAGATTCCAGTTTTATATTTCCAAAGCAATATTGCCTGGTATTGCTGTATGACATTTATGTTGGTAGTATTACAATATTGTATATGGATTGTCCAGATTATCTTCAAAAAATTACCACACCACCATCAGAATGATTTTAAATTTTTCTAATATACTGAAGTCAAATAATTGGTACATTGTGTGTTTAAATTGATATGCTGTCTACACCAACTTCAATTTGATTGCTATAACTTTCTTCCCCTGTTTATATGGTATTGTTTTTCATCAGGAGTTTGGAAAATAATCAGTTTTATGCATGAAGATAAGAGCTTCCTTCATCACTCACCTGAATCCAATTCAGAAAAAATCATTTTTGGATTTTGTTTTCATTATTTTCTTAAGTTTTGTTTTTATTTTTAAAGATTTTTTTGTCAAAAAGTATTTTTACTGCTTAACATCGTTTCCAATTTTCATTTTTATAACTGTTTGCTTTTTCAGTCATTTTTAAGTCAGTTTTTCGAGTGATGTGGGCTTCGAAATCGGCAAGTACTTCATGTATGCTGATCACAAAAAAATATGCATAGAAATAACTGTACAAAAGGAAATATTAAGAGGAGAAAACGAATAATATCATACACAAATAAAGCAAATAAGTAAATTTTATAAAATGAATGACTTCTTAACAGCAACTTCGAATAACAATATGATATATATGTGTGGACATTATAATCAAGGACTACACAAAGTACTTGGCTAAATTTGTCATGCTGCTTCGACACATTCCTGTGTAAACTTCCGGTAAACCGCTGACTCAAGTCAACATGTGGCTCACAACTCAACAGAACTTTTTTATTCGTAGAATATTACTTTCTTCTTTCTTTCTACTTTACTGTTCCGTGAAATTGGTATGAATGATCAATCATCGAAATACGTGTGCTTGAACAAGACTGAACGCATTTATTGGAATATTATGGCGAAGCTAGTTTAGCGATGTCATCAACTTATCGTACTGAGGGGAAAACGAGCTCGTTCACTCTTGCTATGAGCAGTCTTCAAAGAAGATAAACAACTTTTCAGCAATTCTTTGGATTCTTTGGACGTCAACTTTCCAGGTAAGAAATATGTGCATACACAATACAACCTTGATGATCCAAATATTTTGAAAGTAATTATGGGAGACTTTAATGTCAATATTAATTAGAACTCATCTGATAAAAACAAATTGGAGGAATACATGGACACTACAAAGAAATATACACAGATAATAACAAAGTAAACTACAGACTATAAATCTTTAATCGAAGCCAAAAAGAAACTACCCTAGACGAGCATAAGGTTTGTACGACTCAAAAAATCCTTAAAATCGCCAAAAAATGTCATTTTTCTGACAATTTCTTCGGAAAAAAATAGAAGATGTTTGTTTTTAGACCAAATTGAATTGTTAGATGCCTTTTTTTGATTGATTTGGTGACAATTTGAAAATTCGAAAAAATTATCCTAAAATGCACTTACGCCGTTTTCGCTCTGAACCCTTCAATAGTCACAGTATTGTCACGCTCTGACTGTGACGTCATGGTCAGAGCGTGACAATACTGTGACTATTGAAGGGTTCAGAGCGAAAACGGCGTAAGTGCATTTTAGGATAATTTTTTCGAATTTTCAAATTGTCACCAAATCAATCAAAAAAGGCATCTAATGACTTATTTTGGTCTAAAAATAAACATCTTCTATTTTTTCCCGAAAAACTTGTCCGAAAAAGGTGTAATTCGTCCCGTAGTTACACTTTCGCTTTGCTTGACAACCGTTCACTCTTGCGTGAAAAGCACAAATTTGTATAGGACGATAAAAATAGCCGAGTGAATATGCGTAAGTACAAATCATAGAGTGCGCGCACTAAATAAATACCACTAAATAGTGCTATTTTATGCTAATTCTATATATATATATGTATATATATATATTTTTTTTTGTTTGTTTGTTTTTTTGTTTAATAAGCGCTATTTAGTAATCTCGACATCAGTGTTCATGCGGACAAATAAACCTATTAATATATATGTATTTTTTTTGGCTAAAAACTTGGCCTTCGAGCAAAAAGTTTAATATCCTAAGAAAATTCAGTCCTTCTTCTAATCTTATGCAAGTTTTTCAAGTTTTACTTCATTCTACTTACACCGCTAAATCACTACGAACATGCCTATTTTGAACTACACGTGTTTTGACAAAAATACCACTGCAATGCATTCTGGGAAATCAACGAAATTTTCGGCAGCCGTCATAGCCTCCCCCCATTTCAAGTTTTTTTTATAAGTCTAACGCTACCTCGGAATTCTGCCGAATTTTCAGGCTTGTTGTGTTCTTTGATCGCCAAAACTTGCAAAAATACCCGCGGCAGTCCGAGAATTTGCCTCTAAAACAGTCTTTAAGTGATGATTTCTGCAACGGTCACCAAGATTCACGAGTGTGAAAAAAACACTAATTTTTACTCGAAATCATCTCACCTGCTTGATTTCTTTCAAACAGTAGACTCATCACAACTAGAAAGCTTAATGATGCTTTTCCAGAAGCGTTTAGAGGCAAAATAATAGCAAAAAACAACGACAAAATCGCAAATGATGCGACTTTGTCGAAGTCCTGATTAGACTGAAAACCAGTTTCAAACGTGTTAAACATGTTTACCAGTTTCATGCCTCCCCAGTAACACAAAAACACAGGAGTCTTGATCGAAGCCAAAAAGAAACTACCCTAGACGAGCATAAGGTTTGTACGACTCAAAAAATCCTTAAAATCGCCAAAAAATGTCATTTTTCTGACAATTTCTTCGGAAAAAAATAGAAGATGTTTGTTTTTAGACCAAATTGAATTGTTAGATGCCTTTTTTTGATTGATTTGGTGACAATTTGAAAATTCGAAAAAATTATCCTAAAATGCACTTACGCCGTTTTCGCTCTGAACCCTTCAATTGAGTGTAATTGAATATTGACATGGACTGCTATGTCATTTAAACATATTACTATTGCTTAATTCCACATTAAGAAATATTGATATATGCAGTATACCAGGAAAATTATTTATCAAGAAGAAGACTTGATGACATTTTCACTGCTGTTGCATATGGACATGTATATGATACTTCACCAAAAGTGAATATATTTATTTATTATATGGTAAAAGTTAAAATTGTTTTTATCATGTGATATACAAATTAAACCATGCTTAGTACCTATCAAAATAAAAGCTTGCAGTCTCTGAAATGCAATTATTAAGAAAATAGCATAAGTTGGTGCAGTTAACAATTTTGATGTAGGGGGGGAGGGGGGACAAGCACTTCTCAGTTCATTTTCTGTGAAGGAGCCTTAGTGGCTTGCTGATAAATCACTCATGTTTAGTAATTGATAGAGCTATAATATCAATCAAAATGTTGCGTAATGTTTTAATACAAGACTATGCTGACATTCCTGTGACTCATATGTCAAATGCAGAATATCATCTTCTCTTGTTTCGACAAAATTCAATTTCCACGAGTTGTGTTGCCATTGGTAACTTGATACAATATATCCTGCCAAGGGCGTATGATATTTTTCTGTTAACATTTCTTTCATTACTACACACCGAACGCATTCATAAATTACCATTTTAGAATATAGTTGTGTTGATCATTTTTCCAAGACACTTTCTCTGTATATTTAAAGTACTAAAATGTTTTTTTTTTTGTTTTTTTTTTAAATAATGGCCGTAATTTAGTTGTACTGTAGCAATGGATTTTCGATTTTTTACTTACATGATTTTAAAACCAATTTCAGTAAAGCCATTATAAAATGGTGAAACTGTAGGAACAAATGTGATTTTTTATAGCATCAATTATTTTATAGCCAGTAGTTAAAAAATGATAGCTAATTACCTCTGGCTTTAATGGTAGGTACAAGTCGGCTACCTCACAAGTTGAACATAAAAGCACTTGATGTAATCTCAAGAGGAATCTTGTGCTATTCAATTTAACAGCATTAAATGCTGCAGCTTCTATTAATTTGCCATTATTATAATATATAACATGACATTTTAGATTTTAGAGTAAAAACTAATGAAAACAAAGTCCTCTTCTTTCTTTTTTTTCAAAATTTCATATTTGTTAGTTTATAAATAATAGCTTTGTGAGTTAGTTAAGGCTGCCTTTTTTTAGAAAATGTGAGAAATTCATTAAGTTGTATTTGTAAGGATTGTACATTTGGTTGGTGTATGCTGTCTTTAATATGAAATAATGTTTCCTAATTTGATGCCTGATGTTTCTAGCAGAGATGGCAGAGCAGTTTGTCAATTAGGGGGGAGGGGGGGGGGGGGGAGAATCTCAATTTCTTATCCACCCTCCCCACCTAAAAAAATTGAAAATATATTCAATCAATCTCAGAAAATTGCCCCCCCCCCCAGATCTGCTGTCCTTGTCAAGATAAATTTGTGTTGCATATCCAGATGTAATCACCCAACAATGGAAAAAATAACTAAATCCAGATGGGTTTTGTTTGTTTGTTTTATTGTCAGTGCTTTTATCCTTAATTGTTGCCTAGAAACTGGATGAACCTCCGAGATGCTGACAATGGGAAAATATTGTGGCAAGGCAGTGAAGATCTGTAAGTAGTTACCATGGTTACAATAGTGGGTTATCAATAGTAGTTACCATGGTTACGATAGTGGGTTATCAATATTTGAATTATTTAAACTCTCCTGGTTAATTACTGATAAATACCATATGGTTTACCGTTTGCAGATCTGTACCAGGGGTAGAACATGAAGGTATGTTTTGGGAAATGTTCTTGATACATTTTATAAATTTGTTGTCCAAAATCTTACGTAATGTATATTGATTTCAATTTTCTGCAAAATCAGACACATCATTGCTAATACCAACATTTGGTGTTTTTGCTTCTTTCAATCAAAACTCCAATTACCAACCATTTCCCATGTTTTCTTGTGGCCTGTGGCCAAAAACGATGGCACTGGCATAATTTGACACCGGAAGCCATATTATATGGTTTCCTGTTGTAATTCTGTATGGGTAGTTTGACCAGTAACGTCTTCAAAAGGACCACCATCTCACAGTAGATGAAACTTTAAAAACGCTATCAAAGGCTCTCAAACCAAAATATATGCATGCATGAACAACTACAACAGGAAACCTAAAAACATGGCTTCCGTTATCAGATTATGCCAGAGCCCAGGCCACAAGAAAACACAGGCTCTGGGTACGAGCTTGAGGGTACAGATTAAAATGTTTAAGTACATGTTAATTACAGAAGTACAAGTAACATGTTGTGTATAATTTTATTTTACAGCTAGAGTTCCTAAAAAGATATTAAAATGCAAAGCAGTGTCTAGAGAAATCAACTTCTCATCACAAGAAGAAATGAATAAATTCAGACTGGAACAAAAAGTATTGTTTAAAGGAAAATGCTTAGAAGGTAGGTAATATCGAGGGTTTTTTTCATGGAAAGTGTGACTTACTGAATTTTATTCAATATACAAACAACAAGCAAAAGTACTTTCCATGCTATAATTTGTTTAATATTATATTATAATATGTGACAAGACTATTATTCTAAATATTTAATTAACAATTTCAGCAGCTTACACAAAAGTTTGACACATATTTGTCCAACTGTTTTGGTTCAATTGTTTCCATCTTTCTTACAAATTCTCCTTAAGAGTGACATCTCGTTTTGTTTTCCTTAGCAGCATATTTTTGTTCTCTTGTTTATGTATGAAGTGTTCAACAGTTTTATTTAGAGCGACAAATCTCGGCAGCCTGAGACTGATTGGAAGGTTAAGCAACAACATGCAAACAAAAATCTGACAATTTTCTCCTTTAGAATATTTTTACATCAACACTGAGTAACAAATTTGGAGTTGTCTGTATTTATCGTCCAGCCTGTGGCAGCTACCTTCAAATCCCACACCAAATTTGATTGACAGATCAGAAAAGACCAAACTTGATTGGAAATTCATAGATCATTGATTGTAATGTTAGCTGTTAGAGCTGAAATCATTGCATTGTGACCAGGTGCCATTGCAAGTTTGAATGGATTTTTTTTCCTGAAACATCAACCCTCAATCCACCGAGGCAGCATCATGGACATTACAGAAAAACAAAATCCAGTCAAATTTACAAAGCCACCGGTCACGATGCAATTATTTTAGCTGTAAAAACAACATTTCTTACTATATTCTGTTCAAGTGCTATCATGTCAAGTGTTTGAAATCAATATTTAAATTACTAAATTCTCTTGTCAGAATGGTACTTTGACTTTGGGTTTGTAATCCCTTCATCAACTAACACATGGCAGTCTTTGATAGAAGCTGCACCAGAGTCTCAGATGATGCCTGCTAATGTCTTAAAGTAAGAGAGAGAAAAATCACCGAAACTTGAACATTTATTCAATTTATTTCACTCATTCTTTACATCCATTCATTTTTTCATTCCAGTCTTTCTAGCTTTTAACTATCATTTATTTAATATTCACTTTTGTTCGTCAACTTATTTATACATCCAAGTAAATGACATATGTACCATCAAGAACTACATGCTTGTAACTATTCATTTGCTTATTCACTTAAAAATACAGCCTTTCATTCACCTATCCAACCAGTCATGAAGTTATTTATTTGCTCAAAATTAATGTCATTACTCATGAACTATTTGGTATTGTATGGTAACCTATACTTAAATACGAACATATCATCAGAGAACACATGATAGTCGTATATATACGTTTGAAAATATGTACAGGATATGAATATAAATATAATGAATTATTATTGCCTTTAAGGCTTCTGAAAACAATATTTTTGGTGTTCCATTTGTTGAATTAATCAAAAAGCTAATAATAAATACAATACTAATAAACGTCAGTGTCTGCACTTTTCAAGGCTTTTTTTTTTAAAAAAACTGAAGCTTTTCTTAGATTTCATTTATTCATTGTCCTCTTCCTTTTTGATCTATTCATTGCAGCTTTCTTATCCATTCATTCATTCATCCATCCACTCATTCATACATACATACATACATAATTCATTCATTCATTCATCCATCCACTCATTCATTCATTCATCCATCCACTCATTCATTCAATCACTCTTTCATTTAATCACTTATAAATTCAATCATATTCAATTGATATTAAGTAATAAAGATTTTGAGAAAATATTGAGAATTAAGATTAATATAAATGAAAATAATATCAGATTTTGTTATAATCTTTATTGTTGTAAATGCTAATGTGCTGGCAATGCATTGATCCATTCCTTTATTTCTATTTCAGTGGGAATGTTGTGATAGAGACGAGGTTTTATGATGAAAACCTATTAGTCAGTACTTCAAAAGTTAGGGTTTTCTACGTCTGAGAACTTTAACCAAAGAATACAATTTACTTCAATAACATTGTACAAAATACTTTTCTTATTGTTGTAGAAATCATCCTTACAAAAAGTGACATCTATAGAATATAGATTAGGTCAAGGTTATTTCTGGAACATTTCACAGTATTTATTGCCAAAGGATAAGGCATATTATGTTTGCCTGAAACTGCAATTGTTTTTGCAAAATCATTGAAGTTTTTATCCTTTATGGACATTTGGTGAAAAATTGGGTGGAATGTTTCTGTGATTGGTTTTTAGAAAAATGTATCTGATATTGTAGAATTCTTTGGCTGAAATCTATCTGACAGTATCTGGGACAGCTCGTTACGAAGCATGGATAAAGTTATCCACTGGATATAAAGTTATCAACTCCATATGATTTCTTCAGAATTTATCCACTATTTATTGGGTGGATTGCACTGATTCAGGATTCGTAAAACCAGCCCCAGTTCATTATAAAAGAGAAAAGAAAAGAGGGACAACATAAAGAGGATAAATACTGTGAAATGATCCTCATTCTAGTTGCGTATAGAATAGAACAATCATACTGCAAAAGAAACAACAGAATGCATTTTTCATCATTTTTTGAAATTAGGTTTGTTCTTCCCAAAAACAACATCATAGTACCTCAAATGTGCATGGAGTGGACTTTGCTGTTGCAAACTGATCACTATTGTATTAAATGATGATTAGAATTGTTGCAAACATCATAAATACAGAAAATGTCCTACAGACACAGTCAGATTGGGCAAAGCTTGGGTTAAAGTTAGCCACTGAATGAAGGATATCTAATGAATATAACTTTGATAGAACCAGGGTCAATGTTACTCATCTTTAAGTGTACTTGAAAAGACCTTGAAAATCACGGAAAAAAACCCTGAAAACTCATTGAATTCACAGCCAAATTCATTGTATCGCGACCCACCGTATCAAAACTTTGTTTTCATTTTGGTCTTTTCTGAACTGTCAATCATTTTCACAGGGCGGAGCTTGCCCTAACATGTTCTGTCATTGGTTAATCTAAAATAAACTCCACCTTTGAAATTGATTGATGGTTCAGAAAAGACCAAATCCAAACAAAGTTTCAAAAATGCCAGGTCGTGATACAATGAATTTGGCTGTAATAAAAGCACAAGTTTGTATTTCAAGCTACTGTAAAACAACAAAAGATATTGCTGTTAGGTCATTAGGATTGAACCAGATGTCATGTGTATGTTAACATTTGTCACACTAGCCCAAGTCAGGAGAAACTGATTTCCATGTGTCAAAAATTGCTCTGTATTATGATGACAGTTCAGCATTTTCTAATACAATGTCTAATATTGTCTTGCTTTGCCTTTTTTTAAACTGCATTATACGTATAGGATAGGCAGTATACTGTTATATTAACTTTATTTAAGAACAGTGATTAATAAATTCATCTTGATTCAAATTGGACGTGGTTTATAGTACTCTTGTGGGGAGTAGAGTACAGCTTAGTTTACTTTATTTAATCTTCCTTTTGTGACCCACTTTCTGTTGATAACATGGATCACAGTTACTCACCTCGTGGCCCTCAAGATCCCATGTGTGCCACAGGGATCCCTTGTGGCACACTTAAATTCATTGGTAAACAAGGATATTTGAAAGTGCTTTCAGTCCAGTTTCAAATTTAATTTAATTTATCCTCAGTTGGTACTTAGATATTCAGATTTTTTCACTCATACTATTACTTTAATACCTATGAAAACACTAGAAAATCTAAGACACTGCTTTATAAGTATTTCAGATGGGTTTAACCTATGAAATGATTACCAGCATAATATAAACCATTTCATAGTGATATGTAATGTTTCAAGGTCGACAATGAGGACTGGACAGGATTTCAAAGTCAACACAATTAATTCTAGTCCTAGGCGCAGCCAAGGCCCAGTCAAGATCAACAGAGATGTAAAATAAATTCTGCCATTATTAGCAGATGGATCCATCAACAAAATACTCCAGTTTCATGTTATTCAGCAGTGCTGCTAGTCTGCGTTAGCATCTGATACTTTCTCTCGTTAATGACAATTTCTCTGGATGCAACGCACGCTACACTGCTGAACAATCAGTACCAAAAGGACCATTTGGACAGGGATGATCTCTATTTAGAATACATTTAAATGTGTCTTTATTGTAAAGTGATAACATTTCCTCATGCTTGAATTTATGAATATCTCAACTCCGAATCAAGATTACCCCTGTGGAAGTTCACCTACATGGACAGCAGAGCCGGGGGTGGGGGCAGTTGGGACTATAACCTTCCCCAATTTTCTGAAATTGATTGATAATATTATTTTTTTGGAGATAAATTATAGGGGTGGGGAAGGTGGATAATAAATTCAGCTTACCCTCCCCCCAATTGAAAAACTGTTCCGCCGTCCCCGATCTTTTGTCAATATTGTACAGCAGTGCTACATAACATAAAACTGGTGCAATCAATTTAAATTTCCCACACAATGAAAATGTAAATATCTTTATTAATTCCACTGTATACTTAATCTGTTCTTAGCTATTTACAAGCAAATCAGTTTTCACTGCATTGTCAATTGTCACCATTTGATTAGAAACACAAATACTAGATTGTAGTTCTCAATTAATATTATCTAGAGAGAACCACAACACATACTTACAAAAACATAAAATAATTAGGAATTATTATTCATAAAAACGTGTTTTTGACATTCATGAGTGAAGTTGAATTCACAGAAATCAAAAATCCATATATTAAGTAATATCTAAAATTACTTCATTGTTATAATTTCCCTAGGAGTCACTTGTACAAGTTCTGAATGAGGCTTTTGATTGCGGCTTTTTTTTAGCCTTTTGTAGTAGACTTTGCGCAATATCAAGGCTTTGTGCAAGTGGCCTCTGGTAAATGTTATTCAAAAAAATTATTATTGCAGCTTCGCTTAGAGTGCACACACTAAGTATGCAACATAAATATCACTAAATAGTGCTATTTTATCCCTAATTCTATTGTTTTTGTTTGTTTGGTTAGTGCTATTTACTACTAAATAGTGACAACTGTTGCACACTTTTAGTGCGTGCACTCTAGCCTTCTGCACATCCGTTTCTGTTACCTAGTACTGAGAATGGATGCATCAGACTAGGCTTCACTGAGAAACTCTACATCAAGTAATACTTTCAAGCAGATCAAAATGTTTCTACAGAATTTGAAAAGCCCTAAATTTTCATTGTATGATATTTGACTCAAAATTAATCACTCTTTGATTTTAAATGACTGTAATTATGCATTTCAAAACACCAGAAGAGATTTGGAATTTCACATGAAAGGTTGACCAATGACATACAAGTTCTAATGAGATTTTGGAGATTTGTAAAAAAAAATTACATTTTATAGATAGTTATTATTCAAAATGTGTTTTTGCAATCAGTAAAAACATAATCATATTTCATTTCTACAAAATGGTAATATCAATGTTTTCATTTTTTTAGTGATTTTTTGGCTTGTTCTTTCATTCATTTTTTTTAAGTTTAAAAACGTTTTTAGGCTTTCATCTCAGACATTTGATTCATTGTTACTTTTATTTTGTATTTTACTTTTTTTCACATCTTGAACAAAACACTATTTTACAAGTTCTTTTTTCTTTTCTTTTTTTCTTCCATTTTTCACTCTTCACTACCTATCCCACAAATGTACTCAGAGTTATCAAGCAATCATTAAATTTTCTCTCATTTGATTGCTTTTTATTTTCACTCTACTTTGTTTCTCTTCCCATTCATCATTCATCATTGATCTCTTTTCTTTTGTTTTTCATTCACATGTTTCCATCCTTTTTCTTTTCTTCACCTTTTCTTTTTTTAAATTTCTTTTTTCTCTTTTTCCATATCACACTCATTTCTTTTTGTCTTTCGATTTCTTTTTATCTGTACTACGTCGCCTTTGCGGTTTAATAAGAGGCATAAACCTTGTCCTTTCCTCTGTGTTATTTTCTGTCCCATCATCTTCAATACTTTTCTTTTTCCTTCTGAATGTGGGATCAATACCTTCAACAACATTGTACACACTACGTTCACTGTCTTTACTTATAGGGTGTGTTTGACTTCGAAACATCTGTCGACTGCTTCTTCCAGTTGCCACAGAGAATTCATCATCGTCATCATCAAAACGCTCCCAGACTCCATCACGAGGTGGAGATGAGCCAGAGTTCTGAGACCGTCTATCAGTAGAATTTCCTCCGGATGATGCATAAGAGTGTCGAGCTTGAGATGGATCTTTTGCTGCATTTTCTCTGTGTCTTTCAAGAGATGATGAGGGTGATTCTTGTTGTGGTTCTCTTGTCTTCCATACTGGTGAATATTCTACTTTGGTCAGAGGTTGATTATTGCCAACCTCGTCATCCTCTGAATTTTCAAAATTAGCAATAATGGGAAATGGCCTTCTTTCACCTTGATCAACTGGGTGTCTGTCATCTACAGGTGACTGTCTGTCCACCAATTGATCATCTGCATATTTTGGATAATCCCTCTTTTTCAAGTCATCTTGATTGTTCACTGTAGAAGGAAAGTCATGTGGCGAGTGCCTGTCTTCTGGTGGGACTCTCTCAGGTTCATGTCGGCCTCTTGATGATATTCTCTCTCCTGATAAATATCTATCATGGTCAGGTAACACCACTTCCACAGCGTCATCATTATCGTGAGATCTAATGTAGTCTGGGTGATCAATCCCACGAGCTACTGGAGCTCCACGAGTTCTCAAATGCTCAGATTCCCTGGATGGCAGATGATCACAGTCTTCAATTCCACGAGTTCTGAGTTGTGAGTACCCTGAATCCACAGCCCCACGTGGTTGTAGGTCATCTCTGGTGCGTTCTGGAGCTGTATGTTTCTCTCTTTCTAGCTGGTTGTATGTGTCTCGTTCAAGAGAGTTGCCATGGCTACCACCAGAGTGCGTAGAGACATAGCTGTATCTATTACTGGATGGGTCATTGCCTGGTAATAAGTCTGGTAACTGATGGCGATTCAGAGATTCTGCATAGGATGGCAGCCTACGAGGGTCCTGTCAACAGAAATGAAAAAATAGAGTTATACAAAAAACAAAAATATGTTGTTTAACTAATAACAATAAATCATCTGATAAAAAAAACTACAATTATTATTATTATTATCAAGATGCTGTATATATCATTATAAAATTCATAAATAATTAATGAACCCAGAACAATAGAAAATCACTTCCGTGAAGGCATCTGATGAATGTCGATATAGATGACAAAGATATTTCAATCAGTCACAGATTACCGGTGAGTCCCAGATTTAAGGGTGCAAGAGCGATTCCACCTATTATAGTTAAATTTGTAAGAAGAGATGATAAAGAGAGATTCTACAAAGCTCGTAAACTTCTTAAGGCGCATACCTCCTCAAGCCTGGGATACACTGAAGGAAATTTCATCTTTATCAATGAATGTCTATCGGAGAAGAATCGCGAGATCTTTAATTTGAGTCTGAAGTTCAAGAAAGCCAATCATTTCAACTTTATTTGGACATCAAATGGGAAGACATTCTTGCGAAAAAACAAAGATTCTAAGGCCATTCTGATAGCCTCAAAAGAAACTCTAAAAAAGTTGGAATTAGGTCAGTAGCTAGTTTTACAGATATTCATAATATAATATGATTTATTTATAACTCTAGAAATTCTTTGATATGTCTATAAGTAGAAATTTGCCATCAATTGATTTTTTTGAGCCTATATCTGGCAATTCACGGCTATCTGATTTAGATGCAGATTTGCATATTCCGTCTATTAATAATTTTGGCTATTATTCAGTAAGTGAATTCAATAATTGCACTGAAATAAAAGAGTGCTTAAGTAAAAACAAAGCATTTAGTGCACTCCATTGTAATATTAGAAGTCTCTCTGCTAATTATGACAGCCTACACCAATTGTTAACTGAGGTAAATTGTTCTTTTTCGTTGATTGGTCTTTCAGAAACAAAAATTCTGAGGGACAGAGAAAACCTTATGAATATTAATTTAGAAGGATATAATTTCATCCATGAACCAACTCTTTCTAACGCGGGTGGTGTGGGTTTTTATGTTGAAAATGAAATTAATTATATAATGCGCAATGATCTTTCAAAGTCTACTCTTGACTTTGAAATGTTATGGATTGAAATAATTCGACCAATGAAACAAAATATTATCTGTGGGGTTGTGTACAGACACCCGAAAAATAGTCCAGATAACTTTTTTGATTCATTGAGTACAGTCTTAGAAAAAATTAATCGCGAAAATAAGCTATGCATGTCTATGGGAGACTTTAATATTGACTTGATAAAACTAGATACGCATCACGACAGTCAAAACTTCATGAATGTTATGAGCTCATACTTTTTTCAACCATATATCATTCAGCCAACTAGAATAACCGATCATACGGCCACTCTAATTGACAATATATTTTTCAATTCTGTTGAATACTTCGTAAATAGTGGAAATCTTATTTATGAATTAACCGATCATTTACCAAATTTTATCATCTTCAATGAACTCTCCGATATTTTTTCTGATACAAATTCTTATAAGCGGGATTACTCTCGCTTTGTAGAAGCTGAATTCATTAACGAGGTTAAAACAATAGATTGGCAATATGAAAAATCTGAACTCTCTAATCCATCCTTAATGTTTTGCAATTTCTTAGATAAACTTTCTCCTGTCATTGATAAACACATTCCACTGAAAAAAGTATCAAATAAGCAACATAAATATGACTCTAAACCATGGATCACAAAAGGACTACAAACCTCTATAAAAATAAAAAACAATTTATATAAAAGATATTTAAAAACTAGGTCTTCTTATTATCACACTAAATTTAAAGTTTATAGGAATAAAATTAACCATTTAATAAAAAATAGCAAAAGAAATTACTATACAAATTACTTTAAACGTAACGCAAACGATAATAAACATATTTGGAATGGAATTAAGAAAATAGTAAATTTTAAGCAGAGTAGTAATCGAAACATATCTAAAATATTAAAAGAAAACAACGAACTAACAAATCCTAAAGACATTGCTGATGCGTTTAATGACTATTTCGCATCAGTTGGGTCTGACCTAGCGAGCAAAATTGACATTGTAGACCAATCACCGATGAGCTATTTGAAAACACCTTTGTCAAATAGTTTTTTCATGATTCCAATAACAAGTGAAGAAGTCGAAGCAGAAATATCACAACTAAACAGTGGTAAAGCTACAGGACCATTCAGTATCCCGATTAAAATCTTGAAACTGATTTCAAGCATCGTATCTCAACCGCTCAGTATGATATTCAATGCTTCCTTCACTACAGGACTGGTACCATCAGACTTTAAAATTGCAAATGTAATTCCAGTGTATAAGAAAGACTCTCAATTATCATTATCAAATTACCGACCAATTTCATTATTGTCGGTATTTAACAAGCTATTAGAAAAACTAATGGCAGCCCGTTTGTGGAAGTTTTTAGATAAAAACAATATTATATTTGATAAGCAATTTGGTTTTCGCAACAATCACTCTACAGATTTTGCACTTTTGTCAATTGTAGATAAAATTCAAAAAGCTATAGATGAAAAGAACTATTCTTGCGGTATTTTTTTAGACTTCAGCAAAGCTTTCGATACTGTAAATCATGACATTTTACTAAAAAACTTGAATACTATGGTATTCGGGGTCTGTCTAAATCTTGGTTTAAGTCATACCTCGAGGACCGTAAACAATCAGTAATTATCAACAATGTTTATTCAAACCTAATCCCAATCACATGCGGTATTCCCCAGGGATCCGTCCTGGGACCAATATTATTTCTGCTATACATCAATGACTTTCATTTATGCTCTTCATTATTCGATTTCCATTTATTTGCTGATGATGCTAGTCTCTTTTATAAGAACAACAATATTAATGATCTAAAGGAAAAAATAAATTCGGAACTTATAAAGATTCATACATGGTTATCCACAAATAAACTTTCACTAAACATTGATAAATCTAATTTTGTAATATTTCATCCCCGTCAAAGAAAAATTGCAGTTAACATTAACTTCGAAATAAATAATAAACAGTTAAAACAGACCACAACAATAAAATATCTTGGAGTTCATATAGATGCTAATCTCAATTGGAATTGTCATGTCAATTATGTAACTAAAAAAATTAAAAGAAATGTCGGTGTCCTGTCTAAACTACGCTACTATGTCAGTTTAGATACTCTAATTAGTTTATATTACTCTTTATTATATCCGTTTATAATTTATGGCATTTTGACGTGGGGTAATACTTACCCTACTACATTGGATCCAATTTTCATGGTACAAAAAAAGGCTGTCCGTATAATCACCTTTTCTAGTTATGATGCGCCTTCAAGTCAAATATTTAAAGATCTCAAAATACTTAAGATTCATGATTTAGTACAGTATAATGTAGCAGTTTTTATGTTTAAATTTAATAATAAGACTTTACCGCCAGTTTTCAATCATTTTTTCAAGCCTTTAAGCGACATTCATAAATACAATACTAGGTCTGCTTCTAAAAATACTTTTTATCCACCAAAAGCAAGAACGAATTTTGGAATATTTAATATACGATACCAAGGTACAAAAATATGGAACTCGCTCGAAGAGAAAATAAAAAATTATAATCTTTCAGGTTTTAAGGTTAACATTAAGAACAACTTCATTAATAATTATTAAATTTACTATTATTATTATTATTATTAATAGTATTTTTTCTATAACTTTTCCTTTTTCTTGTCTTTTTTTTTTTTTAGTTTTGTATTGTAGATTTGTGTATTTATATTACCGTATTGTAAAATGTTAATTTGTACCGGCATCCATACTAAAACTCTTTTAACCTGCAACAGGCTCTAACGTTCTTTTAACTATTGTAAGTTATTAGTTAGGGCCAGTACCTTACTCAATATATAATATAAAAATATGTAAATTATGTAATATGTAGTATTCATAGGTACAAATAAACATTGTTGTTGTTGTTGTTGTTGTTGTTATACAGAAATAGCTTGAAATATCTTGGCCAAATTAAATCTAATTTCAAAAATATTAATCTAGAATAGCAGCATTAATCTAGACATTTTATAAGTAATATACAATATTCTCGTCCGATCTTTATGAAATATAGATACAGAGGAAATGACAGCATTTTCAAAAAGTGATACCGTGAAGCTAAGCAGAGACCTTAAGATTATCACATATTAATCATTTACATTATTCCAACTCCCTACACTTGTCCACAATAACGACAAAATACATGACAATCACAATCACTATAAACAGTTGCTTTTAATAAATGACATTGTAAAGAAGAAAATCAAGAAGAAAAATAGAATAGTAAAAGTTAGGAAAGAGAAAGAAATTACAGAACACTGAAAAAGAGGCAAATATAAAAACAAGTACTGTCCGTAAAAGGTTAAAAAAAATAAATGTCAAACAAATACACAAACACGGAGGATAACCTACACTGTTCACATCAATTCAACTTACTTCAAGATTGACAGAATGTCTATCAGCTGGCATACTATTGGCTCTTCTCATTTGTCTCTCTTTTTTCTCTTGCTGCATTCTGTGATATTCTTTACGTTGAAGCTGTCGGGCCAATTCCTAGCAAAAGAAATAAGTTTGATTCATTCACATGTTGTGTTCCATTCATCATCATCATCATCATTATCATCATCATCATCATTATCATCATCATGATCATTACTATCATTGATCACCATTATATTAAAAATAATAACAATAACAACGATGAACATTTACTGAGCGCATATACAAATAAATGCTCTTTGAGGTGTAGATCAAAAAATATGTAAATTCAGTTACAAAACGGTGACATACCTAACTATTAATCATTATTATCATTATCATTATTATTGTCACCATTAGTATAAACATCATCATTACCATTACTATCATCATCATCATCTTCAGCACCATTACTATCATCACCATCTTCAGCACCATTACTATCATCATCATTTTCAGCACCATTACTATCATCATCATCATCTTCAGCACCATTACTATCATCATCATCATCTTCAGCACCATTACTATCATCATCATCATCTTCAGCACCATTACTATCATCATCATCATCTTCAGCACCATTACTATCATCATCATCATCTTCAGCACCATTACTACTATCATCATCATCTTCAGCACCATTACTATCATCATCATCATCTTCAGCACCATTACTATCATCATCATCATCAGCACCATTACTATCATCATCATCATCTTCGGCACCATTACTATCATCATCATCATCTTCATCATCATCATCTTACTCTGTCTTGCTCTTCCATTGCAAGTCGTCTGTCCTCAGCTGCTATCCTCTCTGCTTCAGATATCTATAGATTAACACAAAAATCATATAAATATTTTGCTATTTGGATTCCAAGAATAAGAAGTCATAGACTAACTAATTGACTATATAACGATGCGCACGTACCAACCAATTTTGGACATAGTCATAGACCAGTTTGTTGTTTAAGAATTTATTTTTCAGTGCAAATGCAATTCTATCCCAAATGCCTCACTTCCTTTTGTTTTCTAAAAGTAAAACTCAGGATAAAATCCCATACACACTGAAAACAATTCTTATTTGCAAGCTCCTTACTAACTTTAATTGACAATTGTTATTTTTCAACTCACCCTTCTTTCCTGATCTTGCAGCATCTTTGCATATTCCTGAAAACAGTATTCATATTCCATGGGTTAAATACTTCCATTTGGAACATAACAATTAAAAGAAATAACAGCAAAAACCTCCAAAAACACCCACTCTTTTGAAACTGTCTGTCACATGTATTATATTTCTTTTTCGTTTTCTTTGACTTCTTGTAATATACAGTGTTAAAAGTAAATAGAAAAGGAATACATTTGTGTCAGATAAGTGAGAACATACCTCATCTTTCTTGAGTCTTTCTTGTTCCACTTCCTTGTGTTGATCATGAACTGGCTTGTTTTTATCAGTGACATTCTTGTGGTTATCTTTAACTGGCTTATGCTTATCCTCTTCATCGTCAAACAGTTTAATCTCTGTTCCATCAGCCATTATGATCTTATTCCCCTCTATACGACCACCCCCATTCTCACTTGACGGTACAGGGACAACAGCGATTTCTCCTTCTCTTCTTCGGTCATCCTTTGATTTTCTGTCCTCCTTTGGAGATCTTCTGTGTTCCTTTGGAGATTTCCGTATGTCTCTTGGTGGTTGACGGATATCCCTTGGTCTTCTTTCTTCCCCAGTACTACTTCCACTGCTGTTACTATCTGAACTTTGTCTCTTCTCCCTTCTATCTTCTCTTCCACTACCGGGTCGAGTTTGTCGGTGAGTTGCAGGTTCTCCATGTCCATTCATGGTGATAGGATCATGTGGAGGCCTTGATGTAGTTCTTCTGGAATCTGCAGAACAAGTGAGAGGGTCATTGAAAGCTAGAGAGAGAGATTGAGAGAGTGAGCGTAAATAAGGTTTTAAGCAAACAAAGTCAAGATACAAATAAACAAACCAAGCACACAAGAGCAGTTAATATTCATAATTATAATATATATATAAATATAATATATAAATATACATTTTTTGGTGCATAACAATAACAATATAATAGTAACTAAAAATACATGTTGAAAAAGTTTGTAAATTGAATCACTGTAAAGGTTTTCAGATAATATTCCTTCATCAGAGTAAGTATAAAGTTGGGCTTGACATTGTATATTCCATACAGATTGGGCATTCATATTGTTTATATTGTATATATAAAGCATGCAGTTTTCAATCAATCAATAAATAAAGATTTTAAGTTCCAATTTAATTGGTAGACCCCAACTACATCTGTGTATGAATGTCTATAAACTTCTTAACATTAATTAGGAAAAGATTCTAAGAGTTTTACAATGAAATTGGGACTGGATGGTGTTATCCACCTTAAAATACCCCAAAAAGTGGATAAATTTGATGCTTCTTCTATGCAGTAAATAACATTTTATCCAGATTTATCCAATTGGCCCCCAGCTGTGTAACAAGAAGAAATCATTACAATGTACCTCTTTCTCTCTCATTTGGTGCAGATGTACTTCTACGATAGGATCTTCTTTCGTGTTCTTCCATTTCTCTCTGTCTCTGCCATTCAATATCAAACCTTCTCTTTTCTTCTTCTTGTAGTTCACGTGCAAGTCTCTGAAAGTAAAGAACATATTTAGATATTTATTTAGATATCTATTGAACTAGTATCATTATCATTAATAACTAAATATAATCTTGGCAAAGAAATCAAGATTGTTCAAACAGTTGCAAATATTGGAGCAGCTCTTTGGAAAAATGGAAAATACACACCATCAATTTAATGCATAAAAATGCTTCTAATTTTGAGAGAAATGAAGCCAAACTGTACATTAGGAACCGGTCTTTGGAAAAATAGCAATGTTAGCAACGACATAATTGAATTATAGCCAAACTGTTAAAAAACTGAATTGGATTTAGGAGTAGGTCTTTAATGCCTTTATAGATAGATGGCCCATATGGATAGATATATATTAGATAGATACTAGATAACTTTATTCAAACATGGTTAAAACCTCTTCAGTAATTCACAAAATGATAAAATGATACAGATGAGTATATGTATCTAATCATATGTATCTAATAATTATTAATGAATTAATAGAACAGCAAATGTTAGCAACTTGTAATGTCTTGTACAAACAAAAGAACAGAAAACAACAAAATATGAAAAATGTTGAAACTTTGAACTTCTAATAATTAGAAGTTCAAAGTTTCAACTTTTTTCATACTAACTTGCTTTTAATTACTTTTTAAAATTATTAAAAGGCTTAAGCGAACTGCAGCAGTGAATGATGTAAAGAAATTAATTTGTGAAAATAAATAAACAACATTTAATGTTGTTGTTGTTTAAAGAAAAATCATGGTAAATTTGAAAAAAAAACCTTCCTTATTCTGGCCAAGATCATTGAAGTTAGATGTAAGCTACAAATGCATTATCAATACGACTTACAGCATCTCTTAGTTCTCGCTCTCTTTGACTGTCCATTTCTTGATCTTCTGGTCTTTCTCTTCTCTGTTCTCTTTCATGATGATGTCTTTCTCTTTCTTGGTCATCCAATCTTCCTCTTTCTCTTTCCCTTGCCTCTCCTTCCCTTGCATCTCTTTCCCTTGCATCTCTTTCCATTGCTTCTCTTTCCCTTGCTTCTCTTTCTCTTATTTCTCTCTCCCTTGCTCTTTCTCTTTCCATTGCTCTCCTTTGTTCCCTTTCATGGAGGTGTCTTTGCCTTTCTCGTTCACGTTCTCTTTCATCTTCATGGTCATCAATTCTGTTTACTTCATGTTCGTTTCTTGGGTCCCTTTCACGTCGCTGGCTGTCGTGTGCTCTTTCAGCTTCATGACCATCTCTTCTCTCCCTCTCTCTTCTTTCTCTTTCATGGTGGTGTCTTTCATGGTCTTGTTCATTTTCTTGTCCATCCATCCTCTCCCTTTCTCTTTCTCGTTTTTGCTCTCGTTCATATCTCTGTTTGGCTCTTTCTCGCTCCTGTCTGTAGCGTTGGCGTTCTCTCTCGTATAACTCTCGTTCACGTTCTTGTAGCTCTCTTGCAAGTCTCTATGAGAAGAAAAATATGCATACCGGTATATTAAGAGAAAATCTATTGACAACAGGATATCCAGGCTGATGAAATGACACACACAAAAGTGAACTGTAATCAACTTGTCCTCCAGCCCAGTACCACATACAGGAATATGCATGATTGAATAAATGAGTGAGTAAAATGTATGAATGAATGAAAGAGTGAGTGAGCAAGTGAATGAATGAATGAAATATTGTAAATGTTTTTTCTTTGTAAAGTGCCTTGAGCACAGGATAAGTGCACTATAAAAGTCTATAAATAAACTTATTATTATTCTAATTAATATTATTAATGAAAGCATGAATGAATGAAACAGTGAGTGAGTGAGTGAGTGAGTGAGTGAGTGAGTGAGTGAGTGAGTGAGTGAGTGATGAGTGAATGAATGAATGAATGAATGAATAAATGAATGAAACAGTGAGTGAGTGAAGAGTGCATGATTGAGTGAGTGAGTAAATGAAACAGTGAGTGAGTTAGGGAGGGAGTGAGTGAATGAATACAGGATCAAATACATCAATCAACAATGTGAATGAATAAATAAAATAATGTCTATTAGAGAAAATGAACCACAGCTTGACTAACCAACTGAATGTACCGCAGAGGACCAGTAATGTTAGAACAGTTTACATAACTGCTGTAATATATTAAAATAGCAACAACAACAAATGATACTCACTGCATCTCTTAATTCGATTGCTGTTTGTTCGTCCACTTCTTCACTGTCTTGTTGTTCCAATTGCCTTTGTTCTTGTTCTTGCTGTTCTCTTCCAAGCCTTTCCTCTTCTCTTCTCTCTTCTCGTCTTCTATGCCTTGCTCTTTCAAGGCGTTCCCTTTCACGTTCTTGCATGCTTTTGGCAACTTTCTGTTACAAAAATAAGAAAGCAATGTTGGTTATAAATATTTCTGTGGCTACATCAACAGTTTCACAAGAAAATATAAGTATACAGCATGCAAAGCATTATACAATATATAGATTTCTCAATATAAAGGATTCTTCTGATCAATGTTTAATTAAAATTATAATTATAAGAAAAGAAATATATATATAGGCTTAATAATAATTATATCTACAATAATGGGCAATTACAAATTCGGTAATTGAAATAAAACGATGTAGTTTGCAATATATGTTTAATATATAATTATTATGCAATAGAAGCAATAAAAAAAATTAATATTTATCAGAATTATTAAAGAATGAATGAACAAATGATTGAAAGACTGCATTACTTGAATTGGGACAGAGTGACTGATTGAAATAAATATTAAAATATAATCATGAACATAATATAACTTACAAGGAGTTGATAAAACAAAGACTGGAGTGAATATATATTTATAATTCATGACTAACTGGCATCAAGAAAGTAGGATTATTTATTATTATTAGTATGGGATTATTTTAGCATGTTTATAATTAAATATGGTGAACATTTGACACTTACAGCATCTTGCTGAGCAAGTCTTCTTTGTCTTTCTATTTCCTTTCTTTCCTGTAAAATAAGAAAGGAAAAAAAATATAAACAACTACAGCTATAATTTTGCTAATTATGCAAATTCAAATGGTTATAATTTTTGAAATTCTTTTTTTATCTAACAGTAAAAATATACTGCCATAAATAAACTGTCACAATCAAATATATGTTGAAAACGAGTCCCATATATTACTGACAAAAAATAATTATTTAAATTATCATTGTTGAGCGTTCAATGTATTGGCTTTTTACATATCTCAGGTAGTTTAATTCCAATTTGAGCCAATATCTCATACTTTCATCATTAATAATACAGCATACCACCAGAGTTTTTTGTCTGTGTTATTTGCCATCATCAGTGGACTAATCAACAAAAATCTCAAAATGTTTCCAGTGATACCTATCATTTTCTTTTAAATGCATAGTTCATTTTGGTCATGTTACAAGATACTGTTAACTTTAAGTACACACCTCACTATGTAGTTTGTCTTGAAGGTCTCTTGCAAGCCATTTATCAGTCTCTTCCCTAATAACCATAACACAACAAAACAATCATTAGGTCTGTTTACTATGAAAATTATAAAGATTTTCAATTGCAAATTACCAGACAAATTAATCTACAAAACTCTATACGATGAATAATCCTAATGATGCTTCGTACAGCCTGTGTTACATCTGGAATTTTCTTTTTGGAAAGAACTGGAGAAAGAAACTGGATGCAACACAGGCAACCTCTGATGAAGACTAAAGCTTGGTACATACTTTAAGACATGTCACAGTAACTTGTCCCAGGACAGGTCACAGTGACAATTTCCCCCTGTGTGTACTAATTATTTTATGTCAAAAATTGTTGTCGCCGTGACAGAATTTTGTTGCTGTGATTTGCCTCATGAAATCCAACCGACTGGATTGTTCAACCAGTGCACACTAAAGTGACCTGTTGCAGGGACAAGTCGCTGTGACTGGTCACCTAGTGTGTATAGTTTTTTAAATGTCTGTGGTTTTGTAAATTACAAATGTGTGACAAATGAAAAACTACAACCTTTATAAAATATCACTGGCAAATAATAATCTTTAACCATAAATTTTTGTTATTTCAATTTACAATACAATGTTTCCAAATGTATGAATTTGGTGGTGTTGAAAACTCACATTGATAACTGCTCTAATTCTTGTTCTGGTAAAAGTTGTGCTGTTTTCACTTCTTCAAGATAGGTCTGCTTTGCAACACGCACATCGCCTCGAACAGTCTTTCTTTCACTTTTGTTCCTAACATAGTGTTTTTGAACTGAAAATAAGAAATGGAAATGTGAGCTTGTGAGAACTACAGTATGATGGAATTACTTTTAGATGAAAAAGTGTAAAGGGTTACAGAATTTTCTTTACAACAAGTCCAACTATGTATAACTGTTTAATAAATGAGTATGTTACCGTTAATTTTAAAACTGTTTAAAAAAAACAATAATAATTATATAAAGTATTTCCCTCTAACATAACCTTTAAGGTGTAATGTTTTCTTTTAGGATTTCTGTGTAATTACTCTGCGTGCAGAGCAAAAATACACCCAATTAATTACCCATCCCTCCTCCCATTAATAATGAATGTTTTTTTAAATTATTATCAGCCTGCACAAGTTGCTTGCTAATCGTATGCTGCAGGTGAAGAGATTAAACTTCTGTTTATTTATTTATAATCATTCTGAACTAAACCATTTGGTGGCATGATAACTCATGTACTGCTCATGACTTACATTCCTCTTCTTGTAGTTTGCTAGCCAATACTCCATCCTCTCTTACTCTAAAATCTTGGCAAACTGAAAACAAGACCACAATAATGTCAAATGAGTTAAATGTGACAAAAATAATAGAACAATCATAGGATGTATAAAAATCACCATCAACATCACTATCACTCCTTGACTACAACCAATAACATATAAGAGAAAAATGTATAATTATTGTATTGTTTGTGTCAGGGCGCAGTTGCTCAACACTTGCTACTATTTTTATTAATTAACAGTTTCCAACATCCAGATAAAACAATCATGGCAAAGATATATAATTTACGCAATCAATATTAAATTTTGATAGAAAACAAACAAACAAACAAATACAAAAAAAGAAATGGTGACATTTCCAACAAATAAAAATATTGTAGTCCATAAAGTAACAAAAAAATTTCTTTTCACTTTAAATTTGCCAGAATTTTTTTTCTTGAAATGTTATTTTTATATCTTATTAAAAACAAGTATTACAAGAATAAAATAGAAATAGATAAATAAATAGATACATTTTAATAAATCATAATGATGAAGCATAGCACTTCAATCTATTGAATATGACATTGTTTGAAGCATCAAAACAAATATGATGTCATCTTAAGAATATACAATTTTCATGAATATATAATTTGCCACAAATTATGATATGACAATTGAAATATTTGTGTTATTATGTCATTGTGTACAGACTCTAAACTAAATAAGTTAACCATAACTCATTAATAATTTATAGTACAATATACTATGTGCAGAAAAACCACAGAAAATGAAAGAATATATTATAAAATATTATAATTAGATTGAAACTGAAAATTATAGAAAAAGAAGTAAAATTTACAAAATAGCAGCTGCTGCAAAAAGTATAATTTCAATTCAATGAAACACATTAAATATTCTTAAAATGAATTTATTATTTAATTTGTAATATTGTGGATATATACAAACTTAAAAAGTTTGCGGAAAGAACATTTCTGCAGATAATAATTTTATAAAAATTTTGTGGGGAATGTCCAGTATTTGTTATTTGATTCCAACTTATATATGTCAAATTGTAATAATATGTAATGTGACCACAAAACAGTCATCATTGATGCGTTCACAGTTACTGTCGCAAATTGTAAAAAATAAGTTTATTTGTAAATAATATTTAAGGTATATATTTAATGTAGTTCTGATGAATACTACCACAGTGTAGCCGAAACTTCAATTTTGTAAACTCACAGTGCTTTAAACCGAAACAAAAAGTCTATTTCATCAAATGCAACATGAAAGCCTCAAGACTAATATTCAATGTAAAATGTTTTTCTTCATTGAAGTGTTACAAAATACTAACATACTGTCTGGCATACAAAATTTCAAGTTACTGTAGTTAAAAAGTGTCTGCAAAAAACAATCTTACAGTAAGTTATTGTATTTCAAATGCTTAGTATAAGCTTGTTGAATTTCTATCTTTGGAATGTGTTAATCAATGCGATCACTAACAGCACATCTAATACACACATAACACCTAGCAATTAAATTTGTTCAAACCAATATAAATCACAAGTACACAATTTTGTTCTTACTAGTATATACATGAATATCAAGTTGCATTATAAAATCACATGGCCACACAAACCCACTTGCCAGGATTTGTTTAGTATTACACACAAATCTTTTTGTTATAAATGTTAGTGAAAAAGAGTGTTTTTCTAAGGGCATTGAAATAATACATTGTCAGTGTTATCATTTTCAAAAAAGAATAAATTCAAAAACACAGTAAATAACTACAATATTGAACTTACAATACAATCTTATTGTAAAAGAACAGGTCTTCAATCTTACCATAGAATACCCTTGCATTTGAATGTGGCATGACTCGAAGTCTCACTAAATGTGACTGCATTTTTTTAACCACAAACTCAAAGCACCTGATTCTTCCAACAAAATGTTCAAATTTAAAAAGTTGACTTTTCAGTTTTGAGATGTACTTGAAGTAACAAGAAGCATGCCATGTGTACCCGGTGGCATTAATGAAGCCTTGTGACAGCTAACTTGTGGATACCAGGGTTATTTAAGAGTGATTATTCACACTAATCACTCATGCACATAATTATTTTCAAGTTGGAAGAACAGGTGCAAACACCAGCTTAAATTACAACAAAAGTCCTCGCAACAGATCAATAGTTATTTAGACTCTCTTCTTGCTGTTTTTTTATTAATGAGAGCATGGGTTGTAAGTGTATGCTTATTTATTCATCTTTTCGTCTAGCTGTTGTTGATTTTTGATGAGGTAATGAACTTTTATTATCCATCCATAGGGTAAAATAAAATTATTGTAATTTTAACCAAACAAATCTCTCTATTTTTTATTGTTTCTACTACAAATTTGTAAAGCCTATTACATTTAACTTAGAAAATATATAAAAGTGGACTGTTTTTAATACTGTTTTTAATCTGCACTGTCTGCTACTATAAGTGTTTGAAAAACATTGTATTACCAATAAAACAGGATTGAATTGCAATAAAATATTTAATGATTCATTCCTTTGTTTAAAATTTGGGATATTTCTATCACTGACATAATCTTGCTCAAAAGTATTGTTTTAATGGTAATATAGATCAATAGAATGCACAATAATAATTACTATGCACATAATAAACCATTTTTCCAACTTCATACAAACGAAAACATCAGCTTAAATTACGGGTGAACAAAGATACAAGTAAACTGTCCATTTTATGAAATATCAGAAAGTATGCAATAAAATCATTCCATGTATTCAAAAATATCTGAAATCAATATAGTAAACATCTCATCCTATCACAGAGTAGATAAATATAATAACTTAAAACAGACTCCAACTTCTTCTGAGCATTTAAAAATAAGAGCTCAAATTACACCAAATTAATGACAGACATAGATCTATAAACTTTTGAAAATGTAGCTTGAGGATTAACAACATTGAATGAATAAGATTGGATATTTTTGTTCATTTGAGGAGTATCATGTTTTTACTGGTAGATAATTTCCATTACTCCTAATGCTTTTTGTAGTCTGTTATTTATTGTAGGCTTAGTATAATTTTTTATGACAGGTGGCTATACACTAAAAAGCACATGGCTAAATTAGTCAGGAACAATGTCCTTATACGCACCAACTATTGCTACAGTATAACTTTAATTGGCAAAAATATTGCAAAAATATTAGTACAACTCTATGTCAATGTTATGTAAAAGAGTTGTAAAATGTAATGATGATAAGTTGTACACCATTTAGTGACAATAGTTGTACTGTCTAATATTTTTGCATATAAATTTGTAGTTTCTTATATTAATCAACAATCATTATGATAAACATAGAAATACAATGAAAACAAGTTTTATATTATTGAGGAATGTTCCCTAGCTATTACCTACCACTGACAGTAATAAATTTAGCTACATGTAACTATAAACTACAAATTATATGATAATGAATTTTATAATTATTTTTAATAAAAAAAACTGAACTTCAACTTGCTCAAATATTTAAATTTTGCATTTATTTATTATAACTAAAGATATATATCACAACTTTTTCTGAATCAAATGTTTTCAATATTTGTCTAGACAGTACATTAAGCTCTGTAGGTTATGTAGTACACATTGAGAGGTAAAAATTACAACAGTTTAAAATGATACATAAATGCCAAGTTACAACCATACAATATAATGGCAGCACCGTATTGCAGGACAGCACTGGGTTTGTATTAATCATAGACAGCACATTAGTAGCCTAGACGTTGCATTTAGACATTGAGACTTTGTGGAATGTGCAATAAATTATTATTATTATTATTTAAATAATTGTTGAATTATCAAACTTTAATAACTGTTGAAGATAACATTTAGAAAATTTTAGGACCATTTGACATGGCGTCATAACAATGGTTGAATAGTCAGTATTTTTGCCGGTTCACAGAAGTGAATGACATATTAACTTATGATATAAATTAAATGAATACAAAATTGAGGCGTTTCATTTGCTTCAACTTTTTTTCTTTTTTAAGACCATAATATTATGAAAAGGATGACATGCTCGGCTGTTCAATGCAAATTTTCGGAATTTTTATGATTTTTTTTTTACTCCATGAGACTGTATGAAACAGGCCTTAGGCTGAACAAGGTATCAAAAGAACAATCAGCTTTGTAGCGTCATAATCTACATCACCTAAAGCATATTATTTTATAATATCTAGTCAATATTGAATCATGCAGTTGTGTTTATTGTTATACTAAACGGCAGAGCTATTAAACAATGTAAACAATTTCTAAACAGACTATATAACATAGACATATGGTATTGTTATTGGGATTGTTAAAAGCACATGGTTGCGATACATTGGTCCATGTCAGTCAATTATATCAATTAATACTGCAACTTTTACTGATAATGATCTTTCACAAAATAAAAAAAACATTGTCTCTGCAAGGACAGTTTGCCCACAAATTATTACAGTTTTTCTCAAGACTATACACAACTCAGGTTTTGATCTATGGTCTAGTTTTAAGAAATGTTTTTTTTTACATTTTATTCAATCTATGTGGTCTTTCTCAAGACTTACAGTATAAATGAACAGTCTTTCTCAAGACTACACAATCAGTCTTATTCAAGTTTACACAAACAGTCTCTCTCAAGACTGTGCACCAACAGTCTTTTACCAGACTCCCTAATGAGAGTAAGAGATTTTCATACCTGACTCATAATAGTAATTCTAAACCAATGTTATTTTGATCAATTTTAAAATTCATCATTATAAACATAATTGTGGAGCCGACACAAATTATGCAAGTCAGATTACCTTAAAATAACAGTTAAAGATAACAACTAACAAAATGCCCTGCAGACAACTATATTTAAGCAGCCATTAGTACTTTTATCTGCTTAAATTTATGTGTACACACATCTTTATCTCATCAAGATTACATTAATTGGAAATATAACAGACAACAAAACACCAAATTCCACTTTAACATATTTTGATGTGAGAGTCTTTTTTTTGTACATTGTTTTTTATAACTTGTTTGGTAGGTTGCATGCACTAAAAGTGTGCATCATAAATACCACTAAATAGTGCTATTTTATGCTAATTTCATTGTTTTATTTTGTTGAATTAGTGCTATTTACCACTAAATAGTGACAACTGTTGTACACATTTAGTGTTTGCACTCTACAACTTTTTGGAGGTATATTGAAAGGAAATAACAGTGCACAAAATATACTAACAATAACCAAAAACAAATGAAAGAACATGGGAAAAAACACCTGTATTATGCATGTTCATTTATCAGCTTAAAATGCAATATTAAAGTTCATTCTTTCAAAGACTATGATTTTCTGTGATTGAAGAAATAAACACAATATAATTGCCATTTCAAAATGTATTTTAAATAATTGATCCATTTGATTGGACCATAGGCTGGACAGCTGTCCATGAAATTCAATCTAGCAATTAGTTCTTGGTGATCATTTTAATGTGCTGTTTGAAGCATCTCAAACCAAGCATCCACAAGCTGTCGTACACATTACATTTTCATTACAATCACTGACCAGTATACATTTAGAACCACAGAGTAGTATAATTATGACCCAAAAAGGTCTCATCCTCTAAGGGGACCCTTCTCTTGAAAACTGCATTTCATAAAACTTTATGTCTTCTAATTTGAAAAAAAAAACGTTTTGCTTAAGTGATAATTATTATTTATCTTGGGAATGTTAAATAAATAGAGGATATTACATGGGCACGCGGAGATACAAATCTTATCTTCGAGTGTTGAAAATATCTAACGAGTGAACGAAGTGAACAAGTTAGATATTTTCAACACGAGAAGATAAAATTTGTATCTCCAAGCGCCCATGTAATATTCTGTTTATTATAAAAACTCCAGTGAAATAACATGTTATTTTCACGTGTGAAAATATCAATTTTTCGCACGAGAGATCACCTGATATTTCACTGGAGTTTATATAATGTGTTCTAAAACTTCAGATTACTGTTATGGCCATATGCCTGGGGGAGGGGAGGAAAAACTCCGATCAGAAAAGAGCGGGGATGGCTAAAAGTGGCTATCCAGAAGGACGTTTCAATACATTATATTTACCCCTAAAATGTACCGACTCAAATACGAACAATATTGGATATAATGGTCGCAAAATCAAGACCTTGTTTTTGAATATTTGTGAATACCCTAAAAGGTACCAACGTTAATGGTGAGAGTCTAAAAACCTCTAAAGCCCGATTTACACGGTACGATTTGTTGAATACGATTTGTAGTATACGACTAGTCGTAAGGTTCAAAACGTTCTAAAACTAGTCGTAGGACATTCTAAAACACGTTTTAGAGCGCGAGCGACTAGTTTTCGAAGTTACGACTAGTCGTATACTACAAATCGCATGCGACAAATCGCACCGTGTAAATCGGGCTTAAGATACCCTAAAAGGTATCACGAAGAACCCCCCTCCAATACATAGAAGTTCTTTCCCCTTACTGGGCAAGATGTTTTATACTATTTTGAAATGAGTTATTTTTTAGGGAAAACTATGCTTGTTGAACATTTGTTCGGATGACCATGGGCGATGTTTCAGTCGGTAGTCCATAATTGGAACAATGTTCCCTATTGAAAGTAACAATAAACAGTTCCACTTTTTAAAAAAACAATGGTAATGAACATTAAATGAGATATTTATTTTTTTATTTTTTGGAGGGAGGTGTAGAGAGGGTGGAGGTGGGGGTGGGGGTGGGCAACGACAAAAACAGACTTGATCACATCCTCAACATTGAAACAAGTTACCTGTGCAAGGAAAAAGTACTACAACTAAAGAAAATATAATGCACAATGAGAAAAAAATGTGCACCACTATGGATGACGAAAAAAGATATCACAAAAGACATTAAACTGTAATTACAATAGTCATATTAGGAGGTACAATGTATTGCACAGAAACCTCATCTCAATCAATAAATGTGCTGTTGTAGTTACAGTAATTCATCATCTCAGACAGGCAAATTTGAAAAAGCTCAAAATTTCAACAAGTGAAATTGAGCTCTGACAGATCTTGCAATCATGGTCAATCATAATGTAGTTTTATATCATAAAGTGAATAGCTTCCCTTTAAAGGTAAACAGACTTGTCATATGCTGTCAACTGGCAGATGAATGTTTTTTCATTTTGGAAAAGTTGATAATTTTAGAGAATGCTTTTCACCAAAATGCTGTGAGAGAATATATATTGGAAATTTGATTACCCATTCAAGGCAGTAAGTATTCCAGTGATGATCACAAAAATTTAGCAAGTCTCAATGACAGACAAAATTCGAGACTTACAAAAGGCTTCACTCGATATTTAAGAGTGACCTCTTGCAGAACTTTAAACAGTTTGATATTTTCCTTGGTATTTGATATCAAAAACTGTTAATAAGGTTTTTTATGATGTCCTATAAATTTAAAATATTACATTTTGAACAAATGTACAAATTAAAAAAAATTGAACTTGACATGATTGTTAAGATTTTCATAATGTAATAGAATTATTATTAATATTGGATTTTCTGTAAGTTAATTAGGGTCCTGTGAAAGTTTACAGAGTCTTTAACTGTATCAGATTGTTATTAATTTGGATGAAACAAGTTTTCATGACCAACTAAATCAAAATAAATGGACCCCTGCGGTTGAGAGCGTTTCTCTGTCAAAATCATTTGGACAGCCTGCAGATTTTTGAGGAAACAGAATACACAACAACTAGAAAAAAAATCAAGTGTCAACCAACAAAACTAAAAAACTTGATAAATCTCTTAAAATTGTAAACAAAGTAAGTTTATTTTATGAAAAGCATGCAGTTTTCAAAGCTAACGGATTCCAAAATATAAAAGGGCAAATTTTTTGGCAGTTGATTCAAACCACAAAAAAATATGAAGTTTCAAGATCAAGTTTAATTTAGCCAAAAAAATCACAGTATGTTATAAATAACACGGTGAAAGATTACTCAATAAGGTTTAATGTGTTTTACTAAATCCACAGCTAATTATCAATACTAAACAGGTTTAAGTTTTAATATGCTATAAAAAAAACAGGCACAAATTTTCTTCAAATTTGCCGAGCGAAATTTCGCACGCTGGTGTTTGTAGCCAAAACATTTGAGTTTTCGTCACGAAAATAAGGATGTATATGTATCTTGAACTGAGTTAAATTGCAAAGAAACCATATAAAGCAATGAAAATATTAAACATTTGAAATGTGGGTTCTTGAAATTATAAAATTTAAAGTTTGAAGCCCACTTTAGATAAAATTGCACACGAACCGATTAATGTTAGTTTGTGGCTGGTTTTGAGCGCAGAAAAACTACCTTTCTTCGCTGATTATAATTTACAGATATCTGAACGTTTACAAGCGAGAAATCTGTTATTTTGACCCAAGGAGAAGCCAAAGGAATGACTTTTATGCTGACAAGAGAGATTCGAGGCGTCCAAGTCAACGATTTGCAAGCGGTGCATGGCAAAAACTCATCTAGAAATCATCGAAAATTGCGATAAAAACCCATCAAAATTCACATATTCTCTCACCTTGTTTAACTGTTACTTTATCCCCTTCAATCACATCAGCCATGATGGCAAAATTCTGCTTAAAAATCGCTAAATTCCTGGACAAAACATCTGATATTTTCGCTGAATAAACTTATGAATTTTTCGAGCCCTTTCCGTCTGCATTTGTTGACATCCGGGGACTTCACATTTATCTCATTTCCTATTGGTCCGAAAACAATAGTAAAGTTTTGAAATAATCCATTCTAAATTTACATTTGCTTTTCTAAGGATAAAAAGGTCTATTTGCTTAAAGTGTTTGCATTTATTCTTTAATTCAGCTGCTATAATATTTACTATCATTGACTACAATTTCACACGTTAATTTTATCCAAAAAACGTTTTTACAAAAACTGTTTTTTCATTTTGCAAAGAACGCCTGCCTGAGTTTGCTAAGTGCTTGAGTAGTTGCGTATATCCGCTTACGGCTTGCGTACATTTCCTTAGATTGTTACGTTATTAACTATCTATTGTTACGCTAATCCACGTATTTGTTAGGAATGTAAGAGTGCAATATCTAGAATTCTAGATTGATATTGATACATTAAATCGCGGTTAAACTGCACGTATCAGCACTTATTGAACTGAGTCATTAGGTCTATTACTGTGGTGTTTATGATTATCTTAAACTATCATCATCATCACCACCAATGTCATCATTCATAGTCATTTTTGACATATCATTATCATCGATGTGGATAGTAATTATTACATCGTTTATACTGTAATTACCACTAGGTTTTTCAACATAATTGGTGTTCGCAGAGTATAAACATTTGTTGTCATCAGAATACACAATTTTAATCGTCATCACCTCCCACTTTAGTTCTATTTGGCATGCTGTTATCTCTAGTGAGCATTTTGCTTCATAAAAGAATGATAAGGATCCACGCTTTCTTGATCCGAACATCATATTCGGCATCATCATCATCATCGTCATCATCTAAACGTTATCATCATTTCAGCCATTCGGCTCATTACTGCTAAAACTTTTTTCGATCGTTGTAATAACAATTATTTTAATTATTTTAAGTTTTAGGCATCAAGTATCCATGGTTACCACAGAGGTCAGTGTCAATAAAAAGTGAAACAGCAATTGAAACAACACACGCGATGTTTCAGTTTTAAACTATTGACAAAAAAACTTATGATTGAAAAAAAAAATTAGTGTTTCTTTGTTTAAGTTAAAGGGTGGAATATCAACATAAAAAAATTAGGAACTCATTCAGAACTTTTCATATATATCCATTTCAATCAAGTCGTCTTTCATAAGGTTTTGACTACGAGTTTAATCATACATAATTCACCTAGAAATCTCAGTTTATATATATTATTATGATATCAGTCTTTGATACTTGCGATGGTAATTATTTACAGATATACTGAATATCTCAGTATTCTGGAATATCTATTCTTTATTTATTTATTGTTATTTTTAATTGGGACTTAACTTCAAGTGCGTGCTCATAAGGGGAGTCCACGATAATAATCACAAATTATGTGTGAAAAAAATCAAAAATAAAGTTATAACATAACATGATTATATGATAATTATTGCAATTAGTTAGTAGTATATTTCTATACATTTCATATAAGGAAACAGTTCTAAAAATCGACCTTTACAGACTTGAATTCATTTTTTAAATGTTTTGTACGAGAAATATCAAAAGATGAAGATACTTGAGCTTGTGTATTTCAAACATCTTAGTACCCCAGTCCAAACACCTTATAATCTTGACCCCAGTGAGTCAACTGCGCACACACCCTACCGACACGCAGCAATAAGGCATGGCGCTATCTGCCGATAAGGCACATAACCACTCATGAACAAGCTACCTTGTGACGATTTGTGAGCGCGCAGTCCCATGTTGGGTTAAGTTTCCGTGGAAATGACGCCAAAGGCCAAGGAAGTACATGAGAATCAAGCCTGATATATATCTTACAGAAAAGCTTGATCTCCGACAGGAAAACAATAGCAAAAGAACTGATTGATTAAAGCGCTGGTATGTGGAATGAAAAAAAATCTCAGGAAAAACACTATCATTGCGATCGTATATCACTGATTGGGAAGAATATAATCAGTTACATGATCATACTTCTATGATTAGAAAGTAGTGACCAGAGATCTCTGATTAGGAAGTATTTTTGTTACGATTTTTAAATAGAAATTAAGATTGACACGGTCCATACAACTAGGGGTTTAACCTCCTGTGTGCCGTGCCATTTTCTTCCGATTGTTTTTTTTTACTTATTGATGAATAATGCAATGAATAAAGAATACCGTTTTACCTGAGAAGAGAGCTCTTGACGGAGCTTTCGTAGCTGTCAAGTAAAAAAACATCGGTTGACGTTCACAGTCCATCGTTAAAAGAGAACAAAATTATCAACTTTTTTTGTAAGGAAATTTGATATCAAAACATTCATAGCTTAACACTGAACATCATATGAGCATATTAAGAAATAGTGACGTCATAAATGAAAACGAGGTCAGACGGGCTGATCGACATGAATTTGTCATGATAAAGAAGAAAGGACGTCAAAAATGACAATCAAAATGAGTCTAATATTGCTGGTCACATAGAAACTGAAACAAGGACGTATCACACAATAGTGTTTTGTAAAGTGAAACACTTTGCTGTCACGTTCCAATGTTCGTAACTATAATACCACAGTCGAGTTCCTTGTTTCGCTTTTAGTAGTAACAGAACCGACGTGAACGATATACCTTTCGCTACATTTCGCAAAGTATCACGGGAAAGAAGAAAAAGAGGAGACCTTTCTCTTCATTCCTTCCCGTGGTGCTTTGCGAGGGGTTTTGAGACAAAACAAACGACTGGGGACGAGTCAGGCTCAGGATGATGGCTTAAAAGTCCGATCCTCTCCTCGGGAGGCTAGTCTCCCTTGCAAACTTTGCCTGTGCCAACGTGCAACGATATTCATGTACGAGGGATTATAGGATTAAGTGGCTTGCAATAGAAAGATCATGCTGGTGAGCGTTAATTCGCAAGGCAAAATACAGAAACGAAAAATTCGTGCATATAAACTGAAATTGCGCAGTAACGAAAGCTATTAGTTCAGCTAAGAAAGAGAATCATGTACAAAACATTCCTACGAGCCCACAATTCACTATGGTTGGTTTTAATGCTAGTCAGGAAACAGAAAATCGTTTTGAAAAAAGCGTGGTTTAATTTAATCGATATATCACATTATTTTAAAACATGATTATTACCTTATCAATATGGGAGTATTCCCTGCCCACCCAAGTTCATCCCTCTTCACGCCTCTTTCCTTATTCATCGATTGTGTAGTGCAAAGCTGGGCTTGCCCGTTGTAAGTGCTAGTTCTCACACTTTCCCCAACACATTATCGGGATTTGTCCAGGCAGGAAATAAGACCCCCAAAGACGAGACTGATAAACTATGGCGTACCATCGGGGCCAAAATTCAACATTAACAATTTGACATTGTACATTTGAAATTTGTGCTGATTTCACAATTCGACTTTCAAGTTTATATTGGCTGACCTGACTTAATTTAGTTCTTACGTCGATCCGCCGTCTTTTTGCAACCGTCAGGGAAAGGCTTCGCGATAAAATTCAAGGGTACGGTGTAGGGAGGTTGAATACCCCTATCACCTACTGGGGAATAATTTTTGATATTTCTTGAGCCCACGATGACTGATGGTGATTGGATTGCGGTTGGATATTCAAACGAAGCAAGTTGAATGTTCGATGGTGAAAAGTACAAAGTCGAATCGCGAATGTTGCATGTTGAATTACGTAAAATACAATGTTCAATTCTTGGAAGTACAATGTTGAATTGTAAAGTGACCACAAGAAAATATAAACTTGAAAGTCGAATTGTGAAGTCAGCACAAATTTCAAAAGTACAATGTTGAATTAGCGGGTTGAATTTTGGCCCCGATGGTACGCCATAATAAACCACACAATCATGTTTTTTTTAGATTTATCATATTTTATCAGCTTTGCTTCTTGGGCAAAATCATTCGTTCCCTCATTCATTCATTTGTTCATTCGTTCGTTCAATTTGATCATTTATTTGTCATTTACTAATTTATTTAGTCGTCTATTCATCCTTTCATTTCTCCATTCATCCCCCCGTTTGTTTTATTTATTCTTTGTCACTATCCCCCATTCATCTGCTCATTCATTTAGCCATATACACAATAGCCAGGAAATCAAAGCAACAAATTACAGCTAAATATGGCTCTAGACATGCGTAAAATACAA
Organism: Diadumene lineata; assembly: GCA_918843875.1. Lineage (NCBI taxonomy): Eukaryota > Metazoa > Cnidaria > Anthozoa > Actiniaria > Diadumenidae > Diadumene > Diadumene lineata. Next base: position 7,224,166 of record OU974081.1, read on the forward strand.
GTGTTCCTTCCTATCAGAACTAAACCAGGAAGCCAAATCAAATATATTTTGATACAGAAATTATGTCATCTGCGTTTTGAAGCTTGTCTGGAACAAGACTAAACGGAAATGCCACTCTTTGTCAACCTACTTTCATCAGCCGAAACTTATACGTTTAATGCTAAAATTTTAATTTCAATTTCATTCATATCACTAAACTATTCTTGTTTCTTGTTGTTGTTGTTTTTTTTCTTTTCGTTTTTTTTTTTTTTCAAATACTTTTCATTCGCGTATCCAATACATGATAATATTTTGTGATGTACGTTCTCATACGGCATCCCGTCATGAAAATGACGTCAAAACGGTTAATACGTGAAGTGGAACCACGAGCGCGTGGCAAGATTCAAGGTTTGGTAAGAATATAGGCTGGTTCATAGATAAATAAGATTTTTTTTTTTAATGTGAAAATTTTCCTGAAAAAATTTGAAGTGCGATCGACTGCGGCCAGTTATGGTCAATAATTACCAACTTGTGAGAGATTTATCAAAAGAAAACTATGCAGGAGCGTATTGAACATTTATCAGGGATTTGTCAGCTTCCCGTCGGACTTAAAGTTTGGACGAGAAATATGCATTTCATTTGGCGTTTTATGATGTCAGCAAGCTCGACAGAAACGTCAACACGTCCTGGCAGAGTCTACCAGGGTAGTTAGCCAATCAGCGCTCGAGGAATTTTGTATAGTTATGGAAATTTCTGAAATTTAGTTGCCGTTCTCCATACATAATTTAGAAATGGTATGTGGATAAAATAAAGTAACCGTTTTTATCATCCTCTAGGTTAAAAATATCTCATAGAATTCCCTGTTTTTTCTTGTACTGGCAAAAAATATTGTAATTACGAAACAAGATTATTATCAAGATAGTATGAATTACTTACATAGTACGTGATTAAGCGATACGTGCCATATCATGACAACAATAAATCAATTGTTCCAACCGATGGACGTGGTTGATTGCACAGTTAGTGGGGCAATACTGTATTATAGAGTGCACGCACTAAAAGTGTGCAACACAAATACCACTAAATAGTGCTATTTAATGCTAATTCTATTGTTTTCTTTTGTTTAATTAGTGGTATTTACTACTAAATAGTGACAACTGTTGCACACATTTAGTGTTTGCACTCTACCGCAATTATGTTTATGTATAATAAGAAAAGCGGCAACAATTTGAATATAGTGTTTTTGTGTTTTCCACTTTGGTACTTCGAGTTTTGTGTATGTGAATCGAGTAATAGTACTTTCAAAAACTACTTGAATATAAATTGTCAAAAACTCGATGTCATTACACATAGTTAAGAAGGCTTGCTTGTTTTTTTTATAAGCTCAACTTTGAGTAACGAATGCACGAGTAATGAATAGAAGAAAGAATGAATGACCGTCGAAGAATGAATAAATGAATGCATGGACTGACTGACTGAATGAATGAATAAATGAATGAATGAATGAACTATTGAATGCATGGATGAATTAATGGGCAATTGAATGAATGAATGAATGAATGAATGAATGAATGAATGAATGAATGAATGAATGAATGCATGAACTATTGAATATATGGATAAAAATTTGGATGAATGAATTAGATGGATAGATCGGCAGCTGAATGAATCATGAGTTGAACAATTGAATAAGTGGATAAAACCATTCATCTTAACCTCTTGTTCAATAGAGCCTCCTGAGCAGAGGCAATAAAGCGAAAGAGTGCTACTAACTCGAACTAACACTTTACCTAACACTTTACCTAACACATATTTAAATACAGCTGTAACGCTCAGTGTCATCCAACAACAGTAACAACAAATGTTTCGTGTCAATTCAATGTGATTCGAGATAACAGTATCATCTTCATCTTTAGAACGTTTGCCACTAGAATATATTTAAAATCCGCCGAACACTCGCCGAACGCTCGCCGAACTGATCACTTAACTAACCTGTGCATTACATGCTCAGCTTTCAAAAACATCTTCACTTGTTAGTTCAACCAAATCACTTTCCAAAAAATAACATAATGAAAGCAGCGTAATATCATTTTCGATTCAAACAAAAATTTGCAAAATCCCTGGCTTTCTTAAACAAAATCCGATCTCGGTCAGCTCAGTTATCGAGCATGCATGAATTCTAAGTGATTCGAAGGCGGGTCATTACTACTGCTATTCATATGAACCGTTGTTTTGTGAACTTGCTTGAAGTTATTTCAGTTGTCGGCCAAGGTGTCAAGATATCACAAAGCTAAAAGAACAAAACACGACTTTTTATGTAGATCTCTATGACTAGTTGAGCATACCAAGAAAATCAGAAATCGTCTCTTTTTTATAAACGCAAGACCGTAATTATAGGAGCCTGAAGTTATGTTTATGGTGTGACCATGAAAATTCAAATGATTGGCTTCTGTCTGTAATAATATTGTTTGATTCCATCATACAGCTGTTCTTGAAAAGGTTGTCTAGTTGAAATACTGATTTAGCAAATAACAATGTCATTTGCATATATCAAGTTTTCAGTTTTCTTGTTTTAAATCAGTACAAAGCTGCTCATATTTTTTTGCTATAAGTTATTTTGCTCATTTTGACTCATCATTTCTTAACAAATCAAAAATCATGAGATATGCAAATGACTTTGCTATTTGCTAAATCAGTATTTCAACTGGACAACCACTTCAAGATTATAGCTGTATGTTCAAACTGAAACAATGACAGTTAGTGTCGTTTTCGCAAGAGTGAGAAACGGTACGGTTGCGATAACGCTTCACGCTCGATACGGCAGATAATTCGAATTTCAATGTTTTCTTAGAAACTATGGCTACGATGCGGTATGGTACTGTTTCCCTCTCAAACGAAAACGACTCCCTATACAAAATATAAAATGATAAATAGCCGATGAAATGCTAATCCCTCTTCGATGGTTAGAGCCACTTTAACTGTGATCAGCGATACAATAGCGTCTTGATGACGACCTAATTGTCCATTTATCACAAGACAGTAAATCACGTATATCCTGTAATGCTCTGCCTCGACAATATAATATCAAAGGGCGGATTCAGGGGGTGTTCTGTACTACATCGAATACCCCCTTGCGTTCTTGATTAATGCTCAGTGAAAGTCAAATGTCTGTAATCATCACTATGTGCTTACACAGTTCATAGGTTTCTTCCCCTATACTGGCTCTATTATGGTGACTACAAGTATGGTTTTTGATACTGTTTCAATTTTACGCTCCAATCCTGAAAAACTTTATATCCTAAAAAAAATTGCGGGACTTTCCTCTACACGATTTCTGGATCTAGTAATTTTCTTTGGAATTTTCTTCTGCTTCCAAAAGTTTCATATCATTATTCTTTTACAACGAACCGTCCGGCCGTTAAAACCAGCTGCGAAAGAATTCTTCATCGGGTACCAGGAAAAAGAATAAATGCCATTTTGAGATAGCGTGAACGATTTGACATCGTGAAAATGCGCATATGGCAATTATTAAAAAAAAAACTCTAATTCAAATAATACATGCAATGATGGTGTGCATTACTTATATTTCCTAACGAAATGTTATACACAACAATTGGCAATTTACATTGAATTGATTTATCTGAAAAGGAATTTAATAAAGCTCAAATATATTTCTGAAACTGCAATACAACTTTTTATCATTCATCGTTTTCTTTATTTTTCACTTTCTTGTATCTTTCAGCGTAAATTTGTTCCAGTTTTTTTTCTAGTCCGACTCTCTTTTTCTTTCCCTCTTTCTTTTGTTTCTATCCTTGTTTTCTTTCTGAATTTGTTCTTTTTCTTTTCAAAAGGTGAACAAAGCACCGTGGTCAAGAACTCATATAAAAGGATAAAATTACGGGCAGATAATTTCAAAAATAAACACATGGGGCAAGACTTGTGGTTCATATGCCCATGCCTATGTTTCGACACTTGAAATTAATGAACTCAACAAACCGCATTTAGTATTTAGTCATATTATCTACAAAGTGTAATATATTCATTATGATACAAGATTGGATTTAAATGATGTTGGTTTGTGCGACAATAAAAATCATATGATGTGAAACATTCATTTTGATCAATTTTTCGTTTATAAACCATGCGGTGTTGAAAATGATCACACAAAAAAATGAAATGAAAGTAATAAAATAAACTAAAATTAAGTGAAATGCATTATAGTAAAACTAGAGTTTGGATTTTAGTTATTCAATTACTTTTAAGAATTAAGAATACAATTGACATTAAGATAACAGGAAAAAAATATTACTTTGTTTTCATTTACCTGAAATTTTAGCAACAGGAACCGAAATTTTTATCACGCGCACAATTATTATTACCAATTTTTCATTTTCAAGTTTCTTTTTATGAGTATTTTCCATTCATTTTTGTTATAATGAAATTCAAAAGAAAAAGTGTTAAAAAACAGTAAAAACAATATAAAACTTGCAAACATTGATTATTTTGGATAGTATTTTCTTCTATTTTAATTTTGAAAGAAATGAATAACAAAATGTGTTTTGTATTTCACTAACCTGAGGTGAACGACGCAAGAGTCTGTACAGGACCATCAGATTTCAAAGACCGACCCAACGCCGGTATTCCACAAAAAAACATTGCACTCATCGGTTGCCCAGATGAAGAATTTGACCGTCCGCCACAAGGTTAAAGTAATTCAGTGGTTCGTCCAGATAATCGGAGCAAAATGTACGTTTTGAGCGCAGTAATTGGTTATTCCTTGAATCGTCTATATAAGAGAAATTTGGATGAAAAGTTTGCCAAGATTTCCGTTGGGCTTGAGTCGTTTGCGCAAAGTCGATTTTTCGTCACTTTCTTTTCCTTTTCGTTCTTCTACGATAAAAAAAACCTCTCTAACTGTACTCCAGTAATCGTAATTTAGGCCGATGTAAATGCTTGCGGTTTTTTTAAGAATCGTGGTTTTATAATCCCAGAATAGTTATTTATATAGTGACTCAGTTTGCTCAGTTGTATTTAGAATTCAATATGACTAAATCTCTGTGATTTCGCTTGGGTCAATGAGTCCAGTAGTTCAGCCTCGTGGTAAAGATGATTATTTTTCTGGGCTAATAGATGTAGTGGATCTGTCGGCTTTGACCATGGATTCTGGTCTTGTGGTTTGAGCGTCTGGGCAATAATTTATAGCTTATTTGAAAAGTCCAGGGTTTAAACTCCAGATACTCAGCTGTTCGTGTTTGTGTGTATTCGCGATGATTTGATTGATATAGCAGTGGTGCAGTTTCTCCTCTGTAGAATATAGTTATGTAAGTTCTCGGCTTTTCACTTGTCTTTAATCACAAACTTAAATCTTGCAGGCAACATATCGTCTTTAATTCGCGATGTTATGATTGATGTACTAGTGGTCTAAATATCGCCTCCAAAATCTTGATCCTCAAATATTGTTGATATAAACCTTGAACAGTGTTCTAAATTCACTTCCAGATGATCCGTGTATTACCAGTGTATTATCCAACTAATGTCTCTGTATGTTTATAAATCTTGCGGTTTGGCCTGACCTGCATTAATATAAAACTTTTTTTTTTCTGTTTCGCTTTTATTATTAGCGACACGCAAACACAGTTTCCGGTTCCGGTTCATGTTACTTCCGGTAGAAACCGCAAGGAGTGTTGAGAGCGGCACGCTATTGGATCAGCGTTTGTTCTCCCGCCCAGGTACTTCAAGCAAATTTCGCATTGAGTATTTTGGTATAGGAAAACGTGAAAAGATGGTTAGTAATATACTAGTTTTGACTGCGTCGGTGTTTGGAATAAATGGTTATGATTTGAATCACCGTGAAGATATGCAGAAAACTGACTTTTCGGATGTTAGTCCCTAGTCGGACTAGATATGTAGAAAATTGCAGAAAAGTGAAGTTTGGATTCGTAAGTACTCCTAGGCCTGGAGTAACACTCAGTGTCTCAAAATAATTGAGGGGAAATTAGTGCTTTTGAAACTACATTTTCAAATGGTTAGAATTTCATGTCTTCTTGGATAAGGACAATTAACAGGAGGTCCCAGGGCCCATGGTAATTGGTGAAAGCTGTTGTGGTGTCCCTGCCTGACTTTGAAAGAAGGAAAATAAAATAAAATAAAATAAAATAAAATAAAATAAAATAAAATAAAATAAAATAAAATAAAATAAAATAAAATAAAATAAAATAAAATAAAATAAAATAAAATAAAATAAAATAAAATAAAATAAAATAAAATAAACGGTGATTCAAATTATAATCTTTTACTCAACTGTAGTATATAGAAAAAGTCTAGTGTAGAACAATAAGTCTAGTGTGAACGAAGTTCATAGCTTTGAATTCATAAGGGCCAAGAAGGCACTTGACGGGTCAGTCTTTGTCGGTCCGGCGGGACGACGTAAAAAAGTCTTTCTGCTTCAAAGAAGATCTAGAAGCAAATTCTTGACTCAATCCCAGTTCCTATGCTTGAAATATTGGAATTGATCGTAAGATAAAGACATTTCCTTTCAAAACACGCGAGTTCTGTTGTGAGACATGGCCTCTGGCAAAAGCCGCCCGGGAGTCAAGACGTCAGGTGCATCTGCCATGCATGCAACCAAGAGAGTATGAGATAAGAGAGCTTAGCATTAGGCTTTGCACTCATCAGGGGATCTTTTCATTCTATTTTTAAACTAAAGTTATTTCGGGAAAGGAACGTGTTGTCCAGAATGCAGGAGGCGCGGTCGCACCGTCAAAACATCTCAAGACAAAAAAGCGGAGATTGTTAACAAGTTTCTAAAAATAGCACGAGTAGAGCCCCTTATGGGGTCCGAGAATAAGCTCTCTTATCTCATACTCTCTTGATGCAACATCACTACTATACAGCTGAACACGAAACGAAACCTGATTAGAGAATTCTGCGCTCAATCGTGAGATAAAAATGTACTATTTCCACGCATCCATTTGATGGTCATAAACCCAAAAAACAGTGCGTACTTTATGATTAAGTAGAATAAACAAAAAAAACCTGCACAAAATTGTAAAGTCAGAGGCCGGTGCCCCCACCCCCCTCGATTAATTTTTATAAATAATTATTTTAATTTTTGATGATAATCAGTATTTTTTTTATTTGTGAACCTCCCTTCACAATTTTCAGACCATTTTTTGATTGTCCCCCCCCCCCCCTTTCAAAATTTCTGGATTCGCCCATGAATGTTGTGCTTTTATAGCGCATTTCACCTAATTAATGTCTCAATGCGCTTTACAATCTCTACTATTTCCAGTATGTAAGCAATACTGTAAGCAATAATCCCTTTTATAAGCACTACATTTCATTACGTTACACAAAATTGTAAGGACCGCCTACAAGAGACAGATAGTGCAATAAAGCAATTCATCGAAAGAAGCCCGGGAAGAGGGACTCCGGGGGGTAATCGATGATGTTCGTCGTATCTTTTAGGGGTAAAAATCAATGATTTGGTCTCGTTTAAGGTTTAAAATGAGATTTGTCCTTTTGAAAAACGTCCGGTATTTTTTTGGGGTATCCCCAGTGCCTCCCCCAGGGGGAAAGATCTGAGGGTTCCTTAAGGTGGACACAACCCCCCTGCTTCTTTTCTTTGATTATTAACAAATTTTCAATAACATGAAAAGTGCTTTATTAATGTATAATACATTAAATTTACGCTAAATATCACTTTAAGTATATTCTACAAAATATGAATATGAAATGTCTGTGAAATCTGATATATTCTAATCGTTTCTACATCTATTATACATCTAAAGTTTTTAAAGGCAAAATGAAGTATATTTATTCTAAAGAAATTTGTAAAAAATAATTTGATACAAAAATATAATTGTGTATTAGCTCCTAATGGGCTATTTGCTTGCACATTTATGAGCTCGGGACGCCATGGAAGAATCTAGGGAGGGGCTAGATGGGACTGGTTTCCCTACCCCCTATTTAAACCTTTAAAATCCACAAAAAAGAATGAAAAGAAAAGAAAAAATAACTATATAAAATACGCCTTCTACCGTTGGCGAATAAAACCATTATTTACAGTGCATTTAGGTTTTGTCTGTGCAAAATGTTCAACCCCCAACGCCTTGTTTGATTCTGCCTATGGAGGCCCAAAGATAAAAATCAAGAGAAAATGAGAAGAGAACCTATCCCCAATACTGGGCTTTGCACACATCATAAGCCTCGTTGAGTCTATTTATTGCCACCGAGTTATTTTAAGAACGGAACGTGATTGGAATTTTGTGCTGGTGTCGAAGATGAAAATGAATTAGAGCTTTTCAAATTTGCAAAAGCAAAACTTAACAATGCTGGATATATAAACACATTCCCCAGTCGTCTTTCTCTTAAGAATAAGGTTTTAGTGGGATTGGTAACAGTTTAAAAATAGCCTGGTTTCTAAAACTAGCAATAGCGTGGTTTCTGATGTTCTCTTGATACATTTCTTGTTTAAAAATGTCAAATTGCCTGGCTCCTTGCTTCCACTGCTTCCAATTTGACAATCACCATTACTTCTCACTGATAACACATGTCAGTTTGGTCTATTCGTCTTATTCTATTGTATGAAAGCTGAACAGAAAGTCTCTAAAAAAATATAAAAAGGCACTTAAATTTAAGTGGAAGTAGTTTTATACATATACAAAGACATTTTTATTTTTGGAATAGCTGTCTTGAAGTAAATTACTACTGGAAGCCCTATATTTAGAATTTATAGTCCAAATCTCTTTTTTCACATGACGTCTTCATGAACATGAAATGGTAATGGTTTCACACATTTTCAACACATTGCATGAGACACAATATCATCACAGGAAGCCCAAAATAGCAAACGTTTTGACATCAAATTTGCAGATTTTTGGGGTACCTGTGTAATCACCATATCACCACAGGAAGCCCAACTATTTAGAGTTTAGAGTCTTGTGTGGTGTCCATGTTAATGGTATCAGCTGGTTTCTGGACATCATCATGGATGTGATCTGGTAAGGGTTTTCCACGTGTCTCAGGAAGGAAAATAGTGGCGATGCCTGCAGACATGGAGGCTGCTCCAAAGATGATGGCTGGCGCTAGAAGAGGAGTGCTGTCCTGCGGAGTGTAGTGACATGTTAGACAATGATGACAATAAGACAATTTATTTATTTGTTTGTTTTTTGTTTATTTATTTTTCTAGGCAGAAATAAATTGATTTATGTTATATAAATGAGTACAGAAAGGAACAGGCTGTTTGTAATAACTTCCAGGCTAAATACAAAGCAGACAGACAGAATGAATAGATATATAGGTTAGTGAATTGACCAATGAATGAATACACTAATGTTCAAAAGAAATAATTAATATATAGATGAACAAATGGATAGATGAATAGATAGATGAATGGACAGATAGATAAATGATTGTTAGAATGAATAAATGAATGAATAAATGAATCAATGAATCAATGAATAAATGAATGAATGAATGAATGAAAAAATGAATGAATGAATGAATGAATAAATAAATGGATGAATGAATGGATTAATGAAGAAATGTAGAAATAAATGAATTAATAAAATTTAATGAATTAATAAAATTTAATGAATGAATGAGTGAATGAAGGAATGAGTGAATGAAGGAATGAATGAGTGACTGAATCATTTAATCAATCAAATAATAAATAAATGAAAGATAGATGAAAACCATGAATGCATGAATTAATTAATTTTAATATCAAAATGGGTAAAAAAGAAGGAATGGAATAATTGATGAATTAATGCATTGAATAAATGAACAAATAAAAAAAGTAGAAGATAAAGTGCAAAGAATATAAGTAATTTATATACCGCAACATAGGGTGCAGCCATGCCTCCAATACGACCACAGAGTGAAGCGAATCCAACTCCAGCAGACCTGAAAACAATAGATATATAAATCTAAATATCAGAATGACTTTGCGTGCACATACATGAAATAGAATAGAATGACCTCTCTATTTCTCAGAATTAATCCAGCCCCCCCCCCCCCAGGCAAATGGTATTTTACTATATTTTGTTCAAGCATGGTTAATACTTATTTCAGAGCCAAAATTCCCACCTATGAATGAAGATAATCTCTTTTTTTTTTTGAAAATCAGTAATTTATTGATTTGCGCCCCCCACCCCCCCTTTCAAAATTTCCTAATCATTTTTTTATTAGTTCCCACCCCTTTCAAAAATTTTGGATCTACCACTGTATACATTAATTGTCCCTGACAAAAATCCTAGATCTGCAAATTCAACTTATACAAGATAGCAAGGAAAAGAGAAATACCTGATGACAGTTGGATAGAGCTCTGCAGAGTGGATGTACACTTGATAGTATGCGGCAGATATGAAAAACTTTCCTATCAATGCTAATGCCATCACTGCTCCAGAATACTCCACGTGTTTACCTACACACAAACAAACAATGATACATAAATCAATGGATAGATGAATGGTTGAATAAATGAATGGGTGTTGATTGAACAACTGCAATAAATGAATAAACAGTTCAATGAATGAACAAATGAATGAATGGATGGATGGATTAATGAATGGCAGAATGGATGGATAAACAAATGAATGAATAGATAAATAAATGAATGATGCAGTCATCACTTGATGAATAAATGGATGAAAGATTGAATGGCTGAGTGGAAGAATGGATGAATGAATGAAAGGTTTGATAAATGGATAGATGATGATAAATGAATCTACATTTATTGAGTTGGTAAAGTCTATTTGAATATATGAATCAATCTTGTCTTTGTGTCTTCCATGACCATTTTCACATGATTAATTTAAACCAGGAATATGCCAGCTGTCTCGACTAGCTTATGCTATTTACAGCTGACATGTACCTATAAATCTGGTAACTGACCATTGTACAATATTATTTTAACTAAAGGTACAAAATAAACATTGACTTGACTTGACATTACTATTGTTATTTTCCCATTCATTTCAGGATATGCTGCTAGTCCAAATTAAACTATTTGTGCTATATTACCAGTTGTTGGTTTCTAAAAAATTAAAATGTTAGAGTGATCATCAGATTACTGAGGCTCAATACAATAACATTGTAATATTAAAAAAAGATTTTGTCGGCTTTCATACACCAAAAAAAAATATTTTTTTTTAATGTGAAACAAAAAAGAAGATATGAAAAGGGAACAATGGGGAGAGGGGGTTGAGAGGTCCTCCAATTCACCCTGTTTGGATCCACCACTCAGGTGAAAGATATACACTTACCCAGTGCCTGTATTGGTACAATGCACAGTAATGCAACACCACCAGTCACATAATAGCCAACAAGTGGCATGCGTCTGTTAATCCTTTAAATATAAGACAAATAGAGGATGCTTTATTACAAACATTGGCTTACTATTATCTGCAAGTGTTTATTTGCTTGTTTGTTTTATGTTGTTTATTTGTTTTTTGTCTGTCTGTTTGTTTGCTTATCTAATTTGCACATTTCTCAGTCAGTCTGCCAGTTTGTCTGTCTGAAGTTGGCAGTATGTTGTCTTCGGTCTGTCTGTCTATCTGTCTTCGGTCTGTCTGTCTATCTGTCTTCGGTCTGTCTGTAAGTAGTTGTCTGTCTGTAGTTGTCTGTCTGTCTGTTTGTAGTTGTCTGTCTGTCTGTTTGCCGTAGTTATCTGTCTGTCTGTATTTGTCTGTCTGTGTGTCCAGCTGTATGTCTGTCTGTCTGTCTGTCTGTAGTTGTCTATCTGTCTGTCTGTCTGTTTGCCTGTAGTTATCTGTCTGTCTGTATTTGTCTGTCTGTGTGTCCACCTGTATGTCTGTCTGTCTGTTTACCTGTCAACCAGGTAGCCAGCTAGGATATAAGCTGGGATTTCTACCAGACCAGATAGAGCAAAGTTGATGTAAAAATCGCCAGAAAGATTACCAGAATTGAAACTGAGTCCATAATAGACACCACTCACAACCAACCTTAAAAAAGAGATGTGTAGTTCCAGAATATTTTCAGAAAATATCCCCCAACACAGAAGACCCTTCAACCTCTCTGGAAATGCACAATAGCATTATGTGGACCGGTTAGCTTAGTAGGTAGAGCATTGGACTACAGTGCGGGACACTGGAAAAAATTACAAAAAACCAAGTGTGTTTATTTACCTGATTTTGCAATATCCAAATGAATAAACATGGAAAAAAGGCTTTTTTTTGGAAAATCTCAGAAAAAAGCCTTTTTTCCATGTTAAATTATTTGGATATTGCAAAATCAGGTAAATAAACACACTTGGTTTTTTGTAATTTTTTCCAGTGGGAGGTCACGGGTTCAATCCCTGTGGCCGGACCAACACTCAGGGTCTTAAATTATTGAGGAGAAGTTGCTGCCTTTGTTTCTCCATCTACATATGGTAAGATCTTCACGTCATCTCGGATAACGACGTAAAACCGGAGGTATTAAATGCGCTATATAAGCACCTCACATTTATTTATTTATTTATTATTACTTTAAGTCCAACAATATTGAAAATGTCTTACCCACTTGCATAAATCACTACTACAGTACCACAAAGAGTAAAATTATCAGCCACATATATGACAACCATGGCTGAACCTTGCGTACAGGAGGTTTTATGTGCTAATTGGTTGTATGTAGGATATACAGCATCCTCTTTGCTGGCAGAGTCTTTCATCTTTGTGATTCCTGATGAGAAGAGGAGAGAGACTCTGCCAACCCAAGAAGCTTTGTTTGGTACGCTGCCGTCCGGAACTATTGACGAATAAAACCAGTTCCATATCTGGTTTGACTGGAAATAAGCCGATTAGCTGCCAAATTAGGTAGCATCACTGTGGGATACTCGACCCCCACTTTACCACATGCATTCAAATTGCTTGGGTACCGAAGAGTGTGCGTGATAAGAAATTCAGCCTTAAATGGGCAGAGTCTCTTTTTCTCATCAGGAATCACTAGCAGGGAAACAGCAGATCCAGGAATTGAAGAATTAAAACAGGGAGCTGGAATAATATATTAAGGTATATTCCAGAGCATGGAACCAAAGCAATGTAGTGTCACTACACAATATAATCACCTTATGAGTTTCTGCGCACAATAAATAGGTAACCATGCCAACCCATTTCACGTCCATTCACTTACCAGGACCACCCCTCAATCACAGATATCTTGAACAGATATCTAGTGCTGAACAAATGCCAGATGTGATAGGTCTTCCTTGACTCTGTTGTCTTCTTTTGCTGGCTCATGTCTAAAAGGACATCAAAATCACTTTCATTGCATTTGTTACCATTCATCATAGCTATCTTGTTCAGAATTGTCTTGGCTTCTTCATATCTACCACAGGCTGCAAGCCATCTTGGTGATTCTGGTACAACACTGAAAGGATAATAAAGGCAAACAAACTAAGGAACAGAACAGAATTATCATAGTTGAAAAATGTGCTTTGACAATTTTATTGAATGGTGTATATTTTGTTATATTTACCAATAAAAATATCTGAATGGAGCAATTTTGTTCTCTTTGACAACATTTTATTTAAATGAGTGTATTTATGTTGTACATAATATTTACATTAACATGCTTACTACTTAATTTTTACCAGGGGGGATTATGGAATTCTGATTGGAGGAATCATGTTAACATTACATCCAAACTTATTGTATCTCTTGAGACCTTACAGAAACATACTAAAACTTTAAATAAGATATTTGATTGATTGCATAGTTTTCTAATAAAGTTTTAAAATGGCTGGTCACAACATATTTGGCTGTATAACAATTTGCACAGACCATGGACCAATCAACTATTTATACATACCAGTAATACAAGGCAAACAGGACATTAGGAATTGTAATTGTAAGACTGAATGGTTTCCAATCTCTAACCAGGTAAGCTAACAGAGCCTCTAGTGCTATACCAACACCATACGATGACTGGACAATTGTATTTGCCCAGTTACGCATATCTGGTGCTACCATCTCTGCCATAAGTGCAAACGCCGCTATCAGAGTACCTGGAAAATCATTCAAAATGTTTGTTGGAATAGACTTCAAGGAAAAGCAGGAGGATAAGTATGACTTGTAGGCAGAACATATTAAACAAGAATTCTAAGAAATGTAGAAAATAGATCACCTTGTTCCCCCTCCCTCCCTCCTTGAAATCAATGTTAGGCCTATTACAAAAAAGGTGACCATAAAACACAGGAAAAAATTCCCAAAATGGGTTTATTTTGGATTATGGTTGGGAAAGTGCTACGAAATCCAACATTGGGTTCAAATTTGGGATTCTCAAAATGGGTTTATTTTGTGTTATTGTTGGGAAAATGCAACAAAAACCAAAATATAAAAAAAAATTTCCTGCGAAAGGTTTTGACCTAATCAAGCACCCTTACCCACTTTTCAATGAACTACCCCCCTTCCCTCCCCCAGGATGATCATGATGGAGGTGAGAGTGTGGTTGAAGATTTACTGCCAGGAACTCAAAACCCTGATTCTACCACAGACTTGAAATTTTAATTTTTGTGGCTACTGCATTGTAGCGGTGTAGTCATTATGCCATCAATTCATGTCCATCCCTCTTTTGTCCATTAAACTCCTTTTAAGGAATTATTGTTGAATGATGTAAACTGGTGGCGTGGGTGATCGAGTGATTAAGCCTCTAGCCTCTCACTGGTCTGGTCTGGCTTTGAGCCCCGGCTTGGGAGCTGGATAATTTATAAATTCAAAAATCTTTTTTTTTTTACTTTCATTATATTTTTAGAGCATGTAACATAGATCTGAAAAAAAAGAGGGAACAGAATAAAACAGATCACATTATTTTTTGAAACTAACTTTTCTTGAAAAAAAATACTGTTGCTATCCACAACTGTTTCTCACTAGGCTGAAGACACATGTGCCTTGAAGGCGCCTATTTTGATATAATCCTACCTAGCTCAGGCTAAAAAAAAACAAATAATGTGATAGAGTCATATGAACATTTTCATATAAAATAATCAAAATGTTGACCTTCTTACCTCCACTGCAAATCCCAAGAGGAATCCTCAAAATCACATACATTGTGAAGTTGACTGAAAAACTTTGAATCAAAGACGACACAAATTGAATAAACATAGTGGACAAGAGAGTGACACGTCGGCCATAGCGGTCAGATATCCACCCAAATAGATAGGCACCAACCAGTTTACCAGCGTAGAAGATGGTCTTTGTGAGGGGAATGTACTTTTTAGCATCTTCACAGATTATATCATACTAGAAACAATAAAATTACATTAATGTCACATTTATTCTAATACACAACCAATGTCATGCGTTTTTTTAATATTGTCATTTGTGCATTTTTCACACGAGCCCTGGTTCCGATAAATCAGATTTTATATCTTCAATTACACCGTATTGATTGTACTTTGCACATATAGCCTCCATTACTTCATTCATTCATGACACTCACTCATTAGTCCATCATTGATTAGCAGGGGCGCAGTGTGGTCCTTTTTTCAGGTACACACAAATACATATGATCTTTTTAAACTGAACAAAAAATACTGCATTCTTGTTTTCATGCTTAGATTCAATTTTACAATTTAATCAAAGTTTTTTCTTTCATCAAGTCTTGGTTGCGTACAAAAGCAAGTAAAAAATTCAAATTTTCGGTAACTTCAAGTATGCACATGTGTATATGTGTATAGGACACTGTGACGCCCCTGATTAGACTCCATTAGATTTTTTACATAAGGCCAACAAAACATGAGGGTAAAAATTTCATCCTTTAATTTGATTGAATTAAATTAATGCATATACTTACATCAGTGGCAATTGAAGTAAAGTCAGTGTGATATTTCACGTCTCCACAATAGGTCTTATTATGCCATATCTGACAAACTGCTTTTCCAGACACATTTACATTTAAATTACCACAAGAGATCTGGTCTTTTACTTTCCTGGCAGCAAATGCTGGTGCATATGTATACCAGGATTGTGGTATGATGGCCAGGAAAAGTAAAAACCACTGAACTTTCTGGAATTTGGAGAACTCGCCAGTCTTCTTAAGCAAGTTATCAAATTGAGTTTTGGAGTAAATGCGGGAGGACGACTGCGTTTCTTTTTCCTCTGATGACATCACTGAAACAGACATATTTGTTTGCGTGTTTACATGAGCGGATTCAGGATTGTTTCTAAGAGGGGGTGCATCATCTTCAGCAGGGGGTGTACTACCAAGTGAACATGAAATACTGACTTTATTCTGAAAAAATATTTCACAAAACAAGGGCTTGAAATCCTTCCAGGAAGTGCCCTCCCTGCACTCCTCGCCTAGATCCACCAATGGTTTAATGGTTTTGTTTCACAAACCAAAAATAATTTCAAAAAGAAATATGGACAAAAATTCCGAAAATTCCTTACTACTTACTACTGTAAATCATGACCTTTCATATATTGTGTTTTGTGCAAAACATGGAATATGCTCTATACAATCTATGTGTTCTATGCAATCTATGTATTCTATACAATCTGCGTGTTCTATACTGTCTATATGTGTTCTATGCAATCTATGTGTTCTTTACAATCTATGTGTTCTATGTAATCGATGCGATCTATAAAATATAGAGAAAGAGCCAAATCATTTACAACAACATACCTTCACATTGTTGTTCCACTCAAACTATCCAATACAAAAATATAAAAGTTTTTAAAACAGCTTTCGATAGTCTTCTGCAGCATTAAATTATGAATAAATAAGTTTAATTCATCTGATCAAATGGTAAGTCTGCACAGCAAAAATCAATTACAACTGGAAATCATTCCTAGTTATAGAGCCAAAACAATTTGCCCTTTCGCTCACCTGAAAAGTCTTCATGAAATTGATAATTCTTACCTTTATTTTACCATTAGCAACAGACTTCCAAAAAGTGCTGTTTTTCACGCAGAAAAATTCCAGTTAACATCGATAAACGGCTCAAAACAAACACAAGTTGAAACTCGACACGGAATTTGTAACTTATCACGTGTGTAGGGACGTGCTCGGCGCGCGCGGTGATCAAATTTCGCGCCCGAAATGTGGCGGGAAATTTTTATTTTGTTTGTTTACTTGATTTATGCGATTTTTTTGTTCCTTTTTCCTTTGTTACTTTCATGTTCGCCTGCTTCTGTCAAAATATGATAACCTGTGCATCTCCTAGGGGTTTCAGTAAATGTGAAAATTAATTTTAGCCAGGAATTTATCATACGATTGAGGAAACTGTCAAAACCACCAAAAACATCATCACTGCCAACATAATCATCGTTTTTGCCACCATACCATAATTTAATAATGGTCACCACCATCAGAGTGCAATTTTACACAGTAGTTAGACATCCACAATCATCCCGGGGGGGGGGTGAGGGGTGCTTGATCCTGTTTCTGATGGGGAGGTCCCGCTAGTACCTTAGAACCCTGACCCTATTCAAGACAGTAAAATCTTGAAAACCTGAATACCCTATTCAAGAGACATTGGTAAAATGTAGATCCTATCCATCCCATAGAGATGGCAATGTCATTCATTGTTGACATTATATTCTATGAGATTCAAATATCAACATCCTGTTTTTAAACAGACAGTAAATATAGGGAAAGCACACCTCTATTAAGACAACTTAAAGTAGATTGTATGCCCTATTTATTTGGCAGAAGTCCCAGTATAGTAAATATAAGGGAGTATCCCCACCCCCCAAAAAATCACATCACCACTGCAATCATCACCATTATCACAATTAGCCTAATACAGCTTTTCAGTTGCACTAAGGCCTTGATAGCATGTTAATTATTCTTTTGAATTTGAAGGAAAGTTGTTATTTTGTTCACATTATCAGACTGCAGCCAAATAAATTATGAGCATGCTATGAAAGCCTAGGTGCAACTGAAAAGCCCAGGGGGGGGGGGGGACTCCGGGCATAAATGGTCGGGGATGCTTGTCGGAATTTTTCAAAAATACCCCTAAAAGATACCGGACGTTTTTCAATAGGGAGTGGCTTCACAAGTTTTTCATCCCTAAAAGATACCAAAACCATGGGTTTCAGTGGCTTTCAACCCCAAAAAGATACCAAAAAGTAAGAATTTGGCAAATTTCACATTTTTAAATCCTAAAAGGTACCAAATCGTTGATTTTTACCCCTAAAAGATACGACAAGCATCCCAGATCGTTTACACTCAGAGTCCCCCACGGGCTGAAAAGATCTATTAAAGAATTAATGTGTTGTCATAGATGATGTAGCTGGCAGTAAATCATCAGTCAACTATGTCCTCTAAAATTTGAATAAAGTTTTTACACTGCAAGTACAGAAAAGAATTTGTCAAAACTCAAGCCAGAAAAACATGGTTCAAACAGGAAATAATAAAATTCTTATAATATTGACTATATATATTCATGCAAATGTGTAATACTTGTTTTACTTGATTTCTCTGTTGTATTTGACAATGTTGACCTAATTATATACAATATGCTATTAAATTGATTAAAATTAATATTAAATTTGAGTTATAAATCATAAGTTCAATTTCAGACTTGTAAGATTTTATTCAAACCTGTTTAAAATATGTTGAAATACTGCTCACAAATTCATCATGATAAATTCAATTAGTATTATGTTAGTGAATATTCTCAAAGGTTAAAGAATGATAATCAATAAACAAGAGTTGCATTGTAGCCTTTGCCTTGCTCTAATCATATCTCTTGCTACAATTTTGGTATTGTTCCAGTCTCATTTTGCAGAATGCATGGAAAGCAGTCAAAGCTCGATTGTTGATGCTATATTTGTATAGGTGAATTAGGATCACTGCCTTGCTTTGATTGCTCCACTGCAGCAAGAAGAAAAAGATTTTTGAAAGTCTAATTTTGATTCATATTGCTAAATCTATTTAATATGTTCATAACTCTTATGTCAAAAAATAACAATTTGAATGCACTGTGATAATTATTGCATAACAAATAGTCTTGGGTTCAAACTGTTTAAACTCTACTGACTACACACTCAGATGGACACAACACCGTAATCAGCATAACAACTGGGTCCCATTTAGGCTTTCAAGTTTGTACAACCAGCACTCCAGTGGGCAGATCGAGTCAACTATTCCTATCTTTTTTACAACTGTTTCTTTATATACACCGGCACAGTCTACACTTGTATTTTGCTGGCTTTTTTATCTCTTTGAGTCAACAGCAGTTTATTTTCTTGACTACGAGACTGAACTTAGCTCAGGCTACAAAGTTACCAACAGTGTCATATCAAGTGTCTTTTGCAAAGGTTACAAACACACAGAAAATCACGGTCCATCAACACTGCTTAATCCTGGGTACAAACATCCATGAAACTCTGGAAGTTGTTTACTTGAATGAGTATTAACCTTGGTCTGAAAATTCAAAATCAGATAATAACACAAATATAGCAACCTATGTATAGATATATCTATTTCGAAAAACTATGTCAGGAAGAATAAGGGAATACTGGATGCAGATTTAACAAACGAAGCATACTGTGGGGTTCCAATTATGACAAGAACTAAGCAGTAATTTTATTCAAATCAGTGTCATTTCCTCAAGTTGAAGATCTCAGATAGTCAATAAAATGGTATGTGTATCTTCTGTAGCTATTCATCAAAAAAACATTACCCATTAGACGTTTTTCAGTCATGCAATGGACATCCGCAATCCGTTATTCATCATTGCTGTGACCTTTTTTCTAAATAGGTGCATATGAAATCATTAGTGAATTTTAGGATCAATAAACCCTTGGTCAAAGGTAATTAAACGTTTTACTGACTGAAAATTGTCCACTGACTCAAGATTTTTCATTGTTTTGGTCAAATGTTCAATAGGTGGACAATGTTCAGTCATCTTCAGCCACTGAACATCAACTTACTGTTTGACTTGGCCTTAGTGACAATGTGACACTCAAATCTAAAAATAACAAAGATTACTAATCATCCATTAAAATTTGCTGAATGTGTATATCCAATATAAGCTTATGAGCTTTGAAATAGGTCACTTCAAATGTTCAAAATAAAAGTTTTAGCTAAAAAAAAAACAGAAAAAAATGATAAATTTTCAAGATTATTAAAACTCTCAAGAACAATGTAAAGATGGTAAAACTTTGAAGCAAGAATACCAAAATGTGCGAAAAAAACAAGTTCAAGGTCCATTTATTAAACAAAGAGACCAAACACAAAGTTAAGACTTTTTCTGAATTAATTTTAATAATTATAAAAATGAAAACAAAAAAACTCTCAAAATACAGCATTATTGATACACAAACAATGAGAAAATGAAAAATATATATGTCGGTTTATATTTCTATCACATTACAAGTGAACGTTGGAGAAAAAAATAAGAAAAACAAATTACATGACACAAGGAAAAAAACTACTTTCAAGTGATATAAATCACTCTCCTCAATCCTTGTTCAAGGATAAAAACGTTCAAATTTACTAAAATAACTATGTTTTTGGACAGTTTTCATGAATTATCAAGCGACTGTTGGCTTGGTCCAACAGTAAGCTATCATGCACAAATGATACAACTAAATGTATGGCTTGTTTATATGGAGAAAATGTCCTCTATATAAACAGGCCCTTTGAAAGCTTTTTCCCTCAGCTCTTCTCAAAACTTATGAACTTAAATAACATGGACTGGCGACATTGAATTCTTTAAGCCACGGCAGACAACTAGATTTTTTGTGAAAGCTATTTACATTCAAGATCGTGGAGTAATCGATAAAACGTTTTCGCACAAGTTTTTCTTCAATGTCTCGAAGACTGTACATTCTCTGTCGTTCTACTTTTTTAAAAATGTAGTTCTGTGTTGCTAACTTTTCTTCCTCGGTGATTTATAATGAGGAATAATAGTTTAATACATGCCATCGTACATTCCTTTTGGTTTCATTAATGCGTGTGATAGCTGAGCGGAGTGGTCGGGCTGCTGTTTTTTCGAGTGTGCTGGTGTGCCTGATACAGCGCTGGCTTGTGCTGCCTTCTGCTTTAGCATTGTCCAGTCAAAAATATAGTCATATTGATAGTTTAAAGTACGGAATAAAATCCTAAACAACTGCCGTAAATACATGTAATCTGGAGCCTCGTCAAAACGAAGACCACGGCAGTAGTTAAGATACATGGCAAATTCAGCCGGAAAACCTTTACACAGCACTTCGACTGGCGTCGACATTTTCTTCTCGCTGATCTTCTCGTACTTCTGTTTCTTAGTTGCAGCTTTCAGCCCTTGCCACGGTAGACTAGTACGATTAAAATACATAAGAACATAGCCTAAAGATTCCATATCATCCCTTCTCGACTGTTCTATGCCGAGATGAGCGTTTATACTGGCATAACGAGCTGTTCCAGTTAAGTTTTTGTCTTCTCTGTAAGGAATGTGCTGTTTCGAGCGACTATCTCTATACTTCTTGGCCAAACCAAAATCGATCAAATATAATTTATTGCAATTTTTGCCAACTCCCATTAGAAAGTTATCTGGCTTGATGTCGCGGTGGATAAAGTTTTTATTGTGCACGTACTCCACGCGACTTATCATCTGGTCAGCGAGCATCAAAACCGTCTTCATTGTGAAGCGACGCGAACAAAAGTTAAACAAATCTTCCAAGCTCGGCCCAAGTAGTTCCATTACAAGCACGTTATAATCTCTTTCTTGACCATACCAGCGAACGGAAGGGATTCCAACGCCTCCCTGCAGTATCTTGTATAATTTAGACTCGTATAAAAGTTGAGGATGACGAGCTTTTTGCGACTCGAGCTTCGCGGCTACTTCGTCTCCATTAGTCATGTTGACTGCAAGATAGATGTCTCCGAAAGAACCACTTCCAATTTTCCTTACGAGACGGTACTTCCCTCCAACTATGAACTCACTTCGACTACCACTACTGCTGCTCGCCATGATGAAACAATGAATGTGTAAGATGAAGTTTTCACTGAGTAAAATAGAAATGAAACTAGTGTTCTGTGACAACTAGGTGCGCCATGATAGTCGTTCGCTTCTCTTGTAACAAACACTCGCTCATGACGTGGTAGCCAAGGTCGCCACGATCATGTTGCATCCTGGGTAATATACCACTTATTTCCGGTTACACACCGGAAGCAAACGCAGTTCAAATCAATACCCTATACGAAAAAATCCCGAAAAACTACAAAATAATTTTATTTTAAAGATTCCTTTTACACATGCCTTAAAATAACACTCCAATTTAACCAGGATATGTTCAAAAATGTGTATTTTTTTCACGTGTAAAGCACGCGGAGGGGATCTTTTGTTGCGTGGGATTGCATTCATCTATGCGTATAAGATTATGCAAATTATGATTGAATGTTGTAGAACAACTAAGACGTCACAATTTTGACATCATTGAGTGCTGTATCGATATTGTGGACGACTTGAGGTCATGTACTTTAGCAACAGAATTCAATAATGTTGTAGTTTTCACGATTTCTGTAACTAGATCACACCAAGTCACTTTATCTAAAACAAATGAATTTCTAAATGCGCACAAAAATATGATCACATTTATGATAATTTAATTCTATTCCCTTTCGTGATAATTTAAGGTCATTAATATTCCTATTTCAGTGTCATTTACAAATGACTTTTAAGGTTTTAAATCGAATATGTTGGAAATTGAAAAACTGAAGAGTGAATGGGACAAATTCATTCACCTTGACTGATAAACGCCTGCCGACGGAATACAAAAGCTTTTGTTTGGTTAATCTAGGATAACCATAACTTCTAACCACAGGGCTGGCCTCTGTTTGTACATAGGTTTGTAGCAACCGTACAACGCTGTGCTGCAAATCACGAACTCTCACTGGGAATTCCGACTTGATCGAACAAAACACTTTAGAACATTTGATCACGTTTTTATCAATAAAATTATTTTCAATCGCGTAATTTTCTCATTTTTAGTCAGAAGTTTGATATTCCTGGCATTGGTGGATAGATTGTTACCGGGGAATTAATTACTGATCGAGATTATAATAATATTCCCGTTTTCAATTTTGTCGATCAATATGATTCCCCGGGTATGATTCAAAGTACACTGTTTGGTGCGGTTATACAAATCCTTGTAGGTGTTCTGATCTTGTCAAGTTATGTTTTTACTTCCTTCTAATGAATCATAGTTATTCAATTCATGACAATATATATAATTCACGTGCTTGTTGTTGAAGAGCCGTCATAGCTTTTGATTGTTCCATAGTCAGTTGTCATTGATAATTTAAAATCAGTTTAGTTAAATCCTAGCTAGAGTGCAAACAATAAATCCGTGAAACAATAATTACTAGATAGTATAGAATATAGTTAATTAAACAAAAGAGAACAATAGAATTACCATAAAATTGTACTATTGATAAAAAGGTTCACGGATTGGAGTGCACGCACTAAAAGTGTGCAACATAAATACCACTAAATAGTGATATTTTATGCTAATTCTATTGTTTTCTTTTGTTTCATTAGTGCTCAGTATTTACGACTAAATACTGACAACTGTTGCACACTTTTAGCGCGTGCACTCTAATAGTTTCCACTCTGCTATATGCTACCTGCAAAAAAAAAATGCCCAACCCCCCCCCCCCCAAAAAAAAAAAAAAATCTAATGGTCCGTCCCTTATGGGTACACAGTAGTCATCATCATCACCAATATTTGTTATTATTACCATTATGGATGGATGACTACGGCGACTGACTTGGAGGCGAGTTGTCAGTAACAAGAATCAATATACAACAAGACTAACATCGTGAGACAAATGATAAGTAACTTTTTAATTATAAGATTTTATATAATTTGCCATTTTGTGATGCTTGGAGAAAAAAACAAAAGCCTTGCCCCTGATAGCAGATGGACCCCCCTTTCGTATCAACAGACCCTTTATAAAAAATGGGCGTTGGTCATATGTTAAAAAAAGAGACAAAAATAAATATTGCAAAGAAGAAAGCAAAGACAAAAAGCTAGTAGGAAATGAAAGAAGTCAGTTTTCATAGGTTGTGCAGAACGATAATTCCCCTTTAGATCTTTCTAAACTGTCCGTCCCTTTTCCTCATTAACGTCCGGTAGCATTGTTCTCATCACTATTGATAGTATTAATAATATTTGTATAATATATTAATAATTTTATCGTCGGATCACTGTCAATTTTAGACACATTTAGGTTTACTTGTAATTTCATTTTTTAGTCAATTTTATAAATAATCGTTAACTCCCTAACATCATTGAGTGTATCATTATAAACACCATCACTAAATTCGTATGCCATTGCTGGTCACGTATAGGAGACATATCATCATCATCCCCCGTGGGGAGTACTCGCTTATATTTACTATACGGGGACGTTCCTCCAAATAGGGTATGGTTTTTCGCCTTTACGTCTTGAATAGGGTATACAATTTACCTTAATTTGTCTTGAATACCGAGGTGAACTTCCCCTAAGTTTACTGTCATAGAATATAATGTCAAAAATGAATAATATTGACATATTGTCATTGACATCTCTACGGGATGAATAGGATCTGTACATTTTACCGAATTGTCTTGAATAGTGAATGAATTTTCGAGATTTTACTGTTTTAAATAGGGTCCTCATCGTCGTCGTTTTTACCAACATCGTAATCATTACACACGGATAACGCTGATCATCACAATCTTCTTGTACTTTACATGACAAAAGCAAAAAGATCTTGTTCCATTCAAAGGCGGGCTAGCTCATGCATCAAATCATTTCCTACATTTGCTATCACGATCATATGATTACCATCAACGTGACTTGTAGATCAATGACATCACTCGACCTTATTATCATCACCCATCCTTCATTTAACACAGACATTCAACACTTCAATGTGGTATCAATATTTAAAACGTAAAGCCGTCTCCACACGTACTGAAGATGTGAAACTTTGATCATTAGGATAGAGTACTTTGCATTTTACCTTTCGAGGTGGAAATCTCAAGTCAGATCACCGTACTGAGGTTAATCATACATTTACCCATTCATCCATCCATCTCACCATCAAGTCATTCATTCATTCATTCATTCATTCATTCACATTTATCCATTCATCCATCAATTCATTCATTCATTCATATTTAGCCATCCATCCATCCATTTTTCCAACTCATTAGCATCTGGCTAATCTTTCAACAAATAGTTTCTTGCGGAAATCAAGGACAGTCACCAAAAGTAACGTTGACAAAGGGTTTAAATCGTCGCTCGTAGGTTTACTTTCAATGAATCAAGACAGGAATAAAAAAGATCGTGTATGTTTTTCAAGAACATAGATTTTTCTCAAGCAAGTATCAATTTTTAAAAGATTTATTGCTCTAGTCTGACCACGCTGACGTCACTAGGTCACGTTTCAAGGCCAGAAACTCGGTACTTTACGAAAATGATATTAAACAAAAATTTATGAGTGCACATAAAGACCTTCAACTACTTGAAGCCATGTGTATTTTGTAAATATTTGACAAATGAGGGCAATCCCAGTTGTTTTTAATATTGACAGAATATATTTGACGCATTTAAACGATTGATGGAATTTGATAATTTTACTGTTGACTCGAGTGTATGAACTGGGTGAGACAAGGTGCATCTACAATGTCATGCGATGCGATGCGATATGATGTGATGTGATTAATATTATTAATTATTATGCTTATAAAGCGCATTTCACCTGATTTCTCAATGCGCTTTGCAATCTCTAATATTCATGATAGTATGTAATCTGGTTTTACAAGCATGAGGTTGACGTCCTCAGTCGTTTTACTTCTCCCGCTCCAGGTTAGCGGGTGAAAGTCGTGTGGCAAGACAGGACCTCCAAATCAACATTCTTATCCAGATTCTTATCTGAGAAGGAAAAAAAGACAGTGCCGCTATGGACATTAATTTTGTCTTGGAAAAAGAGATCTGAAAATAGTTAAAGAGTCTCCTATGGGATGCAAGAGGGTCCTACATCTTTTTTATTAAACTGAGGGAACGTTTTGCAGTTTTAATATCACTCACCGACTTCCACCAGATGATGAAACGGACCCTTTTTTATTTATCTAATGGTCAGTTGTTGTTGCTGTCTTTTTATTATTATTAATTTGTTTTCTTGGTGGCCGAGTGGTTAAAAATATCGTCTCTCATGCACCGCTATGGTCTGGGCTCAAGTCCTGGCTCGTTCGCTGCTGGACTATGTGAGCACTGAGTTTGTTATAAGCTATGCCACCAGCCGGTTTTTCTCAAGGTCCTCTGGTTTCCTCTCTCATTGCAAAAATCAACTGTTTGCAAAGATGTATGTAAAATAGTGAGAATAAGATACAGTCTCTCCAATTAGTAGAAATGTTAAATTACTTAAAAACTAAAAAAATCTTCATTGTTATTATTATTGTTTAAATCAACCTTTATATCGGTTTATATCAGTTGTATAAGTCTTCCCGCTTTATCTATATGTCTTGACCAATGTTTTGTATTTATTACAAGGTAAACAGTGTTACCATAGCAGCATACAGTACTTGTTTATTCAATACTATATCCCTCTGTTGTTTACCATAATCCCCATGTATTTTCTCTTGCGTGACAACAGACATGTGTACAGGAAGTACACTACACGTGCACTCTCGTAACCAGTCCTGTAGTCCCTTTTAAACACAGGAAATCCTGTTAGTTTTTTTTTTATATTGATGGACTGAATTATTATTATAATCATTACAATGAGCTAGATTCACGTAAAACGTTGCTCGGAGATGTCCACCTATGAATTTTGTGTTTGTTTGTTTGTTTGTTTTTAATGTGAAATATACGAAATAATCATATTTTGGGTTTTCAGTTTTCCTTTTCCTCAAGGCCTAGTATCTAGTGTTTAGTCTACTTGCCACTCGGTATAATAAAACACAGGAATCCCTAAAATTTGTCCATAGACAAAATTAAATTGAAACATTGCCCCTAGAATGAAGAATCCCAAAGCGTATAAAATTCAAGATGTTAACAGAAAAGTTAGGAAAGGAATTGTAGCGAGTTCATTGTCAGAATTGCGTAAAAAAGGAATTGAAAAACTTGGACTTACAAAAGAATGTCGTGTTTGCACCGAAGATGGAACCGAGGTTGATGATAAAGAGTACTTTCAAACTCTACCAGCACAATCAGTTCTTGTGTTTGTCAGACCTGACGAGGAGTGGGAAGGATGTGAGTAATATTCTAGCTGAGTTGGAGGATATACTGTCGATAATTTTAGATTTTCTACAGTTTCTGGTTGACTACGAATTGTTGTGGTAATCACTAGCTTACAAGGGCTTTTATACGTCAGCTGAAGTATCACTGTAGCTTGTTTTTTTCTTTGTTTTTTGTTGTTGTTGCTGTTTTGTTTTTTAATTGTATGGTAGCAATGGTAATGAAGATTCTTAAGGATTATGATGATGGATGATCATGATAGGACTGATGTTTTGTGTGGAAGATGATGAAATGATGAATGCTTTAAGCAAAATAATATAACACAGACCAGGGAGATGGCTGGGACTCCCATGCAAATGTATTGGTCATGCTTATTGAACATTTTCAAAAATACCCCATAATAAGTTGTGTAAGAAGGGTTCATGACTGGCAAATTTCTCAACCACTAAAAGATACCAAATGAATCAGAAATACAATTGTTTTTAATTCTTTGATTATATCTTAATTAATTTGTAAATTTCTATCTGGATACCCTAAGATCAATAATTATTTATATCCCTAAGAGATACAACAAACATCCCTAATACTTTTACATGGTTTCCCCAAATTATATTCAAAAACAATTTTGATTTGGAACTTTTTTTATCAGTATAACAGTATTTATTATTTTTTGTTTACTTTGTTAATTTAAATCAGATGTGACTGTCCTAAAAAATGCCACAGAGAAAGTCTTCAAGGCAATGTCCCAGAGGGACCAAATAGTAGAGAATATTAACAACTTCATTGGTGATGGTGATTCAGAGCAAATATACTGTATAATGGCAGAAGTTGTTAACCGATTGACTGAGAATATTGAAGCAGAAGATCGTCATGAAGATAACGAGTGGTTTGATGGTGTTGGGGACCAATATAGGACAAAGAGTGAAGTGCTGAAGAATTCAGCTCAGTCAAGAATAAGGAGTTATTTGGCAAAGACTAGAGAATTTGTAAATGGAAATGTAAGTAATAACAAGCCAAAACTCCATGTATTCATTCATTCATTCATTCATTCATTCATTCGTTTGTTCGTTCGTTCGTTTGTTCATTCATTCATTCATTCATTTGTTCATTCATTCATTCATTCATTCTTTCATGTATATTTTATCTTATTTGAATGATCATGTAATATCATTCTTCTGATAAAGTATGAGAAAATCATGGTGACTTTTATGGTTCAGTTTCAGAGTGATTTTAAGTCAATGAAAAAAACTAACTTTTGGACAACTTTTTAATATTTTCTCTGTATATTTAGAAGAATATCTAGTTGATATGAAAATTGCATTAATTTTGTAGTTTGATTGATTTTTGAGCATTGAGTTTTTTTTGGACAAAATACGTTTTCACCAATTTCTCTTCAAAACATCTCAAATTCATTGATAGGTGACTATCAACTAAGACAACCGGACCCGCTGTTTTAAAACTTTGTTTTGATTTGGTCTTTTCTGAACCATCTATCAATTTCAAGGGAGGAGTTTATTTTAAATTTACCAATGACGGAATATGTTAGCTTAGGGCAAGCTCCACTCTACAAAATTGATTGATGGTTCAGAAAACACCAAAATGAAAACAAAGTTTTGATTAGCAACTATGCTATTTGCAGATGAGGTGAAATAAATGTTCTTCTTTTGTAAAATGAATTAAAATTGAATAAACTACAAACTACAAAACTACAAACTACAAAACTAGTTTTGAAACTGCAGGTTGCGATTCAATGAAATTTGCCTGTAATATGCTCAATATCAACGAACTAAGTTCAAAACCATCTTAATGCATGGTTTCTTTCTCAGACATCAAAATCCAAAAAACCATCCAAGCAGCTCTTACTAGAAGTTTTAGATGATTTCAAAGGAAGGCTCAAAGCAGAGGACTATTTTGGTGACTACTTTGTACGTAGCAGCGAAGACGACATTCGACTCTGTTGTGACAAGGGATGGTTTGAGTGTCAGGGAGAATACAACGTCAAACAATGTACAAAAAGACATAAAATTAATCCTTACGGCAGCAAAGAAAGCAGGATATTATTCAGTACATGGAATCTGGACCATGTGTAAGTACGATGTAGATAATGCAGGGACTGCGGAGTATGTTGAAAACTAGGGGGGGGGGGGCAAATGATAATATCTTTTTTTCTTAGGTCACAAAGAACAAGACATCCACTGCATGCATCCACATTAAAAAAAAGATAATATTAAAAAGAGAAAAAAACTTTTGAGGATAATTATTATTTGGATTATTTGTATTTCTATTCTTTAGCGAAAAAAAGTGAGGGGGGGCTAGAGCCCCCTTCAGCCTCTCCGCGGTCCCTGTGATGGTGATAATATTGCCAAGATGATTTTGATCAATGTGGTGGTCATGATGCTGATGGCTTAATGGTTGGTGACGATGATCAGGATCATGATTATTATAATGAATATGCAGGGCTGGGTGAAGAGTTTTCAGTGGGGGGAGGAGTAATTTTTGGTTTTGAAAATAAACAAATCTTAGATGCTTGAGTAATCATCAGTTCATTGTAATTTTTTAGAAATTTTTAGGCTCCACACAAATGAAAATGTAACAAACAAATTACTAAATCTGAAATATGAAACTATGGCATGGTTTTAAATAAATTGGGAGAGGGCGAGGGGGGGGGGGGGGGGGTAAAAAGGTCCTGGATCCTCCACTGAGATAATTGTAGTGGTGATTATGATGTTGATGGCGTGCAGTAATGATGATGATGATGGTGTGTTTATGATGGTAGTGGTGTTTATGATGGTGTGTTTATGATGGTAGTGGTGTTTATGATGGTTGTAGTGATGATAGTCGTGATATTTGATGACGATGATGATTATGATAATATAATGATCATGACTCCCCCTCCCCCCATCCCAATACACACACACAAGTCTAGCTCAACGGCAGTTATACCTAGCTACACGTCCAACAAATTTTATTTTATTAAAACCTGTAGCCTCACTACTCTATAAGTAATGACCGACCCTTATCAGTACTTCTCCTTGTGTTCTAGAATTGAGAAGTCTCGTCAAGTATTACCCACAATGCTATCTGCTGCTGACAACTGCCCCAAAGGCTACCAGCTCAACACAGATTACTTCTTTGAACTTCTTTTTACCCGCAAGAATCTAAAACTAGTTCACATTGGTTGTCATGATAAATCTGAACATCGTGGGAAAAAATGCAACAAGAAAAATTTTTATCAGAAATTATGACAATTGACTAACGTTGTAAAAAAAGACATGAATTAGTTTTATGTGAAAATCGCTTAAAATATATATCAATGATTATAGAGTGACGCGATTTCGTAAAGGCACAGAGATATGCCAGTAAATAAACGTCTGTTGACTTTCTACTTAGATACCAACTTATATTTTACAGAATCAAAAACAATAATTACGATTCAGTTTTAGTCGAAACTGGATTAATCTTAGGATTGTCAGCCATAACATCACTTTACTAAAATCTTCCGTTTTCTACGAACTCAGCCACTGCAAATACTAAAGTAACCCCAATCTGGGGCCGGTTGCCACGAAGCCTGAATAGCGCTATCCAGCGGATAAATCGCTATCCAGTGGATAAATTATAAAGAAATCCTCTGGAGTGGATAGCTTTATCCAGTGGATAACTTTATTCAGGCTTCGTGCAACCGGGCCCTGATGTTTTGCGAAACAACCTCTCTTATCAGGCATGGATGGGGTTGGGGGGGGGGGGGGGGGGGGGGGGCGAATATATAAATATGCCTAAAATTTAGGGGCTGCTTATGAGGTCATGAGCTAAGAGAATATACCCAAATTTGTTAGTATGAAAAAATAAGAAAGATACCAAATACCCAATTGGTCACTGCTTGATGATACTTGTTTACCCGGAAAAAATATCCTTGATACCGAATACCCAAAACCCCCAACCAGGTCTGTCTTATGTGTAGCGGCCTTAAAAAGCTATTTAGTTTTTCTTTGTCTATTTTGTGTTTACCATTCATTCATTTAATTTGTCAGTTTGTTTCTCTGTTTATTTAATTTTTTTTCTTCTCTTCACATTAATTAAGATTTTCTACTTTGCTTTTCATCTCAATTAATCTTAATTGCGTTTCAAATTGCACTCTTTTCAAAAGCTAGCCGCGGTTCAGTAAAACAAGTTTAATAACTACACTGCAAATGAACTGCGTCTTTAATAATCATATTTGTGATCAACGCCATTACAAACTGTACGCGTTGATTTTTAACTGTCTCTGCCTGCAGTCCTGACAACTCCTAGTCAGTTCTTATACATGCTTGCAACACTAACAGATATATATTTGACAGTTAATTCGTTGCAAATGTTTCTGCTTAAACATGGAACGCTCATTGGACGTTGGTTCTTGTGGTTTCAGGTAAAGTAATGCATGTTTGAAAATTCTTAACTAAATTGTAAAACAAGATTTTGACGTTTATATTACGTAGCACGAAAAATATTTTATCATTCTTAAAAATTGTTTTGTACGTCTCGCGATCGTTTCACTTCATATCTAACAAATTTCTTTATATTGCAGTTGTTTGATTTCTCTTCTCTTCTCCTCTCCTCTCCTCTCCTCTCCTCTCCTCTCCTCTCCTCTCCTCTCCTCTCCTCTCCTCTCCTCTCCTCTCCTCTCCTCTCCTCTCCTCTCCTCTCCTCTCCTCTCCTCTCCTCTCCTCTCCTCTCTTCTCTTCTCTTCTCTTCTCTTCTTTTTTTTTTAATTATTTAAAAAAAACATACTTATTACAAATGCACATAAAATGTATGTAATATTTGTTTCTGTTATTTTATACTTTGACAACACTTGTAATTGATTAAGTCATGTCAATTAAGCAATACTATCTTCTCTTCTCTTCTCTCTCTACTCTTTCCGTGTTTGTGTAGCAGTTTGGCGTGAGCACAAAATCGTTCAAAGCAATATATGGAGTTGACATACTGCTTGCTTCCTCAAGTATCAGAAAACGTCCGTTTTGCTTGCTATCATAACCAAAGCATAACCTCACTTGTTAAATGAAATAAATGATCCGTGTGTCTACGCACTGAAAACGAAATTGGAGCTCCCCAGATCACTTGGATTGAAATCGGTTTTGTTTTTCTCTTAACGTGTAGGTTATTATTCTACAGTTCATCAACACATCTTTTGCAGGTATTTATGCCTCTTTATAACTTGTCAGTTATTTTTATTTACTTCATAAAAAAATTCTAATTGATTGGGAATCAAAACCGTGCGAAAACTGTTAAGTAATTGCGTCAGATTCATTAAAATCTATAAAAAAGACAAAAAGTGACTTTGTGAGTGTTAATGAGAGATTATTTGTGAGTTATTTTCAATATTCAAAAACTAATTCCAAAAACATCAAGAAGATTCAAAGCCAAGATTAAGTTGTACGTTTTTATTCATTGGTTTTCTTCGAGTGATTTTCAATCTTTGACTTATATAAGTTGATAAATAAACAAACTAATAAATAGTTAAATTCGGTTAGAAAATCACCATCCCAAACTTAATTCATTAAATCATTCATTCAAAGTATAATATGTGACTACTTATCAAAAACTAGAACAGAGGCTTTGCACCATCACGTGATGGCAACCAAGACAGGAGGCTGAAAAAAAGCTAGGATTTTGTCTGGGAGATTGAACTCTTTCTCATGTAAATGCTTTTCGCTCTTGTCGCCATGCCTGTCATTACGTGATGGTACAAAGCTTCTATACAAACTTACCAGGGGCTGATCCAGGGAGGGGGACTGGGGTGACTTGTCCCCTCCCCCCCCCCAAAAAAAAATGTAATGATTTTTTTACTTCTTTTATAATTTAAAAGCAATTTTAATTTTTTCATTTCATTTACTGAAATAAAATAATTGATATCAACCGAATCCATTTTGAGTGTTTTACTCTCATAATGAACTGCATTGAATGACATACTAGAAAATGCTAATGAGAATCCAAAAAAGAATTTAACGAAAATAATTTAACTTAAGTTTTACCCAACTTTTCTCACTTCACTTGAGAATAACGTTGCACAACGTCGAAACGTCGTGTATACTATCGTTCAATTTCATTTTAAAATAACGAAAATAGTTTGAAAATTCCCATTGGTCCCCCTCCTTAAAAAATCCTGGATCCGCCACCGGTTACATTGTTTTAGCACGAGTAATAGTATTCTTTATTCTGATCTTTTGTATATATGGAGTTGCATGTTGTGTAGTGTAATCGTATAGATTATTCGCATCCAGCATATCTGAAAGGCTTGTTAACTAAACATTATCATCAATATCGAAGGCCAAATGGCAAACTGCCCTCTTGAAAACGCGCTGGTGGCGGGCCGTTGCAGAATCGAATCGAAAAGGTTTTATAGCCTTTTTTAGATTTATAAATTTTGATTTAGGACGCTTGCTTCCATCGGGCGCAAATTTGACGCTACTTGGGCCAAAATTATACAATATGCCCCCAAAAGTCTTGCTATTGTCCGATTATCTCTTGTCATTCATTTATTCAGTTATTGACTTTCACCATTCGCCTATTTCCAGACTGCAACGAGCCTTTCCTTATCTCTTCATCCGGGATAAACATAACTTCATCATCCACAAGGTCTCCCGTGGCAACGTATGATCCCGGGCAAGGCAAACTTCACAACGGGCATGCTTGGTGTGCCGCGGAGCCTACTACTAACCAGTACCTGCAGATCGACTTTGGGCTCGTCAAGTTTGTCAGCTCAATTGAAATACAAGGAAATCCCAATGCCATTGAATTCGTGAAAAGCTTTAGTTTGTGGCATGCAATCGTACCAAATGAATTCTCTTATTTCTTTACTACAAAGACTCCAAGGAATGCCAGGATGGCCAGTATCAATACTATTAAAATTGTGAGTTAACCGCAGCGGGAGCCCCCATCTGACCTTATTTCTGCTATTAGACTAAAATGAATAGATCAATAAAAAAGCATACAGTTAAAATACAAAGAAATATATAAATAAATAAGCAAATTTCTAAAAAAATAAATGAATAAAAAATAAGTAGAGAGATATATATAGAAAGAAAAAAATTAAATAAATCCACTAACAAACTAAACAAATGTTCGAATAAAAAAGACATGTAATGTAATGTAATGTAGTGCTTATATAGCGCATTTTCACCTAATGTTTTAATGCGCTTTACAATCTTTTAATATTTAAAGTATGTAATTCGGATTTACAAGCATGATATACATATGTTAGATTGAATTCATAATAAACTGAGAAAACACATTTTTATAGCTCACACGTATAATTGTAGCATAACTCTGGTTTGATTTCTATAGCAACAGTTTCTGTGGTAACACCATTGTTATTTTTAGTTTCAAGGAAACAAAAATCATCTTCTGGTCACTGCGCATGACTTGCCAGAAACAATCGCTGCTCAGTATGTTCGTATTAAACCAGAAACGTGGCATACCCGCGTTTGCATGCGTGTAGAACTATACGGATGTGATGCAGGTAAGAGATAATAATTACAGATTATTAATGATTATAATACGTATCAACAGTTTGCAGTACTCGTGAGGGGAAGGTTTGACTGACCGACTGACCCACCGACCGACCGGCTGACTGACCGGCCCAATGACCGACCGACCGGCTGACTGACCGACCGAATGACTGATTGATGAATCATTTGCAAAGTTTGGGCCGGGTCAGATGCATTGTCGAATTAGGAAAATTCACATTCAATGCAGTTATTTTGAAGCTAGACTATTTCTATTTAATTCAGACCATTTCTATCCACTGGGTATGGCAAACGGTGGTATACTTAACAGCGACATTACAAGTTCAACGCATATACCACTACACGAGAGCTACAACGGACGTCTTCATTTTACAAAAGAAAAACAGAATCCATGTTGGATGCCAGACGCGAGCGATATAGACGAATGGCTTCAGATCAATTTAAGATCTAAGCGTTTTGTCTCCGGGGTTGGAACACAAGGCCAACACCGGTCTCATAATTGGACGAAGGATTATCTTCTCAAGTATGGGAATGATGGCAGCGATTGGACGCAATATCCAACAAAACTGGTGAGTTTGAAAAATGCTTGTCAGACAGGATACTAATTTACTATGACATCATATCAAAACAATCTTCAAAAAATATATTGTTTAAACGCAAAGAATCATGGTCGTCGGAAGGGATCAAATAACGCAAATTCGCCAAGAATATTATTTGGCAAATATAACACATTTTTTTTATTTCAAAACCAGGCTATTTTAGATTAAAGTGTTTGATAGGAGCAATATTTTTGTAATTTTCTAGTTGAATTTGACGATTTTATCCTCCACGTAAACAAGAGGTGACGTCATAGTGAACTAGGGCAATTTGTGCAGCTTGAAAAGAGTTCATAGCAGCGAACCAACTGGACCCTCTTTTTAAATTACGACCTGTAAAATTTTTCATTTTAGTCTTTTAGGTTGTAAATAATAGATTCCTCTTTGAATATCATCTTAAATTGACACTTTTTTACTTTAGTATGCTCAAGGGCTGATCTAGCGTGGGAGGTGTAGGATGCACACCCCCTCCCCCCGAGCCCAGACAATCAAAAACAGACCTTCATTAACATTCTAAAAATATTTTAAGTTTTTTTTAATATATGATGTCATCCACCAATGCTGCACTACAGACTAAAACGCGCACAGATCTAGAAAGCACTTTTACGCCTTGCTCCACCCCTTAAAAAACTCCGTCGTTTCTAGTCATAAAGCCATCCAGTTAATCAGATAAAATTCATCCATGCAGTCTACCAGCTAATGACATTTCATATAATCGTTCATTCTGGTTTCTGCAGATAGGTAACAATGATTCGGATACAGCGGTTCGTCACAAGCTCTCTCCAGTTCTTCACACTCAGTACATCAGGTTTTATCCAAAAGAGTATAACAACAGACCTGCATTAAGGGTGGAAATTTACACTTTTAGAAAAGGTAAGCCTACACTTGAGACAAAATGCAAATTCAATTGCTATAGAAATGATGCTTAGGATTATAACAAAGAATAAACGTACAGCTCGCATTTTCAAGTCACATTGTTCAAGATTGTAGAATGAACCCGTGTACGCGACAAGCTGACAACACCGTTACCCTGCAACAGTAACGCGCATCACCGGCACACCCGCAACTCTTTGGTCGTTTTATTAAAGTTGTATGCGATCTTTGTAAAACTCGAACCAAATTATGGGAAATGATAGCAACAATATGTTCGATATAAACAAAAAGGCTACAGGAAAGTGAAACGCACAGGAATATCTAGGAAATATCGCATTATGAAGCGCATTGTGCGACGTTTCCCCCACATGTAAACGTGGCCCAAAAGACTCCGGGGTGGTGGGGAGACTCCAGGAATAAACGATTGGGGATGCCTGTCGTATCGTTTAGGGGTACAAATCAGCAAGTTGGTCTCTTTTAAGGTTTAAAATATGAGATTCGCCAAATCCTCACTTTTTGGTATCTTTTATGTGTTGAAAAAGGAACTAGCCCAGTTATTCATAGCACTGAAACTCATAATTTTGATATCTTTTAGAGATGAAAAATTTGTGAAGCCACGCCGTTATCTTTTAGGGGTATCTTTGAAAAATTCCGACGAGCATCCCCGATCGTTTATCCCCGGAGCACACCCTCCTAACCC
Source organism: Diadumene lineata (assembly GCA_918843875.1). Taxonomy (NCBI): domain Eukaryota; kingdom Metazoa; phylum Cnidaria; class Anthozoa; order Actiniaria; family Diadumenidae; genus Diadumene; species Diadumene lineata. The sequence continues at coordinate 7,260,981 of OU974081.1, forward strand.
CCATCCCGAGCAAAAGAGCTATCACCGTTGACATCAAGAGCATTTTGCTCAACTCGCTGTTTTTTCATTGACTAGCATCACCATCTGATCTTGGTACAAACTTTGAAAACAGTGAATTATTACATTCTCAATTCACTGCATCTTCAAGCTTATCTAACCATCAACCCTACGAAGGACAACTCAACAGTCCTAGTATTTGGTGCGCTAATCAGCTGGCCAACTCGTGGCTGCAGTTTGACTTGGGTGGCGTGATGCTTGTCACGGGGATTGTCACGCACGGAGGATTTAAAAGTGGAGGTCGATGGACATCTAAATATGAGGTACACACACTGCAATGACACCATACTTGGTAGTCACGCTACGGCGTGACAATGGTCACGCTTGTGCAACGCAATCACGCTAACTTTTAAAATATATCCACAGGGAGACGTGGTTTGACAGTTGACTGGGAAAATAAATGAACATTTTAATGAAATGAAGTTTTGTTAATCGATATCCTTTGATCTTAAAAAAATCACGCCTCCCCAGTAAGTAGCTATTTAACTGCAAGAGAGTATGAGATAAGAGAGCTTACCCCCCATATTGGGCTTTACGCTTATCAGGGGATCTTTTCTTTCTATTTTTAAACTGCAGTTATTTCGGAAACGAAACGTGATTGGCCAGATTGCATCATCAAAACATCTCAAGACAAAAGTGCGGAGATTGGTAACAAGTTACTAAAAAAGCACGACGAGTAGAGCCCGGGGATCCGGGGAAAAGCTCTCTTATCTCATACTCTCTTGTTAACTGTTGTCACGAATGTAGCTGAGGTCAACTGAAATGGTTTGTTTCCTATTTTCAGGTGTCTTTCAAGTTTCCCGGTTTATCATGGACACCTTTCCAAGATGAATTAACTTCACAAGTAAAGGTGAATATATTTGTAAACTTCGGTTGAGATTTCTCCATTCACAAACGTTTCGGATGGAAGTCTAAATAGTCTATATATGCAGCATTTGAGAGCATATGGCAACACTCCAAATTACACATAATTTAGAAGTAAAGCGCTCAGCATTGTTCTCAAACCCCTGGTAGTCTCGATGAAGATTAACATGTCACAACAACGCCAATGCGACATTGATTCGGGGGAGGGGGATTTGAAGCCGGATGGAAACGTTGTATACATAAAAAAGGAGAAGTTTCAAAAGGAAACGGGAAAAAGTGTCAATGTCCGAACAATTTTGCAACTGAGTGAAGCCTTATATGATCATCCCGACCATTTTACTCTCATCACCATCATAATCATCATAACTATCATCATCATCATCGTCATCACCATCATCATCACCATCATTGCTATCATTACTAAGATTATCATCACCATAACCATATAATCATCTTTATTGTCATTATTATTAATTAATATCATTATATATTGTATTCTCATCATCATCATCATTAATTACTATCATTTTTATAACGATCATTATCATCATCATCATCATCATCATCATCATCATCATCAGGTGTCAATCATGTCTTTGTCAGATATTTGATGGAAATGCAGACAGTACCGGATATGTAACCAACTACTTTGGAAAGGACATTCAAGCGCGATACCTCAGAGTATTTCCGGTTGAACAATACCCATCACCTAATTGGTTTCCTTGTTTACAAGCTTCTGTAATAGGACGACGAAAAGGTCTGTAGCAATCTCAGTTAGGGCTGTCCACAAGTAACTTTTGAGCAACGTTCTCAATTTCGAGCAACGTTTGTCACTTTCAAGCAACTTTTCATTTTTTTAGCATTTTTTGTACTTTTATCGGGCCAAATAAGCCGTGTTTAAAACCGTCAATTACTATTTGCTTACCCCCTCAAATTGATTCGGCAAACGTAATTTTGAGCAATTTTTTACCATCACTACAATCATCATCACCATTATCATCATTATCATCATTACCATCATTACCATCATTACCATCATTATCATCATTATCATCATTATCATCATTACCATCATTATCATCATTACCATCATTACCATCATTACCATCATTGTCATCACTACCATCATTACCATCATTACCATCACTACCATCATTATCATCATTATCATCATTACCATCACTACCATCATTACCATCACTACCATCATTATCATCATTACCATCATACCATCATTACCATCATTACCATCATTACCATCATTACCATCATTACCATCATTACCATCATTACCATCATTACCATCATCATTGCAGTCCAAGAAAATATCAAGAACTTTCTAAATAGATATCCAAAGCAAAATGTTGGTATTATATCAGTGGTATTAGAACCAAATTATTACCAATTTACCAAATCAAACACACGATAATACAATGTTTATTTTGGAATGCTGTTTTGATATCTGGTGTTCACTTTGAGTTCTCTTGAAACTTTTGGGATTGACAATGTCACGTGAGCATGTCCATGAGTAAAGAGCCTATTGCTGCCCCGTGCTGTTAAAGACACCCCGGTATTATAGACGTACCGGTTTTACGGGAACCCCGCTAGTACCCGAGAATCTCCGCTGAAGCCTCTAGAGTAAACTATGTAATACATTTCCATGAAGGTGCCCTGGGCGCTCCAGTCTTCACCGATCAGATCTCACCACATCACGTGATCACCTATGACCGCGATGACGTCACACTACGCTGTAACGCTGTCGGTGTGACGCCAATCACCGTGACGTGGAAGAACAAGACCCATTCATTTTCTACTGAGACTCTATCATTGGTCAAGGTAACGCATGCGCACCAGGGTTATTTCACGTGTTATGCCTCTAATTCAATCGCCACGAATGTGAAGAAGATATATCTCGAAGTTAAAGGTTAGTAGAAATGGTGTTCTTTGGTTAATAGTACGATGGTGTTTCACCTTCAAAGAAGAATATATTTAAGAATTGTTTCATATTAATGTGGCGTGTACTCTAACACTTTCTAAAACTCATGAATAATTAATGAGTGATTTTCAAAGCAAATCAATACCCGTGACGAGTTCTATAACTACTGATATAGAATTATCCTGATTTACATAAACTTAAAACTATATTTTCTCCCGATAAAGTTGAAAACTTCTGGAGTTTTTGATAAAAAAGTGAAAACTTATGTTTGTAGTTTCAGAAGCAAATTATAAAACATGACTTTGTGTTTCATCACCGCTATAGATACGCGACTTCATTTTTTGATTAGTGTCCCCCCCCCCCACCTTTCAAAATTTCCGGATCATTTTTTATTAGTGGCCCCCCATCTGTCAAAATATCTGGATCATTTTTTTATTAGTGTCCCCCCCCCCCACCTTTCAAAATTGCCGGATCATTTTTTGATTAGTGCCTCCACTTTGAACATGTCTGGATCTGCTTGATACTGTACAGTCATTCTCCTTTTACTGTAATTACTACATAAAACATGGCATGTTTTATTCATTCACTTCAGATTCACTGGAACTATGCACCAAATACACAACCATCACTGGAGCGGAATCTTTCCTGTCCACCGTCAAGACTAAAAGCAACGGCCAATCAGTTGATCAGATCAAAGATGACGTTTGGTACAAGTTTGAAGGTTCACAAGGCTACAACTATCGCATTACAACACAACCTGTAAAAGAGAACCGTTGTAATGTTCAAAGCACGGGTAATGATGATAGTAATGTTAATTATGATAAGGGAACTAATGATGGTGTTGTTGATGATGATAATGATGATGATGATGATGATGGTGATGATGATGATGTCAAAATCGCACAGGATATGTATGTCAACTATTTTTTTTCTCTCTGATTATATTACAAATATTATTTACGTTATTTAGCAGGAAGTTCAATAGCACACCGTCTGTCTTGCAGGATATATGAAGGGAAGCCTGCCCTCCGTCCAAGATGGGATCGTACAAAGAACCGTTTGTTTTAACAACAATGATAACAAGTGTGCCTCGTCTACCAACATTATGGTTAGAAACTGTAAGTTCTTCTTTGTTTACAAACTGAGGAAACCAGCTACAAATCCTGCCACAGGATATTGTCTACAGAAATATAGAGACGGTGAGTGTTTTGCATGATAATAGTGTGTTGGTGTGATGTGGTGTGGTGCAATCTCTTTTCGTTTTGTATGCATCCTTAAAATCAAAGTACGTGACTAAGTAGCACAGAAAAAAACACAACAACATAGCAATAGAACTATACAGCAATATCTTTTTGTCCCTTTCCAAGAAAAAAAAAGATAATGAAATACATTGTTAATTTATTAATCGTCACATTTCAATTATGAGCTTTAGAAAAATCAATATTTGATCTAGTAACTTGTTTTTTATAGACTCACCAAGTCAAATGTTCATGTCAACGTCAGAACCACTTGCTCTTCAAAACCATCTTCTTGCTCGCTTTATAGACGCCGCTGACCGTTATGTCTGCATGTCTTACTGCATGATCAGCCCGCTTTGTAAGTCATACAACTACAACGATGAATTGCTAATATGCGAGCTGAATTCAGTCAGCGCAACCGAGTACCCAGACGATGTGAAGAATGCTACTGGGTTCAATTACTATTATCCTTACGAGTACTTGGAGCAAATGTTTCATGATGAAATGTAGCTTACGACGTCCTCGGAAATCCAAGCAGTTTACTCCGTCGCTCGAAACTCGATGTCTCCGTCTCTCCCTCATTCTCTCTCCCCCTCTTTCTGGGAGCGAGTTTCAAGCGACAGAGTATACCGCCTGGGTTTCCGAGGATGAGATATTTTTAACTGATGGTCGGACTGATGTATCCGGGCAAAAATATTTTCGTGTAAACAGTCATCCGGTTTTTAAATGGTTTTCGACTGTTAAATTGTAAGCGCATAGCCGACGTTTTCCAAATATCCACAGTTTGGAAGGCGTTTTCAATTAGTCCAGATTCTATTGTTGATGGCTGCCATCACGTGATGTTGCAAAGCTTCTATAGCTGTAAAATGGCATCATTTGGTTCATTAATCTTATCCGTATCAACACAAAATCCATAAATACTAATTCTGGCAGACTGCTGTCAAGGCAATGTCCCTGTGGGTGCTCATTTAGGGGACTTTCATTTACGCCTGATAGATATAAGTATAACCGAGGACATAACATTACATTTAACTTTATTAACAATTAAAAATCCACATTACATGTACTATAGTTTAAGCTTCAATTGAAATTATTTAACCTAAAATGTTTAAATACAGAAAGTAGAGAACTGTTTCCAACTCGAATAAAAGCAAATGACGTCACCACAAATAACCAAATGTAAAATAACCAAATGTAAAATGACCAAATTGAGCGTGATGATGTGTTATATATATATTCAACTCTCGTCCAACCTGTCGTCCAGTCTCTCGACAAGTCAATCCCACGCTCCACTCAGACCACTCGTTGCCCGTGTTGCTTGTTGGCTGCGAAGCTGTGGAGAAGAGTAATTCAGCAAAACTTTCGCAGTGAATACAACCGGCTTGTTACAGAGATGGATTATTAATGATGATAAGATCTGAGCTTATTTTCATATCTTGCATGAATCCACTCAAGAGAATCTTTTAATTTTTTATTGTTTTCTTATACTTGTTTTTTTTAATATTTTCTCATTTATCTTTTTTTTTCTAAATTTGTCTTGCCCCAACCGTCAGTTTTCTAAGTTTAAGCTTTGTCCACTTGATTTGTTTTTATTTTGTCAGTGACTCTGGCTGTCGTAGATGGCTGGGCTGCGAGATCAGACTTTGCGAGGACTGAACAGAAGTGATGATCATAAAATTTATTTCCGGTTGATTATTGCTGCCCGATTAAACAGAAGTAAATGAGCCGAAATATAGAATTATCTTTATAATGTTACTAGGTGTTGATATTGTATCGCGAAATAATCAAAATAAATCATATAAAGCACTACGAAGTTCTTCTCTTGAATATCTTGACGTAAGGACACTCATAGTCTGTAGAAATAAACAAACAATAGTATTAAAACAACATCAATATTGCAAGAATCACGTGTTTAGTCTTTCACGTAGACTTCCAGAGTTTTGCAGTGGACAACTTGATCAAACTGGCAGCCACTTTGAAATTTGTTTAGAAGGACAGGAAACCCAAAAAACTGAAAATTACACAGGAACCCCAACGAACGACAGTAGTTGTTTGATATGATTAGTAAATTGTAGTACGGAATACCTTAACATAAGTGGCAGCTCTTTCTACAGTTAGTAGACATGAAATTCCAATAGTAATCACAGTAACCAAAGTATGAATAGTACAAGCATACATCCAGCTTGTCCGTACATACTTGCTCTGTAGAAGACAAGAATATCAAATATGATTAAAAGCTGTTTGTACTGTATCATTTATCGTTTGATCATCAACCTATACCATCATCCGTAATCGTTATCATTGTTATCATGATTATTTGGTCAACGTGAATCATAAAATCAGTACCATCATCATCAGCATCATCATGTACAACCGTCTGCCACTATGATATTCAACAATTTAATCTTGACACCACAATAATAATAATAATAATAATAATAATAATAATAATAATAATAATAATAATAATAATAATAATAATAATAATATTGATAACAACAATAATAATAATAATAATAATAATAACAATAATAATAATAATAATAATAATAACAACAACAACAACAATAATAATAATAATAATAATAATAATAATAATAATAATAATAATAATAATATTAATAACAATAATAATAATAATAATAATAATAATAATAACAATAATAATAATAATAATAACAACAACAACAATAATAATAATAATAATAACAATAATAATAATAATAATAACAACAACAACAACAACAATAATAATAATAATAATAATAATAATAATAATAATAATAATAATAATATCATTAGAATCATCATCAGAATCTTCCCATCACCACCTCCATCACCAGGCATTTCATCATCACTATGATCAATGTCATCATCGTAATCACCATGCATCGCCATCATCACGCTTCTATATCATTATTATCAACATCATCCTCACCACCATTGTCATCATTATCATGTTCTTCATCATCATCATCATCATCATCAGCATCATCCTCACCACCATTGTCATCATTATCATAATCATCATCATTGTCATCAGCATCATCCTCACAACCATTGTCATCATTATCATCATCTTCTTCATCATCATTATCATCATCATCATCATCGTCAGCATCATCCGCACCACCATTGTCATCATTATCATCATCTTCTTCATCATCATCATCATTATCATCAGCATCATCCTCACCACCATTGTCATCATCATAAACATCATCACTATTACCATCATTATCTTCAATACTCACCAGTTGGTTTTTGTGTCGTGGGGGGAGGGGGTGGAGTAGTAGCTGGCTTTGCATTACATTTATAAAGCTTGTTAATCTGTTCAATGTCAATAGCACTAAACTCTCTTCGTTGACCTATCTCAGCGTTAGGGTCTTTAGGAACGATAGTAGCGCGTCCATTGCTAGTGAAGGCGTACATGGGGTAATGCATTATTGAGCCGTAGTCGTATCCAGAACCAAGGGAGTCCGCACGGCCACGTTCGTACTTCTGGAAGTTGTACCGTCTCTCTGAAGAACAGACAACAAATTAGTGTAGGGAAATCAATGAAAATATGTGAAAATATCAGTGTTTTCTTTTTTATTTGACAATATAGTGTGATGTGACGTAATACGATGCGATGTGATGCGATGTAGGGTGAATAACGTCTAGTGCGATATTTTGTGTGTTAGCAAAATGTTTCTGTTAGATCGATATTCGGGAGACACTACTGGATTCGAGAATGGGTCTGTCTTAACGACTTACTCTGATCTATGTTTTCCCAGTGGATGGAAATGTAGTCATCGCGGTCAAGCCTCGACTGTTCGTGAAAGAAACCTATCGTGTGCATCAATTCATGCATAACTATTCCTTTACGCTCACAGTTTGTGCCAATAGAAAGCTTCTGTCTGTATCTACTTCGACCAATAGAAGACCAGCATCTATGGAGGTTTGACAATTGAGGATAAATGAGAAATATGATAAACTAGGTAGACAGACAGACAGACAGAAAGATATAAATAAACCAACAGACAGACAGACAGACAATTCTGAAAAAAATTCAATACATTAACAGTTGAACATATAAAAATGCAAGTAGACAGACGGACAGATGAACACAAAACATCGAAAGACAAACGAACACATAAACAAATAGACAGACGGACAACGAGACGAACAGAGAAGTACATAAACACACGACCATCAGGGGCGGCCGAACAGTAACAGCAATGAGGGGCACTATAATCCTTCACCCCTCCCATCCCCATCCCCCACCCCAAAATCACAAAACAATTTTTTTTAACTCTGTGAACTCATGAATTCTTCCTCCTTTTTCCCTTTCATTTTTTCACTTTCAGTATTTTCACAGTATGACCAACAAAAACATTTTGGGGTCCCTGTGTATATTGTTCTTTATGCTATTCAATTACAAACGATTTTAAGGGCAATAATTAATCCCGATTATCACTGGAATGTACCATGGGGATGTTTGAGTAGTGAATGTTTCTACTTACCCTCCCTCCGATACAATGTAGATATAGTCTCGCTCGGTAGTCCTGGGAATGAGCTCGATGCACGTGTGCTTCTTGTACTCCTCGACAGCCTCTTTGAATACACGTTTTACCCCATTACCTGAAACAAATCATGATGATGATGACGTAATTGTGATGATAACTGATGGAGCGACGAGGACAGTGATGATGATATTCATAGTAGGCAAGTGATGACGATGACAATGATGAATATTGTGTTGATGATTGTGATGATGATGATTGTGTTGAATGACAGCAATGTTGATCGTAGTTAGATGATGATGATTGCGATGAATGACAGCAATGTTGATCGTAGTTGGATGATGATTATTGTGATGATGATGATTGTGTTGAATGACAGCAATGTTGATCGTAGTTGGATGATGATGATTGTGATGATGATGATTGTGTTGAATGACAGCAATGTTGATCGTAGTTAGATGATGATGATTGTGATGAATGACAGTAATTTTTATCGTAGTTAGATGATGATGATTGTGATGAATGACAGCAATGTTGATCGTAGATAATACTCGGTTGGTGATGATAATGAGAGTGATCGCGATGATAACGCGATTATACAGTGATGATGATGATGACCATACCACAGGACACCCAAAAGATGGAAACGAGGAAAACTTGATAATATGGATGACAATTTACTTACTGACTGGCCCAAACTCATACGGTACGCGACCGTTAGGCCATCTAGAGACTGGATCTACAAGAGCTTCTCTACTTGGGCTCAAGAGTTGATTGAAGATGTCTTCAGTGCTTCTGTCGAGGCGTATGTCTCCTTCAATCATGTTGGACTGAAGAACTACACAATTAAACAGATTAATTAGAACAACAACAAATAAAAAGGTTCTAAGGGGAAATAAATGAACGGAAGGACGAAAGGAAGAAAGGAAAAAAGGAAAGAAGAAAGGAAGGAAGGAATGAAGAAAGAAAGGGAGAAGGAAAGAGAGAACGAAAAGGAGAAAGAAAGGAAGGAAGGAAGGAAGAAGAGAAAATGGGGGGGGGGCAGCGGAATGAATGAACGGATACGCGAACGAGTTCATAGATGGATGGGTGGATGGATGAATAACGGAATGAATAGATAAATGAATGGATGAGTGAATGAACAAATGGACAATAAATGAATGAACGAATGGGTAAAATAACATAGATGAATTTCCACTAGAAAGAAGTCTTACCATTTTCTTCGGGGATGTAAGCTTCCATCTCAGGATTATCTATAATTAATAAAGAAAAAAATAAAACTTTTTTCAAACGCATATCCTTCAATTGACACCAGTTATCACATCAAAAACGTTAATCGAAAACTATTTGATGTTCTTCAGTTTATTGTATTTACAAAAATATGTCGCTTACTAATGAAAGTAGTGTGAAAAAGATAAATATTAATACCGATTTAATTAATATTGATTATAAATGTTAAGATAATACAATTAACAATCAGATACGATCATTTAAATTGTGAATTAGGCAAAAAAAACTTGGTTTAATGGATCATATGCATGCATTAAAATCACTGATGTTGTGTTGACAATTTTACAATGAAATCACTTCGCATATCGATGTTAATGAGTGGAGCACGCGCTTTTGTTCAACTCCATGTGTACTCTAAAAATCTCACAAACAGACAAAACACACTTCGCGAATAGAAACCGAAAATGCTAACATCTGTACTGTACACTTAATTTCCTTTTCATTCAACTAATTTGTTTTCTGGTAACTCTTTTATTTTAATTTGGTTGTACAAAGTACTCTTTGCATTTCAAAGACAACAATTTCACGGGTCAACAAGCCAAATTAAAAGCGCGCCAAAACTGAGTAACAAAAAAAATTGAAAAAAAAAAATTCTTAAAATGGCCTTATTTTCTGTCAAGATCATACGTTAATTAATTGAATCGTTTAAGATGTAAGCAAACTTTCTACTACTTTTTTGGCTGTTATTCAAGAATTACGCGCGCGAGTTACAAAGAATAATTTTTGGCGGGATTTTTACGCATCAGGTGCCCTCAATAATGTCCAACAACACGCGATTATGAAAAAATATCAAAATTCGGAAAATAATTTCATTAATTGCACTATTATAGACGTAGAGTTCCAACATTGATTCAGTTCATTCAAAAAGTGTTGTGTTAATAAGCAGACTGAAAATTACAATTTTTATTAGCTACTTTTTGAAAAGTTGGGGATTTCAAATGAAGTAGCAATTTGCCAAACGAGACGTATGTATTGTAATTTCTAATCTAGTTCAAATAACGCTAAATTCATTGAATGTGTAATTGCATGAAAGGATAAATACGTAAAATTATCTAGACATATCAGGAAAAGCTGTAACAAAAAACTCGCCTTTCACAACAGTATGAAGTTGAAATTTTCTACAATAAACAAGAATGCATCTTTATAACTTACCATTTTGCCTATTTATTAATCTAATCAGTCTTTTTAAGCCATTGTTTGAGGTGGGAGCTGAAAAACTCCCAAAAACTTGAGCAAGAAGGATTACAATGAGAACTTTCAACAAAGTCATTTCTGCAACTCTTCACTTCCTACAACTTTATAACTTTGTAACAAAGTACAAGGAAGATGTAATTGGCTCAAGTTCTGCTTGAAGTGAAAATCTTTGAAGCTTGAGCTGCTTTTATACTGTTCCACTTGAGTACTTCCTTTATAAGGAAAACTCCACGCTGATTAACCTTGCTAACGTCTGTTCATTTCAGCTTGCCAGCTCAAAAGCGGCGCCATTATTACAAGTGCTTTTTGCTGACCACAACACATTTTATTTTAACGGCTTTTCACACAAAAACCGTTGACTTTGGATACAAGAAAGAACAGAAAAGAAAAGCTTTGTTGTGTGATCTTTTTTTTTATAAGATCAATAATTAACGATTTAATAAATCACAAGTGCAAAAAGCTGTTTTTCAGTTTTTTTTTTTTTTTTTTGTTTTTTTTTGCTATAACAGACTAAAAAGTTGCTTTTGAATAACAAAAATCTCTCAGAAATTTTTTTTTTGTAATTCCCCTTCCACGAAGAGTAATAATGGATAAACTATATATACAATTAAATAATAAATTATTTAATTGTTATCATTAAGTTAATGAGCCATGAAACTATAATCAATTTGCATTTTTTTAAGCATGCATCTGAATTTCCCGCCGGCTTCTTGCTGAAACCATACAATAGTGTAAATTGTATAAGGATCTAGTAATTTAGTGACAATAGTAATGTAGTAGTTATCTGTCATGCTTGGCTGAAGTAAAAACGAAATTGCAAGTTTTTTATTGTCTTTGGTCTTAGTTCTTCCGAGTCATAGGTAGGCTCCAAATAAAGATTGCTCTGACCATAGTTTGAATAACTATGCTCTGACCAATAGAAAAACTACGGATGAGCTAGCGCGTGACCAGAAACTCATAAGGGCCGGATTGAAAAGTGTAGCAAAGTTTCACGTTTCGAAATATTTAAACTGATGAGCGTATTTTGACACCATATTTAGTTATTTTTTTGGTACTCAGAGCTCCATTAAAAATGACCACTGGAAAACCATTTGCATTTTTTTTTTTTTTTTTTTTTTTTTTTTGAAGAGGTTGTCCTTAATGCAGGCTTAAGACATGTAATGCAATGCAATGTAGTGCTTATAGAGTGCAAACAATTAATCCGTGAAACTTTAGTAATACTAAATAGTGCTATTTTATGGTAATTCTATTGTTTTCTTTTGTTTAATTAGTACTATTTTGTACTATTTAGTAATTAGTGTTTCATGGATTTATTGTTTGCACTATATCCTATATAGCGCATTTCACCTAATGTCTCAATGCGCTTTACAATTTCTAGTTTCTAATATTGATAGTATGTAATCCAGTTTTATAAGCATGAGGTATGAGATATGTGTTTTATTTATTTTGTAAAGTTTTGGAAGCATAAAAGATAAACTATTTTTATTTGTGAAATGATTTTCAACGGAAAATCGAATATTAAGAATGTAGCGTCGGTACACTTTTCAATTTCCTTATGAGTTTCTGTCGTGAACTAATCTAAACAATCAATCATCTTCGAAAAAACGACGTCCACCAACTGAAAACAGGATATTCCTCGGTTTATACTACTAGGATATTACTAATATTAAAAAGAAAACAGGAAAGCTTCAGTATAAATAATATTGAATTCAGTATTTAAATAAAATAAATCAAAGTTCAAGCAAGTCTAAAAAAATGCAGGGAATAATAACTTGATAATAACTCAGTCGACACTCAGTCCACTCAGTCCCAGTTTATTCAATTTCGTTCCCAATCCCTCCGCACCCTTCCTCTTGGGACCCTGAAGTGCCGCTACTCGCGTGTACCGATATTGAAATCTATAAATTCGATTCAGTTCTTTTTTTTATGAAAAGTTATGAAATGTTCGGAACATAACTATTAACAAAAAAGAACTGAATCGAAAATGTGTTTAATAGAAAGTTGGTAAAGAGAAAACCTTAATAATTTATTAGCAAATTCTATCCACAGATTTTATGCATCTGTTCTTGATTTTTACAGAATATTGATATGTAATATTCTCAGACGTATATTCGCAATTTTTTTTTATTGCAAAAGGGCGTTGCTGAGCAAGTTCTTAACCTTTCTAGATGACACCAACAAAAAATAAGTTCAACTCAAGAAAGCGCATATAAAATCGAGGTCTAATCAAACGCAAAGGATCTTGGTCGTCGGAGAAGGGCATATATATCAACGCAAACTCACACAAAATTTTTATTTATTATTAAAATTGCTTTGAAACGTGTTATATCGCACGTAAGAGAGCGTAGCCAAACACATTTTCAGACCCCAAAAACATACCAACCAGAAATGTAAAAACTGTTCTGAAATGTTGAACTAGTTGTTTATTAATTCACAGACCATTTGAATAGTTGTTAGTTTTAAGAACACTACGAGACTTTACAGTCTTTTAGCGACGGATCCAGAAATATTTAGGCGGACAGGTTGCACTAATCAAAAATGATTCAGAAAGTTTTGAAGGGGGGCACTAATTAAAAACGTACTGATGATCAATCAACAATTAAAAGTACTATCTATAAAAACAAAGCAGGTCTTCTCAAAAAGGGGGAGAGGGCATCGGCACCCCTGGCCCATCGCCTGGATCCGGCTCTGTTTATGATCATGATTTAAAACTTCTGAGTCAATGGTTGTCGGTAAAAGATGCGACAACTTAATCTCTTAAAATAGATACAAATTAAATAGATGCTTTTTTGCCCCTAAAAGACACAACGATCATAACCGATACTTTTAAATACATGGGAGCCTCTTTCCGAAAACCCGGGGTTAACCCAAGCAATCCCATAACATATAAGGATATAAACTATTCTTTATCAAGGGCAATTGAATTTTAGACGTGCGTTGGTTAATTATCTAACCGCATTTAACAACGACAAAGATTAATACAAAAAATGTCTATATAATCCATGTGGTCTGCGTTAATTTCAAGTATTAAGGTTGATAAGAAACGTCCATCTAAACAATAAATGTCCGCTATATAGACATTAAGGCAACTGATCACATGCTTTCCACTTGAGAGTCAAGAAATCACGAGTGTTCAATATTTAATGAGACAAACCAAACGTTTGACCTTGAAAGAAACAAAAACTTTATATTATTCGAGATACATTCGGGATAGGGTTAACTGTTACTGGTCTTATTAGTTTCTAACACCTACATTTCAAAAAGACATTTTCGGTGAGAATGACGGATTCCGGATTGTGTATGTTAATTATACGACTGCAAAGGTCTATGGGTAATGTTATTTTTAATGAATAGCAACAGAAGATGCATGTACACCATTTGATCGACCACCAGAGATCTTCAACTTGAGGAAATGACGCTGATTTGAATAACTTTACTGCTTATTTTTTATCGTTATTGGAAGCCCACAGTACCTTTCGGTCGTGAAATTTACATCCGGAATCCGGTATTCCCTTATTTTCACCGACAATGTTTCTTGTAATAGGTATATAAGTCAGGATTTTTATTATCTTCTTAGTCGTTTTTAAAAAGCTTATTTTGTGAACGGTTAAAAACTGTTTTTCTGACTTTTTTGAGTGTCCAATATCCAAAAACTACAATAGAAAAATGTTCATAAAAAAAAATATTTCCCTGTTTTTTGTTTTGTTTTAGAGTTAAAAATTATAACAGTATACAGGGCTGAATCTAGAGATTTACGACCAGCGGTTATCAGCCAGCCAGCCAGCCAGTCCGTCATTCTATCGCTCAATCACTTAATCACGTTTTATTAGAATATTATCACTTTATTTATTGACTTTATTGACCATGACAAACGGTCATTTTGATTTGGCTATGCACATAATCTATAATATATATATATGGTACAAAACCGTTCTATATATACGAATACAATGTATATGTACATATACGTACAAATGTCCCTGAGAAACCTCAGTAGTAGTAATAAATTATGATGGTGAACTTGACTTCACTCCTCTCCTCCCTTCACCTCCCTTCCATTCTCTCCTCTCTCCTAACTCGCACTTTCTATCTATAAACAACTGTTTATTCCTGATCTTCATCACCAGACTCCTCGCTGTCGCCAGATTCCTCTTCATCACCAGACTCCTCGCTGTCGCCGGATTCCTCTTCATCACCAGACTCTTCAGCATCATCGCTGTCGCCAGACTCTTCTTCATCACCAGACTCCTCAGCATCATCGCTATCACCAGACTCCTCGCTGTCGCCAGATTCTTCCTCGTCACCAGATTCCTCACCATCGTCGCTATCTCCAGACTCCTCGCTGTCGCCGGATTCCTCCTCATCGCCAGACTCTTCAGCATCATCGCTGTCACCAGACTCTTCCTCATCACCAGACTCCTCAGCATCGTCGTTATCACCAGACTCCTCGCTGTCTCCAGATTCTTCCTCATCTTCGGCATCACCGCTGGCGCTGCTATCTTCCTCATCACCGGAAGCCATCTCGTCTTCTTCTTCGGCTTCATCATCGGTATCATCATCATCTACCTCATCTTCGTTCTCATCATCTTCAAGGTCGCTGTCGTCAGAGGCAGCAGAACCATCCTCTTTTTTCTCAGTAGCAGCGTCTTCAGCTGCGGGGAGTTCTTCCTTGGTCATCTCTGGTTTATCTGCAGTTTCCTTGGTTTCAGCTGGCTCAATTTCAGAGTTTTCTGGGACTGTCTCGGTGGCATTGGCTGTGGGTGCATCCAACAAATCTTTTTCTGCAACGATAAATATACAATAGTTTAATATGCATTAATTATCTTCAATAGACATTTCGTTTTTATATACTTCCAAATTTGTACATGGAATTTACGCATGAATACGGTATAGTTTCGATGACGATTCTTCGCAGGGGCGGTGCACAACGAGTGTTTTCCTAGAAATCTCGATTCTATCGTTACGATACGATTCGTGGTACTGTACCCATGCAGTCATTTAGAACTAATTTTGTATTTGTATTTTACATTTTTATACATTTTTATACCCACACAGCTTCAATGAAAAATATAAGCGAAAGCTTTTTGAATTTCTGTGCCTAATAAAGTTTATGTCAAAAAACCGGTGTTGCTTCCGCTCTCTCTTCCCTCAGACGACTGTCGATAAACCAGTCTATAGTACGTACAGTGGGCAAGTGCACGATAAAAATAAGCAAAATGATGAGAAAGTAAGCAAAAAACTAAGAAGTAAAACGTATGCCTGTAAGAGTCGTTTTCGCAAGAGTTAGAAACGGTACATTTACTGTACGGCTGGATTCACTGCAAACGTACTATTCAGCACTGTTTCTAAATCATAAGACAACAGCACCCCCAGGAGCTGTCTCAACCACGATGCTTTGCGTGCCTCCGTCATTACATATGAGTTAAATAATAAAAATGTACAAAAAATCAATCAATAACCATTAAGGGACTCTAAATAATTCACTTCTATTGTGTAAATGAGACAATGTGGAGAATTGGAAGGGATTTTATTTCTTTAGCGGCCATTTGCGGTCACCTCGAAAATGGCCGCTCTAAGCATTTGATAGAACACAGGGCCGCAAAGCATCATGGCTGAGATGGCTCCTTTAAGTTAAAATAGTCCTTACCAAGGCTTGAAGTTGGTGCTGCAATAGCAACTGCACAAAGGACAGCTAACAGGATTAGTACTTTCATTTTTATAGGAAATTGTATTTACACCTGAAGAAAACAACAAAAGTGAGCATTAGGAAAGAACTATATTTTCAAAGTTAGAATTTCTATTACGCTACTCCCCCTCATAGACGACCAAGATCGCTTCTCAATTTTCGCCCCACCCCTCCCTCAAGGGTCAGTCTACGTAAGTTTATTTTCACACGTGATGTTTCACTGAATAAAGTCTGTGCAGATAGAGGTCACGTGACTTGCCAATAAAAAATATTAGACTATAGACATGATACTGTCAAACTGTGGTAGACAATTAGTCCGACAAATGACTAGCGTCCGAATGTTAGTTTCTTACTGGTCTTTGCGGTGTATCAATTTACAATTATCAATTTCCTGTAATAGAGAATACTGAAAAGATTGTCCTGAATATTTTAGCTTTATAGCTTTAAAACTGGCTTTAATTGTGTGAGATTGTTTTTTAATCTGAAAATGAACAGTTTGTATTACCAGAGAGCAAGCCTTGCTCTCCAGTTGATGCCAGTTATACGAACTCTAGTAATTTTGGGACACTTTGAGAAAATCCTGTGACTTTAATTTCATTGTAAAAATATTAATTAAAATATGAAATGCTTGTATTAACTTTTTCTGTAGATGTGATGTTTTGGCAATATCGATAGTCTAAGGTTTTGATTGACAAGATCATGTGAGCGTCAGCTACACAGACCGTATTTCACAATTTCATGCGTCGATTTTGTGACTGTTTATTCTTACGAACTAGGGCAAACACTCTAGACTGGCCAAAAAATTAAATAAAGAAATAAATAAATAAAAAAAAGAAATGAAATGGTGATTCAGCCTCGCTCCCGCATGAGGCTGTGTAGTACATAGGGTATTGAATGCGCTATTCTAGTCAAATAAAACCTATAGTTCAAGGACCTTACTCTTTCTTTTCAGAACGATGCTGATGTGAAAATAAAAGCGGAAAAATTAACTAACATTCCTTTCATGTAAGTAAGTAAATGAGTGCTGATATTTAAGAAAATATTGAAATAATGGAACGGGACAGATTAGCCGGCATCGTGAAAAAGTAAGCGAAATCAACTTTGGTGTGGCATAAATTTTTGTTAAAAAGCCAGCTGAAAAAAAAAAGGAAAAAAAAGAACTATTAGCGCAGGAGAAACCGAAAAAGTTTTTAAAACGAAAAACGTACGCGTTTTCTAGCATATCATTGGCAAATAAAAGGTAAATCAAACTAAAAACGAATCGAAACATCACGTGTACCTAAGTAATTGACTCAATAAAGGAAAAACTCACGGAATCGCGCTAAAGATATTCTTACTCGCTATCGAAAAAATGTCCACAATCAGTAAACAACCTGCATACAATGTTGATTGTTTATGAATCAACACGGGTGACAAAAAATAACAGCACACATCGATGATCACTTCAAATAATCCATAATTTATCACAGCTGAACACTTGATCAATTGGTCAAATTTTGGGCGAATTAAAAATGGAAAAAATATTTTAAGTTGACGACATTGACGAGAGGTTACTAATGTTTCTGATCAATTTCATTGATCAGACTTCGCAATTATACTATTTTAGATATCTGCAGAACTAATTTTTGAAAACAAAAACGTGAAAGCGAGGATTTAATCCTAATTTGTGATGGTCATATCAAATAGTACACTTTAAATGCTCGGAGCCTAACTAATTCATAAGCGTTCACAATCAGATTGAAAAAAAGAATTATTGACTAAGTATCCATTTTAATTTACACTTCACTTTATAACGGCTTTTTGATGAATCCATCCTATTTGATTCACCCAAGTCTTTGAAACATCGAAATAGAAAATTTGCTACAATGCAAGCGTCATTTGCTAGGGCCAAATTTCGATAATTTCGATGGCATTGAATAGATGTCGTGTTTTGTCATTGCTGAATTTAGAGACACGTCAGGTAAAGTTCAGAAACGAATATGGTCAATATTAAATGATAAAAATCATAAATTGAATTCCAATTCAAAGACAAAAGTAGCAAGACACTTGTATCAAATAAGCTTAAATGAACCTGAAAGCTGAAAAAAACTAGCGAAGTAGTACGGCCAAAAAAAGTTAAAAAAATAAATAAACTTGATTCTGATCTAATTCCCCATGTTGTAAGGTTAAATAGGTCAATAGATAACATAGATACATAACTAGATAAATTAGGTTAGACTTTGCAAATAAATTAGAATGATTGAACAAATGTTGCATTTCTGTGCACGAAATTTTCATACTGGACTGCGAAACAATTTTTTTACTTACTATCTATATCACTGTCTTTGCGAAAAAAAAGCCATTCGACACTTCGAAATTATAAGTTTTAATAGATAACTATCCTTATAGTTGAAGGATCTGAATTTTCGTTTATCTTCCAGTTTTATGAAAGAAAAACGTCTGAAATTCACGAAGTAGACCGCGCCTACCATACATCGTAAAAAATAACCGCTAAATCAAATTTAAAAAAAATACTTAAAAACAAGGAAACTGTATGTGGAATTAAAAAAACTGTTGAATAAACGAATGAGGAATAATTGAGGTTAAGTTGTCAGAGCAAAAGTCAAAAAGTCATAGAAGGAGCGAAGACTTACCGTGGAAATTAGATGTAGACAGGTTTGTGTCGTAGGGATGAATGAATGAATTCACTGAGGTCGTCTGTTCAGTTTTCTGGTAGATATAAAATTGTTTTGGTTTAAAAAGCTGTGATGTAATCCTCCTTTACTTGTTGTTTTTAGCAAAACAAACATGGTATTCAATTGTTCACGTTGTGTCGAATCCACGTTTCACAACAACCTCGAAAAACTGTCAAATAAAATGGTAAAATATCGGGTTACAAATCGCGTATGAATGTCAGGCGATGTCTACTGTTGTCGTGTTTTTGAAGAACTTTTATATTGTTTCGAGCTCACTTTTATCGTCTATTAACGTGTTAAATTGAAGAGTGAAGTGCCAGAAAAAATACCATTATTGACATAATTCGCACTTTGAACTCCTTTTCCTGACAATTAACCAAAAATTGTCAGGAAAACTTTATCTGACAAATAAAGTTGTTCAAGAACTCTCAGATCCATTGAAACGTTTGACATGCTCAAATGCTGACAAAATATGCCAAATTATTTTAGAAGTTTTAACTTTTATTCAATATTAACCGTGTAAAATATAAAATTAGGATTGTTTTTGTTTAAATCAACCACTAGTTTTTAAGCAAGGAAGGTGTTTTATCAGTGTTTGTAACGCGCAATCGAATCTGTCAAAACTTTGTGACTTTATATGGTACGTGTAAGCGTGCTTAGGCGGTTTCATCTCAATTCAATTAATATTAACTTGTGTTTTTTTTTCATAATGGTTAGGTGACAAAATCTCATCCTTTTTCACACTTGATCAATAAAATACAAATAACAAAATAAAATCTAATTTGATAAACGAGTACAAAAACTCAAACTTAGTTTCATGTCATCATTTGTATTGCCATCTCGAATTAAAGAAAAATTCCTATTTTTCTGAAAAGGGAGTTGTCTACTTTCAAAAATCAGAGAAGATTACAAAGGTAACTAGACAAAAAACACAAATAACGATAACACTTCGTTAAAAAGTCGAATTGGAACAAACTCTGATTTTTTAAAGACTTATACCACAAACATTTTTGACGTGTTGTTTTGTTTTAACTATTTGTCTTTAGTTGTGATTCACGAAGTTTCGTCGCAAACGTCCTCCAATTAAAGACAATTAACAAAAAATTAGATATGTGTTTTGTAAGTAAATAAATACTTCATCATCCGGGCGAAATTTCAGTCAAACTATTCGCTGAAACCCTTACACAAAGTATGAAAACTGAATTGCAAATGCCACAAACACAAATTGCCTTTCAAAATTGTACGCATTTTGCGGGAAACTTCTAGTGTTTTTGTATTAATTTCATTGTATTTTTGTTTTCATCTTGCTCAGTAGTTAGATTATTTTAAAAACACTTTTCAGCAGGGAGGCCACAAAACTTCAATATACGTACAGCCAAATTATGTGAGATGATTTTGCTGCCTTTTTTTATATTTGAACAACGTTCTCTTCAATGATGTTGAGTTTGGAAGAACACAGTACTATAAAGTAGTTCTCTCCTTGCCTGAATCATATTTGTCCGATCAGTAAAATTGCAACAACACTTATATTTTGTTACACATTTAACGGGCAACTCGTTGTAAACATCACCGGCCGCAATGCAATTTGGAAAGAGACTATGGCGACGCAAAGGGTCCAAAGGCGTGCAGGAAATAGACGATTTATATTATGGCGTCATTCACCATCATTCTTTGCGAAATCTCTTACATATTTCGATTCTTAATCCCATTGGAGATTAAAAGAACAATCAGCACCAACTGATCATGAGCTACAAAAAAAAAACAAAAAAAAAAGCACAGCATTCTGGTAGTTGTACTTAAATACGTCATCATTCAAATCGCCTATTCGCGTCGGACACGTCCTGGGAACGAGTTTCCTTTTTTCTCCTTCCTTTGTCTCATAGGGGAGGAGGGACTCATCTATAATCATCGATCAAGCATCGTGTTTGCCTCTAACACAGTGTCGCCATGCAACATTTCCCTTCCTAGAGGGTATAGGACCCGTTGCCGTAATGCCTGTGCTAAAGGCCCGGTCGTCTGTTGAGTCAGGCTTCAGGTATCTTTAGGGACGTGGATCATAGGAAAGATTTTTGAGGATCCGTATAGGAAGTTTATTTGTGAGGTTAACAACCTTCACTGCGCTGTTTTAAGAGTTGATCAGAATTTGAAATGATTCAAAATAATATAAAATTTTACTATCTCCGGTTACCTTTTACGTATTTTTCTGGACAGAATTTTCACACTGTCCGGTTGTGTTTTGTAAAAAAAAAAGCTGGATTTTGAAAATAAGTAAGTTAGCAAAAACACCAAGTCTAACAAAAACCGTTGTGAGGGCTTTTTGAACGAATAAAATTAAATAGTTAGGAAAAGTTTCTTTAATTACTGTTGATATAATTCCTTTTTGCATTTTTTTTTTTTTTTTTTTTTTTTTTTTTTTTAATGCGAAAAGCAAGATCAACGGCTTCCTGTGGTATGTAGAACGAATAAGGTCTAGGTACCAATCCGAGCCCGCGATTTCTTTATTGTGGGCAGTTCTCGGTATCTATAGTAACGAGGTTAAATATTACATGAAAACAGCCAACCATTTTGCACAAACTCTCGTATCTCGCCGAGAAAAGAGGCAATTCTATCCTTAATTTTCACATTGAAAGCATTTTCGTAATTTTAGGAATATTGTTAAGGTATGTTCATTGAAGTTTTGCAATTTTAGGGAGTTTGTTTGAACGAATTTTCAATGTAAATTAGAATGTCAATGAAAATTCCTTTCTTCGATTTTTTCACTGCTTAAAGTACTTTTAACTTTATTATTTCTTCTTTTTTGATAAAAAGATAGTTATTGGCATTAGAAATATTATTCCATAACTAATTTTTTGATTACAGTAGTTTATATCAAAGGCAATGCTATATGTTGAATTTTTGTCTCACAGATTTGGAATGCAATCTAGAACTGGTTCTAAATATCATCTAAAATGAATCCAAAATTTTCAAGAAGAGATACTTCTAAGTTTTTATTTACTAACAACACATTCAACTAACAAAACAGCCAACATTCATAGTTATTATGTAAGATTTAGTAGTTTTAAGTCACCGGAATCGAAAACGACAATAATTCATTTGGTTTTGGGTTCACAATGACTTCGGTGAACGATGACCGACTACCGTTTGAAAATATGAATATTTTTAGTATCAAACTTACAGTTATAAATATTTTTTATCAGCTACAAGATGCAGCGATCACAGAGTAGACGGTCGGACACAAGCGAAGCAGAACTCGATGGAATAGGTAAAAAATACAGCGGTTGATATTTATTGTTATTTTTGTTTATTGATTGCTATTAATTGTTTATTCAGTGATTTAAAACATGAACATTACATTTTGATAATAGAAAACTGTATGAAATACCTGTATCATGAGTAAAGGAAAGTTAACGTTTTGATAAAAAATAATTTGTTACTATAGAGTGAAAACACTAAATATGTGCAACAGTTGTCACTATTTAGTAGTAAATAGCACTAATTAAACAAAAGAAAACAATAGAATTAGCATAAAATAGCACTATTTAGTAGTAGGGTGTCATTATCACATCAACCATTGTTAACTTACAATTTATTTCCTTCAGCTGAGCAAGAACTTGCCAAGCTTCAGCGTCAGTATCGTATAATGGAGGGTGACAGGAAAGCTTACAGTGAGGAGTCGCAAAACACAATCAGGAAACAAAGAGATGCTATTAAAGCATTGCAGGATGAAAGAACAGAGCTGATGAAGTATATCAGACTGGCTGGAAGTCAGCAAAATCTTGGAAAGGTATTGGAGAATACAGCATACCAGAGTGGTTTCATAAATAAATATAGACTGTAAATCTGTAGCCCCTAATTGTTTTAAGTTCCCTATTACCCCCTCCCCCCTCAGGAAGTAATTACCAGGATTTAAGGTAAAAAAGTCCCCCTTTTGAAAATGTTACTCTGATGTTCTTGGTGCATTCATTCTTCTTTTCATTATCATCCTCCTCATTCATCCATCATTTTATTATGTATTACAATGTTAACATATGTCTTTTTGAATGTGTTCTCTTTAGGATTCAGTAAATACAAAAGTACTTTCAGACATGTTAGACCAGGAAGGTATGATATAAACTACATCCAGATTTCAAAGTTGCACTTATCCTTACTGTCCTTACTTAATGCTGTAAATCTATTTGAAATATCTAATGTTGTACATTGTACATGTAAATGCTGGATTCATCTTATTTGAAGCCAGGATTTTAAAGTCAACTCTTCCTATTAAAATGGAGAGCTGTTGGCAGCAACATGGCATAATATCCACGGCTGACACAAACCTTATTAATGCAAATAATAGATTATATTTCTTATTGTTTGGTTGTTTTACTATTCTAGATGTACATAAATCTGAGATTGAAGCCATCAGGGATGAAATCAATGATTTGAGTTTAAAGGTAAGTAAGTTCATGTAAAAGTACAAATAGAAAAAGATAAACCATGTGTGATTTAATGCAACAAATTTATGAAAAAAAATTGTACAAAGTTAAGCAACTAGTTCTGTTAAAAGTACAAAAATAAAAAAAAGGCAAACCATGTGTGATTTAATGCAACAAATTTGTAAAAAAAATTGTACAAAGTTAAGCAACTAGTTTTGTTAAAAGTACAAACAGAAAAAGAAAACCCATGTGTTATTTAATTCAACAAATTTATTTGAAAACAAACAACATAACATACTTCCTTGAATCAGTGATAATGGTAGTGCTTAATACTAGTGAGTCATTGTTTCCTCTTTCATAGATTCAAGCTCAGGAAAAGAAGAACAGACAGCAAAGAAAGAACATGGGAGGGTAAGTGATAAGTTGATGAATTGTTATTCAAACACAGCTCTCTTAGGGACAGACCATTAGAAAAGTGAAAGCGGGGCGTGGGGAAAAAACAAAAACAAAATCCAAACACGATTTGAAAATTGAAAAAAAAAGTAAAAAACAAACTCAACGAAAAAAACATACAAGCCCTAACATCTCAACCAAAAATAAAGAGGGTTTGACCCACCCCCTTTACTTTTCTAATGGTCCGTCCCTTAAACTCATCACCAAAAAGAATTTTAAACTGAGCCTAAGAAGGCTTTTGTTAGAGGCTATGTACAAGCTAGGCTGAGTTATTATAAACTAAAGACTGAGTAGGTCAATTCAATGATGTTCAGCAACTGAATACTGTCTACTCACTGAACATTTACCATTGGCATTTAAATGGTAATTAATCATGTGTGGAACCCTGTTTATTCCAGACAGTACTAGTACCAAATGATATTTCCAGTTTAGTGGGGATTTCTTCTTTGTATTCAAAGAAATATGTTTTTTTTTTTCATAAAAGACATATGTCTTTTATTAAAAAAAACATATTTCTTGGTAGATGGTACAGACCATAAAATAATGTTGTTCAGAGACAACAGTACATTGTAAATTGACTGTCTGTTGCAAAGATAGTATCAGTTGCAACTGTGTTATGTGGTTCACCAAAAGAAAGATTATGGGAGCCTTTGTTTACCGTGAGATGGCTGCAACAGAGGCTAGTGTGAAGAAAGTTTACTGTATTTCAAAAGCTAACATTAAATCTTTATTATTATAGTAAAATATGTCTTCCATTTCTTTGTAGTGTTCACATGAGTCATGCAAGACATGTCCATACACAAAAACAGATCAGAGTCCTTGAGAACAGACTTCATAAGGTAAAGTCTTCTTAATTCCAAGAATAGAATGTTTATTTACTCAATATAAGCTATATTTACATTTTATATAAGTGTACAATAATAATAATAGTAAATGTCTTTTTTACATGTCAGTATGTTTGTTGTACGTAAAATAAAATGAGCCTGGGGGCTTAATAAACTGTTAAGTTTTCTGGTTAGCCCCCAAGTTGATAAGTGATCAATTAATTAATCATTTAATTTTTCAGTCCCATCCAAAAGATTTACGGTATCTTTAAATGTCTTAAGGTTTACATACTAACAATAATATTAATTTTAAAAATAAAAATAAAAATAATGATACAGCTTTTATAAGTTACAAAAAAGAGCTCAAAAAAACTATTACTAACAACAAGTTGCTAATAAATGTTTACATACTATAAGATTATTATAAAAAAATATAGTTTGAAAAATAAGTATATTATTAATTAGAGTTTCTCAAGGATGGTAGGCAGAGCAAATATAGCTAATAGCTAAATTATTATTAAATTATTATTAAATTATTATGAAATTATTATGAAATTATTATTAAATTATTATTAAATCATTATTAAATTATTATTAAGTTATTATTAAATTATTATTAAATTATTATTAAATTATTATCAAATTATTATTAAATTATTATTAAATTATTATTAAGTTATTCTAATTGAATTTTGGTGACAGGCCAATGAAAAGTTCAATAAGGCACTAGCAGAGAATAGCCAGTGCAGGCAACAGATTGACAGTATGAGAAAGGAGAGAAACAAGTATGAAAGCTGCTGTAAAAAACTGGAACAAAAGAAACAAGAGTACAAACGACAAGCCAGTGAACTGATTGATAACTCCAAGGCTGCTTATGATGCAAGGTAAAACACAAACCACACTCATATCATTTTTATATGAGTGGGAAACACTGCCATGTTGTATTGTAGGCTTAATTTACAAGAAAACATTCAACTTATTTACCATATTGTAGGAGTATAGTAATGTGACTCTGGCTGTGATCATGATAACAACTGCACAGTCAGTAGAAACATCATTCACACCAAACAGTCCTTCTAGGGACCACTTCCACCCCGAAGATCATGATAATATTGTTACTTCGACAAACAATTTTGTTTAGCAGTAATGTGACTGTAATGTTTGGCACTTATGTGAAAAGAACTCTAGACTAGCTAGTAATAAACAACATACAATAGAGTACAAACACTAAATGTGTGCAACAGTTTTCACTATTTAGTAGTAAATAGCACTTAACAAACAAAATAAAAAATTTAGAAAAATTTAGAAAGACTGACAGAGGTGAGCTTATGAATGGGCAACCAATAATGAAAACGAACAAAGAGAAATCAATATGAACAAGCAAGCAGACATTAACAAACAGAATGATAGATAAGAAAATAGATAACATTACAGTGGAACAAAAATGTCAGATGAATGGAAACAAAAAAACAAAAACAAAGCGTCTTTGTATGCCGAGTGTCCACTTTATACATTAACATTTACCACATTACAAGCACTCCTTCTCTACGGGGCTTTTGTGCTCAAATTGGTCAGAGTTAATTGTTATTCATCATTGTCTAGTCCATATACCCCACTCTTTAAGATATTAAGGATTGGGGCTGTGACTAGAGAGACGGGCAAAGGCATTCCTTATTTTAGAGTTATTGGCAAAAAAACTGAATTAAAAAATCTGTATTTCATTTCATTCACTTTCCATTCATTTTCTCTTCTACAGAGATGAAGCACAAGCCAAGATGCTCGCCCTTAAAGAGAAAAATGACAAGGACATTGCTCAGTACAAGACAGAATTCATGGAGCTAGAACGAATCATTGACCACGAGAGAAAGCTGAAAGAATTCATGAGAGTCAAGGGAGAAGAGAGAGCAGAGTTGATGGAAGGAGAGATGACGTCACGTAGAAAGAAGAAAGATGAGAAAGACAAGGGAGACAAAGCAGAGGAGACAATTGTGGTAAGAACAGTCTGGAAAATAATCAGGGTTTGTTAGGCTCGTTGAAGTGGTAAAAAGATGCAAGGAGGCATGAATATTTTTGCAAAAAAATGTATGGATGAAAAAGCTTTAAGTAGGGATTCAATAGCTACTGAATCAGTAATGACTATCAAATGATTTAACATAATGTATATAATAGGCGATCTGCATTATGGCATCATTGGCGTCATTTTACTACATCTACCACCCTTCTATGGGAATTCTCTTTCATATTCAAATTCTTACTACCTTAGTTTGTAGATGAACAGAACAATTAGTGCTAATTGCGCTACAAAAGAAAGTAAGCAAAGCATTCTGGTAGTTGTATTATATGACGCCATAATACAATTTAATCGCCTATTATGGCATCAATGAGATACCAATAAATTAAAGAAATGATTGGGGTTGACCAGTCCCCCTGTCCCTCCCCGCACTACAGGTGTGTTTTTGTTGTTCATGTTGCACTATAACATCCCTTGTTCTAAACATTTAGATGCTTGATATAGGTTTTTTTTACTGATTTTTAATCTATAAAGTTTTTAAGAAATATTGTTAAATTATTTAAAATGTGAGTTGTTTGAAAAAATTCCTGCACCATCCAACAGTAGAGAAGAAAAAAATGCACATCACATTTCTAATAGTCCATCCCTAAACAGTGTGTACAAGTTTAAGGGGATTTCTTGTTCATATCTCCTTTCTTCAAAGTTTGGCTAACCTATTTTATCCTGTCACAAAGTACAAAGAGAAGCCCAAGTTCACACAGTTATGCATCTAGTTTAATGATGTTTTTGTGTTGCAGTCATATGAGACAGCCTTCCAGAAAATTAAAGAAACAACAGAGATAGACGACATTGATCTTCTGGTGAACAAGTTTATAGAAGTTGAAGACAAGAACTTTGCTTTGTTTAACTATGTCAATGAACTAAACAATCAGATTGAAATGGTCCAGGAACAGATAAATGAGGTAAGCAATAAAATTGCCTTAATCAACTTTACCTTACAGTCTCTGACAGGGCCGTAACCAGATTTCAACGGTAATGGGTTTCACATTTTCTGAGAACGAGTAATGCCAACCACCAATTAATTTACTTGCTCAAGTTAATCAAAATGCTTTTTGAAAATTAAAACTTTGTTAAGACTTGAATCAGGAAAAAAATTGACAAAATTCTACCAATGCAAGTGCCTTGCCTGCCTCATGCTAGTTATAGTGTTTCCTGGAGTTGCACAATTTCTGACTATTGTGGTAGCAATATTGACAGTAATTCCAGGCTTCAAGGAAATGATTGTAGGGACAAAGTTCTTGCTTGGGAGGCCAGTATTATTGACATCAAGTTTTGGCCTTGATGATCACCTAGAGGCCTAGAGTTGACTGCATTAGCTGGCTAGCTATGGCCTGCATGAAGTCTCTGTCTCATTTTCCACTATAGAACTATAATTACTGTCCAGGCAATAAACCATGTGGGTTGGGCTCCTGAAAAATAGAGATTGAGAATGTGCAGTAGATAGTTTTTGAGCCATGTAACGGCTCAGTGCTTGTTGCACTGGCAAGCATTTTTTTTTCTTTTTTTCTTTTGGAGGCCATTGCGCATCTTCCACTATTGAGCCTAACGGCTATTTCACTGCTTACGACTTATTGAAGGCACATGTTCAATCTTCATTTTCCATTACATTACTCCATTAATTTTGTCTCCATGTATTTCTGTTTTTAAATGCAATTTTTGTTTACACTGTTTTAGATTAATGCTGATATTGAAAAGTTCAAGAGTGAAGGAGTAGAGATGGAAAGTCAGCGTAAAATGATCATGAAATCACTAGACGACCAACTGAATCAAGCTGTGGCCGAAGGCGAACAACACGACAACCAACACAAACATACCAAAAAGATATTAGAACAGTTAAAGTCAGGCATTGATTCCTTGTTCAATAAGATCAACTGCGATAAGTCGGCCATTGAGAACTTACTTGGAAGCAAAGAAGGAATTACTGATAATAACTTGATGCAGGTAGGATCGAATATTTGAAAAAGATCAGATTAATGCATAGGCTGAAATAGATATTTTATTAACCATAAAAGCTGTGAGCTACATCCTAACGTTTTTACCAATATTCTCCATTCTATTTAATATTACCTGACAATGGAAATAATTAGTGGCATTAGCTAAGAGGAGGAGGCCTCCATTTGCCAATGAACTGGATCACCATCATATTATCTTTTAGGGGTCTAAAAGGTTTTTAAGCCAAAACAGTCTCTTTTAATTAGGGGTCAAAATCATAGGTTGCCACACACACACTTTCCTAAGACTCCAGTACATTTTTTAGGGGTATTAATTTTGTAACAAATTCAGAGGATCTCGCCTGCACTACGATATATAGGGGTCCTCCCCTTAGGAATATTATCAATAATGTACATGATAGTATAGTGAGATTCAGCGAGAATATTTCAGGAATGTTGTCATTGTTCCTGGACCAAACACAGACACCACACTAACGTTAGAACCCCAACCACAAAGCAAATATTCTGATTGGGTAAAAACACATTCAACTGCCCATGGAACCATC
Source organism: Diadumene lineata (assembly GCA_918843875.1). Lineage (NCBI taxonomy): Eukaryota > Metazoa > Cnidaria > Anthozoa > Actiniaria > Diadumenidae > Diadumene > Diadumene lineata. Next base: position 7,290,686 of record OU974081.1, read on the forward strand.
AAATGTATTAAAGTGATAGCCACATAAGTGTGAAACAATTCTAAATATTTAGTGCCAGATAGGATTTAGTTATGTACTAACTAAGAATTCACCGGGGCATAAACAAGAACAGCTTTTATTTCAATATTCCTTTGTGTGTTGTGTTAATGCATTGGTGAATTCTTAGTTAGTGCATAACTAAATCTTTTTTGTCACTATAAATATTAAGAATAGACCCTTTGAAAGTTCTTCATTGCTCAGGCTAAGCCTCAATTGTAGGTAAATTAACAAAAGAGTCAAGACAAAACCATTGGTATTTACATTGTTTTTGGATTGGTTCATTCCCACGGGATGTACCTCATACAAAAGAATATAGCACATACTATCGAGGCTTAGCCTGAGCAATGAAGAACATGGAACTGGACTATTGTTTCATGCTTATGTGGTGTGTACTCTAAAGCAAATTTCCTGATAATGGTGGTAATAACTACTTTTCTTCCTCTTGTTGACAGTTTCTGGGTATCATCGAGCAAAGAACCAATGAACTACTACAAGTCTATGGTTTTAATGTTACTAAAGAACCAGAAAAAGAACAAGCCCCAGCGTCAGTTAGTCTCCTCGGCCAGGGGCCACAACCAGGGTCGTTGTCAGTAAATATCGTACCACCATCTACTGGTGATGATTATAATAGTGATGATTCAGATGATGAGATTGATGACGAACAGCGACCTCTCACTCAACAAGAGCTTAAAAATAAAATCATGAAAGGGGTAAGTGAACACACATGAAAATCACAGGCAGTCCAAGATCATTATCTGTCATTATTTATCAAAATCATTTCAGTGTTAAACTTGAAATAATTTAAGAGTACAATTCAAGGTCATTAAAGAAGTCTCAATAAATTTGGGCTGCCTATGATGAAAATGAATTATTTACCAGTTGTGTCTGTGCATTTTTTGGAACAGTGACCAAGTAAATTAAAGTGAAGTGATTGGTCTATGTTTAATGTCCGTTCAGCATCTGAAAATACCAGAGTATGTGTTATATATATAATCTGACTATCTTTACCCTCAGCAAATGCCAGTACCCATTTATACACCTGGGTGGAGAGAGGCACTGAGAGAACACAGCGGATACAAACTGATGCCTTAAAGTTGACTCATTCCTTTAATCTTCAATAATATACAATGTGTCATATCTGATCTTGCAGATAAACAAAAGAGAAAACCAACCCAAGAAGACACATCACCACCCTGGCTCGGCTAGCTCAGACAAGGCAGCCTCAAAAAAGAAAAAGATAACTGCCAAATAAAACAGTCATACCAATAGACTCTGAACATCAAGTGCGTCCCTTCAGGCCTGCCAGAGACTTCTGCCATGTGGTAACCATGTTTTGCTGTCCAAATACAGCTGACAATGTGCTCTAGTTGTCATGTGTCACCTAATCTCTTGTCATGTGTCACAAAATCTCTTGTTGTCATGCCTCACACATTCTCTTGTTTGGGGAGATTAAGTGACATGTGACAACATGAGCATCTCTGAGAAAGGAAACCCAAGAGCCTGCTCAGCAATGCTAACAGGATAGAGACACTATTGTTCCTGTTCCACTAGTAATAATCCACAGGTTTTGGAGATTTCACTGTTATCTCCTCAAATGATGACCAGTCAATCTGTTTTCCTTCTCCTTTAGTTCGAGTAAAGTGCACACACTAGAAGTGTGCAACATAAATACCACTAAATAGCACTATTTTATGCTAATTCTATTGTTTTCTTTTGTTTAATTTGCCGCTAAAATTTAGACTATTTAATAGTGACAACTGTTGCACACATTTAGTGTTTGCACTCTATCAGTATAGGGTTTTTTCCAGCCTTATTATCTTTCCCACCAGACTTATGTTAGCCAGTTCCTCTGATAGAGAGAAACTGCTGTTAACTCAAGCTCATGTGGAAAGGTGCCCTTTTTATACTAGCATAAAGAAGCATAAGTTTGTTTACTATGGCGCATAAACCTCTGGGTGTTCTCGGGGTGCACATGAAAATTATTTGGGGTAGAGTCAGTTTTTACCCAATGTAAATAATGTCAAGATATTCAGCAATAATATTAGATTTCGTTTATTAGTATTGTTAGTACGTAGTATGTTAAAATTTAGATGGTTATGTGAATTATTTGTCGTAGTAGTTAGAGCGATTGTAACGTGTGGTTATATAAATAAAAGATCTTGTGAAATATTACCTTAGTTGTTATTGACAGACCATTAGCTTATCTTTATCTTGTGTACATCTGCTCCACACCCCTCCCATCTCCCGGGGGGGGGGGGGGGTACTCCCATCAGATCTGGGTAGGGGTGTTCCGCTGGGATCTTGTAGGGGTTACCCTGTTTATGACAAAAAATATCTAACTTCCATACTTTGACAAATTACAATTGTTTACAAACATTATGATTTGTATAAATATATCAATTCAGACCCACGTGCTGCTCTTATCTTTTTTCCTCGTCAACGATCTTATTCCTGCTGATTTCCTGAATGCAAAATAATTTCTCTCATTTTTTGGGCCCTGAGTATGACAGGAAGTTTGGATTAAATCGGAAATAGAGTAGAATTAGATACCCTGTTCATGACACTTAGGTTGAAAAACCATACCCTGTTCAGCGGATCATCCCCCTATAGTCAATATAGGGTAGTACCCCCTGGGCCCCATCTGTGGACACAGTCCAAACTATCCTTCACCAAGACACCACACTTGACCAGATGCTCACTATCCATCACCTGATCAACATCGTCTTACACACTTTGAATCTAAAGCCTGGTTTTCAGATAATCGTACACAATTGAGAATGATCGCAAACGATTAAAAAAAGAACAAACTTTTGTGAAAACAAAGATTTGATCCTGCCACTGTTTTTGAACACTTTTCATCACAATCACAAATGGATCATATGGAAACCAGGCTCAACCATTGCAACATTACACCAGGGTTTTCAATAACAGGCAGCTACCGGCGGTATAGGGCCGCCTATTTTACCTCTTACCGCAGGCTATTTTGTGTCCTTAAAAAAATATGATTGTAAATTTTGAGACACAGAGGCCTATTTCATTTACTCAGAAGCTCATTCAAAAAGATATTGAAAACCCTGTACACTAGAGTGATATTCATAAGACAGTATGAGAATACACCGCATCGAAATATAGCAGACGGCACGGTTATGTACTGGAGCGATATCACAGAAACGAGGCTAGTCAGTCATTGTTAATCAACAGTGTTGTGTTGATTCTTATATTGTAGTTCAACTTCAAATAGCACTATTTAGTGGTATATGTTGCACACTTTTACTGTGTGCACTCGAAAATAGCATTATTTAGTGATATTTATGTTGCACAGTTTTAGTGCATGCACCAATCCAAACACAATAAAGAATTCAAAACTGGTCTATTGTAGCCACAGCACTGCTAAATAGTGAAATCTGAACATTAATTTTAGACCAAGTTGTGCCTAAAAATATTGGCCTGTGTAACAAATTTTACGGGTACCATGCCAAAAAAGATTGTCACCAAAATACTAAACCACAGCACTGCATGCACATGAACCTTTCTCAAAATCACTCGGCAACAAAAATGAACAAACAAATTCAGAGAGAACGGTTTTATTAAAATAAATCACCAAAGGGACGCAAAGAAGCGAAAAGACATAACCATTTTAAAATAATGTATTAGGTGCACAATAATTATATACAATATATCCTTATCATTTATAAAGTTGATAACTCATATTATACAAAATGTTTTGGGAAAAACTGTTCAAACAAGGGCCATCAAAACAAATGTTATTGGCCCTTTGTGGTATTTTTTTACAAAATTGGAACCCCTTCAATGCTCGTACGTTTTTCAATAAAACACCCTATGTGAAATGTTACTTTTGAAAGCGATATTGCATAGACAATTACCAACTACGGGTTCTACTTCGAAGGCCAATCAAAACCATAAATAAAATAAGTAAAAAGATCAGTTGTCGTTTCATGTGGTACATTTGGTATGTTTTGAAGCTTGAAATTTGTGAAATGTCACTGATCTTCTTAAATTATGGTAAGTTTACAAATTGCTTTTGAATGAGTCCTAATAATATTTTAGAACACCTGATTTACATTGTCAATACTGCAGATTAGTGATGTTTGGTCTAAAATGATAAAACTACAATGCAATGATATGGAGCATATAGTTTCAACTAATCGAAAGTGATTTTTGATCCTTTATATTCTTGTATGGTTCCTTTCTTGGATGCAAATGCTGTAAAATCAATGACAAAAAATATGATCAAAAAACAATTTGCAATAATCAAGTTGTTCACAATACAGAAAAAAAAACTTCTTGCTCAGAAAAACTAAACTTTGCTTGTGATCATGTATCTGCTGTCAGACAGATTCATCGGTGTCCTAAGTCTGTTCATCATTGCAAGAAGTTGATGTGCAGCAAAACCCCTCCAAACATGATCCCCCAATATACCAGAAGTCTTTTTTTTAATCTTGACTATAACAATAAACCTTTTAGCCCCAAAATTTAACTTTTCCATTATTTCTGGTAAAATTTGAAATTCTGGAAATTTTCTTAGACCCCGGAATAGAGGATGTCTGCTGTATTAACAAAAAAATTGACTGAATACTTAAATTAACAAGGTTGAATATGATTGTCTGGAGTATATAGTCTAGCAAAAGACTTTTCATTGGTTAACAAATAAAACAATGTCTAATCTCCTTGGAAACACAACATTTAAATGAGTAAAAATCAGTCCAAACAAACGGTCCAAACATTTACATTAAACACTCAAACCGTTTTTGCTTTATTTTCATCGCTTCCTTTCCCCTCTCTTTTTTCAGCCATTTAATTTCGGTTTCCATTTTTCATTCAATGTCTATGAGTTTTCATGAAGATCAAAAACAAATTTGCAGTGTACTTTGTTTCTGCAGGACAAGATTGAAGTCTTTTCAAAACAGTGCTTTTCTTACCTAGACAATTATGTTTCATTGAACAGTCTATGCTTCAATCTGAACATTTAAATAATCACAAAGAAAACAATAACTAACCTCCACCTCCTCCTCTGCCGCCACGACCTCCACGTCCACCAAAACCACCTCTACCACGTCCGCCTCCTCTACCACCACCACCACCTCCTCGTCCACCTCCTTCTGGTCTAGGGGAAGAGTAGTCTAGTCTAACTTGACGGCCATCAACTGTAGCTCCGCTCATCGCATTGAGAGCTTGTGTTGCAGAGTCTACATCATCATAGTCTACAAAACCAAACCTGTAATAAAATACAAACAGTGAATATTATGGACATTTTTAAAAGGGCATGTTGTGATACAAGTACACCTGTAGAAACCCATTGTGTATTGTCTTGCTCAGAAACATTAAACTTTGCTTGTGATCAAGTATCTGCTGTCAGACAGATTCATCGGTGTCCTAAGTCTGTTCATCATTGCAAGACATGCATGATCACGTAGAATACTACCGCTACCAAGATGCTTTACTGACTTTTCCTTTGTAGAATAATTAGTGCAGATTGTTCTATTACAGTGCAAACACTCCAACCAAGACCACTTGGCGTTATTTATATTTTAATTTTCCGAGCTTATTTTCTGCTGCTTCAAACCCTGAGAAAAAGTAGGATTCAATTTAAATACATTGAGTGAACAAAATAACATTATTTCGATTCGATCAAAGGTTCAATATTTAAAAGTATTGAAAAAGATTAAAAAAAAACATAATGTGGTCCTGGTTAGTGTCCTTTCTGTAATCTTCAAAGGGATTAAAAATTTGAATATGAAAGAGAATTTACAAAGAATACTGGTAGTGGTAGTAAACTGATGCCATAATGCAGATCGCTTATTTATTTCAACAACTTGAGTACTGGTTGAAAGCAGTGCAATGCTTCACCTTGCAACATTTAGGCCAAATTTTGGTCAATTTTTTTAAAAGTTTGTCTTATTTCCCCCCTTAGCTTGAACATTATCAGAGGTCAACCTATTAAATATTTTGGTGTAAACAACATACCCTCTAGATTGTCCACTATCTCTGTCCATTATAACTCTTGCATTGCTGCAACCTTCAAATGCAGCACCTAGTGATTCTGTAGTCGTATCATAAGACAGGTTTCTGACAATCAGTGAATTGTGAGGGGGATTCTGGGGTGAATTAAATCCTCCTCTACCTCCTCCTCGACCACCACCTCTACCGCGTCCACCATCACGACCACCACTTTTTGGTGTGTTTGGTTTGCTGTCTGCTGGGTTGATTCTCATTTCTCGTCCACCGAACTCCATGCCATTCATCTCCAATGCCTTGTTGTAATCTTCTTCATTTTCTAAGTCGGCATAACCAAATCCCCTGGGCTGTCCATCTCTCATTATGATACGGACAGCAGCATTGATCTCATTCTCTTCAAAGAATGCTTGTAATGAGTCGTTGTCAGCACTAAATGGCAGATTGCCAATGAAAACACTGTCTGTAATGGAAAAAATTTTTAGATTAATTAACAAAATAGATATAATTTACTGCAATCGCTCTTTTGGAATAAATTGTTATGCTCAGTCTAAAACTTTTTCTTTGATCATTAGAATCATAAGGTCTCCAAAGTTAGTTCATCACTGCATAACAAGTGGACTTCATCTCAAAGTCTAAAGACAATAGTTATCAGCATTGTTATTGATAAAATTGCCAATACAGTAAAAACCTGTGTGTTGGAACCAAAAATTTAAAAACCTGTCAGGCTGAAACTACTTGATCATTTAATTATGGACTTTTAAAGTACATTGGTGACAGGAATGTCCCTGTGTTTAGCCAACTAAAACATATCACTATATAAAATATAGCATTTCATTTGCGTGGCTTTGAAACATTCCTATCTGACGTGATCTATAACATTCTTTCTTTCATTTATTTTTGTTTTTCTTTCACTCTATCTATAGACATACTTCTTTTCTTCCTTTTCTATACTTTAATTGCACACAGGATTGTATATGCGCTATAAAAGAATATTATTATATTAAATTCTCTTACAATTTTGATCTTCTTTAGATTTTTTATTTGGAGTAACCACATCATTTTGTCCTTCATGTTTACGCTTCTGTTTTTTCTGTGGCTTTTCTTCTTCTTCTTCCTCTTCATCAGATTCTTCATCACTTGATTCCTTGAAAATGAAACAAGCAAGTTAAGTACTGCAACTGCACAAGTGCCGATCCAGTTGAAAGCACACCTTTTTTTAAACAAAGTTGACAAGGTGAAGCATTCCAATCTTTTCTTATACTTTCAACATTATATTGGGAGAAATTAAGTGTCCTGAATCTCAAATTTTCCCCTGTTCAAAGAAGACAACACAGAAATTAACACCACCAATCAGAACACTGATTCTTTGGATCTTTAACAGTGTCATGCTCAGAAGTAAAACTGTTTAAAATCACTCTTAGTCATAAGGTGTCCTAAGTTTTATTCATCATTGCATGAATACTGCACAAAACTTCCACTGATTGACACAAACATGAGACAGTGATCACACTGAGGAAATGAATGAAAAAAACCCTGACAAATTGGATTTTTTAAAGAACTTTGAAATGTCTGTCAAGCATAAGCAAGTTTTGCTACTAGCAAATGTTGGATAGTTTACATTTTAATAAAATAGTGTTTTAATCTAGGACTGTTGTTTTTAACAGCTGTGGAAATCACAAATTTTCCAGGCTATTTTTTCACAAAAAAATTCATAGATATGATAAACAAAAACAAAACAAACTTACCTCTTTTTTGCTTTTCTTTGGTTTGGATGGTTTTTCTTCTTCTTCTTCAGACTCTGAGTCAGAATCCTCGTCAGATGAATCAGACTTTTTTCTCTTTTTAGCTTCTTTACTCTCCTCAGTTGGTTTTTCCTTTTCTTCATCATCAGAGCTGTCTGAATCACTACTGGACTCATCTTTCTTTGATTGCTTCTTTGTACAATCTACCTTTTTGGGTGCTGCTTTTGTAGCAGGCTTTTCTTCTTCATCTTCAGAACTTTCAGAGTCGCTAGACTCCTCTTTCTTGGCTGGTGCTTTTGCAGCTGCAGTTTTCTTGGGTGATGCTTTCTTTGGTTCTTCATTTTCAGAACTGTCATCGGAGTCACTGGATTCTTCTTTTTTTGCTGGCTTCTTGGCTGGCTCAGGTTTTTTTGCTGCTGCTTTTTTGGGGGGCTCTTCATTTTCAGAACTGTCATCGGAGTCACTGGATTCTTCTTTTTTGGCTGGCTTCTTGGCTGGCTCAGGTTTCTTTGCTGCTGCTTTGGGGGCAGGTTTTTCATCTTCCGAGCTATCATCAGATTCACTACTCGAGTCGTCTTTCTTTGCTTTTGTTGTTGGTACATCTCCATTCTTAGCAGTTTTCTTTGGCTGTGGTTTTTCATCCTCACTTTCACTCTCTGAAGAGTCGGAATCTGAGTCGTCCTTCTTGATACCTTTTAACTTCAGAATGTCTGACTTAAGTGTAGTTTTTGGAGGGGCTTCATCTTCAGAGTTTGATTCGGAAGAGCTAGAATCACTTTTGCTAGTTTTTTTCTTGGGTGGAGCTTTTGCAGTCTTTGTAACTGGAGGGCTGATATAAATTGATATATTTAGTCAGTGTATTTCAATAGCAGATATTAGATCCGAGCCTGCGCCTCAGCGGTCTCTCGATTAACAATTCAGGGAATTGAGACACTTGGGTTGACAAACCAAGATGGCACCAGTAAACGATTGGGGCAGTAGCTCTGAAGGCCAAGAAAACTCAACTTTATTGCCCAAAAATACCTTTCTAAGGAAAATGAGGCTCAAATGCTCGGTGGTGTTTGTCCACGAGTAATGACCAAGAATTGTTTCATATCAAAACTGTTGATTTTGAATCTTTTCTCAGCTAATCCATTCAAGTTAGTACATTGCTGTGATAGTACTCTTTCATGAGCTACAATAAAGTATGTTTTGCTTTCAATACAAACCTGGTATCCATTTCATCATCAGACTCTTCTGAGCTGGAGTCTGCATTAACTGGTTTCTTCACCGGCGGTGGCGCAGCCTTGTCTTTCCCATTTTTTATCTTCTTTTTGCTTTTTTTCTCTCCATTGGTTACATTTTTGTTTTCGTCAACAGGTTCCTTCGCTTTTTTACTTTTTATTGTCACATCCGTTTGTTCCTATGATATCAAAGACATCCTTCGAAATTATTTGCAAATACATACTTGACCAAGGTTATTTAGATATAACCAAAGGATTTCAACAATGTTGATGTCATCATCATCGAATCATCATTAATCATTATCATTATATTATTAAAATATCGTGACATTCATCGCAATTACAACTTTCAAAATTGTAACATTTTCATATTCATTTATATATTTGTCGGATCAATAAACCACCTTGTTATTTCATAACGCACTATTCCTACATGTATGTTTTCGAAAATAGCAAAATGAAAAAAGATCAACGCAGTCCGTTATTGCACAACATATGTGCAACGAGGCTTCTCGTAGCAAAACAACTTCGACTAATTCTCGACAAAAATTCTTCAAAACAGCACTTTTAAGGCTTAAACCTTCAAAATATCGAAAGCATGACCAAGCATTCGCGCTTTACGTCTGTTTCTGGTAAAACACCCGGTTGGTCTTAGCGCTATTTAAACCAAAATAGCAAAATAGTCGACATTGTTTGGACAACACGTGGTTTGGAGCAAGAGCAATGGGACAAAGTTCGCTGGGTTTTTGTCCATTTTACTGCTTTACGCGAACAAAATTCCCTTTTTCGCTTCATAAACTAAAGCTCTGTCAAATAACTTGAATTCCGGAGTGTCACACTTCTTGAAAAACGGGATAAAGGGAAAAAGAACGAAGTTGTCTTACGATTGTGACCGACCAGTACCTCGTGTTGAAAACCAAACAAGCTTGTTCTTAACTTGTTTCGAGATTACTTCGCTGAAAGTTTTAAATTAAAGAGAAAATTTCCTTACCTTCTTGGAAGTCTTTGATTTGGCCATGTTAGAACGTCTTTAGTCTTTTTTTTTTCAAGTTTTTGTGAGTCACTATAAAACACGTGCGACTCCTTCTTCGACGCTCTGTGGAAAGGAACGACTTCTTGTTCGACCCAGCCTTCGATACTGAGGCTCGATTCGGAATATCTGCTACGCTCAAGGGAGACTGAACACTAATCTCAAGGGTGACTTGGGGGTCCCTTGGTGTCCCTGCGAAATCTTGCCTTTCGCTTTGGAATCACATTCCCATTTTTAAATTTGTTGTAGATGAAATTGTCATGATTAAAAAAACCGTGTTGTTCGATTTTTAGTAAAATTTATTTTTTTTCATGTTGTTTTTGAACCATCTCTACATAAAACTTACGATTAATAAATGACGATCATTAGAAGTTACATGACTTGAAGCTTGAGAATGGAAAATTGACAGGCACAAGGAAAAATGTCTTGCTTAGCAAATATTTTAGACAGTTTCGTTTGTTTGTTTGTTTGTTTTTTTTCGCTTCTTTGGGGGGGGGGGCAGAGGGTGGCGAAATTTTTCTATCGGAATAAAAGGAGATTACTTGAAGAAAAATGTGTTTATTGTAGAGGGGCCCCTAAAAAAGGTACCTTCCTTTGAAGGTTTTTGCGCATCGCATCGCATCACATTATATTGCATTACATTATTTTCCAAATCTATCATGTCAATCGATACTGAGAGCGCACGGATCGAAAACTTCATATATTGGACAGGGTGGCAAAGGGTACGTTGTCATTGGTCAAGAATCACGAACTTTTTAATATCAATTTAATAACCTTAATTTCTAATAAAAATCAAACTTTCACGTTTCACGCAAAAATTATAGTATTGACAGATCATGATTCACGGCTCAGTTGTGGAAGTTACCTGCTTCAGTTTTCTTTAAATGAATTAATAATAATAATAATAATAATAATAATAATAATAAAACCTATTTATATAGTGCATCCTATGCCTCGATGCGCTTTACAATAAAATGGAAAATGGGTATATATATATATAAATATGAATGTACAGTCAAATTGTTGATTGTTCTCAAGTAGAGTACGCTTGTCGATACAGCCATGTTTTAGTTGCTTGTTTAAAATTCTCTAGAGACTTGATCTTTCTTATTTCAACTGGGAGAGAGTTCCATAGCACAGGACCTGCAATTGAGAAACAGCAGTCACCATATGTAGAGGTTTTGGCGCGAGGAACAGATAATAAGTTCTGCGATGAAGATCTCAGTGAACGTGTAGGCTTGTATTCATCCAGCAGTTCCTTAATATAGGTGGGAGCGAGGCCATTGAGTGCTTTGTAAACAATCAGTAAGATCTTGAAAATGATACGTTGTTTAACTGGTAACCAGTGGAGTTCTTCGAGAACAGGGCTGATATGGTCTGTGATTTTAGATTTGCTTACAACTCTAGCAGCAGTGTTTTGTACTCTCTGTAGTTTTTTCAGTTGATACTCCTGGAGACCACAAAGGATGCTGTTGCAATAGTCAAGCTTCGATGATACAAAGGCGTGGACAAGACGCTCAGACTCTGCTTTGCCAATGTACTTACGAATTCTTCCTATGTTGTGAATGCCTAAAGATGCCGCCTTACATACGTTGTTCACATGAGTGTCCATATGTAAATGACTGTCAAGAACAACGCCAAGGTCACGGGCTTCAGGCTTAGGATGTATGATGGAGCCATTTACATTAACAGATATTGGTGCGTATTGGCCAAAACGGGATGTGAGATGGACAATATCTGTCTTTTTTGGATTGCAAACCAGCTTGTTGGTTGACAGCCATGAAAAGATATCATTTACACAGGATCGAGGGGACGACATGGAGTCAGTTTTTGACTGGGAATCCAAAGTGATATACAATTGCGTGTCATCCGCATATAGCATGCAATTCAGATTATGCATATGAATAATATCCTCTAACGGAGCAAAGTAGAGAGCAAACAACAGAGGCCCGAGAACGGATCCTTGCGGAACTCCATAGATCAATTTACATTCGTCTGAAGATGCGTTATTGATTACAACAGTTTGGGAACGATCACTGAGATATGAGCCAAACCAACGTAGGGGAATACCAGAGATGCCATATTTGTTTTGCAATCTGTCTAGAAGGATGGTATGATCCAGAGTATCAAAAGCTGATGATAGGTCTAACAGGACCAGAATTACTTCCTTGTGATCGTCGATAGATCGCTGAATGTCATTGACGACACGAAGAAGTGCCGTCTCCGTGCTGTGGTTACAGCGATATGCTGACTGGAAACGGGGAAAGAGGTCGTTCTGCCCAAGATAGTTATTAAGTTGAGTGGCCACGATGCGCTCCAAGGTCTTGGACAAAAACGATAGATTAGCAATGGGGCGATAGTTGGAATAGTCCTCAGGATCCAGCTGAGGTTTCTTAATTAATGGGCGGATGATAGCCCGCTTAAATTGATCAGGAAACACCCCACTGACCAATGAGAGGTTGACCAACTCTGTAATATAGGGCAGTATTATGTCCAGTGAATCCTTGAGAAGATTAGTAGGAATGGCGTCTCAGGAGCATGATTTTGATGGCGATTTCCTGATAGCACGGCTGACAAGATCGTTAGAGACATGTTCAAAATGACACATTGTCATATCGCAGGTCGAAAATGTTGGTAAATTATAGGCATGTACCTGCGGAGGAATGTCAGCACGAAGCTTCTCTATTTTCGAGGCGAAATAGAGGGAAAATTGTTGCGCAATGGTTGTGGTACAATCACCAGATGGCAACAGATTCTCTTTCTTGACGTGGAACAGACCATCGATAAGGTGGAAAAGCTGGTTTGAATCCTTCTCCATTATCTTGTTACGGTAATAGTCTGATTTAGCGGCGTTTATCTCAGTCAAGTAAATAGCACACTGTTCACGATAGATCTGGTGGTGGATCTCCAGACGTGTAGAGATGTATTTACGCTCACACTAACGTTTCTTACGTTTGAGTTCTTGTAGATGGGAGTTGAACCAGGGAGCATTTGGTCGAAGGATCGAAGTACGAGTGACCTCAGGTGCATGTTTGTTCAAAAGTCCACGCAGAGAGGTGTCGAGGTTGGTGGTAGCAGTGTTGACATCAGATGGTTGATCAGGTGTTAGTAGATATTCTTTAAGGTCGTTTTTCCAACTCGCCATGTCAATGCTGCGGATGAAACGCCGATGAACCACCTTTTTGGAGGCGGCAGGAGCTGGGAAATTGAGTTTACAGATGACAGCAAAGTGGTCAGATGGTAGGTCTGACAGGGTTGTAATATTTGATATGATGTTGCTATCCTGCCTGTCGATGAGAAGATCAAGATAATGGCCATGATATGATATTACCTATGATATAATATGTAATTTAATATTATGTAATATTTTATCATATATTATCATATCTAGTACATTATCTAATAACAATTTATTATAACTATCCTTACACTAAGTTAACTCTAGTGTGTAAGTAATCCAGCCCCCTAGATGATCTCCGCTCTTGGGTTAACACGTATCAAATAAATGTTTAAATATTAAAAAAAAAAGAATTACTCTTTGGCCACCTTAACTTGATCTAGGGCTCGCGAAATAGCCCTAGATCCTAGCATGCTATATAGAACATCCAATTTCGAGACTATGCTTGCCTCAGTAGTGAAAACTTAGATTTACTTCTTAGTTTTTCTTTTTGTTGTTGTTTTTTTTTCTCGGTTATGGCTCATATGATTTAGCCACTCCAACCCTGTGTTGCGAGAAACTGATTTGCATAACAAATGACATATGGTCTCGTGTGTGTCCCCTACCAAATCTAATAAAAAACCCATTGGTTCTCAATTAATTTCTGTATTCATTAATACCTCTATCTTGGTGTATTGTCATAGGAATTAGTAACTACAGTAGTCGTTGTTTTGTGTTGGTAGTGAAATTCCCATGGGATCCGGGTCTTTTAATATCAGGACAAACAATGTTTTGTGCTCGAGGCTTCTTTAGCATTGTACCTCAGCTAATGAAGAAGGTAAACACTCGGGTTGCTTGGATAATTCAACAACAAACTGTTCAAACTAACACTTTTTTTTCGCCAACCAAACGTGCAGAGAACGAAGAGTGTTTTACACCTATTCAAATGTGAACTATTCTGAAGTTTCAAAGACAGAGAGTTTTTGCGTTCTGCAACAGCTTTGAAGAAATGGATCAGTTCGTGTGATGCAATAAAGTCTTGTCATGACTTAACTGCATACCGTTCTTTTTGCACTTATTGTCCTTGAAAAATGAGGACACCACGTCCACGTAAAAGAAAAGCAAAAAGAGAGCGACGTTTAGGTCGCATTTCCCCTGAAATTGAACGCAATCTCAAGAAAGAGTTACACGACAACTTAACGGATGAAGTCCCAGGGCACTTTATGTACAATGAAGAGGCAGACGCTATTCAACAAGTTTTGAAGTTACCTGATATTTCGGTCCCTAATAGCCCGCGAAAAAGCACTTCAAAAAACGGATTCTGCCTTCCTCCGATTAACACAGAGGATAGGGGCTCAAGTGGTGAGCGGAAAAATAATGAAAACTCTACGACAAAGTTGCCTCGAATTTCTAAAGATGTCAAGCATCAATCGGACGCTAGTAGTAACACTTGGCTTGAGAAGCAAGACATTTGTTCTGTAAGTTGGGGTAGAGCTCTGGACATTTTGGACAAACGAGACTCAAAAGACGTTAGTCCTATCAAAGACCTTTCTCAAAAGAGAAGGAAGAAAGAAAAGGAAATTCAGGAGTTAAAAATCACTCTAAACTTTGACGAAAGACAGTAGAGTATGAATATTACATTTCAATATAAGTATAACTGGCAGAAATCTAAGAGTTTTGGAAGTTATCACTACGGGCAAAAGGAACAACTTTCGAAGGTCGAGGAACAAAACGAAAGGAACTTCAAACACTGTAAATATTCTTAAAAAGAGGCCTATAGTCAGTCAAGCTGTTGCATACACGCAGCGTTTAGTGTAAGAGCCGGTTAAGAACTGACCAAAAACAAATCTCTTTATGCGGTTCGATGTTCATATATACAACTTAGAATTCGGCATCACTAAAATCCTGCCAGACACTTTTTTTGCAGGTGGGTCCAATATGACGCACAAGTTCTGGACAACAAAAGAGCTTTAATTCATCATAGTTTTATTCTTTTGTTGGGAAGAAAAGAGCTTTTTTAAGAAATAAAATGCCTTCAATTAATGACGACATGAAGTCTTACATAATGTATTATCGACGCATTACGTTGTAGTGACTACTTAATTCTAATTATAGATTGAGACAAAAATGACGTAACTCTCACTGACCAACAATTTTTTCACGAGTTGACATACACAAACCAATCCTGACGCACTAATCTTGCTTTACCTTATTGAAATTATCAATTTTCTATTCTTTTTTTAAAAAAATTGATTGCCTGACGTTTAGTTTTTCACAACACTCCGTCAGGCTGCCTGACGTTTAGACACTACGGAAAATAAAATGAACAAACAGTATAAAGGATCTTAGTCGCGGGAGAAAGTCAAATTATAGCAGCTTCAAAGAAAATTCCTATCAAACAAGTCTTGAAATCACAACGTTCACATCTTAAACTTAACAACAACAAAAATAATTCAATATAATTTGCATTTACAAAAGTTGTTAATAAATAAAGTTGCGTTTTCAAATCTATGCAGGCCAATGTGAACGGTCCCCAATACACGAAAAAAAGGGAAACATCCAATTTCCAAATGTGACGTCATAAAGAAATAGGTCTATTTCAAAGAAAAATGCGCAAAATATCAGCACTTTGATCACCAATGATTATAGAGTGCACGCACTAAAAGTGTGCAACATAAATACTACTAAATAGTGCTATTTTATGCTAATTCTATTGTTTTCTTTTGTTTAATTAGTGCTATTTACCACTAACTAGTGACAACTGTTGTACACATTTAGTGTGTGCACTCTACCACTAAATAGTGCTATTTTATGCTAATTCTATTGTTTTCTTTTGTTTAATTAGTGCCATTTACTACTAAATAGTGACAACTGTTGCGCACATTCAGTGGTTGCACTCTCATGTACTGTTGTGTTAAGAAACTATTGGGAAAACATTGTTAAAAAAGATTAATTTTATTTTGAAATTTAATCAGAGGCGTTCTAAATAAAATTCTGAAATGAAAAATACAATTTTTTGATAACAAGAACAATTATTACAAGTTGACCTACATTGTATATAAGTCTCTATAATGTCTCGATAAAGTGTAAAAATCAAATCTAAAATTATTATTATGAAATTGTCAAGGTAACATTTTTGGGGGGCGATTAAATAGATTATGAAGGGATTTGTAAAACGTTTTTGAATTTTGTAACTAAAACAACACTCAATTCTAATGACTAATTTTATGTTGTTAACCGAAAATAAAAAAAATCCTATTTTTGTTTACATGTTGATATTATGCAATATGGAATAGCAAATTAGTAAGAAAAGGATAAATTTAACAAGAGCATGTTAATATCTAGGAAAGTCATCTTCGGGTAAGTACTTCATGTATGCCTTGATTATAAAAACATGCATATAAACAAATCTACAAAAGAAAATATGAAAAGAGAAAACCAATAATATCATGTATAAATAAATATAGTACAAAAAAAAAACGAAGGACTACTTCACAAAAACTCTGAATAGCAATAAGACATGTATGTGAGGAAATTATAATCTGGGCATACATGAAGTACTTACCCATCTTCGATTCGCCAGCAGAGAAAAGTATTTTGTGACAAAAGCATCAACATGCACCATGAAAACCTCAATACTACTAGCTTGCCTACATATCAACAAACCTTTAATTATTGGAGTTAATTATTTATATTTATCTATTCCTTTCATCAGTCGTTAATTACTGCACTTGGACTAAATATTTTTGGTAATTACAAAATATTTTAAAATCCTCATGCTTCCATTATTGCAAACAAACAAAATTGTTATCTCAAATATAATGTAAAAAAGCTATAATTTGACTACTTTCTTATTATACCAGTAACCATTTAAACTATTGATTTTCACTCAAAAAAAATTGAACAGTTTCAGTATATGCAGATTAACTGACACCAAAGGCAGCTTTTTTTGCTTTAAACAGTTCCTTTCTTTTCTTTGCTTCCTCAGCTTCTCTCTTTCTCTGCTCTTGTTCTTCTCTGATTTCCATTTCATATTTGTTTGCAGCTAGTGTTTGCTTGGCTTTGGCTTCAAAGAACTTGGCAGCACCACCTACTCCTACCTCGTCTACATCCACTTCAGTAAGACGAGCAAGTTCTGAGAGACCAGAACCTTCCTCTAGCTCTCCAGCAGCTGCTTTACGGAAAATCAGAAGAAACTATAGAAATACAAAAGAGAAATAGTTAAAATATTGAAGTTATAAGAGGGGGACATTGGGGAGTCTCAAACACCGCAAAAAAATCGATGGTGAACACCGCAACACCACAAAAAAAATCAACAAAACATCATCACCGCATTTTTTCATGAGTCACATGAAAAAAAAAACATTTTGGTTGGATTAAAATCGCAACTCCGAAAAAAGTTTTCATTTCACTGTACACCGCACGTAAATCAACTTAAATATCGCACATCGCAAGGTTGCATCACCACAATACCACAATTTTTCAGCCTCGTTCACCGTAACACCGCACTAAAATAAGGACAACACCGCAACACCGCAAACCCCAATGTCCCCCTCTTATAACAGTTTGAAACACGGTGAGTTGTGTTGTAATTGACATTTAGGCTACACTGAGGCAGTCACTGTGTTTCAAACCATAATAACTTTAATATTTTTACAATGACCAAACATGAAAGCCTCAAGATTACTAAAAGAGAAATAGGTTTTATTAAAAAAGATGACTTGCTGAAGTTTTTTCCACACACCATATGGCCAATGACACAGTGTTGTTCCTAATGTGGACAGGTGGAACAACGGGCCTGATTTTTTGCTAAGGAAAATTGCAACATCAAACCTTATGAACATAACATTATTACAGTTGTTTCATACATAACAATCCTGACCATATCTAATTCAAGGAGTCATTTCAGCCAGGATGCTTTGCAGCCCTATGGTCTATAACATACTTATAGTGGCCGTTTTCGAGGTGACCAAAAATGGCTACTAGAGACAAAAAATCTCTTAGAATTATCTACATTGCTTCACTCACGCAATACAGTGAATTCTTTAAGCCCGATTTACACGATGCAATTTGTCATATGCGATTTGTAGTATGCGACTAGTCGTGAGGCTCAAAACGTTCTAAAACTAGTCGTAGGACATTCAATAACACATTTTAGAACGCGAGCGACTAGTTTTACAAGTTATTACTAGTCGTATACTACAAATCGCATGCGACAAATTGCATCGTGTAAATCAGGCTTTAAAGTTCCTTAATAGTTATTGATTGATTTTTGAAGAGATATTGTAGATTTGTTAAATTTACTTATATGTAAACAATAACAGAGGCACGCAATTAAGCATTCATGGTTAAGACAGCTCCTTTAAAAACATGTAAATATCCTACCTCTCTATAGCTGACTTTGCCATCGTTGTCTTCATCAACTTCTTTAATCATTCCCTTAAGACCAACATGTGTCTGTGGAGCTCCAAGTTTTTCCATCATCATCTTCATTTCCATAAGGTCTAGAAAGTGATCGTTGTTGACATCATATCTGTCAATGATAGATAAACATATAAGTAAGGCCTAGCTCTTACAGCTAAAATCATTGCATCACAACCGGGTACCTTTGGAACTTTAACTGGAATTTTGTCTGTGACCTCAATGATGCCGCCTCGGTGGATTGACAGTTGATGTCACAGAAAAATACAAAATCCAGTCAAAGTTGCAAATTAAAGGTGCCTGGTTGCATTGCAAAGATTTTAGCTGTAAAGCAGTTATAATGTTTCTGGGTCCAGTTGCAGAAGCCTGAATACCACTATCCACCAGATAAATCCTTATCCATAGGATGAAATCTAAAAAAAAAAAAATTGATGCATTGAATAACGTATATTCTATGGATAACTTGAACCAGGCTTTGTACAACTGGCCCCCAGCTGTATACTAACTTCTATGTTTGTATTTCTGAACCAATCAACACAATGCAAATGTTTACATATTTGAAGCTTGATTGGTGTTTGCATGCATGGCTGAATGGTTGACATAGTTTCATGGTATGCAAAAACATTTATAACACTAATCTAGTTGTGCTTTTGAGTGTTTCACTGTAAATAAATGATTGGCAGTTTTTCAAAAAAATATAAACATGAACTGTTTTCATTTTTCTTTCATTATTAGTACCACTGCATGATAATGATCAACTATTCGTACAGCACAGGCCGGAACATTGACATGCATTTCAAACAACTTCATGTTACATTATTTTAAGATCTGGGAATATTCCCTGAAGGATTGTACATTAAGAAGATTTCTCTAGCCAAACATCATTGTCAGATGTAACTGTAATAAGAATCACTCTAGCGTTGAACTATTCACATAAAATTCTACGAAGGCGGACACCAAGACAGCAGCCATGTACGCAGATGACAAACCAGACTTATATGAATGTAACTATATAGCTATGACCATTTACAACTTACATGTTTTTTAAAAACAGAAAATTATTTGAGTTATACAAAAAATAAAAATAAACAACAGCTTAAAGCATACAACGATTATAGGATCGAAACAGCAAAGACAAAGCAAAAAGACAGATTTCGGAACAATGTAAACAAAAAATGTTTTATCAAGTTTTTATTTCCGGGTAAGTGAACAAAAATAACACAATTCTATTATTTTATAAGCAAAATTTCCAAACAAAATCAGCATATGACCTAAAATCAATGGTATTTGAGGCATATTTGAAACAGCACTGATATGTTTAGTGAATACGAAATGTTTATCAAGACTACATGTCTATTCCATAAGCAAAGCGCGCAACCAGGAAAAAAGTTGAAATGGTCCCAAATAAATTTAATAACAAAATTATTGTAATAATTTCAGTAACGTTGAACTCAAACTTTGAAATTGCATTTAAAAATAAGTCATTATAATTCAATGAGTGTAGTCATTTTTGATTTTGTGGTAAATTATTCATTATATTAACAACCTCGCAGCTGGATGGCATTGAAAAACTCAATGGCATTTTGCATTAGAAATTGGCTAATGGACAACTAAAATCATCTCTAAAATTAAACCAAATATCACAAAATTTACATAGGGCAAAAACAATTTACATAGGGCAAAAACAGAGTATTGATTTTCAAAGATAATGGAGAAAAATCAACCGTATTGAGTTACCACAAGTATCGAAATGGCAAAAATGGATTGCACGTCACATGAGCAAAATCAGAACTTTACTTCGAAATCGTTAACAAATACACTCCATTTGACAAGTTTAAATTCTACAATAAACATAGATAAAATGGTACACTCGACATTTTGTTAATATAAGGGTAAAATACTCACGTTTTGAAGATTTTCTCAAAGTCTTTGATCTGCTTTCGAGTGAACTCTTTGAACTCAGTGTAAGGATTGAAAACTGCAATTTGCCTTCGTGGTATATTCTCGTCTTCATTCAGAGCTTGTCTGTGAGCAAGTTTCTGTGAGAGTTCATTTGTTTCAGACATTTTCTAACTCTGTATTCGTGAAAATTGCGAATTTTTTTAGCTCACGCACCCACCCTCGTATTTCACGTTGTGCGATGACTTTGCTATGTCACGCATTGCAAATTTTTTATTGGACAATAGAACAATCGAATGACTGACAGAATGCGTTACATGGATGACCTTTTAATTTCATTTCCGTTCTCCATATTTGGTAATTTTTAGATTTTACCGGAAAAAGGTATGTCATTTTCTAAAAATAGTATTCTGTTCTTTTTGCGGTAATTTCCCAAATTTAAATTGATCAGAAAATAAGAAAAAAAGAAAAGAGCAATTTAAAAAAATATACAATTATTGTGGTGACTGAAAAAACTAAATAACATCCAATAGCTCAACAAATTTATAACATATTACTTCATTTTTTTGGTCTCAAAGGTAGTTTTCATCAATATTTAAAGCAAGACAAACATGAATTCCATTACCAATTTGTAGCTAGTTGTAGAGTGCAAACAATTAATCCGTGAAACTTTAGTAATACTAAATAGTGCTATTTTATGCAAATTCTATTGTTTTCTTTTGTTTAATTAGCACTATTTTGTACTATTTAGTAATTAGTGTTTCATGGATTTATTGTTTGCACTCTAAAAGACCAGAAGTGTTCAAAATCAAATATATTTATCAGTGACAGTCAAATTCCAAAAAAAAAAACAACAGAAATTACATTGGGAAAAGATTTAAAAAGGATGCATATTCAAATCTTTCTATAGCTATATTTTCATTTCAGTCTGAAAATGACAACACAAAAAAAATAAAAAACCAAAAGAAAGAAAAAAATAATTATAAAAATTATTATAGTCAATGTGGCTGTTGAGAAGGCTGACCATTGCAATATCCTGCATCAATGGGTTTATAAAAGATCGGGTTATCTCCAGTGTAATATAATTTATGCTGCACAAGTGAGGTCACAATAGTGAGTTGTTTTTCAAGACAATACTCCTTTTGTTTCTCTGTTATTGTGACCTCACTTGTAAGCATAAATTATATTGCACTGGAGATAAGCCAAAAGGCTTTTGGTAGGATGCATGTTTTGATAGTATTTGAGAATGAAACATGAAATACAAGCTAAAATACAAGCAGATAAACAATTCTCAATACTAGTGGAGCAGAAATTTTGTTAAACCTTGAAAAAATGGGGTGTGGTATGAAGATGTTGTGATCTCTTAGAAATTATGGGCTTGATGACTTTAAAATCCGGGGGGGGGGGGGTTACTCCCTTTAGATCTGGGTACTGGTGTTCGGATGGGATCCAGTAGTGGTTACCCTGTTTATGATAAAATAAATGATTGAATTGTCTATCTATCATGCACAAATATTCAAGTCATTTATTAAAATCAATGATCTCATTCTGCCAATTTCCTACATGCAAAATATTTCCCTCATTTTCACGGCCCTCTGTATAACAGTAAATTTGGATTAAATTGAAAAAAAGAGTAGAATTCGATACCCTGTTCATGACACCAAGGTCGAAACACCGTACACTGTTCAGCGGATCATCCCGGAATAGTCAATAATAGAGTAGTACCCACCCCAGCCTTGAAAAGCTTATTCTGAAAATTAGAATTTCTCCAATTTTTTAATGGTTTACCATATTTAATCAACAAAAAGTATATCTGGATATTGTTTTCAAAAGATCACTTCATAACAAAAAAGAATTTTTATGATAACAATACTTCCCGAATAAGAATTACAAAAACTGAACGACATCATACCCAAAGATAAGTTATGACTCACAGAGAATTTATTTCTGCTGTTTCCAAGGACATTCCTTATTCAGACCCCTGATTAAGAGTGAAATAATGACATGACAAAATCCATACATACACATTCAGTAAATTAACATTTTTTAATCAATATTTCCTAGTTTTTACAATTTAGGTTTTGAATAATGTTTTCAACGTGAATACAATCCCACCAATTTCAACAACAAACTTCTCACAAACAAGTACAAAACAAGAAAAACTTGTTCTTTCATCAACCAGTTTAAGCCTGCTCAAACAGATTTTGTAAAACTGGTATCATTAATACTTGTGAATCTTTCAAATTGACTCAGGACTGTGACATTGCATCTAAGTTGTATACATTAATCCAAATCTTGAATATAATAGTATTGCCTAAAAATAAACAAAAATATCATTTTGAGAATCATTTGGAGAAGATGGCAGAGAGGCATCGTTTATATGCTAATATTAAAACAGAAATTAGCAAATGAAATAACAGGTGACACGGTCCGAGTCAGCACAGGAATCAAATAGAGTTGTTACGACAATGCTTTGATTACTTGCACCATGCCATCCTTGGAAACCCAGACGGTATACTCTGTCGCTCCAAACTCTCTCCCAGAGAAAATACTCCTGGGCTCAATGTCTTGTAAAACTTGTTTGGAAAGTCAGCATTTTTCTGATATTTGATATGGTCAACCAATAAGAACAAAGGTCAGTTGATGACAAGTTATGAAATAAATGGTATTTTTTTGCTTTAACAATGCTGTTATTTGTACTAACTCTAATGATCATTCAATCAAAACTTTATCCACATATTTGTGTGTAATTTACTCACATAAAATCATAGTTAAATGGAAATTTTTAATACATTCAAAACTGTTTAAACAAACAGTGGGTGATATGATCACATTACTAAATAAATCTCTTTGTTTATGCAAGTAAATAATTTGGTTTTAGACTTCCGGAACAAGTTTTACAAGACATTGAGCCCAGGGTATTTTCTATGGGAGTGAGTTTCGAGCGACAGAGTATACTGCCTAGGTTTCTGAGGATGGCACCATCCTTCCTCTAATGTCATTCAGTTATTTACTAGCCCATGTTTAAAGATTTATTTAACCATTGATAATTCATAAGGTAAAAACAATGAAAATCATGACTTATTAAGGAATCTATAAATTGGATACAGATTTGCATAAAGGTTCACCTTCATTTTCTCAAAATCAAATGAGTTTATTTTCCATTTTATATGTTTTACAAAACACTTGTACTATGTTGGGACAGTTTCATACGACGTAATATACGAGTGTTTAGTTAAGTTCATTTAATGCTTATATAGCGCAAATATCTATACATATATATAATTAAATGCGCTATAAATTAGTAGTTAGTAGTTAGTATGTATTAGTGTAAGCCTATCACCGAGGATGGCGTCCTCAGTCGTTCTTTTACGTTCCCCTTGTTAATTATTGGTTAATGTGAATGTTAATGTGAGTGTCCGATCTGTATGCAGCTCGACATTGTACATCCCATACAGATCAGCCACTCACATTGTATATATTACATACTTACCTAATATAGAAGATTATTGTGATAATTATTCCGTCTTAGTTGGCATAGTGCAAACATCTTCATTACACTCCATTTTCGGAGGACTACTGCTTGCCTCTGCACTCTCACTACCAGACTTCTCGCTTGGGCCAGATTCAATACCCAATGCCTTCAATATGTCCCCATTGGACACATGATCCCCAGGGGCTGTCTGGGCATGGCTCAATAGGACTTTCGACTCTGGTGTTACGATTATCATGCCACCAGTTTGTAAACCATCACCCTTCATATTTCCTTTGATTCCTTTGGAATTACTCTATGAAATTAAAAAAAAAAAAAATTAGATTACACAGGGGAAAGTGCATACCCAGGGTCAAATTCATATCCAGAGCTTGCATTTTCGTGTGGCCTGTGGCAAAGAATGAAGACTCTGATAGCATATAAGCCAATACTGGAAGCCATTTTTTATAGTTTTTCAGTTTAAGTTGTTTATGCGCATATTTTGCTTTGATAGCATTTTTTAACGTTCATTTATTGCCAGATAATTTTTTTTAAATCTCTTCCTTCATCATTTTGAAGACACTATAGTTCAAACTTTGCTTAAGAAACTAAAACTGGACACCATAAAACATGGCTTCCAGTATCGGATTATGCCAGAGACCTTGTTTTTTTTTGCCACAGGCTACAAGAAAACAATGGGTTCTGGGTACGAGATTGACCTAGGGTATATTCCTTATTGAGTGGAAGGGCATGTGAGGCTTTCGATTGACTGCTGGCATATAACATGGAATATGGAACACTCCTTACTTTAGCATAAGCTGATCTAAACTCTTTTGTCAGCAGACTTGCCATCACAGAAAGTGCGTTATACCTGAAACCATAAATAATAAATAAATAATTAACCATAAATAATAAATAAATAATCATAAATAATAAATAAATAAATAAACAAATAATAAATAAATAACCATAAAATAAAAGAAAAAAGAAAAGAAAAGAGGGACACAAAAAAGAAGGTAATAACTTTCAACCAAAAATGAATCACCTTTTTAAACCAAGTTTTTTAAATAATCAATAAATAAACATAAATAATCAATACACAAACATACATAATAAAGAAATAAACATATATAATGAATAAATAACCATAAACAATAAAAGAAGAGAGGAACTCAAAAAGGAGGCAAAAACTTTTGACCAAAAATGAAATCTTTTACTCACCTTTTAAAACCAAGATTTTTATAGCAGTTCTTTTCTGCATCAATATATAACTCTAACAAATAATAGAGAACAATGAAAAAAAATATTTTAACATATTTTTTATGATAATCACCCCTAACATACTCCCCTTAGGAGGGGTGGGGCTGACTAAGATGCCATTTTGATATTCCTTTTGTTTTCTCTTAGAGTGTACGCACTAAAAGTGTGCAACATTTGTCACTATTTAGTGGTAAATAGCACTAATTAAACAAAAGAAAACAATAGAATTAGCATAACATAGCACTATGTAGTGGTATTTATGTTGCACACTTTTAGTGCGTGCACTCTATTTTGTTTTTTGTTTTTAATTTATTAGAATTAATATACCACTAATTCAAACTTTAATCCTTTGGCGTCCGCCCTCCTATATTTTGTTTTAAAAATTGATAATCCCTTTTCTAATTTTCAAAACGTTATGAAGTCTTTATAAGATTTATACCTCCAGTGAAAAATTTGCCTTCCTGAAATTCCTCCAAACCCAAATCCTCCAGACCGACTCCTATCAAAGCAATGTTATGTGCGTCTAGCTGTGGTTTGATAGAGCTTAACTCTACAGCCCACAGCCTGCACAATTGTCATCCAAAACGACGAAGAAACGCAATGACTGCAGTTTGCTTGCTCCAAAGGCTTTGAACTTCGACCATCTGAACAAGAAATAAAAATTTGCTTTCAAAATCATTAAATTAGCTCGTATTAATCCTGTTTTCTAGAACTTACCTGGCCCGTGGAAACAGAGCGAACCATGTTCGTAGCTATTTTGCTTATTTCCATCTTGTTTGTGCAAAGAGAGCGAAAAAAAATCTAGTTTATTCACTCATTGCTTGCAAGACGTTTTGTACCTTATGATTATGTAACGCTCAACATGCTGTGTGTCACAGGGTGTGTCACGTGAGATCCAAAGAAGCAAAGGCAGCCCAACTTGAAGTGTCGTTATTAGAAATTTTAAAATGAATAAATGAGCAAATAGATAAAAGGGAATGAAAGGGTAGGTAGTAGGTGTTGAATGACTGAATTATTAAATAGTGATTGACAAATAATTATTAATAATAGCTATTAATTTATTCAACACTTGATTGATAAATAAACGAATGAACGAATGAACGAATGAACGAATGAACGAATGAACGAATGAACGAATGAACGAATGAACGAATGAACGAATGAACGAATGAACGAATGAACGAATGAACGAATGAACGAATGAACGAATGAACGAATGAACGAATGAACGAATGAACGAATGAACGAATGAACGAATGAACGAATGAACGAATGAACGAATGAACGAATGAACGAATGAACGAATGAACGAATGAACGAATGAACGAATGAACGAATGAACGAATGAACGAATGAACGAATGAACGAATGAACGAATGAACGAATGAACGAATGAACGAATGAACGAATGAACGAATGAACGAATGAACGAATGAACGAATGAACGAATGAACGAATGAACGAATGAACGAATGAACGAATGAACGAATGAACGAATGAACGAATGAACGAATGAACGAATGAACGAATGAACGAATGAACGAAAGAACGAATGAACGAATGAACGAATGAATGAACATGACTATGAACACAGATGAATATAAAAGCAGAAAATAAAGGCACTTGGAGTCATGCCGTTTTCCATGACATCACCAGCTGAGCAGGAACCAGTCATTCAAAAAACACTTCATTTGTTTGTAGAAATACAGTTAAAAATGATAACACTTATTTATATATCGAAGATACAAATCTGTTCTCAGTTCTAGCAAAAAGAATAAGTAATAATAACAAATGAAAACGACATTTATAATTACAAAGAATAAGCCGAATATTAGATCAATTTATTTTATAACACTTTATTTTTATTTATCACACTATACGAATCACGTTGTATGTGCGTTGTCCATCGTGATTATTATTATCGTTATTATTATTTTATTATGTTTTTTTTTTGTCGAAAATAGTTATACAGTATGAGGTCTTCTAAAAACAAAAGTTGTTAAATGGCCTCTGCCTCAATTACGAATTAACTGACCACAAGCGTTTTGACGTCACGTGTTATGTGTTACCCGTGACGTCATGAGAGCAGATTGTGTGTTGGTTTTCTTCTATCAGTATCTAGTTTTGAGATTTTCATGAGTCGCTGGCGTATCATTGTTTTTGCAGTTAATCTCCTCGTCGGAGCTTAGGAACGGGAAATTACCATCATTAATGTACTTATTGTTTTTACAAGAGACCAAAGCTTGGGCAAGCTCTGGAAAGCACTATATACAGAAATACGAGAAAAGACACCTTTCACCGATTTATGTCAGCGCAGCACCACGAGAAAGCACATCTCTCCAATGAACTCAGCTGAAAGTTGAAAACGACTCAACTGCAGTGTATGTCTTGTTCGCGTGCAGTTCTTTAGTCATTGACAGTTGCTTCAGAACGTAAATTTCTTCGGGAAACTGTAGTATTTTGGATTTCAAGCAGAATTCCTGTGGTCCATGTCAAAAACGTGTCTGACATTTCATTGCTGTGCTACATAAACAAACGTTTCTTACAGTATTTCCGAAACGGTTTAAGTCAATATGTCAAATGAAATAGGCTCTGAAACCACTACTCATGTCCCTTTGCTAAATTACGACGAAGAAGAGGAATCTCTCGCCGGTCTCAGTGGAAGTCGCGACGAAGCAATCGACAATGATAGTCTCGAAGGACACATCATCACTGTCGTCAAGCCTTCAAATAACTATTCTCTGTCTTCTCTTATACGTAAACCAGTCTTTTGGCTTCTAGTAGTAATATCAATTCTTCTTTTAATATGCATTATACTCGGAGCTTTGCTTTCTGCGTCGAAAAAGGACAACGTTGAGACGAAGAAGGAGCTAAAAAGTGCGCAAGATGTGTGCTTGACCGAGGGCTGCTTGAACGCTGCACACTATATGTTCCATGCTATGAACCATTCTGCAGATCCTTGTAACGATTTCTTTGATTATTCCTGTGGAGGTTGGCTAAAAAAGAATCCTATTCCTGACAGCAAGCCATTTTGGGGGACGTTTTCGTTCGTTTGGGATCAAAACTTGCATGCTTTGAAACAACTGTTGACTGACGATAGACTGGATCATTCGAAAAGCGCGGCCATTCAAAAAGCGAAAACATTTTATGAATCTTGCATGAACTTAGATCGTATGGATCAGCTAAAAGATGCTCCTTTACAGAAAATACTCGCAGAACTCGGAGGTTGGAGTGTGTCAGGAAATTGGACCGACGCGAGTTTTTCATTTTTTGACACTTTGAAAAAAGTTCACCTTGATTTTCTGAGTTCAGCGTTTTTCAGTTTTTTCATCAGTGCAGACGATAAAGATTCTTTGAAGAATATTATTAAGGTTTGTTGTTTGTGCTCTCCGTTTTCGTTGTTAAAGTTATTGTTATTTTCTTATTTATTGTCTTTATTCCTACTCATCTTTCCATCCCTTCTTCGCCTTGTTCCTGCTCACAAAAAGGCCAATAATTTTTTATTTGTCGCTAAAGGATTACAAAACGTTAAACTCATTCATTTAAAATAATTTTTCACGTACTAATAATGATCATGGTTTTTCACAAAGTTTTTTTTCAGATCGTTGAACACAGACTATTAAATATTTGCCTCAGGATGTTGAAAGAAAAACCAGTTCAAAACGAGCTTTGTCTTTGCATAAATTAAGATAGTATTTAGGTATTGCATTTCCCTGGTGTTGGAAAACATGATTTAATCTTCTTCCCATTTCAATATTTGCAATGATTTTATACCATGTTTTAGGGCTATTTTCTGTTGTTTTAAGTGTAGTTTTTGCTTCCGTATTTTGCCTTCACAAATTTAATTCATTTTCATCTATTCATCACAGTTGGTGGTATTTATTTGTTGTTTATATATTTGTATCCACCTCTTTTTATTGCAATATATGTGTTAGGTTAGGTTTAAAAAAAATACATTTTTGACTCACCCATTCATTCGTTAATCTATCCATGTATTTATCTGTTTGCCCATTTATTCATCCATTCATCTATCCATGCATTTATTCATTCACTCATTCATTTATCTATCTATGGATTTAGTCATTCTCCCTTCCATTCATTTATTCATTCACCCATCCATTCACTCATCCATTCATCTATCTATGCATTTATTCATTCACCCATTCGTTCATTCATCCATTCATCTATCCATGCATTTATTCATTCACCCATTCATTCATTCATCCATTCATCTATCCATGCATTTATTCATTCACCCATTCATTCATTCATCCATTCATCTATCTATGCATTTATTCATTCACCCATTCATTCATTCATCCATTCATCTATCTATGCATTTATTCATTCACCCATTCATTCATTCATCCATTCATTCATCCATGCATTTATTCATTCACCCATCCATTCATTCATCCATTCATCTATCTATACATTTATTCATTCACCGATTCATTCATTCATCCATTCATTCATCCATGCATTTATTCATTCATCCATTCATTCATTCATCCATTCATCTATCTATGCATTTATTCATTCACCCATTCATTCATTCATCCATTCATCTATCCATGCATTTATTCATTCACCCATTCATCCATTCATCTATCCATGCATTTATCCTTTCGCCCATCCATTCATTCATCCATTCATCTATCTATGCATTTATTCATTCACCCATTCGTTCATTCATCCATTCATCTATTCATGCATTTATTCTTTCACCCATCCATTCATTCATCCATTCATCTATCTATGCTTTTATTCATTCACCCATTCATCCATTCATCTATCCATGCATTTATTCATTCACCCATCCATTCATTCATCCATTCATCTATTTATGCATTTGTTCTATCACCCATTCATTTATCTATCTATGCATTTAGTCATTCTCCCATCTGTTTGTTTATTCATTCACCCATCCATTCATTTATTTCACTTTACATGCATCCATCTTTTCATTCATTAAGCTATCCATGTATTTATTCATTTACCTATCCATCTGTTCATTCATTTCTCTATACATGCATCCATCTATTCATTCATTTATCTATCCATGCATTTAATTCATTTATTCACCCATTCATTCATTTAATGCATTTATTCGCTCATCCATTCATTCATTCATTCATAAAAATTTTTCTACAGAACAAAATTATAAATCTGATCCGTTTGGTAGTTTGTTAGCAAACCTATAGATGACTGATCAATCTTTTGTCATTTCTGTCCATTAGATTGACCAAGGAGGTCTTGGTATAGAGAAGAGCTACTATCTTGTCAACCACACAGATGAGGTTAGAAAAGTACAGTCAAACTACCCTAAGCATGAGCACAAAGATATTGTAATGATATTTGATTCCAATGCTAAAATAATCTACTCTTTTAAAAAAATCCCCCCAAAAAAACAAAATATCTCTCCTTTGTCGAGAAATACTTGAGTGATATTGTTTTCTAGACAGGTTAAACTTTCCATTTAAAGATTTTCAATTATGCTTTTTTTTTGCCTAAGGCACTGAATAGTTGGTTCAAATATTTTAGATGTCGATTTCAAGAGTTGAAATTGAATAATCAAATCAATTTATCTAACAATGTCAAATCATGAGTTCTATGTATTCATGCTTCAGGCAATTTGACTGTTATGCAATCATTTGAGATCAAATTTGTGATAACAGACTCAAGTGCAAAATATGAATTTGACAGACAGTCAAATTAAATTATGAAATGCTTCAAAAATAGATCCATGCACACACACAGACTGTTCATGCTTTGATTTAATGTACTAAAAGACCCTATGCAAGTGATCATGTAACATATTTAAAAATCTATAAAACTGAATTTATATTAGTACTGATATTGTATCAAAACCTCCTGGTATCTCTCTTGTCTCTCTTTTGCTGTCAGTTGGAAAACCACAAAGACTGTGCTATGATGATCCATCCCGGCCTTGGTTGCCAAAGGATGATGATGATGGTCACAGTTAGACCTTAATGTTATTTCTCCAAGCAACTTTATTTGTCGCTAATTGTTTCTACTGTTCTGTATTAACACCACATGATTTCATGTTTGAATCACATCTTTTGAACACATCTTTGTATCTAAGATTTAGTCTCCCTTGATTTCATGTTTGAATCACATCTTTTGAGCACATCTTTGTATCTAAGATTTGGTCTCCCTTGATTTCGTTTTTTTATACATAGCTGGGAATACAACTACAGTTGTCTTGGAAGTCATTCAGATTCCATTCTGTGCACATTGCCTAATTGAAAGGGGGTAAAACATCCCACTTGAGGCCTATTCTTTTATCATTATAATCATATCAAGCTTTTCCCTTAAGAATGTTGTCGTTTTGTATCAAGCGTCATGTATTCCCTTATAAGGATTGTGCTCACCATATTGTAGCATTTGAGAAAATCAGCAATGCGAAAAAGCAATTGTTTTTGCAAAATCCCTCAATTTTTACAGTTTTTTGAGTGAAAGCATGTACAACAAGTCAGCCTTTTTGACCGAAAAGAAACTGTTGAACCTAGAACAGGAAGCCAGTGTATTTCACAACACAAAAACCCAAAATCGACAACAAAAGTTTGATATGTTATAATATCGCCTTCCTCTGTAATAAAACCTTGGTATGTTTACCTAAATGTTGACCCATCACCCTGATCCAAGCACAGGAAACCACAATGCCTGCTTCACAGGACATGTCCTCTCAAGAACCCATGAAGTGTTTTGATCTGTCAGAATGAGTATCAAATATGCAAAACTGGTTATTTTTTAATTTGTTTATAAAATAAAAAAGGTGTGAAACATCAAAAAAGTTAATTCGAAGTAAATTTGTGATAACAAGAATGTATTTCTTATTAGGTGCATCTCAGGATATATGGATGCTTTTTACAAGATATTTATAAATATTTTTAAAAAGAACTAATCAATATGAAAAAAATAAAAATGTAAACATATCCGTCTTCATGATCAGAAGAGAATAGTCTTGAGCTTTGACTCAAGACTATACAGATATACAATGTCTTAGACATTAAAATACTATTGTGTTTTTGATACTCTAATCAAACATGTATTTTTACCAATCAAAGCTGGCATACTTTTGCAATTATTTTCCTTGTAATCTAAAAATTTAAATGTAACAATAATTACAACAACAATGAAATGATGATGATGTGTTTTTGATACTCTATATAATCAAACATGTTTTTTTATTTTGATCAATCAAATTTTGCATACTATCACAATTTTTAATATTTTGTAATCTAAAAACATAAAAATAATAAAAAAAACATCAACAGCAATGTAAGAATGTAACTTCAGTAGATATATAATTAATATAAATAATGTATATATGCTGATATAATAATTTTGTAAACATGTGATGTTTTACGTTGCCTGCAACAGAATAAGCCACAGAGGCTTCATTACAAGCATCCTTGTCGCATTCTGCTTTGTGAATAAGCACATTATATTATTTATAACTTTTATTGACAAAGTAATTTAACTTGAAACAAAAATAATAATCTAAAATCAAAATGTGTTTGTATTCAACAGAATCTGAAAGCATACCTTGAATATATGACAACAGTAGGAGTACTTCTTGGTGGAAAGAGAGAGCAGGTACAAGACCAGATGAAGGCAGTTTTGAACTTTGAGATAGAGCTGGCCAAGGTATGAACTAGTATCTATTAGACAGTAGAGCGTTTTCATATAATGATTTATCCTATGTATCATTAAGCCTGATTTTGATATGTTGACCACTACAAACACGTTGAGAGATTGTAGCAAACGGGGACAACTAAATGTAAACAGTCACACAGCTTTATTTGCTAGGAAAAACACAAAACTGGAATTTTTCAGTGATTGTAGCCGACAAATGGAAACCAGCTGGTTTAAGGAGCATTGTACATGGGAATGCGTTTTTAGTGCTTTTTTGATACACAAAGACAAAGGGAACTTTAAAAATTCATAAAAAATCAGCAATTTGTTCAAATCACAAAATTATTTTGCAGATAAAAATGACAATTGTGAGAGGGTTATTGTACTTTCAGGTTTTTATTTTCTGCTCCTTCCACTATTAACCTTAGTAATTCTTTTTTTAATTGTATAAAATTATATTGTGGAAAATAATAAAAATCTTGAGACCTTCATTAATAAGTTGATGAAAATGGGGTAAAAAGATATCTACAGTAAGTAGAGAAATGGTTATCAGATGAGCAGCACTTACTTGGGTGGGCTCTTGCTTTGTCAAATTGAAGAGCTCAAAGCGAAAACGGCCTAAGTGCTCTTTTGGATAATTTTTTCGAATTTTCGAATTTTCACCAAATCAATCTAAAAAAGGCATCTGATGATCTAATTTGGTCTAAAAACAAACATCTTCTATTTTTTTCCGAAGAAATTGTCCGAAAAAGGTGAAATTCGGCCCGTAGTTACGCTTTCGCTTTGCTTGACAACCGTTTACTCTTGCGTGAAAAGCACAAATTTGTATAGGACGATAAAAATAGCCGAGTGAATATGCACAAGTACAAATCATAGAGTGCGCGCACTAAATAAATACCACTAAATAGTGCTATTTTATGCTAATTCTATTTTTTTTTTTTTTTTTTTTTTTTGGTTTTTTTTTTGTTTAATAAGCGCTATTTAGTAATCTCGACATCAGTGTTCATGTGGACAAATAAACCTATTAATATATATGTATTTTTTGGCTAAAAACTTGGCCTTCGAGCAAAAAGTTTAATATCCTAAGAAAATTCAGTCCTTCTTCTAATCTTATGCAAGTTTTTCAAGTTTTACTTCATTCTACTTACACCGCTAAATCACTACGAACATGCCTATTTCGAACAACACGTGTTTTGACAAAAATACCACTGCAATGCATTCTGGGAAATCGACCAAATTTTCGGCAGCCGTCATAGCCTCCCCCCATTTCAAGTTTTTTTTATAAGTCTAACGCTACCTCGGAATTCTGCCGAATTTTCAGGCTTGTTGTGTTCTTTGATCACCAAAACTTGCAAAAATACCCGCGGCAGTCCGAGAATTTGCCTCTAAAACAGTCTTTAAGTGATGATCTCTGCAACGGTCGCCAAGATTCACGAGTGCGAAAAAAAACACTAATTTTTACTCGAAATCATCTCACCAGCTTGATTTCTTTCAAACAGTAGACTCATCACAACTAGAAAGCTTAATGATGCTGTTCCAGAAGCGTTTAGAGGCAAATTAATAGCAAAAAACAACGACGAAATCACGAATGATGCGAATTCGTCAAAGTTCTGATTAGACTGAAAACCTGTTTCAAACGTGTTAAACATGTTAACCAGTTTCATGCCTCCCCAGTAAAACAAAAACACAGGAGTCTTGATCGAAGCCAAAAAGAAACTACCCTGGACGAGCTTAAGGTTTGTACGAATCAAAAAATCTCTAAAATCGCCAAAAATGTCCTTTTTCGGACAATTTCTTCGGAAAAAAATAGAAAATGTTTGTTTTTAGACCAAATTAGATCATCAGATGCCTTTTTTAGATTGATTTGGTGAAAATTCGAAAATTCGAAAAAATTATCCAAAAGAGCACTTAGGCCGTTTTCGCTTTGAACCCTTCAATTGCAATATTATAAAATGATGAGATAAATATTAAGAATGTTGATACTATGAAATGCTTTTCTTTGTTTTACAGATTTTTACTCCCCCAGAAAATCGAAGTCAAATTGACCAAGTGTATAGAAAGATGAATATTGACCAACTGGTTAAAATCAGCCCAAAAGTAAGATCAACATATACAGTCACTTGGTTGTTGTTGGGAAACAATGTTTCTTTAGTAGACACTATAAATGAAGGTGTGGTTATGGTAGCACCTTACTTTATGTATTATAGAAAATATCACTACTTTCATTTCAAAAAGCATATCAGAATAAGGAAAATTCCAAAATTTCATCAAAGAAATAACAATGAAAGATTTCAGTGAGAATTGGAATGTTGAAAATTAAACTCTGTGGTGTTCATTCCCAGTCCCCTGCTCTTTTTATACCATCTAAGGCCTTTTCATTATCAACTGTTATTTATTTTTTTGTTTTTAACTTTAATTTATTTTATTTATTTGTTTGTTGTTTTTTATTTACTTAATATCTATTTGATATTTATTTGTTTGTTCATTTTATTTGTTTATTTGATTGCTTGTTTGTTTATTTATTCATTTATTTATTCATTCATTCGTTTATTCATTTATTTATTTATTTATTTATTTATTTATTTATTTATTTATTTATTTATTTATTTATTTATTTTGTTTTTTTAGTTATTGTGTAGTCATGGAAACTATTTTAAACTGTGTCTGCACTCAGCATTCATATTAAAATGGTATAATATATCACTGATGTCTTTTGCGTATAGATCCCATGGCTAGATTTCTTTGTGGCTGCATTTAAAGGAATCACAACCATCAAAGCAAGTGAAAATGTTGTCGTTCTTGGTACAGAGTATCTCTCAAAACTGACATCAGTCATAAATAAAGCGAATAAAACGTAAGACTATTTTGTAAATCAGCATCACTGATTTGTTTATAATGCTGCTTATTTGTGAATGTTATTTAAAAATCCCTGATTCTTTTCAGGTTAGCTTTTACCTATCAGTATTTCTCTCCAACATCATTATTTTGAAATGACCACATGCATTAACTTAAATCTGTGCTATTGATGGTGTGACAAACATATATCAAAGCTTAACCAATCAAAATGCATGATTTTATTGAATGTGTTGATTGGTTTTAAGCTGGAAAGATTAAATATATCTGTCGTACAATCCTCTTTCAAATGTTTAAGTAACAATACATGTTTGCTTTAAATTTCATAGTGAGTCCTATCGGTAAAATTTTCTCATAGAAAAAGATAAGTTCACTGTAATAAAACTGAAATGAGATTTTCAATAAAATATAGGAAAAATACCCCCAAAGGTTTGAAAAAAGGCCATTTTTTGTTTTAGAATTAAACAATTTATAATAAACTAACACCTAGTTTATGAATTCTATTGCCATCTGCTTCTCTAGTTCGTTTCTTAGTGTTTCTTAATGTTCAAGTGCAAGATTTAAATGGCACAGTTTTACTGAAGAAGTTATTAAATGGAATGTTATGCCTTGATTTGATTAACTTTCAGTGTGCTAAATAACTACATGGTATGGCAAGTTGTTCACAGTAAAGTTTCCATGCTATCTATGGAGTTTCGCCAAGCATCTCATCAGCTGCACAAGGTACTTGATGGGACATCAACAGTAGAAGAACGATGGAAAACGTGCATCTCAAATACTGATGACACAGTTGGGATGGCACTTGGAAACCTGTTTGTACAAGAAAAGTTTCAAGGATCCAGTAAACAACAGGTAGGACTTCAAGGAATGTAGGAAGAAAGAGAGACATTTGATTTGATTGATTTGATTTGATTTGAAGGTTTGTCCTCTAGGCACTGGTGTATTAACAAACAGACATTTCATCCCCTACGAGGCTAGTACATCCTTGACCTTCCACTAAACGTCCTCATCTCAGAAGACACGAAATTCTAACCATTTGCATATGAAATTATCAAAGTGATTCTGGTTATCAGGTTTCTAAATTGAATGTTTTTTTTCTATTTAGGCAACTGATATGATAGACGCAATTCGTAATGCATTCAAGTCTAGGTTGCCTAAACTTGACTGGATGGATGACAAGACAAGAGTAGCCGCCATTGACAAGGTAAATTAAAACTTTGACACCCTGCATATCTACATGGAATAATGATTTTAATAATTAATTATTAATTTCATAGCAAAAAAGACATGGTCTCCTTGCTCTTACAAAAAAGTATTGTCTTACAAATAAATAAATCTTATTTGCCATACATACAGCTATTCTTAAAATGGTTGTCCAGTTCAAATACTGATTTAGCGAATAGCAAAGTCATTTGCATATCTCATTATTTTCATTTCTAAAGAAATGGTGAGTCAAAATGTACAAAATAACTTTATCACATGATTATAATAAACTATGTAACTATATAATATGTGCAGTTTGGCATTTAAAACAAGAAAACTGAAAACTTGATATACTTGCAAATGAAATTGTTTTTCGGTAAATCAGTATTGCAACTAGACAACTTCTTAAAGAATAGCTGTATATAATTGTGTGAAGTTTGAATTTCAAATTGATTTCAGTTTTAAAGACTATATAATTTGGCCTTGATTCACTTTATTCTACTTAATTTATAAACTATATGTAGTTACTATAACAGTTTTTGTTTCAGTTAGAGTTATTTTCATATAACTGGAAAACAGTATCATACTGTATCATAGCATAATTATAGGCACCGTACTGCATCATAGCCGTAGTTTCTTAGAAAACATTGCAGTCAAATGCTGTATTGTAGTGGTATTGCAACTATTCATTTTTCCACCCTCAGGAAATGACTCTAACAATCTAAATTGTGGTAAAACAAGTATCGAGTGATCCTGGTCATTGTTGACAGGTTACCATTGGCTAAACTTTGTCGGATAAATTTGATAACCCAACTTTTGTTCTAATATTGTGACAAAAATTGCTTGTTATACAATAGAATTTGCATAAAATTGTTTCAGATTCTTGCATTTTAGTGTGGACAGTAGTCCTACACAGATAATTAAGTTGCGTTTTCAAATTTATGTGGGTTGGTGTGGATGCACCCTGTGGGAGAATGTTAGCTGTTAACCAGGAGGCTGCAGGTTCGAACCCTCAGCCGGGCCATCACTCTGGGTCTTTAAATAATTGAGGAGAATGTTCTTCGATTTATAATTGTTAGGCTTCGCATCTTCTCGGATAAGGACGATAAACTGGAGGTCCTGTCTCGCCACACTTCACATTAACCAATAATTAACAGGGGGACGTAAAAGAATGACTGAGGAGGCAGGTCACGACCATCCTCGGTGATAGGCTTACACTAATACACCAAATATACTAATCAATGTCCTACTTGTAAAACTGGATCACAGATAAATTATAAATATTAGAGATTGTAAAGCACATAGAGACATTACATTGCATTTCATTTCATTGTTCTTCCAAACAGGCTGATTCAATTGTGGACATGATTGGGTTTCCTGATTACATAATGGACTTTACCAAGTTGGATGACAAATACAAGAATGTAAGTATAGAATAATGAAATAGTAATTGGTATTTATGATTATTATTATATGTCATATGACAGATAATAAGATTTTATTTTATTTTATTGTTTTTAATGTATGCAATTTTATATTGTTTTAAAAAGACTGTATACTAAAACTGCACTTATAAGACAGTATATTCATGAACCCATAATAATGTAGTTTGCATGTGCAACTAGCTAAAGCGAAATGTGAGGTTAAATGTGAACTAAAGCAAATGGATTTCAAAAATTGGAAATATAATGCTTTATTGATTTCTTATTCAAAATTAGTTTGTGCCAATTTGCACAATTTTGTTAGCAACATATTTTACATGGGTCTTTTTGCCAATTAATTGCAGTAAATCCAAATAAAACACAATATATTCTACTGATAATGTTACTCTTTTTGCAGCTGAAATTCACAGCTAATGAGTTCTTCCAAAATACCATGAATGCAGGGAGGTTTTCTCTTGATAAAGAGTTTAATAACCTCAGAAAACCAGTGGTAAAGAACAAGTAAGTAGCATGTTTTATGAAACAACAGAGGCAAATCCTCCCCTTCTGAGCTCAGATTTTCACTAACATTTTGAAAATAAAGTTTTTTTTATTGGACTTTATCCCCAATCATACCCTGCAAGCAGAGGAATTGAAATGAAATTATCTTCATGCAGAGGTATTTTCCTTTGGGAGATAGTTAACAAATTCCTCTGTTGGCAGGGTACCCCGATCCTGCCCCTCTCCCCCTGAGGATAATCCTTGTTCCACTCCTGAAGGACTGTGTAACTGATATTGTTGTAAAGGTTTTTGTATTTTTTTTTAACAGATGGCTCATGACACCACAAACAGTAAATGCTTATTACAGCCCATCCAGAAACCAGATTGGTGAGACAGTTTAATCATTACATGATTGTTTTATTATTTCAATCATCCATTATTATTTTTATTCATGCTTCGATCCTTCCATTTGTTTGTTCATTCTTTTGTTCCTTCATTCATTATTTTATTCATTCATTTGTTTATCCATCCTTTCACTTGTTCATTCATTCGTTTGTTTGTTCATCCATCCATTCATTGTTTGATTCATTCATACATTCATTTGTTCATTCATTCATTTGTTTATTCATCCATTCATTTGTTTGTTCATCCATCCATTCATTCATTTGTTTATTCATCCATTCATTTGTTTGTTCATTCATTCATTTGTTTATTCATCCATTCATTTATTCATTCATTCATTTGTTCATTCATTCATTTGTTCATTTATTCATTTGTTTATTCATTTGTTCATTCATTCATTCATTCATTTGTTTATTCATCCATTCATTTGTTTGTTCATTCATTCATTTGTTTATTCATCCATTCATTTGTTCATTCATTCCTTCATTTGTTTCTTCATCCATTCATTCATCTTCCTTTACCCAGTTTTGGCTCAATTGATCAATAATCAACTGTTTCTTTTACTGAGAAATCATGTTTATACTTTTTTTCCAGTTTTCCCAGCTGGTATACTACAAGTACCCTACTATGATAAAAACTATCCTAAGTAAGAACAGATTAATAGCACTGCATTCATTAGACAGCTATGGATGACAACTTTAAAAACACTAAGACTATGTCTTGTAATAAGTCTCAAGTCTTGGTCCATGAAAATGTAACATAGCAATAAGTTTCAGCTCTAGTTTTGACAATCTTACAAAGGCTCAAATCTCAAAAGGACCTGTCACCACCCCTGTGGCTCAATCAGTTTATCATTAACAGTTCAAGTAGGTTCAGGTTAAACAGTCTGCACTATAATAATATTTCTCAACTTAAACAGTTTATTACTCGTGCCCAGGCCCTTAGGCCGAGGGCACGAGTATTATTCTGCAGACAGTTTTTTTTTTTTTTTTTTTTTTTCGCTGTTAGAAATTTTGGCAAGTTCAGACATGTTCCATCAGGTCTGACCGAATTATATTAACTCACAAAGAAAGAAATTCTAATGCGCTAGCGCCAGGACTCGAACCTGTGCCCTTAGCATCAATGTGACTTCGTCTTAGCCGACTTTGCCATCGTGCCACTGAAATACGTTGTTGACAAAAGCCATTAGGCTATATATACGTAGTTGGGTTCAAGTCTACGAACGGCCAATCTTTTTTTTTTTTTTAACTTTTTTTTTATTCTCAAGTAATCTTTCTTTTGCAATTTTATCAGTTATTTTTTAATAAACAATTTTTTAAATAATTAAAACGAATGCTTCCATGTCGCATCAAAACAGCTAAAAAAATAATTAAAACGAATGCTTCCATGTCGCATCAAAACAGCTAAATAAAACTTAATTTAAGGAAAAACAATTCGTGAAAT
The DNA here is from genome assembly GCA_918843875.1 of Diadumene lineata. Taxonomy (NCBI): domain Eukaryota; kingdom Metazoa; phylum Cnidaria; class Anthozoa; order Actiniaria; family Diadumenidae; genus Diadumene; species Diadumene lineata. The sequence continues at coordinate 7,331,390 of OU974081.1, forward strand.
TGTTAAGAAGAATTATTAGAAGTGAACAAGATCAAAAAGTAGCAAGAAATTCATTGCGAAAGTGAGAATTTTCGAGCTTGTAGACGTATACATATCGAAGTTCGCTCACTCGACTTGAAGAACGATTTTTTAGCGATGTGTATTAACAAAAGCGAAAAAAGACAAATATTTCAAAAGGATCTTTTGGTATCTTACCCAAAGGAGACTATTTGGTCACTTTTCAAGTCTAAAAGGATCTCTTTTTTTGCTGATCTTTGCGAAATTGAGAGAAACATAACAAAGGGCAAACAACGAATAATGCGGTCCACTCGCTATGGTCCACTCTTCAACTGATTGGAAAATCTGCCGAATTTTGAAAGAAAAAGCCAAAATTTGCAGTATTTTTTCGTGAAAAATTGAAGTAAAGTGCAATTTATTGAAATCTTGTTTAAAGGCAAGTTCTAGATGTCATAAAGAAACCGTATTGCATATTTTGTGTCGTTTTGTTTCTTGTTTTTTGTTTTGTTTTGTTTTCGATTTTTAAGAACCTCCGTTCTTGGGCACGAGTAAACCCTGAATTCAGGGTCTAGTTATACAACAGGTTAGACAGGTTTTTATTTCCAGTTAATGTCACTGCCAAGAGTGTGAGTGCACTTCAAGATTAAATGTGATGTTGTTTGATTGACAGGTACTGTAACTATGGTAGCATAGGTGGTGCTGTTGGACATGAACTGGTTCATGCTTTTGACAACTCAGGTATGGAAAGAACATTAAAAACAATTGTAAGACAAGAGCATTCCCAAACATGGCCTGTCGAAACAAACCCTTCATTTCATTGTTAATTCTGATTAGCTGAGCATTTGAATGGCCCAGTCAAACTAACTATCCTTGTAATGTTTTTAGTACAAATTTAAATGGTCAAGTAAAGGTTAAAATGGTATAATGTAAATGAAATAAATTCTCTGACCTCAATGTTTTAGGTAGTATTAATTAAAGGAGAATGTCTATTATATGACAGATATAGATACAAGGCAAAGCTGTTTATCTTTAGCACTGATAAAACACTATTTTGAATTTTATCAATTGCATCTCAAACTTCAAACGCAATTTTATATTTTTCTATCAAAAACTTGAAAAATAAAAAATGAAAGTTATTGTGAGAAAAAAGTTTTAAGTTAATGCAAATAAGGATAATTCTATATCAGCAGTTATAGCACTCGTCATGGGTATAGATTTGCTTTGAAAATTATTCATTGGTCATTCATGAGTCTTAGAAATATCCTAAAAGTTTATTAAAGTTTCTTTGTCTGTCATGAATAATCAAACCAACCGTACCAGGCCAGAATCAAATATCATATGACTTATCGATCATAAATAGAAACAAAAACAAAATTCTTTGTCACTGCATGTATATTTTGGGGACTTTCTTCAAGTACAGCTAAAAACTATTGTATTCTAACAGTTGCGTCGTGCCATTGTTTGATTTAGAACCTTTTGTTTTTTTTGTAAAATGATGCAATCTCTGCTCCAGTACCTAAAGAACAAACCACTTTTTTGTAGGAAGGATGTATGACAAGAATGGAAACTACGGCACACCATGGTGGACTCCTAACTCTATCAAAGGATTCACCAAGAAATCTGAATGTCTTATTGATCAATACTCACACTTCAGCTACTTTGGCAGAAATGTATGTGAGCCAACTGTGCCACCAATGCTCGTGGTGTCTTTTTTGCGTGTGTTTTGAAGAAAGCTGGGATACATATCAAACAATTGCTTTAGGGAAATTGCTGTTTGATCGGCCATTTTGTTTAACCATATTTGGTAAATTTTACCTTATTTGGAAGTACGCTTGAACTCTTTTTTGCCATTTTTCTCAGTGTTAAAGGCTTAAAGTTAGGAGAAAACTGCCAGATATTGTAGAGAATCCAAAAACTTAAAATGTCCGTCACTTTTGATCAACTTTGCAGCCTCGGTTTAGGCGTGAAAAATGCCCATAATTTCAAAAACACAGGGTTCCCGCATGAACAGCATTCAATTGTTTGATATACCTTATATTATATACTTCTATTTTTTTAATCATGCATTTAGGTAAATGGTAAATTTACATTAGGAGAGAATATCGCTGATAATGGTGGACTGAAGGCTGCACACCAGGTAATCAGAACCTTCACTCATTTCTTTTTGTTTAAAATATGAAATGCATAATTTATTTTCATAGAGGAGTTAATAAGTTTATTACCATAATTATAACAAATAACAAATTGCAAGAAAACAAATTTTGGTAATAGCTACTCAGAATAGAAAACTAATCGAGCTGAGTAGCTGAATCGAGCTGAGTAGCTGTAGTTTTTTTTCTTGTTTTTTTTGTTAGCTTTCGTAACATATTACCTAAAAAATTGAATCATTTTCATAGTGCTATGGAATTTTCTACAGCCTATGAAAAATCTATGACTGCACAGTGCATTTTATAGGTTAATTTACTTGTGGAAACCACATGAAGCACCTATAAACAGTGCCCTGATTTTCATATGTTTTCAAAGGTATTGCGGTAATAATGAAGGATGTTGATGATATTCTTGTGTTGATATATACAGGCCTACCAAAATTGGGTGAACAAAAATGGACCAGAAAAGACTCTACCAGTTTTAAAGAAGACAAATGATCAGCTGTTCTTCATTTCCTATGGACAGGTATGATTCATTCACAGATTTATTCATGAATTTATCACTCTACCAATATCCACCCACGTATGCCTTTTAAAAAAGGTGACATGTGTGGAGCCAGATGTTTCTTTAGCAGGCATGTACAAATTTGTGCAGACACCCCCTCCCCCATACACAACTGAAGAAGGCTTTAACAAAATTATATCAGCAAGAACGTACACTCTTTTTCTTTTTTGCTTTTCATTTGATTTTCTGCTTTTTTTAATAATTGGGCCATGTGATAAAATGTATTGCGATCATTTGATTTACTATAAAATGCATTTGTTCATCTACATCTATCAATTGATCCACTCAATCTTTCTTTTGCCCATCCATCCAGCCAGTCATCCATCAATCCATTTATTCGTTCATATTTACAATAATTCATTCATCAATTCATTCATTTACCCTTTCATTCATCTATCCATCCACTGCATTTATTCATTCAGTCATTCATTCAGTCATTCATTCAGTCATTCATTCAGTCATTCATTCAGTCATTCATTCAGTCATTCATACCGTCATTCATTCAGTCAAATCATTAATTTATCTATCCATTCATGTATATCTTTCATTCTTTCAATCATGTATTTATTCCTAGTTCATTGACATGCTTATTCTCCAATTTCCTCAGTGTTTTACCCCATGGTATCATGTTATAATGACTTATGTTACAATTTTGTTTTGTGTTTTTGTATTTCAGAGTTGGTGTGCAAACATAAGAGAGGAGAGGGCTAAAGTCATGCTGGACTTTGATCCTCATTCGCCAAATAAATTCAGGTAGTGTAAGAATACAGTGCAATAGAGTGCACGCTACATAGAGAGTCCACAATAGGGGTCCTCCGGTCCGCCAAACTGCTAATTTTTCCCATAATCCCGCTCTGAAAGTTCCATCAGGAGTTCACAAAGATAATACAGAGTTGCAGTGTAATAGACTGCATGCCACACTAATGCAAGTGCCAGATAAGAATTACTGTTATGTACTTATTAAGAATTTACCAACTAACAAATAAAATACCCACGATTGTGATAAATCAATATTTTCTCATTCCAGAGTTATTGGCTTACTATCACTGTCATCATCATCATCTTTATCATTAGTTAGTAACCATGATTGTCACCATCACCATGATAAATCGATGTTTTCTCATTCCAGAGTTCTTAGCACACTTCCGAACCTTAACATCCGTCATGATCAACATCATCATTATTTTATACCTCCATTTTGTTGTCATGATTGTCACCATAACTATGATAAATTGATTTTTTTCTCATTCCAGAGTTCTTGGCACGCTTGCAAACCTGAAGGAGTTCTCTAATGCATTCAACTGTCCCGTGGGCAGTAAGATGAATCCTTCTCACAAATGTGTCATTTGGTGATCACAGCTAATTCGATTTATTACTTACTTTAATTTCTAAAACTCATGAATGTATAGTATACTAATAGGTTGAGGCAAAGGTTAGGTAAAGTTCTTGTTTTTTCCCCTTGTGGTTATTTCCCTTTTTTAATATTCTCCTTGTAAGGTAAAGTTACAGATTGTTGATACAAACAGTCATAGAAACTTGTAAATTCTAGAAGTAATAATGCTCTAGTTATTGTATTATAATTAAATTACTCTAATCAAGTTGTGGACATTAAAGAACCACTGAGGATGCAGGTACAACCATCCTCAGTCTCTGTACTTACTAACATTGTGGGCACTAACCACTAACAATAATTTATTATTCTATACACTTATGTATGTAAACTGCATAAAGCAGTCCGTAAAGTCCCCACAAAGAGCAACTGTAAACAGTTATTGAAAAGCCCTAGGGGAATGACTGTATAACTCTACATTCTCTACATTCATAGTAAACCAAAAGTTATTCTTAGCAACTTATAATTTATATACGGTACAATGTTGCATAGGTTATGGGTTATTATAATTACTATTAAGGGGCATTAAGAAGTTTATTGAAATTGTTCATATTAATCTGTAAATTTTGTAAGGATAACAACTGTCTTTTCAAGTGCCTATCATCCCAGCTAGAAAAAAAAAACAGTTTAGTAAAATAATTATTATACAATATAATAATTATACATTATTAATATATTATTATTGTATACACGAGAGGTATCTAGTGATTTATAGATCAATTGATTTGGATAATTGTAGACAAAGGTATTCCATTTTGGGATTCCTGTGGTATAATATGAAAATAACCTCGAAGTATAATTCTTTACACCATTGAATGATTGAAAAAAATAAGCAAAAAAACTACTACATGAATGACATGAATGTTGTACAACGGTTGGGTGTGAGTATGCCTGGTCTTCTTCACAAGTGACAGTCAAATTTGCCAGTTGGACTGTACAGGATCACGTCACTTCACATACACTCCAAAAACTTTAATGCTCGTATTTACACCAATTTCAATGAAAAGAGACTTCTAGAAGTCTCCAATTTTGTGATCATTCTAGCATTGATAGGCACTTTAACGTTGCTAAATTCCTTTACTAGTAGTATATAAATATATAAATAGATAAGTATATTTTAGTAGAGTGCTTACACTATGTCCATGAAATAAAACCTAATTAGTTACTAACAAATGGTTTTTATTTAGTGAATATTAGTCGCTAACATTCAGCTCGAACAGCTATAGTAACAATAGCAAATACACAAGGGAAACCATGTTGTTATGTCTTAACAAGAATTGAAAATGAAGGACAATGTTTATAAAGATATTTCTAGTTGAATGATAGTGACTAATATTCACTAAATAAAAACTATTTGTTAGTAACTATTTTAAGTTTTATTTCATGGACAAAGTGTAAGCACTTTATTGCATTTTATTAGAAAATGTAGTATTAATTTTAAATAATTTGACGTTAAAATTTATAGTTGTTTCTCCTAATTCATGGAGAAAAATATAGTTACATTACTGTAAAAAAAAATCCAAAAAATGCAATGTATAATTTGTAAATATAATATTTTAATGATCAAAAATTAATGCTGCATACACGACTTTCAAAAATAGCCTACACTTATTAACAGATTATTATTTAAAACAGTTTTGGTGAAAGGGAATATTTTTAAATAATAGATATCAAAGCTAATAATTGTCCTGAACATTTGACAGAAAAAGGAAAAATTCTCCTCACATTATGAGTTTGAAAAGCCAAAAAATACCAAACGTGGCCGCAATGGCTTTAGCAAAGAATTCCACACAAATCCTTGTGTTTTCATTCCTCCATTTACTTTGTTCATATTTTGTGTGTAAAGCTAAGTGATCTTTGATATGGTTGTCCTGAGATAAAGTGAATAATCATAAATCATTATTAGACATGTTAGGCATTTATGAAAGTGGTGTATATATACCTGGCTTTTGACATAATACTGTTGGAGACCCGGGAGGGCAGACTGGGGATAAATGATCAGGTATGCTTGTTAGACGTGTTAGGCATTTATGAAAGTGGTGTATATATACCTAGCTTTTGACTTAATACTGTTGGAGACCAGGGAGGGGAGACTGGGGATAAATGATCAGGTGTGCTTATCAGCATTTTTCAAATCAAAAATACCCCTAAAAGATGCCAGTTCTTTTTCAAAAGGGAGTAGCTTCACAAGTTTTTCATCCCTAAAAGATACCAAAATCATGAGTTTCAGTGGCCTTCAACCCCTAAAAGATACCAAAAAGTAAGAATTTTGCAAATTTCATATTTTTAAACCTTAAAAGACACCAAATCATAGATTTTTACCCCTAAAAGATACTACAAGCATCCCTGATTGTTTACCCTAGGAGGCCCCTCCCCCTGGGGCTGGAGAGCATACCAAATCACCAATTGTTCATAGTTTCCTAGTATTGCAAATTTTCCATCCAAAGAAAAAGTTATTTCACCAAAACCTCTTAAAATTTCAATAGGTATACTATTTGAAGAAAAGTTAAAACATCAAATGTTACTTTAAACATATTTACATTGTTAAGTCTAGAAGACAATAAATTTAGAAAAATGGTAATGTATTCAAAATCTCAGATATTGTACTATTGGTTAATGCAATATATTAAAAAGAGTTAAATTGGGTCCAAAGTTTGTTTGAATATTGTGAGAAAAGTAACGAATACAAAGAAAATTGTGCTGTCAGACCAAACAGTTCTGTATTTGGTCACTCAAATTCGTACTTTGAAAAAACAGTTGTTTAAGACAGAGTCGGCTCATGCAATACTCCAACAATTGGAAAATACCTAACTTCCATTTGTATAAGTATATCAATTCAGACACACGTGCTGCTCTTATCTTTTTTTAAAGTCAACGATCTTATTCCTGCCGATTTCCTGAATGCAAAATAATTTCTCTCATTTTTTGGGCCCTAAGTATGACAGGAAGTTTGGATTAAATCGGAAATAGAGTAGAATCAGTGAATACCCTGTTTATGACACCAAGGTCGAAAAACCATACCCTGTTCAGCGGATCATCCCCGTATAGTCAATATAGGGTAGTACCCCCCCCCAGGGTCGCTTGTTGGAGTTTTTGAAAATGACCCCTAAAAGGTACCAAAATTATATCCAGAAGGGTGTGGCAATACAAGATTGGTCACTCTTAAAGCAGGGTCCTGAAGGGGTAAAACGGGAGCCGGGATTGGCCCTATTTTAGGCCGGGAAAACGGGATTTGGGTCGCCGGGAACGGGATTCAATATGCTTCAATGGGAACGGGATTTTCTCAACATGTCTCAAATCTCTCCTGTTTGAAGTGTCTTTATCAGAAGTGATAATAAAAAAGAGTAAAAGTCATGAAAGAATTGAAGTACTTTATGTTATTTTTAACATGTTGACAGTTATAACAAGGCCCATAATCAAAGAGGTCCCTAATCCGTAAGTTTAGGGCATTTTGGTCCCTTGAACCTGCGAATTTACATTCAGCGGTCTCATACTGCACTAGCATACCGGGACCGGGATGTTGACCAAAAAAACGACCGGGAACCGGGATTGGGACCCCCCCTTCAGGACCCTGTTAAAGGTACCAACTCAATAACCAAAATCGACCAAATGTGCCAAGTTAATCAAACCATGAACTCACTGCATCTACAAGCAATTGGATATGTTGAATATAAATTTGAAACCTTGTTTTTGAATATCGGCGAAGGTGGAAAAACTACCTTAAGGTACTAACTTACATTCTGGAGGTCTGAAATCCTCTAAGAGATCATAAAGCCTGGTTTCCATATAATTGCTCTTGATCGCTGGATCACTGAAATCAGATGCGAAGATCGCTCACAATCACTGTCAATTGTTTCCATTTGTTCTGATCGCTGAAAAGTGTTTCCATATAATCCCTGACGATCGATTCCAAGGATTGTATAGAAACCGGGCTTCAAAGATACCAGATCTCCGATTTTGTCTCCTAAAAGGTATGATGAGCATCCCAACCCTCTGATGTGAATTTGCCTCCACCTCCCTCCCCTGGGTTATTGAGATGGTAGAATTGAGTAGTCTTTCTCCAGACTATCTTAATACTGCATTGCCTTGAGGGTCAGGTCATCATGATCAAGTTCTAATGTTGAATTTGACAATGGCCCTTATATGTCCAATGACAACTGAAATTTGATTATCCATTCTTATCAAACATTATCAAACTCAACATGTATAAAAAGATCTATATAGTGAGTGTCCATCGAAAGAAGAACCACGTTGTGGATAAGATGTGTAAAAAATATTTATTTATGTAACATTATCCTTTAATACAGATGATTCATGACATTGCATTTCAGCATTACAGACAAATTAATTTGTTATAAATAAACCTGCTCTTTCAAATTTTCTTTTGACATTGGTCTTTTCTGGACCATAAACCAATCTCATATGGTGGGGAAAAAAACTACTAACGTACTACCTATGGTGTAATTATGGAAACAGTTGTAAATATATTGGTTATTAAGGCACTGTAAAAGTATGATACTGGTGTTTGGACATTAGTCCTTTGTCGGAGTAATATCAATATTATTTGGTGGGGCTTTCTTTTTTATATAGCTATTTCAAATAACGTTGTCATCACCAAAAGGCAATAGGTCATTCCAAGACAACTAGGAATGATGGGTAAAGTTATGACAGAATGTAAAAATCGCATATTGGATAGTCAAAATGAAGATTTATGGAGCGAACAGAAAGCAAATCAAGTCATACCTAAATGGCTTGGATTTCTTGTCAACTGGTGCAATAATTATGACAGTAATATTTCTACCCATAGTTCCTAGCAGTCTTGATATGACCTATTATTGCCTTTTGGTGATGACAACGTTATTTGAAATAGCTATTATGTTCCGTCATTGGCTAATTTGAAATACACACATGCACAGTCCTTGAAACTAACAGTTTACATATCAAAATGTAGTTGTGAAATGGCAGGTTGTTGTGACTTTTGGTCAATTCCTAGATCAGCCAAGGTATTATCTGGACAGAGGACTTGAGAAATATTGTATGTATATTAATTATATTAATATTATCTTATGTATGATGTACTTTTTGGGTATTTTTTTTCTCATTTTCATTTTTTTCATTTTAGTACTGATTGCATTTCAATATTGCTGTATTTTAACTGTTCCAGTAGTGAGAGGGCCATGTGTTGATAACTCTGTGGGTTAAATATGTCAACTTCGTTAAATAAAGTTTATAAACCGTATTGTATTGTATAGTTTGTTTGATGTGTTTTAGTGTCTCATGCCAGGGGTGTTTTTGTCAGCTGGAGAATCAAAGAGCCACTGCAGGACTGTGGACTGCACCATGAACCAGAAAGCAAATATGAGGACTTCACGAGGTCTGTCAACTACCTCTAACAATTCTTGTATTCATAGCTTTTTTCTCTGCTGCGTTTTGTGATCTCCACGCGTCACGCAATCTTCAAGCAGATCCAGTTTCCCTGCGCAAATGCAGTATATATTGTTGAACTGTATACCGACAACACGATGTATGAATAATTTTTACCTTAGCAATTTTTTTTTTACCTATCGATACAGATTCGATAATTTCTCGCAAACATTTCAAATTTTACTTTCTTCTGGCTCTAAACCGTAACCATGACCTCCATTGACCAAATTCTCGTGTAATTCTCAGAGTAAAATACGACGCACCAAGTACGCTTGCCACTCCAAAAGCATAGCCAACTAAAGTCCATGTTGCCACCAATTCGTCGACTTTATCCATATCTGGCCACATATCAAGTTCTGCCATAGTTCTTACATTTGATACAGCTCCTTTCATCCCATTGACATAGTTTCTGACGGCTCCGGATGTTCGTTCACTTTCCTCTTTAACGATTCTGCTGAATATGCCATCGGGATCCATCTTGAATTTTTGTTCTTGTGGGGAAGTTTACGGGCTTCCTGTGTGTTGTTATTTAGGATCCAGGCCACTCGAAGAGAATGCGCAAATGAATGAATGAGTGGTAAATGAATGTATTCAAAGTGGAACTTTTGCTTTCTTCATTGGCAGATTACTTGTGTGGAACTAATTTTTATAAAAACAGCTGTGATAATGCAAACGCGCGAAAAAAGTAGCAAAAAAAAAAACGTGAAAATTGCATAAATTTGCATAAAAAGAATCTAAAAAGTTCTCAGGTTTTTTTTTTCAATTTTTGCATCTATTAAATCTACACATATTTTTAATTGTACATGCAAACAATTTGCAATAGTTTTTAATATTTATTACTTTTGAATAATACTGAAACTAAATGCGATTTTGAAACGGCTACGGATACAACAAAATATTGACTGCTAGTTGGGAGAGAATACATTCCGTATTGTGGCGGATTCTCGATTCCTGTCATTTTTGATGATTTTTTTTGCACGAAAATAAACATTTTTGCAATGATCAAACAATAAATTCTCTCAACACGACGAGCCCCGTTACTAAAACTGTGAAAAAAAATAATAATTTGCAATAATCGATCATCAGTAATTGATGAAAGGTCAAAATAAACTAACGGGGGGCATGGGGGGGGGGGACATGGGGGTCGTGGCCACCCTTTTGCTTTATCTTTATAGTTAATTCTTTAATTTCTTATTGATAATCGGTGATTTTTTATTTGTGTCACCCCTTTCAAAATGTTCGGATCATTTTTACTCGTGCCCAGGCCTGTGGCCGGGTACGAGTCTTAAAATGCAGTGAGTTTTTTTTTTTTTTCGCTGTCAGAAGTTCAGACAAGTTTAAGCAAGTCTATGGACTAATATTTTCCCCTTCCCCTGTCTCATAGGGACAACTAAATATTTACTTACCCCTCCCTAAGTATCTTGTCAATAAGTTATTGTAATTGCACTTAAACAATAGACTCTCTCATTTGTTTTATCCCTCTACCCTTTTTTTCGCGCGCACGTGTGGGATACTAGATATCACATTTAAATTTTAGTTTCCAGGCTTAAATCACTTTTTAAATTTCTACATTTTTACGCATGTGCAATAGTCCGCAACACCAGTCTACAAAAAATCAATTATTACTTCTTTTTATTATTTTTTAAAAATATGAAATGTTTTTACGAGCATGCGTAGAAGCGGGATTGCACGTTTTCACTTGCATTAAACTTGGACAATGAAAAGAGCAAAATAAAACTTAATTGAAGCAAAAAAAACTTAGCGAAATTATTTAGAAGTGTCATTAGAAGCGAGTAAGATAAAAAAATGGGAAAGAAATCCAACGTGAAAATCAGAATTAGTGTAAAGATTGAAGTTGGCTCGCTCGAGTTGAAAGGTACGATTGATTGTTTGCATGTATTATACTTATACACTCAGAACTACAAATCGAAAGCGAATTATGACCTTAAAATTACCCAGCATGGCAAAGAAGCATCTATAGAAGCTATCTGTGATATTAGCTTTGATAAAAGTGGAACATATTTTTGACAATAAGCGAGTTTTTACTCGTGCCACGAGTATTAAATTCGCTCAATATGTTTTCGGGTTTCCTGTGTTGTGACGTCACCTTTATACATGGTTGTTTTTCTACTCCTGTCGCCATTTTGGATTTCAGAGAAGATGGAAGCGCTACTAGCATAGCTATATCAACGTTCCTGTTGTTTTATTCTTTTGGAATGCTCACATTACTTACAAATGCATACACCGTTCGTGGCAGACCTACATTTCAACCGCAAGGTGGGAGTATTTCGGCCTGGTCGTTCCACGAATGTCATGAAAGTCTTGAATGCTATGAAAGCCTTGAATGCCATGGAAGCCAATGTATTTTGAATGCTACACTATTTAAACAAACAGCAAAACTATTACTAGTATTGAGTACAAAACTATTACTGAAAGCAATTACGTAGAACTTTTGCTACTCGAGTTCATTCTACCAAGGAGTCCCCGTAAACAAAGGAGTTCAAGTTGTCAAGCACACGTACGATTACTGGGATATCCATGTGAACTATAAACTTACATCGCTGACCATCTTCTTAGGAATGGTGTGTATTTTAATAATACTTGCATTGTCATATTTTAGAATACATTATTGTATGTTTTTATATACGAACAGATTGTTAATGAATTTGTGTTTGTTTTTCTCTCACATTGAACTATTATGTACAAGTTCTAGTACGTGTTTTATTTGATGTTCTCGATGAAGATTATAATGCTGTGCATGTGTATATCAACTGTAATGTTCTTGAAAAGGCTGAACAATTATTTGTTAAAAATTACAATGCTGCATGAGTTTATTTCAATAAAAGACAAACATAATGATAAAGGATTGTATGCAAGGCATGTGTTATCAAAATGTTTACAAGAGTTCGAATCACAAGAAAACTTACTATCAATACACACTTAGTCGAGACATTGAAAGTAATCCTGGCCCTTTCATTCAGAATACTACCATGCTTGTCATTCCATCAATGACAATATTGCAATCTAGATTAAATCAACAAGGATTACAATTATTAGATGTAGGTGGTGCAGGTGATTGTTTTTTAGAAGTGTTTCACATCAATTATATGGTACTGCTAACTATCATATGACTGTACGTACTGCTGGAGTTGAATATTTGAAAAACAACCCAGAGAGATTTATTGAAAGCAATACTCAAGTTCATGGCTAAGGTATTTAACTAATATGTCTCATCAAGGTACATGGGTAAAATACAATATATGCATTGAATGTCTTCAAGTGGGCCGGTACTATTCATAAAATCAGTCAATTTCCCCCAAACAAATTATTAATAAACAAGAGTAATTGACACCAAACCATTGGCTTGTAATACCTTTTTATTGAAGGGATAGATAATATGTGTGTTTAGTTTCCTGAACTTCATGCTTTATACCAATCCTTAATACCTGACTCACATGAGTAGCAAATGTTCATAACAAAAACCAAACAAAATCAATGCAAGTACAATCTCCAGAAGTAATTAATTCCCTAAGTATGTATATTGTGACAAAAAAGGTACCAACAATTAAAAGAAATCATAATGCAAAAACATATTTACAATATATACCACACCAAAAATCATAACAAAACTACTAAACCAATACTTAAGGTCAAAGACAAGTCTAGGCTGAGCCTGCCTGTAATGATCTTTCCTTTTACTTTTGTATAGAACAACTACCTACCAACCCCTGTTCTAGCCTGCAAAGCAGACGTTCCGAATGCAGCGCACGAACCTAAAATCTTCACTAATTACCAATTACATAAGAACCACTAGTACTTAAGCCTAACCTTGAAAAACGAGGACATGGCCCTGGCCCAGCCCTCTTTTTCGACAATTACATCATACCAATCACCTAGTTTCATCCATTTCCTCATAATGGGCACGAGTTAACCTTGGCACAAGGTCTAGTTTGATTAGTGTCCCTGCCCCTTTCAAAATTTCCGAATCCGCTCTTGACAAAGTTATGCATGCATGTATGTATGACATCTATATTAGCTGGTTAGGCCTATTGACGATATCACAATACAGCTCATAGAGTTTGGTTGTAAACTGTGTGTTGTGTAGTTCATATAAGGTATTTAAAAAATACTCTAATGAAAGAAAGACATGGATCACAATAAATTGAAATACGTTTTTTCCTCATTCTTCTATTTATTTTGTTCATTAACATTTGTGTACAGCAACAAGCTTTAATGGCATATAGTAACTTGAACTAAAATGGATGGTATTAGGCCTACGCGATGTAAATTGTGTCCTCATGTCATCTTTAATTCAAGAAATTTCAGATCCTTTTATCGTTTCGAAAAGTATGGTAGTCTTCTTTTAATTAAGTCTGTTATAATGTTGTCATCGCCACATAGGAAGGTCTGCTGTCAAAAAATCAAAAAAACAAACAAACAAACAAACGAACACGATAACGTAATTGATTTTATAATAAAGATTACGGGAAGAATCATGTTTTTATCTTGACACATGTTGACAACGTTTCGGTGTCGCTGACACAATATATAATAACAGCAGTTTGTATTATATTTATTTAGACCTGATGATGGTGTCAGCGACACCGAAACAAGATAAAACACGATTCTTCCCGTAATCGTCATCATGTAAAATAAAAATAAAAAACACGGATGTGATTTATCAGAATGCTGATAACAACAACTAAAAAACTATTTCACGTCAATAACTACCGCATCTTCCGCCAACCAACTGGGTTCCTCTCGTAGCAAACCACGAATCAGAAAGAACATAGTTGATAATTCAGTAAAAATCGTCAAATTAAGGTAACTTGAGGTGTTTTAAGCAACTTAGGAAAAATGGCCAAATTTTAAGGCGATTTAAGGCGACTTTAAGTCCCTGGCACGGGGCAGGCCTTCACAGTTATAAGGGAGACGAGTTATATAGTCAGTCTAATTTCTACTCACTCTGTTGTCGCCTTAATTCCCAATGAAATTTTCCATCACGTTTAAGAAGCTGCCCAACATTTTTAGTACATGTTATCTCCTGGAAGCAAGCCCAACCGAATAGCTCTCTTTTTTCAATCCTAAGGTCGTCAGCACAAGCCGGGCATCCAGAGTATCTTCTTATACTAAAAACAAAACACACAAGGCAACTAATAGAGCCACGTACTTCAAAAGAACATCACGGGCCGGTTACCCTGCTCGTTGGTGTCAGCGTGCGCATTCTCGACAGAACAATAAACACGTCATTGCAGGGGTTTCTTTAGAGAAATCTCTTCCAAGCAGGGTAGGGGCCGGTTGCACGAAGCCCGAATAGCGCTTTCCACCGGATAAATCCCAGTAGATATCCAGCGGATAAATTCTAAAGAAATCCTATGGAGTGGATAACTTTGCCCAGTAGATAACTTTATTCAGGCAACCGACCCCTGGAAGAGCCAACAAAAAAATGCTCATTTATAGAGCCGTTTTCAGTATGTGTGGGAAACGGTACGGTTACGATAGCGCTTCGACACGGAAGAACGATTCAAATTTTTTTCTTAAAAACTACGGCTACGATACGATACGTATACTGTTCCTCACTCATACGAAAACGCTTTTCAAAAATCGCTGTCCGCGAGCTGAATACCATTAGGCGATGTTAGTATATACAACATGGATAATAAAAAGAAGTCTTTTTATAATCCATGCTATATAACTAGTCGTAACTTCCAAAATAAGTCGTAGGCGCTCTAAAACGTGTTTTAGAATGTACTACGACTAGCTTTAGAAGGTTTTGAACCTCACAACTAGTTGTATACTACAAATCGCACGCGACTAATCGCACCGTGTAAATCAGCCTAGAGACAATTCGTTGTATCGCAACCCGCTGTTTCAAAACCATTCGTCTAGCACGTTCTGTCTTTGCCGGAAATAATTTGAAATTAACTCCGCCCCAAAAAATGATTGACAGTTAACGGGAAAAAAGACAAAGTTATCAAGCGTTAAGTCTTGATACAACAATTTTGTAGTGATTATGGATTATAATTTGATTATTTTCTGCTATCTACGGTCACAAATCACGGAAAAATTGCATGTCGAAAACTTGCAATATCAGTCATTTTGAATTTTGTTCAGAAGAAAAAGTTGGAAAAAAAACACAGGAACCCCGACGAACGACAGTAATTGTTTGATAGACTGTTTGATGTGTGTTTTTGTCCTTGTACCTTTTAAATTTATTGTCCCTTGGCTCAATTAACCACAGAACAGGATGTGATTGGTCAATGCCAACATACGGGATACCATCAATGACATCATACGACAGCATGGCATCACAGTATTTGTCGTGTTTTGTATAACATCCATCTTTGTTGACGATGCTGTAGATGTTGTTTCCGTGAGGCACAAGTTTCCAGTTGCAGTTAGCGTTATTGTGTACCGCTAACGCCATTACATAAGGCTTCCCATTAAGTTGGTAGTTACTGTAAACTGCATCTCTCCATATAAGATCCCCGCCATTGCTGTATATCAGGCAATATTGTCCAGCCATTGATCTGTTGTACTTGCCCAAATCCAAGAGAGTTCTGGCGTACGAATCGGTCGCAGGACTATTGTCTGGGTCAAAGTATGGCAAAATGTTACTGTTTTTGTTACTAACAACGTAAAGATTCTTCAAAAGAACCTTAACTCCTTTGCGCACTGTTCTTCTTACATTCATAAGTCCTTCCACATCAAATTCGAGGTTCTTTTCCTTGCCGGTAATTGATATGAACTGTGTTAACATCAAGTCTCGTAGTGTTTCCATTTTGGCATAGAGCTCAGCGTACTTGAAGGCTTTCTTTGCATCTTTACTCAAATTGTTGGTAAACAAACGATTGGTAACAGAGAAAAGCTCACCCATGAATTCAGATCCCTGGATGATGGGCACCCGTGATGAAGCAAGCTTCATCTGCTCCAAGTTGAGCGGTTTTCCAATTTTTGCGACTCCGTCGAGATATGCCTTGGAGTCACTCAGTGCTTTTATAACACCATGTGCTTTATCAGTTAGGGATTGGTCATGGTATTCGTCCAAGGCTTCGTTAATCACCTTTCTGACTACTTCACTTACAGACGGTTGCTGTGGACCTTTACCAAACAGCCCCAAAATGGCAGATACAAATCCTAATCCCATAGAAACTAACTGTCCTTGTGGTCCAAAGTTGCTGGCTATTGAACCAATGATATCGATGGCTCCTTGTATTGCACCGACAGGGTTATCTCCAGCGTTGACAAACTTATCAAAATTACTTGTTATGGTTTTCAGTGTATCTTGAATGCCTTTCCGTTCATCATCGCTTAGACTGGACCACTTTTTGGTCAGACCAGAAAGGGAGGTTTTTATATTCGAAGCTAGAGGGTCATTGACTTTAGATAGCTTGGTTTGAAGACTATTTATAACTGCAGTCGGGGCTTCTGAAAGAGAAGAAAAGAGTAGCTAATAGTGTGAATCACGACCCGGACATCTTGTTTTCATGCATGTCTTTACAGAATTTCAAGAATATGCTTGTGTCTCGCTCACGTTTCACTCAGTCAACAGGAAACCTTCTAATTTTTTACAGTATATATGATGTGATCTGTCAAACTTTGCTTTTGTTGAGAAACTAGCCGCGGGCCCTCACAGTGTATGCTATTCTATGTCTGTACGTGACTAAGCGCTACTACAATAATTTACTTTCATAATTCTCCTTGGTCGGTTGCGCTGATTCTTGGGTCGATTGTTCCTCATCTTTTTGGGAAGACGTTTCTCTTGTTTCAATGTTTGTAGCTTTCTAAGAGACAAAAAAAAATTAAGAACACAAGAATTAAAATAAAAATAGTTAGCCAGAATGCAATTCATCTCTCCCATTTCCCACTCTTGCTGTTCAGGACAATTTAAAAAAATTATCATTAAATTCAGGGGCGGATCCAGAAATATTAAAATTAAAATAACTATGAAAATAAATCAAAAGGCACTGTCCCCCATACCCCCTCCCCCCTTGGTTTTTATTAAAACAGCAGCAAGCGTAATGTTGTTTTACCATTTGTGTCATGTTTTTGAACCATCCTGGTTTTCCCTCGCTGGAAAGAAGCTCAATCAATTTTTGGTTTTCCTCTTTCGACATTTTGTCGTTAGCAGGCTTGTCATCGTCCAAGTTAAAGTCTACAGTCTCATCAACTCCAGATATGGACATCGCTAAATAGCAAAAAAAAAAAAAAAAATAGAAACTACAAGACGGAGAAAATACAACAGCGTTTACTGTGGGATTCTTGTGGGTCCTTTGCCCGTTGTATGCATATTGTTAATACATCCACAAAAAGCTTCAACTGATTTTCTTTCTTTCAAGCCGACAACACGTAGAGTGCACACACTAAAAGTGTGCAACATAAATACTACTAAATAGTGCTATTTTACGCTAGTTCTATATTGTTTTTTGTTGTTGTTGTTGTTGTTTAATTAATTCTATTTACTACTAAATGGTGACAACTGTTGCACACATTTAGTGTTTGCACTCTACCAGTCTCGCTGTTCCTACGTCCTATATTTTGTCACGACAAATGCAAGTTTCTAGCATGGAATCCCATATCACTCTGAAAACTTGTTCGCTGATTGCCTATCTGGGAGAGGGGATCGAGCAGGGAATTCAACATCACACAGGTAGCCCGCACGTCAATGTAAAAATAACGTTTTATACTATCTTTTAAGAAAGCACTAAAGACGTATCTTTTTGGAGAAAGTTTCCCTTAAATATTTTAATTACCTTTACGACGTATATATTTTTTTTCTTTTCGATTTTAAGGCCATTTTCTTCATGTTATTAATATAATTTTAATTTTGTAATATTTTGAAAATATATTGATATTTGCGCGTTATAAGTAAATAGATTATCATTATCATACCGAACTGAATCATATCTCTAATGTTTACAGAAACTTACAAACTAATTGAACGTTCTTTACTATTTATAACATGCACAATGGAAAACCTCTTCTAAATACTCGTGAAATTTCGCTAATGTTTGATTTGCAGCATCAAGCGGCCATTTTGGATAGAGCTCCGAGTACCGAATATGACCGTCAAAATTATGCTAATTAGTCTTTAATAATATTTCGGAGCATGGAACCGTGCTACGCGTTGCCACGTCCACACTAACCCGGATAAATTTGAAAACGCAACTTTAGTTATCCGGTTAGGCTTTCCGTCCACATTAAAACGCATGAATCCGAAACAAGTTTATGCAAATTCTAGTTGTTTGATCAGACATTTTTGTCATGATTTCGGGACAAAAGTTTCGTTTTCAAATTTATCCGGCATAGTGTAGCCACGGCCCGAGTTTCTGGTACTATACCATAAATGACTTACCCGGTTTAACGATGTTAGCATTTTCATATTCTTCGCTGCTCGTCTTTGTCTCCTTCCATTCATCCTCAAGTATCTTTAAATACTATTTTAAAACAATCAAACCAGCTGAGAGGTTTTCATACTTGTAAAAATATACCTTCTGCGAATATTTCTAAACAGACGGCCGTCCGAGACGGGAAGAGAAAGGGGGGAAAATGTAACAAGAAGGGCTTCCCTAGCAAGTAATTACCTTTGGCCTCTGATACAATTCTTGTTGTAGACCCCCCCCCCCCCCCCCCTTAACTAGCCTGCGATCCGTCCGGTATTTTCTCTCCTTAACAAATTCCGCGGATTCAACGCAGACTTCCCCAAACTAACTTCACTCCAGCTACTCCGGTGCGAGATATACTAGTATATAGCTTCAAAAACAGCCCGAATTTATGTTCGATCTCTTTAAACAACCAAGACTGATTTACTAGTTTTCAAAGCCGGAAATTAAGGTCTTAAGTCTTAAGAAACAACTTTCAGTTTTAAAAACTTCTGTCATTCTTTCAATTTCTATGAATTGTTTACAAGTTGCAAAGAACATAATGATTTTGCTAATAAACCTTCAGAATGTTTAATGTGAAATGATGTGTAAGGGCCTGTTTATATGAGGCGAGCCAGCCCGGTTTAGCAGGCTGGTTTCTTTTGTGTTCAAGCTATCAGAGCGTAAAAACAAAAGAAACCAGCCCGCTGAACCGGCCTGGCTCGCCTCATATAAACAGGCCCTTAGTCACTACTTTTTCCTGGTGTTTGTCGCGGTATAGTTGTACTTACATCTGGAAAAGTTTTTTCTGTAGAACAAGCTGTAATTATTGCCAATAGAAACAGCGGCAAAACCTTGACAAACTTCATGTCTTGTTGCCTTCGTAAGCTGTGGAAAAATAAAGGCTTCATAATCATTTTACTTCACGAAAAAGGACTCAGTAAATTCAGCATATTATTCGGCGCTTTTTTATACGATTAGATATTTTTATTAATTCACATGACAAACGTAGGCATAGAAATATTTACAATAGGAATTTCCATGAAAAATCTTATATTGATTAATGTATGGCTACACTATGCAGGATAAATTTCACAATGCAACATTTGCTCCGAAACCGTGACAAAAATGGCTCATTAAACATTAGAATTAGCATAAAATTGTTTCGGATTTTAATGTGGACGGAAGGCCTAACGGGATATATAAAGTTGCGTTTTTAAATTTATCCGGGTTACTGTGGACGTAGCCTAAACTTTAAACAATTCATAACAAAATGATGAAACCATGGCATGAGAAACAGGGGTATGACGAACGATGAACGACCAAAACTTGCTTAGAGCATTTACGTTTGTGCAAATTCATCTATGTTGGAATAAAATACAGTAATAACGTTTAAACTTTGGTTCACAACTCTAAAACTGGAAAAAGTTACTAAATTTTCGACTGAAACTACCGAGTCTTCTTCAGAGTGTTAGTCGTTGTCAGACGATGTAGACTTCCAGTTTTAGTGTTGTGAAGCAAACCATTTAAAACGTTACTATTGCTTAGAGTATATTTTCAATAATCTATTTGATAACTCAGGAGAATCAAATATAAGAGTTAGTTTGTAGTTCATTGAAAACATTCATACCTTTTCTCCTTCCACAAGGTCTGCAGTGAAGTAACTTGATGAAGGCGTGTCGCTTTATATACAGTTTGTAGATTCATCTCCACGTTGGAATTGCTCTGATATAAACAGTATTTTTGTAAAAGTAAATCTGCCCATGGATGTGTTAATTGTTGATGAGCCACTAACAATGACATTTTTGACCAATTATACTTTTGAATACAAAGTTATTTTTCAAGTGGTCAATTCAAACAGATATTCTTGAGGCGATGAATAACCATGAGGTCAAAACAAAGAAAAACACGTTATAAAAGAGTTTTGAAATGTGCTTAAGAACTTGAATTTCTGTCTTTGTTACTTGATTACCCAAAAGCACTAATAAAAGTTTAGAAATGCTAATGACTATTATCAATGTTTTTGTTGATTGTACAATTGTATGTTAAATCCTTATTGCATGTTCCATTGTTTTGATTGACTATTTGTTCTTTTTCGCTTGAGTGGATGTTCTATTGCGGTTAATGAACAGCAAAAGGTGTAATGTACACAGCTACAAACTATTGCTGTAATTAAAGGCCTGTTTATATGAGGCGAGCCAGCACGGTTTAGCGGGCAAAAGAAACCAGCCCGCTAAACCGGGCTGGCTCGCCTCAAATAAACAGTCCCATAAGAATCAGATCGACGAATTTGAGAGGTTTATTGTTTTTTGGTGTTTGAGAATGGGTAATGAAATACGCTTCTTCCGTATTACTCATTCTCCCGGGGCGTTTGTTTTTCCACTGTCACTGCCGAAAGAAAACGTTTGCGAAGGTTTTCTCCGATATTACCACAACGTTTTGTACATAATTATACAGATCATAGCCTAGGACTTATACATTTAAATTTTTGAAACGTGTGAAATTATAGCAAGAAAAACTAAAAAAAGTGGAGAATAACAGATGAGCTTGTAATCGTACCACAAAAATAAACAAATACTTAATTACGTAAGAATAAAAAATATTCTCTTGGTCTGTGCATTTCTCTGAAAACTACTCTAGCCTCATTAGCGTAAAGTTTTTTTAAGTAACAATGCGCGTAAGAACTAGTGAGGTTTCTATTGTTTTGCGGGAATTGCAACTTCCTCACATCGAATTTTTTTAATTTTCACGATGTTGATGTATCAAGCTAAGGGTTACACATTTCTTAAGTAAAATCTACAAAATGCTGTTTACAAGACAGCGTTTCTTTTGTGTTTAATGGTTTTGTCCAATCATAATTGCTCAAAACAATGGCGAGGAGATTCTTGCTTTTCATTGTGAGTCCCACGGGAAAATGTTCTCATAGAAAAAGATACTATCGCTTTAATAAAACTGAAATGAGATTTTGAATAAAATATAGGAAAAATATCCCAAAAGTTTGAAAAAAGGCCAATTTTCTTGTTATAGCCAATCAGACCAAGCATTTCCATTGCCGTTTGCTACACTAGTTCTTACTCGGAACGTTACTTAAAATTTCGCTACTGTTCCGTGGTTATCTGAGAAATGTACACAGAAACTGTTTATATGAGGCGAGCCAGCCCGGTTTAGCAGGCTGGTTTCTTTTGTGTTCAAGCTATCAGAGCGTAAAAACAAAAGAAACCAGCCCACTCAACCGGCCTGGCTCGCCTCATATAAACA
Source organism: Diadumene lineata (assembly GCA_918843875.1). NCBI lineage: Eukaryota > Metazoa > Cnidaria > Anthozoa > Actiniaria > Diadumenidae > Diadumene > Diadumene lineata. Next base: position 7,353,533 of record OU974081.1, read on the forward strand.
GGCCCTAAGACAGACAACAGCTAAACAACTAATTTTAAAGAATAAATTACATTAATAAGCCTGAAGCGTGATGACGTTTAACCCCCGTGGTTAGACCAGAATCCTTTTCACATTGCTTTTGCTCACTAATTATGACTATTGTTCCTGTATTCTCGAGGGAATATGAAATTTGAATATGAAAGGATTTTAAAAACTATTATGGTATAGAGACGGGGGTAAAACGTCATCACACTTCAGGGCTATTCAAGGCTGGAATCAGTTGATAAACGTCATTGTAACTAATAATAATAATAATAATAATAATAATTTAATTCTTAAAAACGCATAATTACATTAGTCTCAATGCTTTTTACAATGTGAAAACAACTATGTACAATATATATATATATATAAAAGGTATAGGAAAAAAATTATAAAGTTTATAAAATTTATCTTTTTTGAGGTAAGTTTTCAGTAAAATGTACTTAGATAAATGTACTTAGGTAAATGTACTTAGGTAAATGTGCTTGTACTTAGGTTTGATAGAAAAATATATAAATATATAAATATATTTATAGTAGTATGATATATAATAATAAAAATAAATCGAATGAAAATTTTGAAACTGAATAGTGTCTACTTATTGTAAGATTTTGTGAACAGAAATGTCTTTAACTTAGATTTAAAAGCGTCAGTAGATTCAGATTGTTTGATTTCTGTTGGAAGAGAGTTCCATAGTTTAGGGGCCGCTATCGAGAATGCTCGATCACCGTAGTTTTTTGAGCGTGACTTAGGTACAGTCAGAAAGCCTTTGTTGGATGATCTTAAACATCGAGAGGTACTGTATTCATTCAGTATAGATGAAAGGTAGGTTGGAGCGAGACCGTTACGAGCCTTGTACGTGAGTAGTAATATCTTGTATGTAATGCGCTCTGTAATTGGTAGCCAATGCAAACTGCGTAGGATGTCCTGGGTGCTTTCATCGGGCTTTGGTCTTTCAACAACTCTGGCAGCAGCATTCAGCACTCTTTGAAGTTTTTCGAGATCGTGAAGAGGTGAACCGTAGAGTAAGCTGTTGCAGTGATCGATTCGGGTGGTCACAAATGCATGGACCAACTTCTCAGCTTGTTGCTGACTTAGGTATTTACGAATTTTGCTAATGTTGCTTAATGCCATGAAAGAAGCTCTGCAGCAATTGTTAATTTGACTTTAAACACAGAGATGTTTGTTGAGGATTACTCCCAGGTTGCGAATCTCAGACTTAGGTGCTTTTGTTGACTCGCCAATCGTGATTCCTGGACCACTAGAAGGTGAACGGGAAAACTTGGAATGTATATGCATTACTTCGGTCTTGTCATCATTTAGTACTAACTTGTTAATTCCACACCAGGCCTTGATGTCCTTCATACAATTCTCAATAGCTGATCGAGCTGTTTCCGGTTGATGTTTAGGTATTATGGCGTAGAGTTGCGTGTCGTCAGCGTACGTCATTGCCGCTAGGCCGTGCGTTGTAAAGATGTCTTCAAGCGGTGAAATGTATAAGCAGAAGAGAACTGGTCCCAGCACGAATCCCTGAGGGACTCCAGAGTCCAAAGTGTAAGAGGACGATAAAAGATTGTCAAGTCCGATTAGCAAGATAGGATTGTAGCCACGAAATAACAGTGCCCTTGAAACCAAACCTACTTAAGAGACGCTGAAGGAGTATACCATGATCTATAGTGTCGAACGCAGCTGAAACGTCCGTCAACAGTGCGTGAAAGATCGTTCTGCACCCGAAGCAATGCAGTTTCAGTACTATAACCTGGACGATATGCAGATTGAAACATACGAAACAGTTCATGTAGTTGTAGAAAGGAAAGCAGCTGAGGTAGAACGGCACGCTCAAGAATTTTGGATAGGAATGGCAGGTTAGAAATCGGCCTGTAATTGCTTAGGCAATCTGTATCAAGGTTGGTCTTCTTTATCAAAGGCGTGACAACAGCTGCCTTAAAACTGTCAGGAACTTGTCCAGATGCCAGGGAACCATTGATAATATTTGTAATGAGCGGAAGAAGAACATCGATGCATTCCTTTAAAAGTACAGTTGGTATAGGGTCTAAACTGCAAGATTTAGTTGCAGAGTTCATCACAATGGAAGATATCTCACCAGGCTCAATCAAGTTGAATTCAGTTAGATGCACTGGGCAGATAGGTTCAGGATAACAGAAAGGGCCACCAGTGTCAGATGCGGTAGTAGATCGACTTTGTTCTTGAAGAAGTCACCGAAAGCAGAAGGTAGATCAGCTTTGTTGATGTTGGATGGCGATCTGTATTATGAATAGTTACATGAACAGTTAATGATCTTTGAGATGATTAATTGAACATTACTAGACAATCTTCTTTATTATTTTTAGTTGCGTATATTTAAAGACTTTTAGCTTTATACTCAATTTAAGTATTTTTTACAGGGAATTTAATTGATTTTCGTCGATGCTATGGTTGTTCACGGGTGACACCGCCCAACCAAAGCGGTTCTTTTCCTGGGCACCTGGACGTATATACTGCCATAACAACAACAACAACTAATAATAATAATAAAAGGTTATACAATTATTAGATTGGACACATTGTAAAGTTCTCAAGTCAGCTGACATAATCTCGATTCCCCATTGGTCGGTTTGTACATTGGCCGTAAAGGCGCATGCGCAGCCGGAAGTCCAAGATATCTTGGACTTTTCAGTGGATTCCAGAGTCCTTGTTTCGAGTCGCTGGCCGTAGTAACGAGGACTCAGGGTACGAGATTGAGTCACGAGAAAATAGAGCATTCAGAAAAAATAAAGCATTCAGAAAAAATAAAGAATTCAGAAAAAAATAAAGCACTCAGAAAAAATAAAGCACTCGGAAAAAAATAAAGCATTCAGAAAAAAAAGCATTCAGAAAAAACAGAGCATTCAGAAAAAAATAAAGCATTCAGAAAAAAATAAAGCATTCAGAAAAAAATAAAGCATTCAGAAAAATATATATCACTATTTTTGTGACTGAAGTTCGAAAATGATCTGCAGTTTAAAGTAATTTCTGAGCGTGTATTGGAATCGGTTTAAAAATATTCAAACGGTCATTCGAAAATTCAACGACGTCGCAGCCAAAGATAATGAGCTACCTGCGGCCATTTTGCATCATTGTAGCTCCGAGTATCAAATATTGACCAAATATGGTGTCAAAATTATGCCAATTAGTGATGCGTTTTGCTTTGAAGGACCGCAAAGGCCGGTCCACACGAGGGAGCTTGCTCCTGCAACACACTATAGTCCACGCTTCAACTGATTGGAAAATCTGCCGAATTTTGAAAGAAAATGGTAAAATTTGCAGTAGTTTTTTCGTGAAAAATTGAAGTAAAGTGCAATTTATTAAAAGCTTGTTTATTGAGCTTTTATGCTGATATAGTTTTTGTGTAATTCTTGTTGATTTTGGAGTATTTTTTTGCCGTTAAAGAAGAGGTGGTATGGATGATAGTTTCCGGCCTTCTGAGTAATAATTGTAATAAAGGGAAAAAAATAGAAATCGTGAATGAAAAAAAATCAATTTAGAGAAAAATAAAAAGTAAAAATAGTAAAAAAATATGGTTTAAAAATCAAGTGATAAGAAAATATTTTTTTTTAAAGTCTCCCAGCGTGGGATTCGAACTTGCGTACTTGCTTTATTACACTGATGAAAATACTCTTTGTACTGCTATATGAGATTTAGAATTCACCGAGGCATAAACAGAAACAGGTTTTACTTCAATTTCTTTGTGGTACGTATTGTGTCTATGTCTCGGTGAATTCTTAAGGCCGGTACACACGAGGGAGCTTGCTCCCACAACACGCTCCCGCAACATGCTCCTGGGTCATTTTTCAAGACCAGTACACACCAGGGAGCTTGCTCCCGGAGCAAACTTTCTCGTGTGTACCAACGAAAAATATGTTGCGCAACAAAGGGAGCAAAACCTGAGAGCAAAAAGTTTTTTGCGCAACATATTTTTTGTTGGTACACAAGAGGGAGCTTGCTCCGGGAGCATGTTGCAGGAGCGTGTTGCAGGAGCAAGCTCCCTCGTGTGTACCGGCCTTAAGAATCAGCCGGTAGATTTTGGGTCGGAAAATAGATTTCCGTCATTTTTTCTCTGGAGAATTATAATCATATATGATGAACAAATATCAGGATAATTTTTGTAAAAACTCTTTTTTTCAATTTTTTTGAAGCAATTTTTCGAATGGACTCAAATTTGCAAAAGTTGAGCATTTTTCATTACAAATTTTAGTGAAAGTTGCAGCTTCGTCATACTGCGCACATTTAGTTTGACGAACTCCAATTCACACCACTTATTGATATATATTTCCAAATTGTTCACAAAGTTTAAGTTTTTATTTTGGTCAAATATAAAACAAGTTATCAATTATTTTGTGACCCCTACTACAGCGCTCTGATCACAACATGGCCTACATAGCCAAACTAAACCTCCATTTTCTCAAAAGTGGCACCTGGTTAGCAAACCGCTCTACCATAGTTAGTTACTACTAGCATTAAACTACACAAATATGTAAAAACATTTGTGTGCACTCGCGGTTTGTTTCTGTACCGAAGCGTTCAATTTCGATAAAAATTGCTTTTCGCTCAAAAACAGCGATATTGTATAGCTAATAATTGGTCGATTATTTGGTTGCAATCCAATTATATTTTTGCTGTCAATACTGAAACTAATTGTAGTTTAAAGAAAAGGAGTTGTTAGCTTTAAAAAATATCTCAAAGTGTGCATAAATTTCGTTAGTTAAATAGATTATTTTTAGCTGCATCAAAATATGCTAATTAGGTGTGACTATATTTTTTTTGGACTCTAAAAATAAGCCCTCACAACATCAAATGTATTTTAAACTGGACTTTTAATTTTACTTGGCATTTGGAGCTATTTTTGTCTTGTGTTTTAGCTGCTTGGGATGTATTATTTTGCATTTGAATGTAAGTTGTTTTGCACACGTTGCAAGAACTCGTCGATAAGGGCCTTCTCACATGATTCCGGAATGAGATTTATTCTGGAATGAGTTCATTCCATCCCCGTAAGACTTCTATGTGTTCGTTCACATGATGCCAGAATTAAATGCTGCTCGAGGTCAAGTCATTCTGGAATGAGTTCATTCCGGTTTTCAATCCGAAGATTATCTGGGATGTCTCTCCAGAAAGGCGCAATGAGCTACAATGAGGTACAACCTTATCTAAAATTATCTACAATTACAAAAGAATCAATCTACAGCTAGAAAAGATTAATGCTGTGGAAACAATAAAATATTTGGTTTATATTGATCCAAAATTTCAGTTGCACCTTGTGTCAAGACCGCAGGGAGCACTTGAATGGCTTTCCATCGCTCTTTGGACTTTTAATAAAATAGCAAAGTTTGATTTACTTGGTTATCATTTACACAAGCCTTACCTTACCATCAACTGATAAACATATGTTCTCGATAAAATAAATGTGAAAAATTATTTAAAATATCTTTATGGCAGTAGTAAATAGTTCAGAACGATATTCAGACCTTGAGGGTAAAATATTTATTTTTCGTTGCAGATTTTTGAAAGATTAGAATAGCTGGGGGTTTTGTGAGGACATTTTGCTTTGATATTATTGTTTTAATACTATTGTTATAATATTTCACTTTCAAAACATAAATGACAAGTACTTTTAAAATCTTAAAATATGCAGCGAAACCGCGCGTTATTTTTATCAATGAATCTGATTATCGTGCATGTTTTGTATGACATTTTAGTGGGCCTTCAGTATTTCATTTCATTAATTATAAAATGAGAGGGAATGGACAAAGAAAACGAGCAATGTCTTTTACTTTTCAGGTTGTTTACCTAAGCCAATTCGCCTCATCTCTTTCGGAAGGGTGGAAAAAAAAAGGAAGAAGAAGTATTGAACGATTGAAAAACTGCGAATTTTTTTTAAAATGGAAAACGCCCCTAGTTTTTATAATAGAATATCTGCTGCCTTAAAATCTTTTCAAAGTATTTTCTATTAAAAAAATCCTTATTTACTTGAGAAACATTACATTAAAAAATAGAAGTGCGCTAAAATAGCAAGAACACATCACAGTCTGGCTAATCGATATTGAAATTTTTATCAATAATAATAATAATAATAATAATAATAATAATAATAATAATAATAATAATAATAATAATAATAATAATAATAATAATAATAATAATAATAATAATAATAATAATACTTGTATGAGCGAATATCCAAATAAATGCTCTATGCGCTATAACATAAATGAAAAAACGTCGTATCCTGGCAATGTTCTTTAGATGATAGAATGCACTCTTTGACAGTTGTTTGATGTGGTGCGTCAGATGGTTCTTAGTGAACTTATTCAACTTTAACATACAAAATGTCTCTGGAAATAATAATCTTGGCACCATGTCTTTTTAGAAGTTTTTTCTTTCACGATAAATAACTATTTCAGTGACTGAAATCATTGAGGCGTGCAAAGGTACAATATGCTAATTTTTCGTTTGCAACCACGTGATAATTCAGGCAAAATGTTTTATTTTAAATCTTACTGAAAAACTACATTTATATCCTTTGAGAGCATTCAAAACGATGTAATTCTGCCAAATTTGAAGCTTCTAGAGCAAATAGTTATTGAACTATTGACGATCAAAGATTATTGTTATTTGGTAAAAATGAATGCCGTCGCCATGTTGGATGATGACTCATATCATCCAACATGGCTGATAGAACTTTAGTGGTCTCAAAATAAGGCAAATTCAGTATTTTAGAACAGGCTTTTGAATTTTTCAGTTAAAATGAATCTCCAGCAGTCTATTTAAGACAAAGTATCATAACAAAGATGAATTTATCGCGATATTTATCCTTCGATTCTAATTACGCGATAGCGTTGCATGACATAATTTTTACCTAAATATCTCGCAAATGAGCAACATTTTTGGACCCATATTTCTACAAAGTACTTTAATAGTCGTTAGCTATAACATATATCGGGTATGTCCATACTTTGATGACGTCACTTGAAAACGAAGAATTGAAGTGCACATTTTCAGCGAATTTCTAGAACTTTACGGCTATAATACCGCGCACAAAATCAGTTATTTACCCAGATTGATTTTACTTGTATGGCAAAATATATTATCTCATCTATAGATGGAAAAGTATTTATTGGGAAATCTTTCGATTTTACATGGAGAAAAGTTTGATTATTTTCATCATACTTCAAACGTGTGTAAAATTATCGTCTGCCGGAGATAAATTAATTTCAAAATTAAAAAAAAAATACAAAAAGATCTGAAAATCGACCAAAAACTAGTTAAAATGTCCCTTAACAATTTTCTCAAGGAAAAATAGTGAAATATTGATTATTTTGTTTAGTATCAGGCGTCAAAGTGCAGCTATATCGAAAATTATCAAAATTTATCTAAAACTTATTTCTTCGATTTTCTCTATGAATAAAGCAATATTTTACCTTACTATATAGCGATTGCTGCCAGACTAAGGCCTACCTATGGTTAAAATATGAGCAAAAACTAGAATTTGGCCGTTGCCATTATTTTTGAACAATGTGTAGTTGTTACTGAGTACCCTTCTTAAGAACTGTTTCAAAGGGTCAATTGGTGTTTCAAAACAACTGAGTGTGACTTCGGGCATATAAGAGGAATTAACACCACCCAACCAATCCAATTTAAGATATGTCTGGATGTACTTTTATCTATTTATATGTGTTGATGATTCAAAATTGAATTTTATACATTTTAAGGGTTGTTGAAAACTTAAAACATAGTTATCAAGAATTTCATTTATTAAAAATGTATGTTCTTTAGTAATATAAATAATAATAAACAAAGAAAACTTAAGGAACAAAGGAACCAAAACAAACATATACACACAAAAATAAGGCATTTCTTGTTAAAACCCAAGTTAATTTGTATTAGATTTTGTCAGTAGTTTCAGCAAACTTATACTGCAATTGGGAAAGTTTGTCATATTTGAATAAGAATAAGTAATTATTACTCGTGCCCAGGCCCTTAGGCCGAGGGCACGAGTATAGTTCTGCAGACAGTTTTTTTACTCGTGCCCAGGCCCTTAGGCCGAGGGCACGAGTATAGTTCTGCTGCGAGTTTCTTGTTGTTGTTTTTTTTTTCCTCCTTTTTTTTCGCTGTTAGAAGTTTAGGCAGGTTCAGACACGTTCCATCAGGTCTGATTAATTTAACTAACAAAGAAAGAAATTTCTATGGACGTACCACGGGCTCGAACCTGCGACCTTGGGATTGTCAGGCAGCGCCTTACCTGACTTGCCATCGCGCCAAACATGACGTTTGTGAGATCTATTAAGCTATATATATGTAGTACGAGTTCAAGTCTCCGAACGGCCAATCTCTTTTTTGGTTCTTTTTTTTTATTTTCTTATTCTTAAGTAATCTTTCTTTTGCAATTTTATATTCAGTTATTTTTTAATAAACAATTTTTTAAATAATTTAAACGAATGCTTCCATGTCGCATCAAAACAGCTAAAAAAATAATTAAAACCAATGCTTCCATGTCGCATCAAAACAGCTAAATAAAACTTAATTTAAGGAAAAACAATTCGTGGAATTGTTAAGAAGAATTATTAGAAGTGAACAAGATCAAAAAGTAGCAAGAAATTCATTGCGAAAGTGAGAATTTTCGAGCTTGTAGACGTATACATATCGAAGTTCGCTCACTCGACTTGAAGAACGATTGTTTAGCGATGTGTATTAACAAAAGCGAAAAAAGACAAATATTTCAAAAGGATCTTTTGGTATCTTACCCAAAGGAGACTATTTGGTCACTTTTCAAGTCTAAAAGGATCTCTTTTTTGGCTGAACTTTGCGAAATTGAGAGAAACATAACAAAGGGCAAACAACGAATAATGTTCACTCGCTATGGTCCACGCTTCAACTGATTGGAAAATCTGCCGATTTTTGAAAGAAAAAGCGAAAATTTGCAGTATTTTTTCGTGAAAAATTGAAATAAAGTGCAATTTATTGAAATCTTGTTTATTGAGCTTTTATGCTGATGTAGTTTTTGTGTAATTCTTGTTGATTTTGGAGTATTTTTTGCCGTTAAAGAAGAGGTGGTATGGATGATAGTTTCCTGCCTTCTAGTTGCTGCGAGCGAAGCGAGTAGATTGCTTGGGCTGCCTGTGGTAATATAAAAGTTCGAGATGTCGCAAAGAAACCGTATTGCATAATTTTGTGTCGTTTTGTTTCTTGTTTTTTGTTTTGTTTTGTTTTCGGTTTTTAAGAACCTCCGTTCTTGGGCACGAGTAAACCCTGAATTCAGGGTCTAGTTTTTTTTTTTTTTCGCTGTTAGAAATTTTGGCAAGTTCAGACATGTTCCATCAGGTCTGACCGAATTATATTAACTCACAAAGAAAGAAATTCTAATGCGCCAGCGCCAGGATTCGAACCTGTGCCCTTAGCATCATTGTTACTTCGTCTTAGCCGACTTTGCCATCGTGCCAAATACGTTGTTAACAAAACCCATTAGGCTATATATACGTAGTTGGGTTCAAGTCTACGAACGGCCAATCTTTTTTTTTTTTCACTTTTTTTTTGTTCTCAAGTAATCTTTCTTTTGCAATTTTATCAGTTATTTTTTAATAAACAATTTTTTAAATAATTAAAACGAATGCTTCCATGTCGCATCAAAACAGCTAAAAAAATAATTAAAACCAATGCTTCCATGTCGCATCAAAACAGCTAAATAAAACTTAATTTAAGGAAATTGGAATTGTTAAGAAGAATTATTAGAAGTGGACAAGATCAAAAAGTAGCAAGAAATTCATTGCGAAAGTGAGAATTTTCGAGCTTGTAGACGTATACATATCGAAGTTCGCTCACTCGACTTGAAGAACGATTGTTTACAGTAGCGATGTGTATTAACAAAAGCGAAAAAAGACAAATATTTCAAAAGGATCTTTTGGTATCTTACCCAAAGGAGACTATTTGGTCACTTTTCAAGTCTAAAAGGATCTCTTTTTTGGCTGAACTTTGCGAAATTGAGAGAAACATAACATTAAAGGGCAAACAATGAATAATGTCCACTCGCTATGGTCCACTCTTCAACTGATTGGAAAATCTGCCGAATTTTGAAAGAAAAAGCGAAAATGTGCAGTATTTTTTCGTGAAAAATTGAAGTAAAGTGCAATTTATTGAAATCTTGTTTATTGAGCTTTTATGCTGATGTAGTTGTTGTGTAATTCTTGTTGATTTTGGAGTATTTTTTGCCGTTAAAGAAGATGTGGTATGGATGATAGTTTCCTGCCTTCTAGTTGCTGCGAGCGAAGCGAGTAGATTGCTTGGGCTGCCTGTGGTATTATAAGAGCTTAAAGGCAAGTTCGAGATGTCGAAAAGAAACCGTATTGCATATTTTGTTTTGTTTTGTTTCTTGTTTTGTTTTGTTTTGTTTTCGGTTTTTAAGAACCTCCGTTCTTGGGCACGAGTAAACCCTGAATTCAGGGTCTAGTTTTGATTTATTTATCTTATTTATATTATTTTTGTCGTAGTCAGTATAATATATATTAATGATATATGACATTAATATACTTTTACATCTACTGAAATATGCGTGGTTCTTGACTTCAACTACTTAAAGCTTAAGGCAGCATAGGGCAACTTAAGGCAACTTAAGGCGACTTTTTGGACCAGAGTAGGCCTTATGGACCAGTCGCTGGAGTACACGTCGATTTAAAACGTGTACTAAATTGCGAAGGCTTGAAGGCTCGTTTAAGAAGGGCTAATACCCAACAAGACGTCAAACGTGTTTATTCCATGAAAGTCAACACTTATCCGCTCGTGTGCAGACCATTCGGAGAGGTCTTTTCCTGTTAAATTATCCGGAGCAATTTTAGAATACCCCGTCACTTAACAATTCCAGTAGCAGCACTGTTTGAAAACGACGAATAATAACACTAGATTCTATTGTTATGGTAATAAGTGACGGGGTATTAGAATACCCCGTCACTTAACAATTCCAGTAGGAGCACTGTTTGAAAACGACGAATAATAACAATAGATTCTATTGTTATGGTAATAAGTAACGGGGTATTCTAAAGTTTACCATTATGAGATTTAATCACATCCTTGTCGCATTTATTATTATTTTATGATACGAGGACTAATCATACGTACGTGACCAGCTTTAATATTATTTAAAAAAATAAATAAATAAAAATAAAAAAAAAATAAAAAAAAATAAAAAGCTTTAATATTAGCATAAAAAGAACGCCATAAAAGAAGGGTCACCATTAAAATCCTTCATCATTTCTTCATCTCTTTGGAAGATAGTACTCTACCGTTTACAACAGCGACAGGTTAGTCTCAATCTACAAGATACTTTAAATGCCTATCTCTTATGAGCCTTCTTGTTGTAATGTTATGTAGTGCTTATATAGCGCATTACTCTGCGTGCAGAGCCACTTTTCTCTCCTCGCTTTTTGTCTCAATGCGCTTTACAATCTTTAATATTTATAGTATGTAATCCGGATTTACAAGCATGAGGTTGATTAGTAATTAGTATGTATTAGTGTAGGCCTGTCACCGAGGATGGTTGTACCTGCGTCCTCAGTCGTTCTTTTACGTCCCCCCGTTAATGGTTAATGTGTAGTGTGGCGAGGCGAGGCGGGACTTCCAGTTTATCGTCCTTAACCGAGAAGACGCGAACCCTTACAATTTTAAATCGAAGAACATTCTCCTCAATTATTTAAAGACCCTTAGTGATGGTCCGGCTGAGGGTTCGAACCCGCAGACTTCCGGTTAACAGCCAACGCTGTCTCCCAACTGAGCTTTCTTTCCACCAGTATAGCTGTTTTTGCTCAATCTTGATGCTCGTTTTCTCGTTTTTTTTCTTCTAATTTTCCTAAAATCGTATTTTCTCGATTAATTTTCAGTCTTCCTTTACATGACTTTTCTTTTCTTCTAAGAGTCGTTTTTGCGAGTAGTTTTCTTAAAAATTACGGTTTTGCCGAGTAAGAGTACTGTACATCCACTTATACGACTCTAATCCTTGTTCTCTTATATTTTACATTTTTTCAAGGCATTTTTTTCTTTTCGCAATTTTTACTTTCGTTCAGTCTTTTTTTTAATTTGTTATTATTGAGTTTCTTGTTTGTTTTGTCCTTTCAAACCCCGCAATCATTCTTCTTGCTGTCTTTTTGCTCTTTATTCTCATTCTAAGTTACTAACCGTAAATGTTCTCAGTGTGCAATTCATCCAGATTTTAATCGTTCTTCCTTCAATCTCCTATAAGGCTATAAAGCTCGCGATTTTAAAATCATCATTCTTGAAATATTTTACATTTTTTTATCCCCTGTGGATCAGCCCGACTGTGTATTTATTCTGCCGTTGCTTTCTCCATTTCTCTCTTCTTGAAATTAAAACAAAATATTTACACTCATTGCTGTCTTTATTAGGACAGTCTTGAGATTTAACATGAGGTCCACCTTGTTCTTACTGTTTGGTTTGGCCGTGGTGCTGCTTATCGAGGCAAAACATCTCCACGACGACAACGAATATGACGAGAACGACCCTCGAATGTTGACCTTGAATAAGAGATCTTGGCCATGGCACAACTTCGGCAAGGAAAACCTCCGAAAACCATACCAGGTCGACCATATGAAGGAGGCTGGGGGGCTTATGCCGATACGGAAGTAGGCCGGCTCCTTGTGGAAAGTAATTACTAAGTTGCTAATTCGTCTTTTCCTATCACAATGACATCGTAACAAACAGTATAAATAATTCATCTAAATAGTAAAATAGCAAAATGAGTTGTATTTGAGTTTTGAAAAATGTTAAAGCTATCAAACTAATTCATATGTTTGTCACTTTTTCCATTGGTAAAATTATTAAACGATTAAGTTGGCTGTTAATGTTTGAAGTCAATCGGTTTCTTAGTGACATGCAAATGAGTGAACAAGTGGTATTCAGGAGCTTAACCAGACCATTAACGGTGGGGGAGGGAATTAAAAAAAAAAACAAATGGACCATTGACGGGTTTTAGTAGATTTTTTTTAATAGCTGTCATTCACCAAGTCGGCGTGCTTTTTAAAAATCCGTGAAAACCCACAATACAATTTACAGCACATTTTACAATGGAAAAACAAGGAAACTATTAGTACTGAGATCATAGTTAATCGAGCGAAATGACCAGGAAACGTTTTTGTTATACAGCACCATTGCCCAATTGTAAACGGTTTTGCATTGAGTGATATTTCTCGGGATAAAATGGCGTATTTTCTTGTAGCTTTGTTAGCTATTAATATGCGAGTCAGTCCGCATATTAATAAATATGCACATGGGTTCTTAAGACACATTCGTTGGCATCACAACCCGCTGTTTCAAAACATTGTGTTTTGATAATGCACTGTCAATGAATTTCATGTGCCAGGTAGAGCGTCTTAACACGTCTTGATACAACAAATTTGGCTTTAATGTTTTTTAACAAGTATTGGTAAGATCCTGTAATTTGTAATAAAAAAATGTGGAATGCCGTGTTAGATTTTTAATTTTCAATATTGTTTGATATCTAACCAAAGTCAAACCAAAGCTTTCAATTTTTTAAAAATTGACAAATGTGCGCTTAGCCTTCCTGTTTTATATACGTCTGAGGAACAAAACGGTCCGCAATTTTTTGGATCAAATGCTCAACCATCTTAGTGGTCAAATGCCCGGGATTTGCCCGTGGAGATCACATCGGAAAACATCGGAATTGACTGATACTTAAACTGTCTAATAAACCAAATAAACAATAAAAAATGTGGTGAATACTTAAGTAAAATAAAGTAAAATAGAGTAAGATAAAGTGTAAGAGGGTTTAGTGTTGCGCAGAAAAAACACACACACACATAAATCATTTTGAATGTTTTTATTGATTCATTTTTATCTAACTCTTCATTCAAACAAAGCCATGTAGTATTACTTATAATATCACATGCACATAAAATTCTCGTTTCTGCATGATGTCTGATTGCTTAATACAACTATTGAATAACGCATTTTACATTCAAAGCTTTTAAACAAAAATACCAGTCTGGTGCTGTTATGGTTGTTTTCACGCTCACTGCAAGAAATTAAAAGAGAAAGACAAATATCACAATGATGGATGGCATGGTTGGCCGAGAGGTAAGAGCGCTGGCTTTTCACCCCGGTTCGGTCCCTGGATCGGTCGATATGTCAACTGAGTTTGTTTGATGCCGGTTGTTTCTCTCTCATGTCACGAGGGAGATGTCACTCATCAAATGTATCCAAAGATGTGTGTAAAATAATTAACATAAGGGTAGTGAGTGTGAGTGTCCATCTCAAGAACAACCACTATGTGGATGAGATGTGTACATTATCTAAAAATTTAATTTTGTTTATTTAGTACACTCTTCCGCTATTGTCAGCGGTCTCACCAATGAATGATCAATCACACCAACACACGAGATTGAAGGCTGCAATGAGGTGGATGTAGGCTTATTTGTATGCGTGTCCGGCCTATACAATTTCGCCTTCGTCGTTCATTCCGGATTCGCAATTCCAAACTCCATTTCTCATCCACATATAGCTGGGGAGATCGCTGACCATAGGTCGCCTAATGACTATTTCATTGCTTACAACTTATCTACTGCATATCGAGCCAAGCTCACATGGCTTTTTTCCCTTTACATTTTGCTTGTATATATAAATCATCATTTCATTCATTAATTCACTCACTCACTCACTCACTCATTCACTCACTCACTCATTCACTCACTCACTCACTCACTCACTCATTCACTCACTCACTCACTCATTCACTCACTCACTCACTCACTCACTCATTCACTCACTCACTCACTCACTCACTCACTCACTCACTCACTCATTCACTCACTCAATCACTCATTCACTCACTCATTCACTCACTCACCAACTCACTCACTCATTAATTAATTTATTTGTTTATTTATTTATTAATTCATTCATCCATCAATTCATTCAATTGTTCGTTTGTTCGTTCATTCATACATTCATTCATTCATCAATCAATGTTTGACGTTGATTATGACTTACATTTCTTTTTAATATATACCAGTAATATCTACCATCACTTGGAAGCAATTTTCCAACTTTCAAATTACATGGCTGTCTACGTGAACATCTCCAAATGTTTTCCCTTCTGCTTCCCATTCTCAGTTCTTGATCACAAAACCTGTGACCAGTATCGCACCCCCACTTGTTTCTAATCCTTGATTGTACAGAGAAAAATACAATTTCACTGATTAAATTAGCTTGGGGTATCACGGGAGTAGGTCAGTACTGATCATGAAGTCTCTTTTGAACCGGCGCGTGAACCGTCGTGTAGTTTTAAATATATACGCCCAATAAACTAAATAAATTCTGAAAGCTAAACGTGCGATCAAATATTCTTTATTACAATCGATGTTCGGCTCTTAACATCAATAAGTGACAAGTCGAATCAGTCTGTCAATTACAAAATGTTTTCTTCTCCAACTCCTTCGATACTATAATCACGATCTGGGGTCGGTTGCAGAAGCCTAGACACCACCATAGGATAAATCACTATCCAAAGGATAAATCACCATACATAGGATAAATCCCTATCCATAGGATGAATCCCTATCCATAGGATAAATCACTTTATTATATAAGTACTGCGATATACGTTTTTACGAGGAATGAAATAAAATTCGTATCAAATAATTTTAGTTGATTTTAATTGGTCATACGATTTTGTTCACGTGTGAAAATATCGTACAGCCAATCACATCACTGATACGATTTTCATCACTAGTGGCAAAAATTGTTCAACTTTTCTCGTCTCAATAATGGTTTCATGGCTACTGTAAGGTTTTGCCAAGTAATTTCAGTCGACGAATTTATAGAATGGCAAGAAAATGAAAACACAAGAAAAGCACAACAAAATGTCGCACTTTTAGAGGAATGTCTTGCTTAAAAACAAGAAACGAGGAAGATAAAGCCGTAAAACCATGATGCAGACACTGACTGAACGACAACATTCGTCCGACAGATATAATTCAACTATCAGGACACAAAAACTTACTGAGTGTCACCAATTATTCTGCAATTTCACAACAACAACAGATGAAAATGTCGAATGCTTTAAGTAGTTTGGCTACCGAAGCAAAAGAAGCTAGTTCGAGTAAAAGTGTTATTGAAAGTATTGAAGAAATAGACAAACGTACCCGCGAAGAGCAAATGCACCACCACCACCAACAACAACAACAAGCTTTGTCTTTATTCTCGGGAGCTTCTATTCAAGGTACAACTATAAACATTTCTATAAATACTGCCAACCAAGCTATAATTGCAGAGACAGAAGAATCATCTAAAAGGTACAAAAAAATTAGAGTTCTCGCGGACTCAGATTTTTGGAGTAGCTAGCTAGTTCATTTTTTTTCTGCTTGTTTTGAGACGTGCCTCAGTCAGTTTCAGGTTTGTTTTAGTGCATTTGCAAACACACTAGTCAAAATGCCACGTTTTTCTGCACTTTTGTCAGTTCTATATTTAGATAGATTAAACTTTATACTTTTCACGTAGCTTGAATGAATAATTTGTAAACACATTTTGTATTGATTGTATGGCTTACTGAATTAAAGAATTGATTTACACGAAAAAAACATTTGCTTTCCTTGACTGTTTGTACTTTAATTTAGATCTCCGTACTTATATAATAAAAAAATTACTTCATGGTTTGTTCACTTGTACGATTTTTTATTCACTCGTTTTGAAGATTCGCTAAACTCACTCGTTCGCTGCGCTCACTCGTTTGTTTGCGAATCTTCACAACTCGTGAATAAAAATCGTACGCGTTCACCAACCATGAAGTAATCTCTATATCCATAGGATAAATCACTATCTATAGGATAAATCACTATCCATAGGATAAATCACTATCTATAGGATAAATCACTATCCATAGGATAAATCCCTATCCATAGGATAAATCCCTATCCATAGGATAAATCTCTATCCATAGGATAAATCCCTACCCATAGGATAAATCACTATCTATAGGATTAAATCTATAAAATGTAAAGCAGTGGATGACTATGGATAGGTTATATGCAGGTTTTGTGAACCGGGTTCTGTTGCCCAAGCTCAAATTCTTAATCCATCCACCAACATACGTAACTCGTAAAATGGTGAACTAAAAAAATATATAGCAATATATATCAAAATATTTATCAGTTCTGTTGTGATCATTAGAAAATGATATAGTTTAAAACAACACCAAAAGACAACACACTGCAATCCCACGATACTTTAACCATGAATTAGGTATCCACTAAACTAGCTATAAACTGATTTTGACAAAATCTTCTATAGAAGAACTGCATGATTTGAGGTTTTCATTCAAAATACAAAATGAAAAAGTCACTATTTTGGTTTTTGCAATCTCAACTTTAGTATAACGAACTAAACACAAACGTTCAATTAGATTATAGTCATCGCCAAATAACTCAAATGAGCTTCATTAATTGACGACTCATAAGAACTACTCACCTTCTGAAACTGTAACCCCAAATCTCCCACAGAACTGGGCCATAATTACTAATGGTAGCATAGCCAACACCGTCAATAGTATTCCACGTAAGCAGAGCATTACAATAGTCGTAGTTGTCCTTGCACCCATATTTGTTGACGATGCTGTAGATGTTGTTTCCATGTGGTACGAGTTTCCAGTAGCAGTTGGCGCTTCCTCGTGCTGTAGTCACTATGTAAGGTTTACCACCAACTAGGTAATTTCCATTCGCTCGCTCCCATCCAAGATCCTTGGAATTAGAGGCATACATGAGGCAATATTGTCCAGCCATTGATCTATCATACTTGCCCATATTCAAGAGAATTCTTGCGTACGTATCGGTGGCAGGACTGTAGTCTGGATCAAAGTATGGTAATATTTGGCTGCTGTAGTTGATGACATAAAGCTTTTCCAAAAGAACCTTCACTCCTAATCGCACCGTTGTGCGTAGATTTATAAGTCCTTGTACATCAAATTCAAGATTCGGGTCGTTGCTAGTGATTGATATGAACTGTGTTAGTATCATATCTCGTAGTGTCTCCATCCTGACATAGAGCTCAGCGTACTTGATGGCTTTCCTTCCATCTTTACTAACGTTGTTGGTAAACAAACGATTAGTCACAAAATACAGCTCACCCATGAACTCAGATCCCTGGACGATAGGCACTCGTGATGAAGCAAGCTTCATTTGCTCTAGGTTGAGCGGTCTTCCCACTTGGGCAATGCCGTCGAGATATGCCTTGGAGTCACTCAGTGCTTTTATAACACCATGTGCTTTATCAGTTAGTGATTGGTCATGATATTCGTCCAAGGCTTCGTTAATCACCTTTCTGACTACTTCACTTAAAGACGGCTGCTGTGGACCTTTACCAAACAGCCCCAAAATGGAAGATACAAATTCTAATCCCATAGTGACTAACTGTCCTTTTGGTCCAAAGTTACTGGCTATTGAACCAATGATATCGATGGCTCCTTGTATTGCAGCAACAGGATTATCTCCAGCATTGATAAAGACATCGAAGTTGCTTGTTATAGTAGTTAGTGTTCCTTGAATACCATTTCGTTCATCATCGCTTAGACTGGACCATTTCGATGACAAACCAGAGAGGTTTTTACATTCCTTGCTAAAGGATTGTGAACTTTAGACAACTTGTTTTCGAGATCATTCACAAGTCTGGTTGGATCATCTGTAAGAGAAACAAAAAAAACATTATTCTAAACTGAAAGTTTTTGTTGCTATATTAATGATGTTTGCACAAGTGCTGCTTCTATTTCTGGTGTTCCTTTACCTTGAGAAAGCCTGTCCAATTCAGGTGTATCTTGTGCTAATGTTTTCTCATCAACTTGAAATGTTCTCTTATTTTCCCGGTCTGTCTTTTTGTGAACGATCTGTTGCAATGAAAGTTTATTTTAGCAACTGGATTTCTAATTACCCGCGGGGGAAGACGAGGGAGCTCGACCTTGATTCAGACAAGGTGTTCCGTGCGGGAGCCTCTGAACCCAACTATCAAAGACATAAAAAATGAAAAAATATACCCTAACTAAGACAACATGGAGATAAACGATAACCTATTCAGGACTGAAAGCGTTTTTTTCTAACAATGATAGTCATCAGTCGTCAAGAATGATATTACCCCATCCCCCTCTCCCCGGGTTCTGATCTTTGACTGGTACTGCTGATTAGAAAGACATTCTCCCACTACTCCCTTACAAAAGCTGCCGTCATCCGGAACAACTTCATTCTCCAACCAAGTGCCTTCTCTGCTTTCTAACGGGCCCATTTCTCTTATTACTGAGCAGGAGAGAGAATCAAAAGACAAAGTAATCGTGGTGCAGGATGGTAGCCAGGAGGGAGGGGATGACTGCTATTGGATCCAAATGATTTTTTATGTTCCATGTCTTCTCCACTTTGACGTCACGAGGCTCCGTAGCAACGACAGCTCTCGCTTCGGGACGGTAACGGGACGATTGAAAAATTGTCATCCCTAATTACAAAACAATTAAGATTGACAATAAATAAAATCGTTTGAAAACCACCTTAAAACTGTCGTGAACAGTATTACAATAATGCTTGTATATATTAAGCCATTCAAAACTTAATTTATGTGTTTCAATCTCACACAAACCAATTGATAATTGTTTGATTAGTCGTCACGGGATCCGCCATTTCTTTTCGGGACGCAAATGTTTTCACCTAAATTTTTGTAATCAAACTTTACTAAATGTTTTGACAAAAGGAGGTTTTATTCACTGATAATCATAGACTAAACCTGGAGTATTTGTTTTGAATGACAACACCTCATTCTGCTCATCAATCCTTTTTTGTAGAGTCGTGCATTAAAATTGAGCGCAAAAAAGCGAAGTACACACGAAGTACATGAACTTTTTACCCCCAAAACGTAAATATAATGCTATAATATTTTCACGGTACCTAGCTTGGAAAATAGGGATTTTTGTTAAACGACAAAATTAATTTTAAAACTGTTTGTTGTTGTTGATTTTGCTCATTATAATTTTGTTGTTGTTATTGTTGCTAAACTGTGCTGAATGACGGGCGATGTTGCTATGTTTTTGAATGGCTTCCCAGTAGTTTTACTGAAGTAATGCTAGTTTTCAATGAGCATGCGAAGTAGTTCATCTCAGTAAACTTACCAACACGGTAAAGATGCAAAAGCTGATAAGTCTTATGGATTTTTTAGTAGTTTTTTTAGCAGGAAATCATACAAAATCAACGAGGAAAAGGGGAACTTCTTCAGTTGAATAATGTGGACCAATACGAGTAAAAGTTGGATGTTTTGGGGTTAAAAATCTTGGATAATTTGAGGACATTTGTTATCGAGAAAACATGATGGACTATTGTATATTCATACGTTATTCTATAGCCCTGAAGAGTTGTATTAACTATAAACTCTAACAAACTGGTGTACGGCAATTTCTGGAAGAAAGAACTCATGAAATCTGAATTTGATCATCGCGAACTGAACTAAACTTTCACTCCGTCGCTGCCTTTATTCAAGATTAATGAATCGTTTCAAGTATTTCTTTCGCTTTCAAGGTGGAAAAACGTTTTGCAAACTTAAATCAAAGTTTATTAAATGGATTCAGCATGGCAAAAAGACAAGTATGATGAATTATGTCAAATCAACAACCGCCGCTTTTACATATCTGAAATTGTGCAAGTTTACAACCTCGCAAAGTAACTGAAAGCTGAGCGGCAGTAGTTCACTGTGTTTTGTTCAAAAAGGTATGTTTTAGTTATTGTATGTTTTCTGATAGTTTAAAAATAGTTTATGTGCATCAATTTTTGCTGACTTTTTTTTAGTAATTTTGGACAGTTTTACCCCGCTTTATTTCGAACAGTCATCTATGACAGACATTTGTCATCATCAAATTATTCTTCCTTGCTCTCTTTTGCTTGCTTTGTTGGGTTTAAGCTACCACACCAATATACACTTGTCCTTCAGTAAATATTCAAAGTTATGTAGAAGCTCAGTTTGAGATGCAAAAAGGTTTTTAGAGAAGGATTTTTCGCATAGATTTACATGAACACGGTATAAGGAAAACACTGAAAGGCTACTTGAGAGGATTGATGAGCACAACCAGCAAACCAATGAACGGGAAATTTCACACACAAAATGATTTATACCTTCTTCATAAAACCTCCTATTTTGGTAGGAAAATACTGTGTTTCTGGCTAGATATTAACGATTGTTTGGTGCAAATAGCACGTCTCAATGATGACGGTCCTCGACAAAATCGTTCCCAAAAAGTAAAATATTTGAATTATATTGCTCAATTAGCTTATCCAGTAGCAAAAGAAACTCATTTATTAGCTTATCGAAGCATTTCTAAGCAAAAAATGCACAAAAAAATGGCGAAATTGGACAATTTTCAACAAAATTTCATGAATTGAATCTCGGCCATTTTGAAAACTATGCGTGACGTCAAAGTGGAGAAGACATGGAACATAGGTTTCCCTAGAGACGCCCCCTCCCTCCTGATGGTAGCCCAAACAACCGATAGTAGATGACGTAACATGAAAATGATCATTCCAATTACCCTAGTTCACTATGACGTTACCTCTTGAAAGATAAAATCGCCAAACTCAATAGAAAATTCGAAAAAATGCTCCCATCGAAACAGTTTAATCTTTAATAGCCTGGTTTTGAAATATTATATGTTTTTATATTTTCTAGATAGTATTCAGGGCGAATTTGCGTTTATTCGACCGCCTCCGACAACCGTTTTTGAAGATTGTTTTGACATGACGTCATATAGTGAATTAGAGAAATAGTTTTTCTTAAAAATTCACTCAGTTTAAAAGTGTTTCATCTTATTTTACGCTCAAGTTGCATGCATAAAGATTGTTACCGTTTTCGTCATTTTCTTGAACCACCCTGGTTGTCCCTCCTTGGAAAGAAGATCAATCAATTTTGTCTTTTCTTCCTCAGACATGTCGTCATTACTAACAGAATTTGCATCGTCCAAGTTGAAGTCTTGCACTGCTGCAGAATCAACAGCCACTAAAGTATTAGACAAACAATAAGACATTACAATAATCCCGGGATCACCAAATTTCTTTGTGTTTTCTGGGGGGGGGGGGGGGGGGTTGGTTTTCTTGTGGGAATCTGGGAGCGAAGGTATTCAATCTACTGTCGCGTTTCTCATCTTTTTTCCCTTTCTTTCTCTATTCTCTACAAAACATGGATTAGCCCGTTTAACACTGTACCAGGCCCTCCAAGCTACAACAGTAAAGTGTTTTTTTCCGGGATTCCTGTTTTAATTACCGAATTTCTGATTTATTAGCCTGCGTATATATAGCGGCTCTCTTGGGGAGGGGTAAATGAGTTGAGTCAAGGGGGGGGGATCCTCCTCACTAAGAGAGCCGCTACGCAGGCTACTGATGTATTTGATCCACAAGGCTCTGGTAGACTTGATAGTAGATGTACACGGGCGTTGGCACAGAGTTGATTCAAAAGTCGTTATTGAGTGGCTTTACTTAATAAATCTTTTTAGTTTCGTTCGATCAAATTGTCGCATAAGTAAGGGATAGGGCAAAGCAAGATATTAATCATACTTGTTTTGTTGTTGTTAGCATTTTCACTGAATTCAACGATTTGTTCAGTCTTTTTTGAGTCTTCAGACGTCTGTGAAGATTACAAACATGCATTATATTTTAAACAAATCATATTACGCACAGTTTTTCCTCCCCTCTCTCCCTCCTTCAATGTTGTTGTAGAATAACAGCCTTCAGGCAGACCTTTCATACAGCAAACAGACATACTCCCCCATAGCAACATTGAGCTGGGGGGAGGGGGAGAGTTTCAGAAAAAAATCAGTGTACCAAACACTAGAGCTCATATCGTTTCATCTATATTTTGGCAAAGCTTTTATGTCATTTTCATGGTGGTTTATATGTAGTACGTTGTACTTACATTTGGAAAACCCTTTGTTGTTACACAGGCAGCAATCACTAGTAACAATATCGATAAAACCTTAACAACCTCCATATCTTGTACTCTGTAAAAACACAATGAACCTTTATAGCGGTATAAAAAAGGTAAAGGGTAAAGACACTCCTGAGTACTGAACACTACTGAAACTGACAAACCTGAGGCCGACAGAGCGCTCACTTTACCTCCCCTCTCTCTGTAAATTCTCCTTTTTACGTACTATATAAAAACGAGCAGCAGTGTTTTATCAAGTATAAAAACTCGAGCGCAGCGAACGTTTTTGTGTATTTAAAACTACGACAAGCTACACTGAACAGAAAGAAGTCGAAACAAGAATGTGGACTCACCGGAGAATCGAACTCGGAAACCTCACGCACTGAAGGTCGCGCACTAGCCAACTCTGAACGGAGTTAAAATAAAGTGTCACTGACACTGGAATAACAAACGAAAATAAAAAAATAATTGTAATTAAGTGCAATTCGTCAAACAGTATTTTGCGGGTTTTTGACAACCACTCCGGCACGTAATTGCAACCAAAACCTTCAACCATACCTTAATTATCGGCTTTTACAGAAGATCGGCTGTCCACTAAAACCAGTAAAGGCAACTATGAGAGGTGTGTCTCTTTTTATAAGACTTTTACTTGATTTCACACGAACGTGTCAAACAAATTATAAGACATTTTTAATTTAAAGTAGCGGCAAGACACACTTGATTTTCTTCTATATTTGGGGTTCAAAAAAAGACCGAGTCTATAGGTTTAAAACTTGTTTTTGGTTTTCTTCAAAAAGGCGTTCCATTTAATATTGAATTCTTCCCGCAATATTGCTTCAATTTGCCTGAAATTCAATAGGAAGGTAAAGAAAATAATAATACACAAGTACAGAGTTTATCTTTTTTATCATATGTTATTTATTTCGTTTTACTGGTAAAAAACGGTCACAAACATCTAACTTGGGCTACATGATAAAAATATATATCGATCTTAGATCGTGTCTAGTTGCAAGCGTTCAAAATGAATACCGGACAACTTTACTTACTTTTCCAACGAGTCATTCCGTCACTTTTGCCAAACGATAACAGATTTTCATTGGAATTAGCTATGGTAATTAACATTTTACGACTCTCGCGGATTTTGATGTACACTTTTAATCAGTTAAATTTAATTGGATTTTTTTTTTTATTTCATTTGTATTTGTATGTATATCCAAAGATTTAGATTTATATATCCAAAGGTTTTTACTTACCGCATATGATTATTTAAATATAGATATTTGCGCTTTATAAGCATCAAACATTATTATTTTTATTACTTAAATTAAAAAAATCCAATCAAATTTAACTAATTTAAAAACGTCTATCGGGTTTCGCATTGAGTAAACTAGGTGTCTGATTTTCCAACAAGTCAATAGTCTTGTTGACACAGCTTTTAAATCACTTGGCAAAACTTGTTCAAGCAACGTGTTTCATAACTAGAGAGTAAGTCTAAACTGAGTTATCAAATCAATCTGTATTTGTAGATCTGTCTGGTCAATTATTAAGTACTCACCGCAAAGAAACCTTTCACAAAACAGAATAGTGATACCTCGGGACAGTTTTCCTGGAGTAAAATCTCATGCTCCGAAATTAGCATAATTCGGACTCCATATTTGGTGAATATTTGATAGTCAGGGCTAGATTCAAAATGGTCACTAACCTGGAGTGGTGAATCAAACATTTGCGAAATTTCACGAGTTTGTAGAAGAGATTTTCCTTTACGTATGCTAGTTGATATCTGTTGTTTACGGATTAGTTTATGAGGGTTTCTGAAGCATAAAGATATTCCTCTTTGATCCCTGGATCGGTCAAGGTGATATTTGAACTAAGTTTGTTTGATGTGTTGTTTCTCTCTCATGCCACGAGGGTTTTTCTCTGGGTTTTCTTCCCTAGTCAAATTCAACATGTATGAAAAGATGTGTGTACAATAAATAATGTAGGGGTAGTGAGTGTGCGCGTACATCTCAAGAATAACCATTATGTGGATGAGGTGTGTAAAATATTATTATTATCAAAACATTCTAATAAGTCTAGAAACATCCGTAATCTATACAACTAGTGCAAAAGTGTTCATTGCATGGCCTGCCCTAGCTAAGCCTCCAAAAGTAACCTCTTCTGAAAATGTTGTTAGAATAACTTGCAATTTCTGCGGTAAACTGATTTGCATTTTTAGCGCGAAACACTCCACATTAGAAAATTCTAAACTGTAAAACATGCACAGATCTGTACAACAATATCTATGCAGAAATATGGAAGCTAAATCGGCATTAGTAGTTTCAATATTCTAAAATAAAATTGACAAACCGATTGCTATAAATTTGCTTGCCATAGTTAATGAATCGATGTAAATCGTCTTGGAAGAGTGAGAAAATCCTGTTTATTTAGTTATGCAGCATCATTATGCTCTCAAACGACTCATTTAACATCATGAATTCGACTAAAATCCATGAAATCATAAACAATCTTCAGATTAAATGATAATCGTTGGGAAAGATTGCATGCATGGTCGAAAGTATTTGTAAGTGAATTTGTTTACATGCACGATTAACCAAAAGTTAAGTACACCAACTATATCTAACACTAATGCAACATTAATAGTTTATTCTAAAATAAAACTTTATACTGGAAAAATTGCAATATCAAATTGCACTCCGCGCAGTCAGCGACGGAATCGTTGATTAAAAATCCTCTCCAGAACAGACCTTGGAAAAGTGAGAAAATCAGTTGGTTCTTTGTATACGCAACGTTGATTCTGCTCTCAAACGGTTCATTGGACCACGTGCTCTCTTGGATTACTACATAACTTAACGTCAGGAGTCGCCTATAAAAGAGCGTTGATCTCCATTGTTTTTTAGTCAACCTTGCAAGATTTCACAGTTGCCTTCACCATCCTTAACCTAGAAGTGCAAAAGGAAAGGTATATCAATCGCTAAAATATTTATTTTGAGTTTTGTTGCTTTCACGTTATTTTTAATAGACAAGTTTTCGCGCTATTCGCCCATCCTCAGTGCAAACAGAGATGACAATTACGAATTCAACAAGTTTCTCATTTGCAATTTGTGCGAAGGCGTACACGTTCTTACACCAATAGAACTATAAAGGCCGGTACACACGAGGGAGCTATCTCCTGCAACACGCTCCCGCCACATGCTCCCTGGTTTTGCTCCCTCATATCAAACTGGTTTAATATGATGGAGCTTGCTCCTGAAACACGTTCATGCAGCAGTTTTGCTACTGGACCTTGCTCCCTCATATTAAACCAGTTTAATATGAAAGGGCAAAACCAGAGAGTAAAAGTTTTGTTGTGCAACATATTCTTTCGCGTGAAATCTTTGGTACACACAGAGGGAGCTTGCTCCGGGAGCATGTTGTGGGAGCGTGTTGCGGGAGCACTCGTGTGTACCAAACTTAACAAAGGGAGCAAAACACGGGAGCAAACGTTTTGTTGCGGAACTAACCTTTTGCTC
This sequence comes from Diadumene lineata, assembly GCA_918843875.1. Classification (NCBI taxonomy): domain Eukaryota; kingdom Metazoa; phylum Cnidaria; class Anthozoa; order Actiniaria; family Diadumenidae; genus Diadumene; species Diadumene lineata. The sequence goes on from OU974081.1 coordinate 7,380,046, forward strand.
CCGGGTTTTGCTCCCTTATATCAAACTGGTTAAAAGGCCAGTTCACACAAGGAATCTTGCTCCGCAACACGCTCCCGCAACATGCTCTTAACTAATAAATAGTGACAACTGTTGCACATTCTAAGTGCTTGCACTCCTATAACTTGATGTTATTTTTGAAGGGTTTTTTTTTTCAATTTATTTATTCAAAGGACAGATGGAGTTTGTCAAACTGTTGCTGTTGTTCTTGCTGATAATTGTATCTTGTGCTCAGCCAGATGAATTTAGCAAAAGAGAAGGTGGGTTTAGTGTGTCAATAATACTTCATACATTTTCTGGATTTCTACATTAATTGCCTCATCCCTCATTCCCCCTCATAACTCCTAATCTGTATTGCCCTTACGAGATTTCTTGAAAAATTGAACGTAATGTCGTCACTTTTATGACAAGAAAAAAATGAGCTAAAAGAACCTATCCCCAATATAATACTGGGCTTTGCACGAGTTATTTTAAGTGCGGAAAGTGATTGGTCAGAATGAAGGAGGCTAGGTTGCATATATTCTTCCTTCGAGTTTAACTTGTTTTGGAAGAGGTTCTTTCTCTTCGGTTTCCTTTCTGTGGGATCAATTCTTCTTTTTATTAAGTTTTCAAGCTTTTCTCGAACACATTTCTGCGATTAGGTAAATCTGCATGGCCGCGCGGGATTGGTAACAGACTAAAAATGGCCTGGTTTCTAAAAATAACACTAGCGGGATTCCTGATGGGGTCCGGGGATATAGGTTATCTTAGGTCATTTTCTCATCGTCACTGACTAATGCATTTACATAGCTCATGGGATTCCTGTGTGCTATCTACAAAAGCAAATTAACAATGTCATGCAAAAAACAGACAGTCGGCATGCTGATGTTCTGTTCCATGGATTGTCATTTTTAAATTCTAGGCATGATCGATACTGAAGCTCACGACGAGAATGACAACTTTGCCATGTATAATGACATTCCTGCTAATGATAGTCCCATGCCAAAAAATGAAAAGAAAAAGCTAATTAAACTTCTTTCCAGCGAGGGAAAACCAGGATGGTTCAAGAAAATGTCACAACCGGTAAGAAAAATTGATTATTTTCTTGGGCAGCTTTGACTTAATTTACGACAAACGTATGGCTTATAATAACTATAACTTATAATAAGATCTGCTGGCCCAGCCACTTACCTCGATTAGTTTCACTATTTCTAAGTGGCCAGTGCTGATCAATCATAAATTGCTGAAATAAAGTTTGTTGTTGTTGTTATTGCTGCTGCTATTGTTGTAGTTATTGTTGTAGTTGTTGCTGTTGTTATTGTTGTTGTTGTTGCTGCTGCTGTTATTGTTGTAGTTATTGTTGTAGTTGTTGTTGTAGTTGTTGTTACTGTTGTTGTTGCTGTTGTTGTTGTATTTGTTGTTGTTGTTGTTGTAGTTGTTGTTACTGTTGTTGTTGCTGTTGTTGTTGTTGTATTTGTTGTTGTTGTTCTTGTTGTTGTATTTGTTGTTGTTGTTGTTGTTCTTGTTGTTGTTGCTGTTGTTGTTGTATTTGTTGTCGTTGTTGTTGTTCTTGTTGCTGTTGTTGTTGTTGTTGTTGTTGCTGTTGTTATTGTTGTAGTTATTGTTGTAGTTGTTGTTGTTGTTGTTGTTGATGGTGGTTAAAATGTAAAGCTGTTTTCTTGTTCAATATTGCTCAAGTAAGCTTTTATATAACAATGTGTTCTTGATATTGATGTACATTTCTAAAATTTGGTCTATTTTCTAAGAACGACGAGCCAAATAAATCAGGTGATGAAGATAATGCTAACTTGGCACAAGATTCAGTAGACATGAGCGTGATTGATCAAGGTATATATGCTTAAGAATGGTCGGGAATACGTACTGTGTTATATTATAGAGTGCACGCACTAAAAGTGTGCAACATAAATACCACTAAATATTGCTATTTTATGCTAATTCTATTGTTTTCTTTTGTTTAGTTAGTGCTATTTACCACTAACTAGTGACAACTGTTGTACACATTTAGTGTGTGCACTCTACCACTAAATAGTGATAACTGTTGCACACATTTAGTGTTTGGACTGTATCAACGTTAATTAACTATACAGTTGTATGTAATTCGGGGTTTAATGCTTTGCAGCGGTTAACATTTTAAAAATGAACAATCGAATTTGTTGATTAAACTCCCTCTAAAACTAATCAAAGCACAAGAAGCCCAGGCAATGTACTTGTCTGTTTTCAAGATGGCGGTTCATTGATTTTTTTCCATTACATTTTTCTAGTAATTTATATAATACATGGAAAAAACTGACCCAAAGCATTAATAAAAAAAATCAGTTTATAGAAAAATGAAAATTAAAAACAGTAAGAAAAATATGGTTTAAAAATCAAGAGATAATGAAATAGTTTTGTCTTGTTTAAGTCGCCCGGCCGTTGCCGAATTGAACTCGCGTACTTTCAATGAATCGTCATCTTGATCGAAAAGATGACAAGTAGGCTGCCTGGTCTGCCTGTCGTCAAAGAATGTTATCTGTTAAATATTCTAAGAAAAGACCTTCAAAACGTTGTATAATTGCACAAGAAAATGTTTAACGTGAAGTGGTAAGCAAACGTTCCCGATACAAGTTGACAGTAACTCAAAATGGACCACATTTTGAATTTTCAACACTGTGAAATTGTTGTCGTTATTATTATCATGAATCTTTTTTTTTTCTTTCTATTGCAGATGTCTCATTTGATGCTATAAAGAATCTTAATAAAAAGTTGTCAGGGTTGAAGAATCCCCTGGCAGCTAACTTGAAAACATCCCTAAATGATCTAGAAACAAAATGGTCTGATATGGAAGTTCTTGAAAGATACAAGATTCAAGCAACACTTACAACTATAACAAGTAAATTTGATGTCTTTATCAACGCTGGAGATAACCCTGTTGCTGCAATACAAGGAGCCATCGATATTATTGGTTCAATAGCCAGCAATTTTGGACCAAAAGGACAGTTAGTCACTATGGGATTAGGATTTGTGTCTGCCATTTTGGGGCTGTTTGGTAAAGCTCCAAAGCAACCGTCTTTAAGTGAAGTTGTGAGAAAGGTGATTAACGAAGCCTTGGACGAATATCATGACCAATCCCTAACTGATAAAGCACATGGTGTTATAAAAGCACTGAGTGACTCGAAGGCATATCTCGACGGAGTCGCAAAAGTAGGAAAACCCCTAAACCTAGAACAGATGAAGCTTGCTTCATCACGGGTGCCTATCATCCAGGGATCTGAATTCATGGGTGAGCTATATTCCGTAACATTTGGTTTGTTTTCTATAAACTTGAATAAGGATGCAGGGAAAGCCATCAAGTACGCTGAGCTCTATGTCAGGATGGAGACACTACGAGATATGATCTTAACACAATACATCTCTCTCACCAATGATGACGATGACCTCAAATTCGATGTAGAAGGACTTATGAATATGCGAGAAAAGGTGCGTAAGGGCACAAAGGCTCTGTTGGAAAACATTTACGTCATGAACTACAGTAGTTACATTATTCCACACTTTGATCCAGACAACAGTCCAGTTACAGATACGTACGCCAGAACCTTATTGAATATGGGCAAGTACGATAGATCATTGGCTGGACACCAGTATTGCCTTGTGTACTCCAATAACCAGGATCTTGGATGGGAGCGATCGGATTCTAAATTCAGAGTCCGTGGTAATCCTTACTTGGTAACTAACCCAGAAAATAACTACAACTGCTACTGGAAGCTCGTGCCTCATGGTAAAAACACTTACAGCATCGTCAACAGGTATGGTTGTTCAAAGAAGTACGATTACTGCAATGCTCTGCTCTCTTGGAATACCATTGATGGTGTTGGCTATGCTACCATCGGCAATAATGGCCCTGTTCTTTGGGAGATCTGGGGCTATAACCACAGGAGGTAAGAAGAACAATATCCAAATCCTGATCAGGAGGATACACGAGGAGGGCATGAGGGGTCTCGGTGCCCCCTTTCGATTAATGTTTATAGATAATTCTTTTAATTTTTGATTGATAATCAGTAATTTTTTTTATTTTTGCCCATCCCTTCAAAATTTCCGGATCATTTTTTTATTAGTGCTCCCCTTTTCAGAATTTCAGGTATTTTTTGTATTGATTTGTTGGCTACACATTTGAAGTTTAACACAGTGTCCATTATAAGATCCAGGCAGAAGATGATTAACTTTCTGTCGCCAAACTGACACATATTCGGCTCACGTGTATTTCAGCAAGAGTGATTTCAGTTATTTTGAAATGAGAATTTGAAAATTCATAAAACAGCAACTCTCTCCATCAATGATCCTTTTTTCTGGCATTGAAAGTTGCAATAACTGAAAGATATCCCTATGATGTATTTAAAATGGATATAGATCAATATTTGAAAAAGTGGAACCCATTTTTGAAGCCAATAAAAAAAAATCGTTGTTGACGTAGAGTGGGTTTTAGAGTACTGATAGTATTTTCCTCTGGATTTAAAGGATTAGAAACAAATGGGGATGCGATGCTGGTCACAGGTTTTGTGATCAAGAACTGAGAATAGCAAACAGAAAACTAGGTTTTTGGGATTGTCCTGGAAGACAGATTTGCCATAAGAATGTTGGAACGTTGCTTCCAAGTGACGGCAAATATCACTGGAGACTGAGAAAGGTAAGCCTAATAGCGGATGACATCATTTAGTTAGAACAGTGACTGACTGACTGATTAGTTATAACTCTGTAAAAATTCTCACAGGGTTCAAAGCTTATTTTCGTTTGCTAGGAGACGTTTAATGTAAAATTTCCTCGTGCGAAGCTCGTTTACAGCTTATTGTTTTGCAGGCGACTCATTTTGGGCTAGCTACCCTGGCAAACATTTTTTCTTGTGGTTAAGAGGCCATTGCTCATCTTCCATGCCCCAATCCATTAAGGCCGATTAATAGACTTTTTCACGGCTAACAACTCATCTACTGCATATGCTCAATCTATATTTACTTTTTTACTGCTTTTTAGTTTCTTGTAATTAGGTGTATCGTTAAAGAAGTAAGACTTCACATTTGTATATATTATATATTCATTGATTCAAATTATATTTTTACTTAATTTTTTTGTAGCGAGTTTGAAAGAAAGACAACAAACTTGAAAGCAACAAGCTAAAAAGGTACAAAGAAAAATAATTTTACATTGAGACGCTCTACTGTCTACAGTTTTCTTTTCAATTTCATTTCTCAGTTTTGGTGGATTACACTAAATTACATCTTATTACACTTAAAAAAATTCCGCAGAAATAAAACCGCCCGATGAAAATTCGCTCTAAAATACAATTTTGAGAAACGCTTTCAGAAAATGAAAAGGGGGGGGGGGAGTTCACAATATGCGCAATATGACGTCAAAGTTCATGCTTTTTGGTGACGCGAGAGCGTAAAGATAAAAGCTCAAAAACCGTAGAGAAAGAAAGGTTAAGTAATAACACTGTAATTTGTCTTTAATGGGAAAAATTCATGTTTTGTTGAGATGTCTGATTTTCTTTTATTCACAAAAATATAAACAGATGTCTAAAAAATATATTATCGTGAAGAAATTGACGAAATACCAACGTGCACACGAACTGCTAACTAATTCGACTAAAGTCCTAAGCTGAAAATATTTTGGAAATCTGGCAAAATTTAGCCAATTAACCTATGCTCAATTTTAGATATATTTGATGTCATACCATAACAAATAAAAAATATAGGTCATCCTGCTAGTTTGCGAAATATTTTGAAAAATATCGTCATTTTTTTATTGCCAAAGCAGATTTTCCGAGAGAGGACTAAAAATATAGCGTTTTCTCGCTTGAAAATATCGCAATTCTTCGGGTTTTTAATTTAAACCACTTTTCAAACGTAATTTGACTAGATTACATGATAAAAGTCCTCTAAATACAAATATTGAGACATGCGCACTATTGTGCGCAGTGCAAAACTATGGACGACAATACCTCCGACGAAGGACTAACGTTCGAAACGTCAGTACCGCTATCGTCACTAAACAGTGTACAACTTATCTACACATCTTACAACTGTTTCTCTAGAAACACTGACGCAGTCCAATCGAATATATCTTACTAGTTTTTTCCTCATCTTTACCTTATTTCGTTTTGTTGCACGGGTTTTTGAAAATGACTCTAAGTTTGGTGTTGAGGACAATTAGAACTAAAGCATGCTTTATCATTCCTTTAATTTGTTTTGCAGATAACCTTGAATTTCTGATCGAGAGAAGACTACGCCAAGAGAAGAAAGCATATACATTTCGATTAGGATAAAACTGTCAATACACTATCACTGCATGTTACCTATGGAAACACTATCAAACGCCGCTGGACACTGTCTCATAGCTATTCTTGTTAAAGAAATGATGAGTCACAATGAACAAAATAACTTCATCACATAATTATGTAATCTTGCATGTGACGTCAAAGCAGCCCCATCTTGAGGACAAAACAAAAGATTTTTGCTCTCTTGGTTGGGAGCTGAAACTGATCCATTTGAAACACATTTATTTTATTTTCATGGGTGTTTCATAGTATTACCCTAGAAATCATTTCATGACCTGCGCTATGTAATTTCCTAGTAAATGCATTTCATAGGTTTAACTTATGAAAACCAATTGAAATATCTATGAAACAGTGTCTGAGTCCACTTTTCATAGTGTTTTTATGTTTAGTTCGCACGTATGTTGTTCGGTATTGCAGATACATGGAAGTACACCTTGTGCGACCCCATGTAACCTGGATGCCGGCGTATTGTAGATTTAAATATAAAATAAATAAATCACGACTATTCAAACTTTGTAGTGTTTTCTGTGTGTCTTTTTTTAATTATAATAACAATAAATCATAATAACGAACTGACCCCGACGGCTAGCTAAAAACTGAGTCTATTCCAACTGGGACTCTTTGACGTCAGGTTTTTATTTTCTGAGCTTTCTACTTTGTTGCAACCTTTGCGTTTGTGTTGTAGTTTCACGAAATTGCAAAAGGCAATGATTCGCGCGCGTATCCTTAATTTCGCGATTCTAACAAAATGGTGCGCGATCGTGTTTTGCTGATGGGGAGGGCAGCATGGAAATGAGGCATCAAGGGCCAGTCAGCCCTTCATTTCTACATAGATTTCCTTTGTACTATCTGGCCAACATGATCGAACACAATTTTGCAAACCTCTAGCTGGCCACCTTTTCATATGTCTCTTTACAGTGTTTCCGAGCTACTTTCCCAAGTCTAGTCCAGTCAAGCGCCATTTTGGGTTAAGCCGTATTCAACGACATTCCCGGGGGTGGGGGGGGGGGGCACACGATCGGGGATGCTCGTCGGAATTTTTAAAAAAATTAAAAGGTACCGGACGTTTTCCAAAAGGGCGTGGCTTCACAAATTGTTCATCTCCAAAAGATGCAAAAAACATGAGCTTTAATGCTATTCAACCCTCAAAAAGTGAGAATTTGGCAAATTTCCAATTTTAAACCCTAAAAGAGACCAAATCGCTGATGTTTACTCCTAAAAGATACGACGAGCATACCCGATCGTTTATCCCCGGATTCTTTAACCCCCCCCCCCCCTTCCCTCCCCCTGGAGGAAATTTCAAAATCATTTTCGCATTAATCGTTCGATTTCAAGGGTCTTTTATAAAAAGATCGCGAAAATTAAATCTCGCAAATATTTGTAAACAATGTGTCAATCATATCAGTTCCATGGTTCCAAAATCCCCCGAGAAAGGCACCGGTCATTTGACTTTCATAAAATCGATGATCAAATGGCCCACTGATGGGGCTTAAAATTCCTCATCTTTTCAATCGTTGTATAAGTCTGGGAAACAAAACGATCCGTCAGTTTGGATCAAATGCCCAGGATTTGCCTGGGTAGAGGGGGGGGAGGGGGGAGGTGGGGGAAGTGAGGGGTTGGGAAAACCTTAAAATTGGGTGATACATAAGATATTTAAAATTGCTGCAAATAGCTTAAATTTTTTAATTGTAATAATGACAAATTAATGATTAATTGATTGATGTTTTGTAAAGTGTATGCCACATTAGTGTAAAACAATTCTTAACTATTTAGCGCTAGATAAGATTTAGTTATCCACTAACTAAGACTGATTTAATGAGTCTAAATAAAGACAGCTTTTACTTCAATTCCTTTGCGGTATTGTGTTTATGCCTCGGTGAATTCTTAGATAGGACTAACTAAATCTTATTTAGCACTAAATAGTTAAGAATTGTTTCATATTAAAGTGCACTCACTAAAAGTGTGCAACAGTTGTCACTATTTAGTGGTAAATAGCACTACTTAAACAAAAGAAAACAATAGAATTAGCATAAAATAGCACTATTTAGTTGTATTTATTGTTGCACACTTTCAGTGCATGTACCCTATTGTGGTGTGCACTCTAAAATAATACAAAATTTATAAAGCCTAAAGCTAACTCCCTAAGGTAGTCAATTCTATCTACATATAATGCATACTTCTAAGAAAAACAATATTTGTAAAACCATGTTTAATTCCTCAGTAACTAGTGATTTTAAAGTAATATATGGATGATTCAGTCACCCACACTAGCCATTTCTACATATGAAATAAAACTTAGTATTATTTTACAGACAACTCTAAGTCTTTTATAAAGAAATGGTACTTTCGAAAATCTTTTTTACCATGGTAAGCAGTCATTACTGGCCCAACTCTACATGTGAAATGTCTGAAGATGCTTACAGCACTTAACAATTAACCTGCATGGTAAGCCTCTGGTAAGCCCCCTCCAGTAATTACTGGCCCCACCCTCCATGGAAAATGACTGAAGATGCTTACAGCACTTCACAATTCACCTGGTAAGCCTGTGGTAAGCCCCCTCCAGTAATTACTGGTCCCATCATCCATGGAAAATGACTGAAGATGCTTACAGCACTTTACAATTCACCTGGTAAGCCTGGGGTAAGCCCCCTCCAGTAATTACTGGTCCCATCATCCATGGGAAATGACTGAAGATGCTTACAACACTTTACAATTCACCTGGTAAGCCTGGGGTAAGCCCCCTCCAGTAATTACTGGTCCCATCATCCATGGGAAATGACTGAAGATGCTTACAGCACTTTACAATTCACCTGGTAAGCCTGGGGTAAGCCCCCTCCAGTAATTACTGGTCCCATCATCAATGGGAAATGACTGAATATGCTTACAGCACTTTACAATCCACCTGGTAAGCCTGTTGTTAGCTCCCTCCATAAGACATTGATAGGGGCACTAATTGTAAAAAAAAGAACCAAGATTCTTTGCAGTAAATGTGTTTTCTGTGGTTTCTTGTGGGCTTCCTGTGGTTTAAGCTAAGATCTTTTGCAGAAGTCTCTGTAAGGAGTGTGTTGGGATGTACCATGGTGCAAACATTGGTTCTTGAGCTAGGTGTTTATTGGCCAGCTTAGCTGGACAAATCTAATTGACTGCCAACAGACTCACCAGTACATCTCTATAACAATCCCTCACAGGAAAAAAAAATTGTGATTCCCACAATGGTTTTCTTTTGAATTATTGTTGTGAATGCGCTGCAAAATCCAACATTGGGTTCAAATTTATTGATATTTCCACCATTAAATGGGAACATTTCCCATTCAATTTGTAGACTTGGGAATTCATTTTTCCCCTGTGCATTTAATCTGAGTTTTACACATCTTGGTTTCATCTGAAATACAAATAATCCTTTGTGCTAGCAACACTTGCCACCATGATGACTGTGTTCCCCTTTTTTCAGTTTCATTTTCTTTTTCTTCCCTTTACTTGGTTTCTCTACTTCTTCTTCTGTCGGCGGACAAACAGCTAGTAATATCTCATGTGTTAGAGTAGTAAATGCTCTCTCAATGTTTATATTTGCTAATGCGCTAGTTTCCATAAAGCTGATACTATGACTTGAAGCTAAGTGTTGTCCTTTTTCTGTTGGTATAACTCTCTTTTCATCTGAATCACATTTATTGGCAATAAGCATTCTAGAGACAAATTTATCATATCAATAATTGATAATTCATTATTAATACAGCTATTATTATATAGTCAAATAGTTGTTTCTTCCACGTTTTATTTTGAGCCAAGCTTTCGCGCTAATTGCGCATCTTCAGGGCAAAATGAATGTGTTAACAATTTGTTACAACTACATAGTGTAAGAACGCGTTATTTTACAAACAACCAATAGATTTAAAAGGAGGATGCGAAAGCAATCCAAAGTAAACGGAATTACATGCGCGCGCACAGTTATGATCGAAAAATAGAAATAAACAACAATTAAGTTGAATTAATAAATATGTAAAATAATGAATAAAACTATGAATACTTAAATATTGAAATAGCTACATGAACAAAATATAAATAATTGGAAATATTTAAATAAATAAATAATTGAATTAAGTAATATATATATAATAAATAAATAAATAAATAAATAACTAACTAAACAATTAAACAAAACAAATAAATAATTAAATAGATAAAATAGCTAAAAAATTGAAATAACTAATAATAATAATATAATAATAAATAAATTAATAATTAATAACAAATAATTAATTTAATAAATAAATAATTAAAATATAAATAAATAAATAAACAATTTAAAAAGATATCAAATAAAATTAACGAATTAAAATAAATAAATAATGATGATATTGATAATATTAATTAAATAAACAAACAATTAGAAAGGATATTAACTAAAATTAACTAAATAATAATAAATAATAATTATGGTAATAACTATGTAATTAAATAATTATGGCTTAATGATTGGCGCGTAACACTCAGGTAATAATCTGCCATTGTCTCTATTAAATATTGCATTTCTGTTCTTCTTAATAAGGCACGCCTCTGTCCACTTTCGTTGGTGCCAACGATGTTCAGTAGCTAATATTTCGGTTTCTTTCCATGCCACACTGTGGTCTTTTAAATAACAATGTTCTGCTAATGCCGATGACTCCAACTTGGCTAGTCTGACGCATGCCTGGTGTTCTTTTACCCTAGTGGATAAGGCTCTTTTTGTCTCCCCGATATATATAACGCGTTCTTACACTATGTAGTTGTAACAAATTGTTAACACATTCATTTTGCCCTGAAGATGCGCAATTAGCGCGAAAGCTTGGCTCAAAATAAAACGTGGAAGAAACAACTATTTGACTATATAATGATGCCCACGTACCAACCAATTTTAGCTATTATTATATTTATTTGCAGCATGATTGGTGATAAAAAGACAGGTGTTACATGATATGTGAAAGCTTATTTTTCTTCTTTTGTGGAAGATTAATAATTGGCCGCCACCCTGATAGAATTGTTTCAGTGTTTTCACTCTGCCAATAAATCCACCACTGGCAATAAAAATACAGTAATTCTTACTTTTTAACATCTTCGTTTGCATGGTCTTCAATCTTTTTCAGCCATTTTGAAATATTGGTGAAGGACTTCTCATTGGTCACATCATAAACCAACATTATTCCCATTGCTCCACGGTAATATGACGTCGTGATTGTATGAAACCTGGGAACAAGCCATAAATCAAATGTTATAAAACATAGAAAAGATATATTTGTAGTGTCCGTTGAATCGAATTAGTGAGAGATTTAAAGCTGGATTGCACAGCCAGCTCTTTATTCATCTGTCATCTTTTTCTACATACTCTTTTCTTGACCCCAACTATCACAGGGAACCCAATACATGACAATATCTTCAGGAGTGGCACAAGTGGGGTGGTCAGCTTGGATCTCCATCTTAATTTCTTAGAAACATAAAAGGAATTCAGGGGAGGGGTGCAGGGGGGTGTGCTTACACCCATGAAAGGACCCAAAGTTCTTGTTTTGTCAAGCATTTTTCCAAAATAACCTCAGTATTTTATGTGTACTCTCCTGAAGATGGTGCTCCCCCTGGAAACAATCCTGGATCTGCTCCTGGGGTTAATATAAACTGTTCTACAAAAAGAGGGATCAATTGATGGTTTTCAACTATTCCCATGACTACCCTATATTGACTATGCAGGGATGATCCGCTGAACAGGGTATGGTTTTTGACCTTGGTGTCATGAACAGGGTGTCCAATCCTACTCTATTTCCCAGGAGAATGAGTGGAACAAAAAGGTCCACCAGTCACGGTGGTGGCTTTCTTTTGAAAAGTCCACCAGCATGGCTGACATGTCTTTTGTTTAAATTGTCTCCTGGGAATGGCTGAAAACCATCAAAAGAACTTTTTAAAATAGATCCACAACCCCATACTCTTTCATCTCTGCATAGTTGAGTTGTTAATGAGCTTTTTATAGTACAGTGAAACCCCTCTATACTGGACTCTACTGGGACCAAATAAAATTTCCAGTTTAGTGGGGGTTCCGGTTTATTGAGGTTTTTGTATAATCATTAAAAACACACTGTAAAATGCAGTACAATAGCTTAATTTCAAATTAAGATCATTTTTGTATCGTCAAATTTATAATGTGTACACGTTAAATTCATTTACAGTTTCGTTGTCAACTTCTCTGCAGATCTGAAATGCTTTGACAAAATAACGAGATTTCAAACAATCAAGCCAGCCGTTTGAATTATTGAAATCGGCTTTTTTAGATCGGAAAGCAACTTTCCAGACCAAAAACATTGTCCGGTATAGAGAGAATTCCGGTAAACTGAGAGTCCGGTATAGAGGGGTTTCACTGTAGTGTCTAGTTTAGTTTAGCCTTTAAGCCTTGTTTTCACTAGCAAGGCAAGTGCAAAGCATACACAATGCAAGGAAAAAATATCAAGAAACTTTGCCAAATCAAGCTCAAGCACAAGGATGGAAACATTTTAATCCTAGCGCTTGAGCTTGCATTGGCAAAGATTCCTAATATTTTTTCCTTGCACTTACATCTGCATTTGCGCTTGCATTGCTAGTAAAAACCAAGTTTTTACAGTTCAATGCCAAGCATTAGCACTAATTGAGCTTTGAACCTTAGAGAGGGCACCTTGGAGAGTGAAATGATGTTTGAAGCACAAAAAAGGTAATGTGATGAAATGGTAAAAATTGAATGATAAAATTGGAGATCGATCAAGACATTGAGGCCCATATGCATATTGTACAACATGAACTCTCTAACTCCTTTTGAAGATGAGAAACAAGAGAATTTGGCACAAGACAGGCACAAAAACAATGTGTGAATCTGAAAGATTTCTTGCCTTTCTTGTCCCGCTGTATCCCATATTTGTAGTTTTATTTTCTTTCCATCTGGAAATTCAAGAAACATAAAGAATTACAAAACTTAACATAATTAGTTTTATAATTTAACCCAAAAATGTTATTTGGAGTCAAATAATATTAACAAAAGCATGACAAATTGACTTTGCTCATGTTTCCATGCAAATATTGCCTTTGCAACTAGTTTTCTTTAACTGTAATATTTAAAAATGTTTCTGGTAGGCAGTGTCATCAAAATTGCAACAATATTGAATATTAACTAAATGCAAATGAAATTATCTTAAGAATTAAAAATTAAATTAAAACAAAATTAAATTAAAACAACAGGATTTACTCCAACAGCAAAAACTTGCATGAATTAACAATTCTTCTTCAGAAAAATCAGTAAATTTTTAAGGTGGGAAAAATTGTGTCCAGAATTAAAAACAAATTGTAAATAATCTTTTATTACAAAAATGAAAACATTGAATGTTTAGTTGATTTGTTGACGCTGTTCATTTATTGACTTTCACAGGTACTTTGCAGTAAAACAATCATATTTGACATTTACTATTGTAATGAAGTGAGTGTCGCATATCAAACAATTGCCTTAAAAAAGTTGTCATTCGTTTAGTCATCATTTTATTTCCTTATATGGAAATAGCTTACCTTATTTGGAAGTACGGTTCAACTGTTTTTGGTGTTTATCTCATCTCCTAAAGCCTCAAATCTCCTAAGACTTACAGGAATTGTAGCGAAAACACTTCTCAACAGGACGCCATTTTGAAAATTATCAAAAAGTAGCCTGGGAGGCTATAAACGAAGAAAGCACAGGAATCCCGCGCGCTCAAAACAAAGGCATAACGAATGACATACGATTGTTTGATATGATTAGCATTCTAAATACAGCGATGCTAATTCGTTTTTCTCACTTTAAATATATTTAACTATAAAATAAAACACTTAAACTTTGACAAATGGAAATAATCTATCACATACAACTATTTAGAAGGCGACAAATTTCATATTTTTTGACTGGAAAAAATAGCATTACTTGCAGCAGTAAAAAAAATGTAAACAAATATCTGTGTTTTGACGAAAATTCATATGTGACATAAGATCCTAGATTTTCTCTCCGTACAATATTAATTTTTCAGTTCATTAATCGGAGTATTTGTAGAATTTATATCGTTTGAGAGCCTTGGAATTTTTATAGTTTGTAAATAAACTCGAGGAAAACTATTTAGTACGGGCAAATCTATTTCTAATTTCTTGGTCATAATTCTTGGCAAAATTCCTTTCGATTTCTGAAGTTAAAATACCTTTACTTTCACTGTTGATTGCTACTTGATTTCAGTTTATTCACCCACTCTATAATACGTTTAAAATAAAAGATATCCTTTTGCAAATAAAAATGTTTAGATTTTATCAAGTCTGATAGATTGACGTCCGGCTAGAAATTTATTACAACGTTATTTTGACTGCTAAAGTGAATTACAAAATGCCGTTGTAATTTATCTTTCTTATTTCTAAAAATAAGACTATAAAGAGAAGAAGACATACATTTTTAAACTGCAAAAGAAATGATTATTTTTGTAATTTTGAGTTGATCAAGCGTGACGATTGGTATGTTAACTTCACACACTTGAATCGAAAATGCAGACAAGTTTTAATTTCGAAGCAGAAATTGGTATCGATAGTTAAAAACAACATTGAAATTCAAGCCACACATTTTAGACAGAAACCACAATTTCGCCTAATGAAGATGGCGTACATACTAAAAGTAAATATACATAGTAAATATGGATTGAAATCCTTCAATATTTACATCGAACTTTGAATGGCGCGATCGATCGAATGCTACAATCGAGATACAATTCTCGAGGGAATGGCTTCGATTTGCGATTAATCGTTCTAGAATCTTGCATCGAAGCTGTTCGAATACACAGAGAACTGCCAGATTAGACTACACGAGCTGACATGTTGACAATGTGCTCTATAATGAAGTAGCACGAACATAAATAGACAATATATTTCGAGTCGACTAGCTAGCTAATCTGTCCATGCCAAGAACCGTACTTACCGATTTCCAAGGTTTTAATTTTAAAGTCAATTCCTATAGTTGATATAAAATTGGGATTGAACGTGTTGTCAGCAAATCGGAATATAATGCATGTTTTGCCAACTCCACTGTCGCCGATAAGAAGAAGCTTGAAAAATAAGTCGAACTTTTTCGCCATTACAACCGCTTTCAGCCTTGTGAGGGCAAATCGGTGGTTGCATGTGACGTAATTTGTGTGAGTAAGGGGTGGGACCGATTTGGGGGAGATTGTTTCAGTGTATTAAAATGACGGAAATCCATTTGTGGAATTTTTATCGCATTGGCAAAAGGAAATTGCGTTTATTGTCTTGAACCGGATAAAATCTTGGGAGAATGTGTGAGGGAAATGACTGTGATATACTGACGCATACTGATTGTGATGAAAGACGGATGGACAGAGGATCACACAAACAGACAGTCAGACCAGAGAGAGGAAGAGGACACTAGAGAGAGGCAGGTTATCACTAGAGACAGACAGACAGACAGACAGACACACTAGAAACAGACAGACACATAGACAGACACACCAGAGACAGGACACACACTAGAGAAAGGCAGGTTAACATTAGAGACAGACAGACAGACACACTAGAGACATAACAGACACACAGACAGACACACTAGAGGCAGGTTAACATGAGAGACAGACACACACACACACATTAGAGACAGATAGACTACCATTATAAATATAGACAGGTTGATATAAGTGACTCTATAAGTTTGACGATTCACACATAAAAAAACAAACAAACAAACTTCAGGACATTGGACATTTATTGCATATTTTAAATACCTGTCGGAACGTGGGGTTCTATTGTGACCTATTGTGAATGCCATCCTGGTCAAGCTTCTGCAGAACAATACCTGGGGTGGGGTGGTTGAGGGTACTACCACCCCGACTTGGGTGGCGATGAGCCGCCACGTCCTCAAAATACATACCCTTGACCTCAGACTGAAAAAACGGCTATTTCAATAGATTTTGAATGATGAAAAACGACCAAAAACTAACCTAGTATCCCAGACTAAAGTCTCATCCTATCACAGACAAAATGACAAAAAGTGATACCCTGCCTGCCGCCTGTTCCTATACTTGGACGCATTTATTCAAGTTCAGAACAATCGCTTTCGGAACTTCCCTTCATATGATACTACACTGCTACTAAAATCACTAAAGTGTTAGTACTGCGAAAAAAAACCGATCGGTCGTATTTTGCATTGCAGTCCACTCACGTGACCATTTCGGAGGGTTCTTAATGGTCACGCGACATCATGTGACCAATCAGCAACATACACAAGAAGTCAATCATGTGACCATTTGGAGCGAGGAAAAAAAATATTATAATTTTCATGCGCACGGAAGTCTCTTTACATTTGGAAATCCCCGCAGGGGGAGGAGTGGGAACGGAAGTACACAGGCTACCCGGCGGCTAAGTGTTCACATCAAAAACCTACCCATTACACTTATTCTTTAGCTGGCTGGGGTTCACAGTGAGAACACTTTTGAACACTTAGACATGCATCCTTTGAGTGAATTGATTTGACGTTTTCATTTTGATAACTCTGTCCTACGTTTTAGAAGATTTGAAGCAGTAGAAAGCTCCGAGAAACTAACTAGTTTAATAAAGACAAGTGTTCATGGCCGGGCATCGCCGTAAAAAGATGAAAACGACGCCTTAGGAAAGATGTTTTCAATTTGTTTTGTCCTTCAGCAAGGGGTTTGAGCATGAGAACGAGCCACGATCACTTTCGACTTTCATTTTGGATAAAAAACATGTTTCACAAGTTTTTAAACATATACAATGTTGACAACTGCTGAAAACGGATGCAATAAAAGAAAGAGTCAGTGTATATGTGCGACGACTACGCTTATAGCAGCTTGTCTTTTGCTCTCGTTCTCAGACATTAAGGAGCAATACAGTGGCAGATCCAGGGTGGATCCTTCGGTTCCACGGAACCCCCCTCGAGCAATAATATCAAGAAATGAAAAAAATTGCAAAAGCATCATGCAACGAATAGACCAGTTTCAAGTTCTTAATTGCTCAGGCTAAGCCTCAATTGCAGGTAAATTAACAAAAGAGTCAAGACAAAACCATTGGTATTTATATTGTTCTTGGATTGGTGCATTCCCACGGGGTTTACCACATACAAAAGAATATATCACATACTATCGAGGCTTAGGCTGAGCAAAGAAGAACATGAAACTGGACTATTGTAAAACGTCTTTGTGAAATGCAACAACATTCACATTATATTACATTGTTTCAATACGGGCGCTACCGTTGCCTACTCAATACGGAAACAACCATTTTGAAAATGTGAAACCAAAATGGAATCCCCTTTTGAAAAATCCTGGATCCGTCACTGCAATATCAACAATGCTTTGCATCCGTGTCATTGTTACATGTTTACGATCTCCGAAAGCTAAATGAACAAATTTTCAAAAAGATATCTTCCAAAAACAAGCCATGACCAATTAATACGAAGTGTGAGAAAATAAAGATTGGAAGAAATTGGTTTTTGAAGATATTTTTGTTCATTAGCTATCGTGAAACCGGTATGTGAACAATAAGAGGGGCGCAAAGCATTGTTGATACTGCTCCTTAATGCCTGGGAACAAGTGCAAAAGACAAACTCTGAACAAATGCCAAAGATTTGATGGAATTGTATTTCTCTTCTACAATATTTTGGTTGATCTCGAAATGGCCGCTCCAAGCATGAGACTATAGGGACCGTTCATTATTTATGGCAGAGGGGGGGGGGGGGGGGGGGGGGGCTGGGGGATTAAATGGGGGGTCTTGAATTTTTTCCAAGTCTGAAAAGGGGGGTATTGAAATAATTTTTTGGCTATCAGGGGGGGTCTAGAAATTTCATAAGACAGATAAGGTAAATATGAGGGGGATCATGAAATTTATTTTGTTCTTGAAAGGGGGGTCTTTAAAAAAAATGGGTTCCTTGGGGAGGTTGGTTGTCCTTTCCATTATCACACAGCTACATGTAACGCATCAAATTTTATTCCCATCGCGCAAAGCATCATTGTTGAGACGTCTACTTTAAGGTCCTTCAAAAGTGCAAGGGTATCCAAAGTGTGTTTGAAGGGGGAGGGGTGGGTAGATTGGTTGTCCTTTGCTTCTATCACACAGATAACGCATCATCTTTTATTCCCATCGCGCAAAGCACCATTGTTGAGACGTCTACTTTATATGGCGTTCCATTTCCGCCAAAATTCAACCCGCTAATTCAACATTGTACTTTTGAAATTTGTGCTAATTTCACAATTCGACTTTCAAGTTTATATTTTCTTGTGGTAACTTTACAATTCAACATTGTACTTCCAAGAATTGAACATTGTACTTTACGTAATTCAACATGCAACATTCGCGATTCGACTTTGTACTTTTCACAATCGAACATTCAACTTTACAACTTGCTTCGTTTGAATATCCAACCGCAATCCAATCACCATCAGTCATCGTGGGCTCAAGAAATATCGAAAATTATTCCCCAGTAGGGGATAGTGGTATTCAACCAGCCCTCCCTACACCGTACAGACTCAAGGTACAAGCAAGCATTCTGATAGTGCCTTTATAGAACAAAAGATTTCAGAAATTCCATACTTGCATAATCAAAAATGAAAACGATAATAATATCATAATAAATAAATAAATAAATAAATAAATTAGTTATAAATCAATGGTTATTAGTCATGCTGCTGAATGGCTTAAACTTCAAAATTCATTCATTTACTAAATATTTTCTGATAAAAAAAAAATAATAAAAAAAAAATAAAAAATAAAATAAAAAAAAATATTTTCTATTGATTTATTATATAAATAGAGTTGTATAAAAAAGTGAAAACGATGTCATAGTATGCTAATTTTCCCCGCAACATTGAAATGGCTTCCGAGTCTAAATATAACACACTATGCATCTTTCCACCAATCACAGCAAAGCATTCCCACGCCAGAGAATAGACTGCAACAGAGGCAAACAACAGCAATGTGATTTTTTTAAATTATAATATTATCATCATTTTCATTTTTGTTTCGTCATCGTTTTTTATTGAATGTTTATCGTGTACTTTTAAAAAAGTTGTAAGGAAATGTGTGTTTTTTTTTTTGAGACTGTGACAGGGAAACTTCAGTGAGTAAGACAAAACTCCGGTAGGGGAGGGGTGGGTACAATTTGGATCATCGTGGTATTTACTGATTTTACTCGTGTTGGATTTACATGCATGGTGTTTGTTTTGGCTTGCTGTGGGTCGTTGTGGGTAGTTCCGGCTTTTAGCAACTACGCGGATTATGCAAGTGTGGAATTTCTGAAATCTTTTGTTCTATAAAGGCACTATAAATGCTTACCTCTACCTTGAGACTGTACTTTCGGTCCACGGGTGCCGGTGGTTGGCAAAGAACCCAAGGAGGTAAGTCGGTACGGTGTAGGGAGGGCTGGTTGAATACCACTATCCCCTACTGGGGAATAATTTTTGATATTTCTTGAGCCCACGATAACTGATGGTGATTGGATTGCGGTTGGATATTCAAACGAAGCAAGTTGTAAAGTTGAATGTTCGATTGTGAAAAGTACAAAGTCGAATCGCGAATGTTGCATGTTGAATTACGTAAAGTACAATGTTCAATTCTTGGAAGTACAATGTTGAATTGTAAAGTGACCACAAGAAAATATAAACTTGAAAGTCGAATTGTGAAATCAGCACAAATTTCAAAAGTACAATGTTGAATTAGCGGGTTGAATTTTGGCGGAAATGGAACGCCATAACGTACTTCATAAATGCAAGTGTGTGTACTTGGTGTAGGGGAGGGTGGTTGTCCTCCCCAACTATCAATATTAAAGACAGTCACACAGCTACATGTAACGCATCATCTTTTATTCCCATCGCGCAAAGCACCATTGTTGAGAAGTCTACTTTAAGGTACTTCATAAGTGCAAGTGTGTGTACTTGGTGTAGGGGAGGGTGGTTGTCCTTCCAAACTATCAATATTAAAGACAGTCACACAGCTACATGTAACGCATCATCTTTTATTCTCATCTTTCACAAATAATATAAAGTCGGTTAACGACGCGAATTATTCTTTCAACACGACAGATGTACGACAACAAATAGAAACCTAAATACTTAAAACTACTATATTTAATACTTATCATCAGCATCAATTTTTTACAATTACGTCATATTCACAGATACACGGCTAACTCGTACAAGGAATGGAAGACGACGGCAACAACACACACAAAGAGTGGTGGAATCAATATATTCCACTGACATAAACGATTCATTTACAGTATTTCTCATAATAGAATCTAGTGGGCTTTTAACTGTAAGTCGTTTACAAATTCAAACTTCACTTCATAATAAACTATTTGATTTTCTCAAATGTGGATGTGCGAATTCAGATTTTTGTATTGTCTTTGCTTTTTTTCTCTAAAATCATTCGCAAAATGTTGATACAATTGAATATGTTTACTTTGTTTAGTGTGGTCTCAAACTTAATCGATTTTTTATTCAATGGCACTCTTCATATGCTGGTAATGATAAACTCTGATCCAAATTTGTTTTTTTTTCCTTTGCAAAATGTTGTCCTTAAAAAAGTCAGAGACCTCAGTCTCCCTCAACTATGCAGAGACTACTTTTTTTCAAACTAGTCATCTCCTGAGAGATTCTGACAACTTAGATCTTTACTTGGAATATATTTTATTACCCAATTTACCATTCATATCCTATTATGCAGATTTTCTTAACTTGTTTGAGAGACAACAGTTTTTTGATGGGATTGTATTTATCATAAACAAAGAGCATATGACAACCGACTTACAGGAAAAAACCCACAAAGATTCTAGTTTGTTTTCAAACCTTGAAAATACAAACTCAGTAAAAAACAAAGTTTCACAGAGATTTGAAATCCAAGGTAAATTCAGAGAGAAATAGCAAATGAAATCATTAATGAAAAATACTTTTTTTCACATTGATTACTAATAGTTAGTTCCTTTGCTACGTTTTCCTAACATTTATTTGTTTAATTTGGTTGTCAAGGAAACTTTTAAGCCAATAAACATCTAGATCCCATAATTCAGGGATGTTTCTTTATTTCACAGTTGAATGTATACATGTACAGAAATGTACCTTAAATGCATATGTAGCTGATATAGGTCGTTAGTGAATAAGCTAGGTCATTACAACAATTACTAAGCCCTAATGAGATTTTTCGTCATAACTTTGAAAAAAAACACAATGTAAATCAAGGAAACTGTCAGTTGATAACTAATCTAGTGGATAATTTAAAAGGGGAGTTTGTTAGCTTGTTAGTTTTGTTAAGTGGCAGTGGTTCTAGTTTTCATATAACTTTACATCACTTTGTTTTAAACCCATTTGTTTGCTTTTCCTAAACATTGTCACCCTAAATATCAAAATCAATAAGGTGAGAGATTTCCTCTTTGCAATGCATTGTGGGATGATCAGGGTCAATTTTTTCATTGCAATAGTACCAGCGACACCAGATGACCAAACAGCTGGCAACTGACTTACAATATATAAAATATAAACACTAACGTCAACTTGTTCCCAGGGCTCTTTGCAATTCTAATTCCATATTTTTAGGAAACTGTCCCAACTTCCTGTCGCTACAGCCATGCCGTCGTCTGTAACGCCCAAGCAGCTTACTCTGTTGTCGTGACCGGCCAAGACGCCAGCACGCTCTCCCTTCAGGGTATCCCAGACATTACAGTTGAAGTCATCATAGCCTGCTAACAGCAGACGTCCACTCTTTGAAAACGCTACTGATGTAATACCACATATGATGTTATCATGAGAGTACATCGTCAATTCCTGGAAAATGAATCAGTATTATTAGATTATGTTGCAAAACAGCAACAAAAAACATCAACATTTTTAAATATTGTTTTCAATATAGTTGTCATTGAGTTCACACATCATCACCATCCTTGTTATCACTTTCATTGCCATCATTATCACCATCATCATCATCAACATCATTATCACCATCATCAACATCATCATCACCATCCTTGTTATCATTTTCATTACCATCATAATCACCATCATCACTACCTACATAATCGCCATGGAGACCATACTTACTTGATCAGCTCTGATATCAAAGAGTCTACATGTAGCATCATCGGAACCAGTGCCAAAAGCAAATGAATTGGGGAAAAACTGAAACACAAAATAAAACATGTCAGTGGACTCCTTGAAGGCTTGAAAATAACAACATATACATCAAGATAACCTTTTAAATGCGGTCATTACCCATTTTTTGAAACTTCAAACATTGTAATCCTTTTTGAAAATGCATCTAAAGAGAAGTTTTTTCCCCTATAAAATATGGAGGTCAACCTGTCCTTTCAAACTCTGATTTGACAGGTCAAGTAGCAAATTTTGAGGGACATTGTCCTTTGACCTGCCCTTATTTCAAGCTTTTCTCCTTTTAATAGTCTACTGGAGTGGGAAATGGTACAGCTGCAACACTGCTAAAATATAGCAGAAGATTTGTTTAATTTTAGGAATAGAAATCTCTACTTACTGCAACAGCATTAATATCTGACTCATGGCCAGTGAAAGTTTGTTTGCACATCCCATCATTAATATCCCACAGCTGAAAAACAAAAACAAACACATTAATCCACAGACAAAATAGTACTTGACACAATTGCAATCATGTCAAACTGAAGCAAAATGTTTCCAAAGTTTAATATATATATGTTTTTTTGCTTTACAACTTTTTATCCAAAAAATAGAGATTCCAAATAAACAAGACTGTAGTGAAGACAGTAAAGTGAATACTTGTGATGAATTAATTTTGTCAAAACAAAGCTGCTGCAGGTCACACAACCAAGATAACCATAAGAACGCAACCCTCTCCAGCTCCCACGACAATTAAGCAATGTAAAACAATGCCATTTGACACTAATGTCCTAATGGTATCCCCACAGCATGAGAATACCACTGGCCAGCGTGCCTTGATTTCAACTCAAATACTAACCTTAGCTGATGCATCACAAGCACCAGATATAAAGGTTTTTCCATCATATGACAGGGAAAGGCTCATTACGTCACCAGTATGGCCTGTGAATGTTGTTGTCTGTTGGCCTGTTTCTATGTCCCACAATGCACTGTAAACAACACATGGAAAACATTAACTTGTGAAACTGGGCCCACAATTGTTTAACAAAAGGATGCACTATTAATCTAAACAGGAAACTTCACAGCTGACATTTTGAAAATCTAGTGGTATTTTGTGTGTATACTCTAGCCAGAGAGCAATAACCTTGGGCAAACCTGCTAATCATCTTACCAACATGAGAATTCTAAATTGGTACTAGTAAAAAATTAAATAATAATAATAATAATTATAATAATAATAATAATGTGCATTGAAAGACTAGCAAAGACAAGGAGAAAACTGATACTCAAAAGACAATGGATTGTTGATTACATGTTCTAATCAAGTGACTTCAAAAGTGTTTCAGTAAGAGACAAATCAAGTGCAATACGAGGAACAAGTTAGTCAATTTCAATAGACAGTCTAGTTGACAATTTTAGAGCAATGTGTTGTACTTCACTGCTAGTAGTCATTCACACCAGTGTCTCTAATCAAGAATTATAAACAAGAAGACTGCTAGCAAATAAGTATTGTATATGCTATTCAATTGACTTGTGGAATTGGGAGATTCACAAAAAATCCACTGTTTTGCAATAAACAAAACATCTGTTAAAGTAACATAATTTGGTTCATAAAACTTGAGGTTGTGGACTCACCATGTCATGTCTCCTGAACTTGTGATAATTCGAGTATCATCCAAGAATCGACAACATGAAAGATAACCTGATGAAAAACAACAATCAGATTATTTAACAGAAACAATAACACAGTATGTATATTGTATTATGTTGCGCAAACTAAATAACCTGTGACAAAATAATGAAAACAGCTTTGAAATTTAAAGACAAAATGAATACTGTGTAGACTTTAGTATCTATTCTAAAGATGGCATTTGAGATATCTGAACAATGTCAATTAAAACTATTTGTATCAACATCAAAGTTTCTCAAACGCTTTTGCAGCTACGACCAAATGTTTTGTTTTTACAATCACATAACTTTGCCAATGAATAAATGCTTGAGATTGTTAATTCTGCCGAATCAAGTTTGAACATGAAAGTATCTAAACAAAATCACAATATTATTATATGGGATTGTGAGATGTTATGCACATTCCTGCAGAAATTTATATACAATAAACACTGCAATATCAATATAATAATTGTCTTCGAATGATGTATGCTGTCATTCTGCCAGTCCATATACAATGTTCTCTAAGTATAATGTGTGGCATCTTCATTCTGGTAGTCAGTGTATGGGTGTGTCATTCAGATGATAAGTGCAGAATTTACATTTCTTATCAATGGTTATTTCTTATATACTGAAGTTTACACTGACATAAGTCTTTGTCAAATGTAACATGTACCAAAGAGACAGTGATTGGCCATTATTTCAATAGTAACTCTTATGACTCTGGTTGGGATGGTGATGTATTTGTTAGTTAATGGTGAATATAACTTATAATACTGGATAATATTTAATATATAATATTTCAATGATATCATATGAATAATATTAGTGGCAAACCTGTGTGTCCTAATAATTAATATATAATATTTTAATAATATCAAATGAATAATATTAGTGGCAAACCTGTGTGTCCTAATAATTAATATATAATACTTTAATAATATCAAATGAATAATGTTGTTAGTGCCGCACCTGTATGTCCTGGTAGTTCTCTGCTTACTCGTACGTTTCCTTCTCTGGTCTTGAGACTGTAAATTGAACAGATGTTGTCCAGACCACCTGACAGGAGAAAATAATTGCATTAAATACCACTCATAGAGACAATCAGTTGTAAAATAAGTGGGACATGTTTAAGAGCATGTTTTTCTCTAGTAACACTCCTGTTTCATTAGAGTGCAAACACTAAATGTGTGCACTACAATGCACTACAATGTGTGCAGTTGTCACTATTTCGTGGCATTTATGTTGCATACTTTTAGCATGCCCTCTATAACTTGCAAATATAGACAACTGTTGTTAAAGGACGACAAATTAAAACCAAGTTTTTCTCTAGCAACACTCCTGTTCCATCATGACTTGTGCATAAAGTCAACTGTTACTAAAGCGGGTACAGTCAGCAATGAGAGGGCAAGAGAGGACAACCTTGGTAAAGTGACTTTTTATGGGCAACGCCCTTAGGACCAAAACTTGGTGAGAGCCTCGAAGCAAAGCTAAAGCCAGTTCTATAGATTGTTTGGGAGAATGGGATTAAGCCACTGCTGCCTGAAATATTGGCTGTATCAAGGAGGCATGCAGAGATGGAGTGCTGACAAAGGGAACATTTCAACTGTTTGATGTGTATATTTTCAACATTTTCTTTGAGAGTTTCAACCAGTGGTTACTTAAAAAGTCAAGCTTTTCTTGAGGTTGGAGACATAACAAAAGCTTTCATTGTCTCCACCTCTTTGAAACGCTTGACATTTAGCATAAGAACAAGTATTCTAAAACGTCACGACAAAAGAACAAAACATCTATCAAAAACAGAAAGGATTGTCTCTGTTATGTGCTGAACATCAATAACTTCCTATGTGCAAATACTGATGAAGTTGGAACTATGACGCAAAATTATATTTTTATCCAGTTTCATTATTTTGGTGTTCTTACTTACCACAAGCAACGTAGCTTCCTGATGGAGCATAAGCACAGGTCATAACCCAACTAGAACGAAGAGGTATGGCGTGTACCTAGCAATAAACAAATAACAATGTCAACAATAGTAGTCCCAATGCTTGTCTTGAATTCTGATTATAAACAATTAATCACGTAAACAATTAATCCATCTGCTCAACATTTATACGGCTCTTTCTCAGTGTGTACAACACAGAAAAATGATACTTCAATTCAACTGCTAAGCATAAATATGGCTATTTCTTAGTGTATACAAAAGTGCATTTCAATACAATATAATGTTATATGTAATATAATATAATACAACACATGTCCTTTTTTTCATTGTTGTATGGATTGACAAAGAGCCATAACTGCTTAGAATAAAATCAATATAAATTGATGAACACACTAAAATATCAAAAACAACCACTCCAAATGTACAAGGTGAAAATACAGTAAATAAATATTTTATTATTTATAAACAAATATTTTATTATTTCTATAACTGAATATCAAAATATGACATCAATCATTACAATAATTAAATGCTTCCAAAAGATAATAATCTTTGTAATGACCATTTTGATAGCAACATACAGAAAAAGACAATAAAATGTTGCTATTTCATTATGACTAAGCAAAGTTTGATCTATCACAAAATTTTTATTGTATAGCTATGAAAAGATTATAAAATGAGAAACAATTTTAAGTAATACTGTAATCAGAATAACTCTTGTAAGTCAATGCAGTGATTTAGTTCTGTGTTTTCTATACACAAATACGCAAAAAAAATGCCAACAAATTTAAGAATATCAACATTATGAAATTTCCATTATGAAAACAATAAAATTTTGGATACATTGACTTGACACTAACTAGACTTTCATACATTCATAATAAAATGTGATTGAATGAATGGATGCCAGTAACTTCAACAAAGAAAACAAGAAAAGCAACCAAAGCTTGAAAGAATTGTATAATAATGGAAAAACATTCAAACAAACAACCACTGGCTAGTTTTTCATCAACTAGCAGTAGTAATGTACTACGTATGCACAAAGTTGACAAAGGATTTTGTTCATGATTACAAGTGGGTATCAATGTTAGTAAAGCAAAGATTGAGTAGCAATGATAGTAATGTTGTACCTTATTTGTTGTGTAAGAATCCCATACAATAAGTTTACCATCCTGGGATGCACTAACTAAGTTTCTGATGTAAAAAAAACAACAACAAAAAACTTAATTTCAAGTAAATTGTTGTACATAGGTTTCATATTAATACAATCTTTGTTTCGACAAAGTATATTTTACATTGTTAACCAAGCTTTCAGAGAGTATCCTACATCATCTCGCTCTTGTTTTTATTACTTTCAAACCCTGATGATAGAGGAGGATACTCTCTGAAAGCTTGGTTAAAAATGTAAGATGTATGTACCCGAAACAAAGATTGTGTTAAAAAAAACTTGTCAAGTTGAGTAATTTTTCTATTAACTAATGGCAAGTAAAATCAGTGTCAATAAATGGACTATAAATGGCTAGAAAGGAAACAGTGATGAACACACAAATATAACCATCAAATGGATGTTGGAATTGAAAAAATGAATTAATTCATGGACACGCTCATGAATAAATAATCAACAGGAAAAATCATCTGACTAACAGATTACATGGTAACCCTTGAAACTGATCAATTAATGAGCGATTTAAATAAAAAAATGGAATTAATGAACATTTGAATAAATGAAGTGTACTGAATGAAGGTGAATAAACAAAATAACCACACACAAAAACAAATGATGGATAAATGGATGAATAAATTAATAAATTGATATAAAAATAACGAGAGAATGAATGAATAAAAGAATCAAATGAAGAAACCAAAAAACAAAGATGAATGAATGAATAAACATATTATACCTTGAATCAGAGGCCCAATGCATTGCATATATTTTGGCAAGATGACCTCGCAGGGTCCTACGCATTCTGAGTTGTATTCGTCCTACTGGTTCTACGGTAGCAGTCACTTGAAGAAGGGTTGTGTCAGCTGCAATTTTTCGTGCATCCTAAACAAGTACAACAACACAAATAACATTAAATTATCTTGAAGTATAAAAAAAAACAGTATAGGAATAATTCTTGCTGCACTTTGAACAAGTGTTAATTTTTCTCCACAATAACAACAGCAGATCAAAAAACAAAATGCTTGAAACTTTCCTATAGCCAAATAAACACTTTTAGACTGGAAATACAAATATTTCATGTTGTGCTAAGCGAGACATGATAAATCTTGAATGACAAAAACAAACAGAAAAGAAAAACAAATCACTATCAAAACTAATGAAACATCTTTTTATTGCACATAGAAATATTTTTATTGTGTTTAGATCCAAGGTGTGTAAAATGAGAACTCTTAAAAATCAAGCAAACAAAATGACAATTTAAGAATATCTTTTGAATAAATGGAAATAATTTTGCAACCACTCAACAAAACTGTTGTATTTTGTATGATTTATATTGATATAAATAATAACTTGTGTTGCAATGAGACAACTTGCGAAACTTCTTCACGTTAAAACAATTTTTACAACAAAAACAACCCATTTTTTTAAAGCTGACAATATTCGAATGATCTTTTCAATTTTTGTTCCTTGCTTCAGCTATATAGATTTGTATCATAAACAATAATATAAATGTTTATTTGAATATCTCTTAGTAAAAAAGGTACTTCCACAAAGAAAATACTCTGGAAAATGTTCATGGTGAAAAACTTAGTAGGTGTTACAAAAGGAAGACAAAATTCATTCATGGCTCAAGAATTGAACAGGAAGTTGAATAAAACCATTACAAAACCACCACTTTCACTTTCCTTAAAAAAAGTGTTTTGTTTCAAGAAAAAGAAAGCATAAAATCAGAAACATATGAGGAAATAGTACACAAAGAAAAGAAATTTAGACTTAAATTCAGACAAACTGTTCAGGAAAAACATTGAACTTATATTTTTAGTACTGAAGCATTTTGTTCCTCCTTTTAGAGGTTTAAAATTTGGAACAATTCCTTGGGAATTGAAAATGCTTCATTCTCTACTACTTCAGGTTGCAATGAATAAAATTTAAAATAAAATAGAGTGAGAAAAAAATTTAAATAACGATAAACACTATGTTACTACATAAACAGATGTACTGTTGAGAAAAACATTCAAAACTCTGTTGATAGCAGTACATTTTCTACTAAAATTCACCTTAAACTATATAAATCTAGCAATAGTTTTTTGATCAAAAATCTTCACAATATATCAGAGATTTTTCTTGTTTTTTTTTTCTTCGTCTGAATGTAAAATGACATAGCAACAAGCAATACCAATTCACAATTTGATTGAGATGGTGAAAAACACCAACATTGATCTAGAAAATTCCCTTGGTTAGAAGACAACATTTTTTAGCCTGCTAAGTGAGCAAATGTTGAGGTTTAATTTTCAAGAGATTTTTTTTGTTATTTCTTTGTGGCAAGGGGTGGCACAATATACTTTTTTCTATGGACAACTCCCAAATAACAGAGCATGCACAACTAAATATTTGCTCCAAAAATACACAACTAAGTACTAAAATTCATTGAGTTTTTACATGCTACAACATTAAAAGCATTTTTGTGTATTAAAAGTGAAGTAACAAGGAAGAATTCTAACGAGTTTCTGAACATTAAAGATAATTTTTCGCCGCGATTACAATTGTTGTTGTGGTCTCGTGATGTGTTCGAGACTAACATCAGCTATCCCTCACCAACTTCAGAGAATATTCTCTCTAAAATATCCGAATATTTAATGCAAAAAATGGAGTAAAACGCATCTTTAGAAACATCTAATCTACATTAACATCATTGGCAATTTTATAGAAACATTTTCAGCAGTTTTCCTTAGCAACTGGCTAAATAATCGTCACATTTACGTACGAATTCTCAATTCACTTTTACCATATCAACAAAAATTATTGAAACTAGGATTACACAACATAATTCAAGCAAATTTAGTGGATTTTATCATGGTTCAAACGACGCGAAGTTTTAGATTTCCATTTTTGCGCCACCTTTGGTATTAACCTCGAGTTACAGCGCCTTCAAACTAGAAAGCCATTACAGTGTTCGAACGTTCAATGTTCGATCCATCGAGCAACCCATTTTATTCCAACCAGTTTCGGGTACAATATTTTGAAGACAAGCAAAAAATAAAATAAAAATAAATACTTTGATTTCCTGAGAGGACGAAAACGAACAAGAAATGATTTGCTCGGAGCACGCCTCGACGTGATCAGGGGGCAGTGGTTTCAAAAAGCGATTTCTCGTCCATTTATAAATTTCAACGTTCTATAGAATTTCTATTTGACCAAAATGATAGCTGCAATCTTTTTGACAAATTTTCAAACAAATAAAAGATTTGAAAAAAAGAATACAAGAGTGTAATCGATGTACACATCAACATAATCCACAAAACTGCTACCAAATAATTTTACCATTTCTCCCGATTGAAATCAAACCAATTCTCTAGTTGCCAAAATTAAAAGAAATCTCCTCTGGTTGAAAAAGATTGAATTAAAAATGAGAAAAAAAAGCTTTCCTGGGAAAATTACAGTCGATTTTTTGGCGTCGATTGTGATGGCTACTTGCATGTTGGCTTGCAGAAATAGCCAGCAACATTGTTCAAAATGGCCAAAACATCACGATAGCTATTCGTTTTAGTACATGATTTTTCGTATTCTTGTAAGCTGTGATGTATGTGTGCTACATTTGATGGCAAAATAAGCTTAACACGAGTTCACAGGTTTACAATTTCTTCAAAAGATCACCACGATCCACAACAATCTTATATAACACACACCAAATGCAATTCAAAAGGAGCAAAACAACAAGTCTAAACCACGATCTTCCACGCTAAAAACTAATGCAATAGCACCACAAATTGAGTTCTATCGATGGAAATAACGAAAATTGACCAGAATATGAGTAAAAGATCGAAATGGCAGCGAATAACAAGGACAAGTCGCTTCGATCGTCCAACCATCTGCTCAAAACACCAACAATAGGGATAGTCAATTTCGAACCAATTCTGGTTTTTCTTCTTTGCCCAGAAAATCTTCTTCGCTTCCATTAACTACAAATACGACGACTGAGAGGCGTAAAGCTGGCGAAATACCCGGAATTTCACGAATTCTTGAATCAGTAGCCGAGATGAATGTTGTAGTTCAGACTTCAAACTGACAGAGAAAAACATGAACACCATCGCCTTGAACATACACAACAAGCGACTTAGTCGATTCTAAAACCTCCAAGGACTCAAAATAAAGATATAAAAGCTGTGAATGAGGCAAATGAGAAGATCGAGGCGTCAAACAAAGCAAGCAAACCGACGATCATCGCAAAGGTCCACCTTTAAAGCGACATCGAAGGACACCAACGAGAACGGCTTACTTCCAAGTTTCGTTTGCTCGATCGTCTCGTTTCCTCACACAAACCCAGTAAAAACTCACCCGAATCTGAGATTTCAAAGCTTCTGCTTCTTGCCTGAGTTGTTCTAGCTCACTCATGATGAAATCTTAGTCGAATAAAACACTGCTATATGAAGAAATCGATTGTTACACGACCACAACTGCACGGCGGTTCTCTGTCCAAAAATGGTCTAACACCCGCTCAAACTCTTTCCCAACGAGTCTGGCAGAGTGTTAGGATGTTCGTGATAAACTGCAGTACTCAGTTATCCAAGAGAATAGTATTTTGGGCAGTTTCAACACAGACTTTTCGTTGCATCAACTCAGCCCCTGATATGTGTTAGATTGGGAGTGGTCACCGCTATCTCGCATTGATCACCTTGCAAAGGATTGCCCCCACATCGAAACATACAAGCCCTGGAACCCCCCGCATAACACACGGTCAAAACACTGGCACTATTTCGAAAAATGATAGGGAAGGGAGGGCCGGGGATGACAATTTCTGAACTTTGTACCTACATTTCGAAATTTGGTATTATTTTTGAATATTTTTTTAATTGAATTTTATTGTGTCAGAAAATATTTGAATTCAATTGAATTGGATTTATTTATTTTTCGTGAGATGTACATTTTTATTTCAAGAACTGCATTATTTTAGTAAATGATTTCACAATTTTCAATATTTATTCATTTGAAACTTCAGAAAAAAGAAATAAAATGTAAAAAAATGCTTACTTACAAATATCAAAATTCTAAAACTATCCCCAATTAAACACAAAAGAAAATGTAAAAAGTTATGTAAAAAGTTGAGAAATAAAATGTCTGAAAAAGAAAACAAAAAAGTGAAGAAAATAAAATGGAATTGACCAAACAAAATATAAAATAAAAAAGCCAAGCAAAACATGTCAAAAAACACTTTAAAAAACTTACAAAGTGTAATATTAGTTAATAGTGTAATAAAGCACAGTACATCAAGGAAACATTCAGGATTAACTTTTTTAAGGAGGGGATGCACTATCTTCAGGAGGGGGGTGCATTACCTAGTCAACATAAAATACTTAATAGGATGTCGTAGAAAATATTCAAGGAAAAAAATGCTTGAAATCCTTTTACAGCTTCTGCACCCCTCCACCAGATCTGCCAATGTTTGCTTAACTACACTTTATTGCACTTTGTTACACAAATTATTCAAAAATTAATTAGACTTTCCACAGTGTCAAAAAATCCACAAATCACAACACAGTATTATAAATCAAGTCTCTTTTATTTTATCATCATTGTACATCTTGACAATAATCCAATGCTTTTTACTGTTTACTTAATTTATTCATACATCATTTCCAAACAATGGCTAAAATCTACGATCATCTGTTCCAGAATGCTGACAATGAACAGTTCTGGTATTTCTAGGAAGGTATTTGCTTGTTTCTCTCTCATGAACACTTTACTTGAGTGGATGTCTGAAGTTCTTGCCAGCGTATTTCGCTTCACTTCCAAGTTCCTCTTCAATCCTGTAATAAATAAATGTAATAAAAAATTATTGTATAATAATATATTGGTATGAATGCATAAACAGTTATTTCCAGAATATCAGAATAACCACACTGGTAGTTTTTTTACATGTTTCTAGGTGACATGTGGAGAATGGTGGTACTGTGTCATCAACTTGAAGATTCACCTTTCTGGAGTTCAAAAAGGTACTAAGGTGAAATATTACTCAATTTTAGATATCAAAAGACCCAAAGAGATATTAAAAGACGCAAAAAGACAGCATCCTAAAATAAAATTGTCCCCCAAACCATGCATTCTACAATTTAAAAGATTCCTTCAAGGCCTACAAATCAGTGAGTATTTGTTTAAACTGACTGAAACTCATGAAGTTTTTACATTTGTTTGATCTTGAATGTGATTTGCTTTTTCATTAGATAAACATTTCTAAATTTGGCCTCTGTCCCTTTTTTTAGTTCCCAGAAAGGCGAATTAACTAGAAAAAAAAAAAAAAAAATCAGTGACTAAACATATAAAACACATCAGACCACATTTCACACGGCATGTCAAAATCGAGGAGACTGAGGAAACTAAGGAAACTGAGGAAACTGAGGAAACTGAGGAAACTAAGGAAACTGAGGAAACTGAGGAAACTAAGGAAACTTTTGTATAAATTATGTGATTCATTGGATTAATTACTTGAAAATAAATTAACTTACTTTATATTGTCTACAGTTCGCATTGCCATTGATAAACTTGTTGAATGTTGTTTCGGATTCGACAGTCAGGCGGTACATCAAAATATACATAAACAATGAGTCCTGAGCATCTTTGATAGAGAATTCGAAAAGATAGGCTGTCTTGTACATGCTTTTTGAACTTTCATTTGGACTGATTTAACTCCTATAAACAAAATTGATATTGTAACCGGTCTATCCTCAATCTTGTACAACATACATGTACTGAGCCTTTTTAGTACAGTAAAAAAGTAAAGATTGAAAAACAAACTAAAATAACATCCCGAGCAAATAATGCACCAAAGAGCCAAAGATGAAATAATATCTTCAATAATATTATTTTGTTTTCCAAAGACACGTTTACATTCGTCGCGAACGACTTTGCAGACTGAACCTTCGCGCGAATGCAACTTATAAAAGCTGATTAAAACTTTTTGTACATTTTGACGATTCAGACTGGTTTTCTACTGTTGGTGATTAAGTTGCATTGTTCTTTACGTTTTTATGTTGTTGTTTTTTTTCTAGGTGAGAGCAGTGTTTTTTGTTCTTGTTTTTTTTTCTTTGAATATGGATTGTTGTTCGGTTGCGTGACAGCAGCGTCATCATGAACAATCGACATAGTTTCCTCAATGAAAGCTTAACTCAAAGATTCCATATCTTTAGCAGATGAGTACCTTAAAGCTCCTGACATCTTTCAGTTTTCCGTTTTTGTGGTTATTTCCATAGAAAGTAGCAGATTTCGGACGTTTGCACTCTGAATAAAGTGAGTTGTCTCGAGCGAAATCAAAAAGCTGTTTTTTCTTGTTTTCTATTAGACGGCAGTGAGATTTATTCAGAAAATAGTCTTCTCCACCATCATAGTCCTTATTATGCTTTGTTTGCAATTCGATTTTTCATTTAAACACGTAAACCTGCATTGTGGAGCAGTCTTTTTCGCTCTGGACTAGCAAAGGCGCCAGAAAGTTTGTTGACAGTGCGGCTTGGATCGTTCGCTTCTGATCTTGGACACACCGTTTTCACTCATCCGAATGAGTGAAGAGCTCGAGTTTAATACGGATTTCATTCAATGAAGTATGCTTTCCCTCATTTTTAGTTAAATAATCAATTTATAGGTGTTTCCTTAGTTTCCTCAGTTTCCTCAGTTTCCTTAGTTTCCTTAGTTTCCTCAGTTTCCTTAGTTTCCTCAGTTTCCTCAGTTTCCTCGATTTCGACATGCCGCATTTCACAAGGTACTATTTGCCGCCCCTACTGGCTGAGTAGGAATTCACATTCTGGTGTGAACCAAATCCTCAATATTTCACTATCTCATTTTTACCTGAGAAGTTGGTTGTATTTAGCAAGTCGTTCAGATCTGCATGGAGCACCAGTCTTGATCTGAAAGAGCCAAACAACAGCAATCAGAATCAGCCAGAAAAAAATGATTACAAATTGAAGGTGTTAAGGAATGGAAAAAAAAAAATGGAAAAAGAGACAAAAGAAAGATGGGATAGTAAACAAGGAGATGAAAAAGAAAAGAGAATATTCAGGAAGATAAGGACAGAGAAGTGAGCAAACTGGAAGGGAGAGAATAGACCCAAATAGATAAGTAAAGAAGATAAGAGCATTAAACAGGATGGAAGAGGATAGAAGAGAGGAGAAGAGGAGGGCAAATAGACAAGTAGAGAAGAGCAGCTAGGAGAGAGAATAAAACAAGAAGAAAAAAGGAGCATCTACTTTGAGAGGACCTGTGAAAAGGACGCCTCTCATTTAAAATGATGTTTACAAATGCTATTCACATGATAAACGTGAACAACTAAGTGAAAATACCA
The DNA here is from genome assembly GCA_918843875.1 of Diadumene lineata. Taxonomy (NCBI): domain Eukaryota; kingdom Metazoa; phylum Cnidaria; class Anthozoa; order Actiniaria; family Diadumenidae; genus Diadumene; species Diadumene lineata. The sequence goes on from OU974081.1 coordinate 7,415,608, forward strand.
TGTGTAGATATTTTTATTGCATGGTTATCAAGTAAATGTCATGTGCAAACATCTTGTATTTCACATGTATTTCAAAGGACCTCTAGCTTGCAGAAGCACAGTGCTGCAAGAAGAGGAGAACACAAGAGACGCACCTGTCCGGCACAGAGTCCAACAACAAGATCAGCAATGAAGGTATCTTCTGTTTCACCACTACGATGACTGACCATTACACCCCAGCCATTGGACTGTGCAAGCTTGCAGCTAGAAAGTTTGAAAAATATAATAAGTTTATGGATAGGATTTTATACCTAAAGAATGAACCCAAAAAAAAAATTAAATAAATAAAAAAAAAAAAAATTAACACAGCCAAATGTTGTAGTCAAGAATTTGTCTATTGCTTGATCCTTTAGTATGAAAAAAAAAAAAACTATACTAAAAAACAATCAAACTATGAAGACACATCTGTGTGTTTGGATAAATAGATTGCTGAGTACAATGCACATAGGGTCCGTGCTACAATTTTAGCACAAAATCACAAAATTTGTATTTTCAAGAAGTAATATTTCTCCAATGAAACATTTGACCATACGATGCAATACGATTGACTTTATTTAAAGAGGGTACGTATTTACAAATAAATGTACTCTTCCATACAGCCCTAACAAAAATTACAAAGACAGATACAAAAAAGAGGGGAAAAAATCGGCTAGTTACTAAAAGTTGCTCGAGCTAAAATATCAATAAATTTCCGAGACATCAAAATTGTCATTAGTGTATTTAAAGACGATAAAAATTTTTCTTTGTGATTTTACTATTTACATCAAGGTTAATTTTTTTGCGATGCTGATGTTTAGACAAATAATTCTCTATGTTTTTGTACTGATTTATGTTTGAATTTCATTCTCTTTTCAAATTGACTTGTACTATGCATAAAAATGTAAGGAGTTTTTTTTTGGATTTATCATTTTTAAGGAGTTGTCAAGCATGCTTAAATTTGCTGATTACATTTAAGTAGTTTTCAAGGAGTTTAAGTAGTAGCACCAACCCTGTAATATTTGGTATTTTCAAAAAAAATTCCCACAAAGCCAATGTTAAAACTGTAAGCCTATAAAACTTTCAGATAATGCTCATTCTTTACAGCATTTGATTGTGAAAGTCATGTGACCACTAGGTGTGATCATAATTATGACCACAGAGCATCTTCTTTGTCCCAGTTGAGAGATGTTAAAGAAATTGCAAATTCCTATCAGGCTTTAATTTTTTTAATACATACGCTTGAATAGACTCTGTCACAGAGCCTATTTGGTTGACCTTAAGCAGCAGACAATTGCAAGCCTTCTTATCGATGGCAGTCTTGATCCTAGCAGAACATAAAATTGCTTTAACTTTCAAGTTTATTATTGTTAAATAAATAATATGTATATATAGTAATACACGCACCTGCAGGTAGTCCAGGGATAAGCAATCGGGGATAAACAATCTCATCTGAATTTTTTTTTAAATACTCCTAAAAAATACTGGATGTTTTTCAAAAGGGCATGGTTTTTGCACAAATTTTTCATCGCTAAAAGATACCAAAAACATGCGTTTTAGTTTTTTTAGTTTTAGTTTTTTTATTCAACCCCTAAAAGAGACGAAAAAAATTAGGATGTGGCAAAACTTAAATTTGATATTTGAAACCCTAAAAGAGACCAAATCATTGATTTTTACCCCTAAAAGATACGACAAGCATACCCGATTGTTTATCTCCCCCCCCCCCCTGCGGGACGAAATTTCACAAATATTTTTGCATTAATTGGTTGATTTCAAGGATCTTTTAAAAAAGATAGTGAAAATTAAATATCACATATATTTATGTGTCAATCATATCAGTTCCATGGTTTCTGATCCCCGAGGAAGGCCCCGGTCATTTGACTCCCCCCCCCCCCACCCATCCTCCCATCTGGATCTGCCCTGATATGGTGAATTGAAACTTGGCATTTTTCCTAATTATAGCATGCTCTTTTCATTTCTGGGCCTCATTTTTACAATACTTGATGATTTAATTAGAGAAGATGAGGTCACATGACCTTGTTAGTGCATTTTACAAAATCTGATTTTTACTCATCCTTGCTCAAATCTTTTGTTGTGCAACTTGAAATAATTTTTAATTAGATTCAAAGCAGCAAATATCTGAAATGGGTGTAAGCTTTTCACTATCTTATGAACCATTTTGCACAAGGTTTTCTTATCACTCACCTCTTAGGATTAGTAACAGTCAAGTCGTCTCTACAATAAGATAGAAATTCTATATTATTGGTTGTAGTAAAAATCTTTGGTTGAACCACACACAACAGTGCCAAATATAGTGGGAGTACATAGAATAGTACCCCCAAAATACAAACAATTGCAAAAATAAACTCAAATGTGGGATGTTATTCCTGCAGGTTTGGATTCTTGAGGCAGAAGTAATCACAATATGACAGCCAACACTGAATCGAAATACCATGAGGTTGTGTACTGAAGCAAGATCATAAAAATGAGGCTAGTTGGTCTCTGCATATCAACGGTGTTTTGTGTTGATACTCCTATTGTAGTTAAACTTCAATTAGAATGAATTTTTTTATCGTTTTTCAACAATAAAAACAATGCCCAAAGATGAACTGTTCACCTAGACAAAACTATCAACTATCCTCCTTCTCAAGAACGTCTGCCATTTTCTGATTTGAAGAATTTCAATCCAAAATTGCAATTATATTATATGGTAATGTTTACTCCTCTAATGACATTGATTCTGATACTAATAATATAGAGTAACTATATTTAAAGTAACAATATTTAATGTCAAGAGTCCTTTTAGCCGAAGCTAATCTTCCAGAGAGTCGACGGTGTGCTCATTTTACTCCCCTCTTTCCGTGAATGCTCCGTTTTACGGGTATTTAAAGCTACTACAAGCTACACAGAACAGAAAGAAGTCGTAACAAGGGTGTGGGGTCATCAGGAATCGAACTTGGGACCTCTTGCACAGATGGCTGCGCACTAACCAACTACACAACCCCTGCTCGTAGAGTGCAAATACTGCCTTACCCAACAATCTGTATGGGGACTTTACCAGTGAGGTCACTCCATGCTTCCCAGTGATCTTGATCAAATGCATCCTCAATAGACACAACTGGAAAATGTACACATGAACTCAACACATGGAAGACACAGTTAACATAGATAATTGAAGCGGTCATTCTAGGCTGAAAGACAGGAGCCAGTTGTACTAATGTCGCAGTGACAGAATTTTGTTGCTGCGACTTGCCGCATCAAATCCAGTCTCCTTTTGGTCCCACAAGAAAAATCCCTATCCAGTGGATAAATCTCTATCCAATGGATAAATCCCTATCCAGTGGATAAATCCCTATCCAGTGGATAAATTCTAAAGAAACTCTATGGAGTGGATAACTTTATTCATGCTTCGTACAACCGGTCCCTTTATACATTGAAAAAAAGGTATGAAATGTGTGCACACTGTAAAACATTCCTTCCTACAGACTGAACATTGGACAATTTCATTCAGTTTATATCAACAATAATCATTGTTTAAAATTTTGGAACGATCTAATGAAATTAGAAATGCAACTTCTAAGAAAAAATTTAAATCACTACTTAAAACTCATTACCTCAAACAATATTAGTTTTTCTTGAATTTCTTAAAAATTTCATAACTTGTAGCTTAGTGTTGCAAAATTATGTTTTTTTACTTTAACTTTTTCATTCACATGGGCAACTAATTAGTTTTATTCTATATGTTTTGCCCATTTATCTCCATAAATATTTGAATATACTTTATTGTAGAGTGCACGCACTAAAAGTGTGCAACATAAATACCACTAAATAGTGCTATTTTATGCTAATTCTATTGTTTTCTTTTGTTTAATTAGTGCTATTTACCACTAAATAGTGACAACTGTTGCACACTTTTAGTGCGTGCACTCTACTAATTTGTGTTTTGCAATCTATAAATTACATTGTAAATCTTTTCTTTCTGTAATCTGTAAATTATCGGAGATAAATATAAAATGAGATGAAATATAAAGTGCTGTTAGTTAACAATTTATCTAAATTTTGTATGACATTTACACTATCTGAATTTGAAATGTCTCAACATGAGTGTTAATAATATGCTAATATTTATACCTGGATAATTTTTAATGAAATCCAAATAGATATCTCTCAGTTGATCAGATGTCACCTATAAAAACACAAAAGAATAAAGGAATTGTGTTTTCATATCAACTGTGGGTGGGTAAGTAGCACGAAGCATGGTTAGGCAATATCAAACACTGAGATAAATACACATCCAACTGATACTGGATAACTTAATCTGCTCTTGAAAAGCAGCATAATAGAGTGTTTTCATATAATGAGCTATCTTATGCTAATGAGTTCTAAAAAATGCTAATGAGAATTGCATGCGGGAATGTACGATTTCTTTCACAAAGACAAAGGCAAGTTTGATCAGCTGATTATCGTAACAGTAAACACGATATTGAGCTGATTGAGCTTTCATTTGTCTTTGTGCATCAAAGCTTACATTCCCACGTGCAATGCTCATTAGCAAAGCTCCTTTGGCTCATTAGCATTTTTTAGAACTCATTAACATAAGATAGCTTGGTATGTGAAAACGCTCTAATGTCTGAAATTGTTTCTATAGTCAAGCTACACAAAGCCTGGCCAAAATTATCCATATGATAAAATCTATCCTCTGCATAAAATTTTATTGATTTTGGATACAAAGTCACAGTCCCAACTGTGTCTGCTGAAACAAGAGATGACTGTAGTTAAAACGTACCCATTTGCTTTTATCAGAGTCTTTGTTCTTGAAGTCAAGGTCATATTTGCCATCTTTATGGAACTCTGATAAAACAAAGCGCACATTAGTCATGGAACATGAAACATGAAAGTCTCAGGACTACTACAATTTGCTAGCTGTGTATGGAACAGTGTCCTGTTTATCATACAGTGTGTTACAGTCATAATAATATACTTGCAAAAAATCCTCGATTCTGATTGGTTAAGAGCAGTGCAGTTTAGGCATAACACCATTGCAGCAAGCTGTAACACCAGTGCAGAAAGCTATAATACCAGTGCTTGATTCAAAAGACAAAATACGCCCTAAAACTAAATGGTTTTGGAATGTTTAATTACTATCTAGAGAATAATTTTGATTTTCTAAACATTTCTATTTGCAAAAAATTTTGAAATTTTGCAAAAATACTCAAGAAATTTTCAAAAAACTGAGAGAGATCTGGTTGAAAAGTTTTCAATTTTTTCGCTTTGAAGGTGAGCTGGATGACGACATCATTACACCATCATCGACTTGCGCTCATTCAAATTTGAATCAAAATCTCAACCAAATGGTTTTAAAAATCGACAAAATGGTTGAATTTTTGGCAAGTATATTATTAAAAGGTAATAAGATTTGTATTAATTTGCACTCGTTTTTTTTTTCAGAGAGCCAAATTGCATTCCCCCTACAGGCTCATGCAATTACAAACTCTTTGAAAAACAAACTTGTGCAAATTAATTCCAAATTGAACTTGAAACCATCTTATTACCTAAACAAACACCTCAAGGGAACCCTCAAAAGTTAATTAATGATTTCATTCTTTGAATCTTGATTTGATTATTTGTTTTGTATATTTAATTTTTAAATCAACCGGTCTAACATTCGAGACAAGAAGTAACCGTTTGAGAAAAAACTTTGAAAATCTTCAACTGAAAGATTAAACTGTCTAGAAACTCTCACAGAAGTGCTTCTTGACAAAAGAAAGATGTTATTTGTAGATTTCTTTTTTAAATACGCTTTTTGAATTTTGTAGACTTGTTTTCAAATTTGCTTACTGGAATCGAATAATCAATTCAATATTCGAATAATTAATTCAATAATGAAGTTTTGGTGGATACGCTTGAAGTGTTTTGATTGTAACTAAACGCTCACCAGAAGCAGCGACATCCATTCCAATCTCAATCTTGCCAGTATATCCTGCCTTTTCAATTGCTACTTTCAATAACTCAAGACCTACAAAACACAAGTAATCATGATTACATACATAATTAAGTACACAAATAATATCATTTAAACAAGTTAAATACTGTACTTTGACCTTAAACACAACATTGTCCTGCTGTCCTCACAACATTTTCAAGTTATGTGAACACAAGTAATGATGATTACACATAATTAAGTACATAAATAATATCATTTAAACAAGTTAAATACTGTACTTTGACCTTAAACAAAACATTGTCTTGCTGTCCTCACAACATTTTCAAGTTATGTGAACTTAATTCAACAAAAGGTGGTCAACAATGGAGGACAGGTACCTCACTGTCAGGCCAGCTTTTAAGTGTTATCATAATGCTATATTACATCATGAGCACATGAGCAAACTTGTGAAAGGGACCTAATTGTCCCTTTTTTGGTTAGTGCTTTATGCCGTGTTTACATGGAACTAAGAAGATCCTAGCACTAGGATCATCCTAGTAGAGGAAATACACTGTCTGTACCTTTTTAGTGTAGTTTATAAGCAAGAGGAACAAAGTGAAAAAATAAAGCACAATTACTTACTACAGGAATCCCAAGATAGATATTCCTTGGCCCTAGTGTCCGAAGGTATCTCTACTTTTTGGGTTACATGTGTTCAGCTAGGGTCAGTCACAACCCTAGTGCCGGTACATGGATCTAGGTGATTCTAGTACTAGGAAGATCTTATTTAACACAATGCAATAAAAGTATCAAAAAAGTGATTCACCTTCTAGGAAGAACCTAGTGCTAGGATCTTCCTAGTCTCATGAAAACACCCCCTTTGTATTTCTACTAACCTTCTTTGTTCTCTAGGATGTTTGGTGCAAATCCTCCCTCATCACCAACATTGGTAGCTGTAAAAGAAAACAATCATAGATACAGTCAATCATTGTCTTGGCAGCTGAACAAATGGATGGAGGAATAAATGGAAGGTTGAAAGGAAGAACAAATACATGGATAAAAGGTTGGGGAAATGGTTTTGATCATTAGCAAATTAGTTACAGTAATAAATATGATTTAAGAACTGTATCAAAGCTGAGAATACAGAGATCTAAAACAAAGTGACACAAAATGTCTTTTTAGTGAGAGGATCAAAGAGCTGTGAAGGAGACTGTTCTATTCACTTTTATACTAAGTAGTTCTTATTTATACTTATAGTCAACATTTTATCATTGTTCAGTTATACTGAAATACTAATTGTATTTCTTTGCCAAAGATTGTAATAAAGTATATTATTTAGTGTTGCGTCATCCCTTTCTATGCATTTCGCCTGATGATGACTAGGTGAATGCAGTCGAAACATCGCGTTTTTTACAAGATTAACATCGTGAGACAAATGATAAGTAACTTTTATTTATTTATATGCTTCATCCACGATAAATAACAATCCTTTTCACTCTATATTATTTATTATCTATAATTTTCCCCTTACCATCAATGCCATACTTTTCTTTGACTACTTTCTTCAAGTTCTGGTAGATCTCAGCACCCATTCTCATTGCTTCACGGAACGATGCTGCTCCTGAATACAGATGAAAACAAAACCCTTGAGAAAAACTACACAAAACCCTTGAGAAAAACTACACAAAACCCTTGAGAAAAACTACACAAAACCCTTGAGAAAAACTACTAATGATTACAGTTACAGTCAACATCCTCTCACAAGAACCTACATGTTTCAGTCTCTATGAAACTGTTTAGTGTCTACATGAAGCTCATAGCTCTTTTATGAAGTGGGGATGTTTTTAATCCATGAGGTTCTTTGTCATTTGTGACCCATGAAAAGTGCTGCATCATGATATTTTATGTTTATAAACAATAATTTTGTTTCCAGTAAATTGTTGTACATAGATTGTATTAAAAAAGATTGTATTAATAAATTTGTTATAATAAATAAATGTGTCAACCAATACTACAATATAGTCTTCCATAAAATCTACTGTAATAACGACCAATCCCTGTCTGGTTGGCTTGCATGGTCCACTAACATATAAAGCCTGATTTACATGGTGCGATTTGTTGCATGCGATTTGTAGTATACGACTAGTCGTAACTTCTAAAACTAGTCGCTCGCGCCCTAAAACATGTTTTAGAATGTCCTACGACTAGTTTTAGAACGTTTTGAGCCTCATGACTAGTCGTATACTACAAATCACATGCGACAAATCGTACCATGTAAATCAGCCTTAAAATACTCACCAGTTGGTAGCAACATGAACTCCTGCATGGCCAGTTTGTTGCCTGCATGTGAACCACCATTGATGACGTTGAAGGCTGGTACTGGCAATATGACAGTATTGTTGCCAGCTAGCTCGGCAATGTACTTGTACAATGGGACACCCTGAAATATAACACATGATTATCATAATGATGGTGATGGTGGTTGTCATGATGATGGTAATCATGGCAATGATGATGATAATAACAATGGTGATGACAGCAATGATGATGATGATAATAATGATGGTGATGATAGTGACGATAGCAATGATGATGGTGTTAATAATGATGGTGATGATAGTGATGATAATAATGATGGTGATAGTAATGATGATAGCAATGATGATGGCAATGATGACGGTGATAGTGATGATATCATGGCCTATAAAACAGTAATAATAATTATTGATGTTGGTATGATAGTAATGAAGACAGGTGATGATAACAGTAATAATGATACCACATCCCAACCAGTTCTGTATTGTTGATAATAATAGTATACCTTGTGAGCTGCTCCAGCTTTACAAACAGCAAGTGACACACCAAGGATTGCATTAGCTCCCAATTTGGCTGAAGAACAGAAAAATATATGACTATGTCATTAATATAAACAGAAAAATAAACTTAAAGTTTACCAATAAATAAATAAATATCATCAATATAAATCCCTTGCATGTGACGTCAAAGCAGCCCCATCTGGAAGACAAAACAAAGATTTTTGCTCTCTTGGGAGCTGAAACCCATTGTTTTGTCCTCCAGGTTGAGCTGCATTCCAACGAAGTGCAAGGGATCCATAGAAGGCCAAATTGTATCTTGTTGTATCTATAAGAAGTTTCTGCAAATGATCTTCAGCCAAAATTGATTTAATAGAAACAAAAAGAAACAAAGAACCAGTTTATACGCTCGCTCATGCTCGCTTCGCTGCGGTAGCAAGATCGTGGGGCTTAAAGACAATCCCTCAAGATCATGTGACCAAAATACAATCCCACAAAGAAACTCGCAAAGGATCCTGGAGGGCTCAAAATTTTGATTTCAGCTCCCTAACTACTCAATTATAATGCTGCCTTGCTACGCTCGCTCAGGCTCGCTTCGCTGCGGCAGCAATAACCACAAAAATATGACAAACGATCAAGTTTCATACCTTTATTTTCAGTGCCATCCATCTGGAGCATCAGATTATCAATGCCTGTTTGATCCGTCACATCAACTTTCTTTGAAAAATACAAAATTTGAGCATTAAGACTAATCAAAGCATGTAATACAGGAAAAGTGAGACAAAGTATCATAAGAGTACATATATTAACATTATAGTTATGTAATTAGTATGTATTAATGTAGACATATCTCCAAGAATGGTTGTGACCTGTGTTATCTGTTCTTCTTTTACATCCCCTGTTACAAGTTAACCCTTTCGCTCCTGGAGATTTTTGGTGTTTTTAGGCGTTTTTTGACACGTACAAACTTTTAGCTCGTCCAGAGCAGTTTGTTTTTGGCTTCGATCAAGATTCCTGTGTTTTTGTGTTACCGGGGAGGCATGAAGCTGGCAAACAGGTTTAACACGTTTGAAACAGGTTTTCAGTCTAATCAGAACTTTGACGAAGTCGCATCATTCGTGATTTCGTCGTTGTTTTTTGCTATTATTTTGCCTCTAAAGGCTTCTGGAAAAGCATCATTAAGCTTTCTAGTTGTGATGAGTCTACTGTTTGAAAGAAATCAAGCAGGTGAGATGATTTCCAGTGAAAATTCGTGTTTTTTTCGCACTCGTGAATTTTGGTGACCGTTGAAGAAATCATCACTTCAAGACTGTTTTAGAGGCAAATTCTCGGACTGCCCCGGCTATTTTTGCAAGTTGTGGTGATAGAAGAACACAACAAGCCTGAAATTTCGGCAGAATTCCGAGGTAGCGTTAGACTTATAAAAAAAACTTAAAATGGCAGGATGCTATGTCGGCTGCCGAAAATCTTGTTGATTTCCCAGAATGCATTGCAGTGGTATTTTTGTCGAAACATGTGTAGTTCGAAATAGGCATGTTCGTAGGGATTTAGCGCTGTAAGTAGAATGAAATAAAACTTGCAAAACTCGCATAAGCTTAGTAGAAGGCTGAATTTTCTCAGGATATTAAACCTTTTGCTTGAAGGCAAAGTTTTTAGCCAAAAAAATCGACCTGCAAAATGTGTGATTTTCAACATCTGAAAATAGCGAAAAAACATGATTTTCCTGCTTTTTAAAGTTTGAACTGTATGTTTTTGCCCAAATTGCCAGTTTCTTCAACCTGAATGGTACTTAACAGTTAGCCACATTCCTAGTGTTTGCTTTGAATGGTGATTTATGGCATGAATGACTTAATTCAGGAAGATATGATTTTTTAAAGCAAGGTAGTTGTCTACGGCCGGTTTTGGCCGGCACAGGAGTGAAAGGGTTAAGATGGGACTTCCAATTTATTACTCTTATCCGAAAAGACTCAAAGCCTAACAATTTGAGAACATTCTCCTCAATAATTATCTAAGACCCTGCACAGTGGTCTGGCTGAGGATTCAAGCCCGCAGCCTCTCGGATGACAGACCAATGCTTTACCAACTGGCCTAACCCGTCCATCAGTTCCCAGGGTGACCACTATAGCAGTAGTAGGACTGGAATCATGTTAACATTTTTAGCCAACCTCTACACTAACCTGGATAATTTTGAAAACTCAACTTTATTTATCCGGTTAGGCCTTCTGTCCACACTAAAACACATGAATCCGAAACAATTTTATACTAATTCTAGTATAACGAGCAATTTTTGTCATGGTATCGGAACAAACGTTGCGTTTTCAAATTTATCCAGCATAGTGTAGCCAGGGTCTTACTTACCTTTTCAATCAAGGCTGGTCCAATTATTGTATTGACATTTCCTACTGCCTTGGACACACCTAACAGGTAAAAAAATGCCGATAATAGCAATAAGTGAATAATGATTATGTGGACTTGTAGTTGAAGTGTACAGGATTTGGCCAAAGCAGAAATCTGTAATTCTTCATTAATTTTAATTGAAACTTCAAAACAAGTGTGCAAATGCTTTAAAACAACTTATGCTTTAGGGGCTGTTTATATGGAGTGCACTAGCCTGTTAAACTGGGCTGGCTTGCTCCATATGAGAAATCCTTAGAGTCCTGCAGGGGCCCAGTTCTTCAAAGGTAGATATTAAGTTTTATTAATTCATGTTAACCCAGGATTAACCCAAATCAAGCACTGAATGCCACACTGCAGTGTAAAATAATGACTGCCACAAGTTAACAGTGAAAGAACTTCCCCACGAACATCAAATTTTTCAAATGCGTGGCAGTTTACAAGTCCTTGCATGGGCTATTGCCACCATACTTATCAAATATATTTTGTAAGAACTCTCAGATTCATAACTACAATACACGCAATAAGGACAACATCCACCTTGTAAATATTAATATTAAATCAGGTGAGCAATCTTTCCGCTATTCATCAGCCAAATTATTCAATAATCTTCCAGATTGTTAAAAACGCAGCACATTTAAAGACATTTAAATCCAATTTCTGGGGCAATTTAGCACTAAATTAGCTTTAGAAAATATTTAATATAATGGTACTTCTAACCTAATAATTCATCATTTTAAATTATATTTATTTATTTATTTATTTATTTGTTTATTTATTTATTTATTGTATACAATAGGTTTGTAGAGTCTCTGTAATTCAACTAATCATTTATTATTTGTTATACAGTGTAGCACAGCATCTTTGTAAACCAGTATTATACTGAAAGATTTCTGTGAATAATAAAGTTTATTATTATTATTATTGAACATCGAGAAAAGCTCACATTCAGGCTCTGAAAATTCTGGAGCTTTTGAAAAGTGAAAAAAAAAATGTGAAAAAAATAATGATAATAATGATTAAATGATAATAATAATTTATGGAAAGGGTTGGAGCATTCTAACACATCTGGTGTCAATTTTCTTTATTTCTGAGTTGAGTAGTGTTCTGTGATATCAGTTTTTCTCTATTGCACATTTAAAGAAAGCAAAACAAATCTGGGATGGTGGAACAGTCTAATTTCTTACCCACCCTCCCCAATCCTTTTATTTATCTCCAAAAAAATAATATTATTAATCAATATCAGGAAATTACCTTTTCCTAAGTATTTGCTGGCATCTTTGTCTCTTAGTTCCAGTGCTTCATAAATACCAGTCGAGGCTCCAGATGGAACAGCAGCACGGAACATTCCTATGGTATAAAACATCAGACTGTCACAATAGCACTTCGCACAGTTACTAAAAATAGAATCAGCGAGGTTACCCCCTGCGGTGACTCAGACAAACATTAGCAATGCGTATAAGACAATGACTGGGTGAGAGTCGTAATCATCGCGAATTTATTGATTTTTTGCTTGATCCATTTCCCAAAAACATTTCTAATTTAGTTTGAGATGGTCAGTACAAAGTATTGTTGCTGGGGAACATGTTATAGTGACTCAAGGTACCCTGAACGATTAGCAAAGTCGCTAAAAGAATTGAATGCCGTGGGAAAGAAACACCCCTCGCGAAGCCGTCTCAAGGGATCGAGAAGTGTTAATGTTGGATAAATACTTGTTCAAGGAAGGGATTAAATGTCTCGAGAATTACGAAAAACATTTATATTTGTGTCCTGCGCTAGTGGGTTGGACAGAAAGGCCCAGCAGCCGTGCATATCGATCCGTTGAAAGCAAACCTAACGGCAACGCAGTACAAGAAGGCGAAAGCACTTAAAAGAAAGGCGAAGAAGGCAAGAGTTTCTTCGCCTTAAAAAGCTACGATGCATATTGGGAGTGACCTGAGAACGGAAATAAAAGACAAAGAAGAAGTTCGTGATTGCTAGTCAGCCCATTATTTCAGAAAAACAAGAATATATTTGCATACAAGGCACTGGTCGAATGGTTTATACGGACGACGATATCACAACGGCGAAATACTTAATGTATGAATAATAGCATCCATAATGTCGTGAAGAACATTTCACTATACGTTTAAATACTTATATATAGTCTCATTATTGATTATATTCAAGACTATTGTTATATCTAGCAAATTTAGACGTACTCTGCAGTGGCTCTGCACGCAGAGTAATTTAGACGTGTTGTTTGTATAGAAATTTATCACACAACGCAATGTATTGTACATCATGTCCTCAAAACCAAACGTTTCTACGTTCTCACATGTAAAGTTGAGTCGAGGATTTTACCAAATAAAAAAGTTAAAAGTAATTAAATCGACGAGGGTGATTTTGAATGTGCGAAACTCAGAGTTAGTGAAACAGTTCACTGGTCGCAACAATGAACATTTTGAGTTACTGTTTAATCATTTTTTAAATGTTTGTCCATTCAATGAAGTAGCATCAATTGGAATCCAAATGAAACCATCCGATTGTCCAAAGTGTAGCAGCAGACAATAACAGATCGAGAGAACTGTATATTACGCTTTTATGCAGTTTTTGACTCGTGTAAGGAGGTCATTTCACTCAGACCGCTTTACTTCATTCCCCGACACTTTACCATCGTTTTAACTGATGTAAAGTATAATTGGTCGGTTCTTGATCGAAAAGAGAACGAGGTAAACTATTATCTTCAGTTAGAACTGTTAATCGTACAGTAGCAGTACTTTTAAGGGAGTCTATAGTTGTTATTATTTTAAAGACTTGATATGCGCTTGAGCCGTGTTTGTCTGAGTCATACTAGCGTGACCAAATCTGTGACGTCATCTGTGCGGAGCGCTATTAAAACAGCTTCTCTATATAACAGGGATTTTTTTCCGGGTTTTCTGTTTTGTTTTGTTTTTGTTGCTCTCATAGAAATTGAACTGGATAGAGTGGTGTGTAATTAATCAATATTTGTCGAAGCAACATGTCATGATCTTCCGGGTGGAAGTAGTCCCTTGAAGGACTGTTTGGTGTGACTGACGTTTCGACTGCCTGTGCAGTAGTCATCATCAGAGTCAGTGAACCTCTTTGTCAGAAAGGGTGTTATTTATACAGCTAGTTGCATAATTACTAGATGTTACATAATTAGCGGTGTTAGTGGGATCAATTAGCTACACGATCATAGCTGCAGTGGCTGCAGAGTACATTGAGTGTAGGGGTTGTGAGTAAAAATGTGCCTTTATTTCATGCCAAGCATTTGAAAAAAAATAAATAAAAAAACTGAAATTCTTAATATGCCATCATTGTATTTTTTTTCTGTTCACAGCATATTAGGTGCCTTTCTGTGCCATGGGCTGAAACAACCAGAGTTCCATAGGAAAATAAAGATCGAGATAGAGTCTTAAAAAAATGACATATACAAAATACTCTAAAACCCAAGAGGAATAACGTTTTCAATGCTTTGTATGAACACTTGGCTACCCAAACTTATGATAATTCCCAGGTGGGGTGGTGCTCTTTGTGCTAACCTTTAGCTGTAGTGACTTCAACCTCCACAGTGGGGTTACCACGGCTGTCAAATATCTCTCTAGCATGAACCTTGGTTATATTTGCCATTATATTACCTGGTGAGTGAATATACATTTCAGATTAATACTCTTACAAGTGATTTAGTTTGAATTCAATAGAATGGCGTAGTTCCAGAAAATAATATTCATACCCCCATGACAAAAAAATGTTTTTTTTCTGAAACCTGCTGAAATGTCTTAACTATGGCTTCATTTATGATGTAGAGTGCAAGTTAGGTGGTTTAATGTTTGAACTCAAAATGAGCCTAACAGTTCTTCATTATATAATAAACTATATTATCACTTTAAAAAGTATTGTTGGTCTCTAATAGGATATTGATGCTATATAAAATATCATTATTATTATGAGCTACAAGTGAGCTGTTTTAAACATCATACAGATCTGACACAAATGTTGATTATTCTTTATCAAGTGTCTACATTAATACTGCCATTCTAGATTTACAATGAAATTAGATGTAATATGGCTAAGATATTTCAAGCTAAACATTGTGCAAATTGTGAGGAATTTTGTATCAGTATTTACAGATGCCTTCACAGCAGTGATTTTGCATTGTTCCCATCTTGTTCTAGATCACGCATTATTAATGAATTTGATATTAAAATAATAATTATTATCATTGATTGGTATCACAGATTTAAATGTGTTATACAGTAGCAGTAGTTTTGCATATTTTATAAAATTCATGAGAATTAATGAACCCAGAACAATAGAAAATCACTTCCGTGAAGGTATCTGTATATTTGATACAGAAATCATCTTGTTTTGCATAAGGTTTAGCTAATTGAAATATCTCCGTCAAATTAAATCTAATTTCAAAAATATTAATCTAGAATAGCAGCATTAATCTAGACATTTTAAAAGTAATATACAATATTTGCGTCCAGTCTGTATGGAATATAAAATGTCTCACGTTTGGCTCAACATTGTATATACCAAACAGATCGGCTGCTCATATTGTATATATTACATAAAACTACTGGTAGGTCCCCTTGCAATGAAATCAAACTCTAATAATTGCCATGATGGACTATGACATCACATAAAAACAATCTATTGTTTATACACAGAATTAAACAGTTATCAAATGGACAGAATATTATGTGGTACACATTTACACATATTATATGTAATCTCCCAAGATTAGCATCAGAGAATTTATATGTTAAAATAAAAAAAATATTATATCCAAAAAAACAGGCCATTTGATAATAAATATTATTGTTTGTTAAATTTCCTATTAGATTTGGCAATTCTATTCCTCTCTTAAACAAACTGTGATGTCATAGTGTAACAGTGCAGTTAGCAAAGTAAAAGTATATGGATCACTTTGTGTGAAGTTAGACTGGTTTACCAATCTTCTAAAACACAAGGCAGCATGGGTGCATGGCCTAGAGGTGAGAGAACTGGCCCAATCAGGACACCCCCATTCAATGAAAGTTGTATTCTGATTGGATAAGATTTTAAATATCCCAATCCTGATCAGTGACTGTTATTACATGGGCTTCCTGTGGAAGACCATGTCTAGGATTACCCGTGTTTTGAATTTTACGCTTCAAATAGGAAATTTGCGCGAGGACTGGGAACGGTTGCCAACGGTTACGGTCACACTCTAAACAAATGACAACGACAACACAATTGACAAAACTAAAACAACTGACTCCATATATGCTGAAATGAAGAAATCAGATGTACCTGAAGTCAAGAAAAAGCCAGCAACTTACCAAGAAGATCGCTCGATCGTGATAGACAAGAAAGCCGCCATGTTGGATAGTTTGTCAACGCGAAGGAGTCAATTACAAATGATTTTCTTAAGTCAATACTTTAAAATATTCCTTGCAGTAAGTTTTTTTGGGGTTGTATTTCCTTTAATAGTATTTATTGCTTTTGAACACGATGTAGTAAGGTTTTTATAACCTTTGTTAGCTTTGCTTTCTATGTGGAACCAATACAAAACAATATAATTGGCATGAAATAGTTGTATGTACTGTTTTATAGTGGTGTTTGTTATTGTTTGAAAATTTCATTAAAATACTTTCTATTTGACTTGTAGTACTGAATTATTATTGGGATTATAAAAGATGAAGAATCATATAAAATAGTTTCTTTCAAACAATGTATTGTTTATAAGAATAAATTGCACATTTAGATGGAAATCGAATGAAAAATATAAATGACTTCAAAACAATTTGGGGGGGGGGGGGGTGAAAGTTATAAAAAAGTATTGAAAATAATGCAAAATTTACTGGGGCTGCAAATCTTGCGGTTTTGCTACTAAGGAAAGAAAAATTTAGAGCATTTAATAATTTATCTTTGTGCATGTTTTTTTCCCTCATCTTTTGTAAAAATTAGTAGAAATAAGATACAAAAGTCACATTCAAAAAGACTCCTTCGTGATTGCTTGCTCCATTTTGTAGCTGTTTATATCGAACAATGTGTGATAACTTTGATATTCCGATAAAACATCACAATCAGTTTAGTCTTTCGACAGATTTTAGTCTCATTATTTTTCATTTGGCGCCATCAGTTTTTAACGGTAATCTACACATGCAAATATTTGGGAAGCCCATGTAAGCAATCTTAGATCGTCTAGTTAAGATCTTAATGATCTTAATCAGATTTAAATGGAACCCTGTCATCATAGTCTGCATCTAATATCTCTTCCTAAAACCAAGTCTCTAATTTCCTAAATTCTCAACACATGCTGTTTTTCTAACTCTGGAAAGAGTATGACATTTTTTATCACAAAGACATTGCAAAAATCTGATACAAATATCCATTCACCTTTCTGCGCTCCTGCAACAGTTGCCAGCCGACAGGACAAAATACTAAACCTTGTTGAGAGCCAAAACCTTTGCAATGTGTGGGTTGTCAAGGGTCGTATTACTTGAGCCAAGAGGACCATACCTTATTCCATCCCAGAATCCTTATGGTTCACTTAGAGGTATTTATAGGTCTAAAGGTTTATTAAAAAGGTTTGTTTAAATTATGTTACATGGGGTTAGATTATTTAATGCATGGGTATGCTTACAAATGACAAGGTGAAACTTTACAGTTAATAATGAATATTGCACCCACACAATCCCATTACTCCTTTATGTAGCTTTGATATACTTATATGAACACAGTCTGACTTTATTCATGGTAAACGTATGGTGCTACAATGCAAGACAAAACTACTTGTTACACAGTTAATTTATTTGCACAATTTTTAGTGATTATTTGAGTGTATAAATTCTAGTATATTCCTAAGTAGATCCCCTCCCCTGGGTTCAGTGTCGATGTAAGACATATTGTTCCAGCTAGTATGTGAACGAAAAAGAACATTAATACAGAGGGTAGAAGATGAACTGCAACATGTTAGAGACGGCTAAATCCAACAACTGGTTTGTCCATGATTGTAGCTGTACATTCTGACGAAGAGGGCAGCTAATATTTACTATTTTATAACTTGTCAAAATTTATTAATCATACTGATTCAAATCTATAAACTTTATTTCTCACACACTTTCTTTACATAATTCGCACAGGCTGGTAGAGGGTTATTTCAAGAAACAAGAAATGGCTACTCTTGTGAAACATGATTTAAGTTACTCCTAATCAAACATGATCAACAAAATTTAGTATCCCAGATTTGAGATTTTTGCACCTGAGTCCAATAAATGGGATTTGGTCTGTATCACTTTGAGGCCACTTTTCTTTTGAAGTTTCTGGATATAATTTCACAATGTTGTCAAAACACACTATGAAATTATATCATAAGTTGTACAGCAAATACCTCAACTATAGATTCCTTGCAGTTTGTTGGAATGCAGCTCAAACTGGAGGACAAAACAATGGATTCCTGCTCCCAAGAGAAGAAAAAATATTTTGTTTTGTCCTACAGATAGGGCTGCTTTGATGTCACATGCAAGAGATCTGTATACATTGCAAAGTCTTCATGCACTGTACGTTTTGTTTTGCGAAATGTGAATTTGCTGGTTGTAAAATGTGAAATCACCTATTTTTGGCCTGAAAACAACATCTGCATCCCACCCACCCCCCCCCCCCCCAACCTTTTTTTTATTTCTATGTGGAAGGGATTCTGCACACAAGACTTATAAAGAATGCTCAATTACATGTTAAACGCAAATATTGTAATTGTGATCAATTGAATTGTAGTTTAGTATTTTGTGCATTTTTTTTTTTTTTTTTTTTTTTTTTTTTTTGTTGCCATTTTTACAACTGAAGTCGAATTTCCTGGATTTGAAAATTGAAATTTTGTTATTGTTTTTTAAAAAAATATTAAATACATATACATTACTGTCCTAATTATAAACAAAAGAATGCTTATTTTCAGACTGTTTTTTTGACGCCCAAATCTGTCAAAATGTCACACTAGCAAAACTGAACAAACACCACTCTGAAAGACTCGAGGTCAAAGGATTTAAAAATTCTCATCACCGCCAGCACAGATTTCCAATTTATTCGCAATACTATGGCTAAATCCTGTACAAATCGTAACTGGGAATCACTCTGCATTGAGAAAATTTCGTCTCTTGGGATTTATGAATAAAATAAATAAATAAAGAATTCTGATTTCTGAGAGATGAATAAGAACAGCCACGTTGAACATTTTCTCGTGCACTTCTAAAAAATCATTTGAGTTTTTCACAAAAATGGAATAAAAACATACAAGGATTGCAAGTAGTGTGCAAAATCATGAAGCATCATGCCCCTGGGAGTGAGTTCAAACAATAACAGCTGGGGTAAAGAACGGAGAAGGCATTTTGCTGTCGAAATTTCACTTTGAAATTTGCATGACCCCTGGCTCTTTTGGGAAGATTGACATCGTACGAAAATCGTTTTTTCCCCATTTTGTGATGAGTAATGTTGATTTAAATATGCACAAGTTGCGTTTATGTTGTTTGCCCCTTACCTTGAAGAGCTGAGGAATGGACAAACTTGGAGAAATGCAGCAAAAACCGACCGGTAGACCTACAGATCCTCCGCTTGTAAAGTAAAATGTGTAGTCTGTCACGACCCAGATAAAGATAGAACAAGACTTGCGATTGGTTCGCAGTTGCTAATAATTCAGCCTCAGATCATTTTGAAAACGCTGATTTGATTGGTTGAAGGGTAAACCATCAGATGGTGTCCAAATATGGAATAGCATGAGCCAATTGGATTTCCTTTTATATTGAACAAATATTTTTGAGGAAAGTTTAATTTTATTCAGATTCCCTTGAGTATTTATCAAAGATATCAATAAGGAAAATTGAGACCTTTCAAATGGAGGAATGTTGTTTGTGATCAATTAAAATGATATGGCTAAATTGATCTAAAACATGTAGAATTTTATCAAGGAATTTGATTGGTTGATTTTGCACTCGTTGCCGTCTGCACAGTTCACCCAATCAGAAGCCCGTTTGTGTCAAATATTCCCAAGCGCCTTTGCGCTGTGACATCTTGAAGAAGAAAGAAGAGTACTTTTATATTCAAGTTTTACCGATTTGAACCAAGTTTTAAACCATGTTTTACTGTTAATGAACAAATATTTTGGATCGCTAGAGAGCTGAGTAGTCAGTACTGACTGTAATTTAATTATCTGGTGAAAATGGTGCGAGAAACGAGACATTTGTGGGTTGGAAACCTGCCTGAGAATATTCGTGAAGAAGAAATTGTTAAACATTTTACAAGGTAAACTATCTATGTACGCGGACCGTAATTGCCTTGAAAGCATACGTCATTCCAAAGTTACTGCTTCAACTGTTGAGTTATAGGCTTTTGAGCGTTGTTTCGTGGAGTGAACAAGACGCCGTTGAACTGAACTGTGTAGTGTTACTGGTGCGCGGCTCATCAGTCGATCGCTTTGACTTTGTTTAACGTTACGATTTTCTTGCTATTAGTTTTCATCCGCCAAAACCAACACATCCTACTGTATACAACCGCTGTTTAGTACTCTAAGTAATAATTAATCACTTTATTTATTTCACTGCTTTTCATACAAATCGCTGGATTAGTTATATTTTTGGCGGTCACGATAATTTCATGTTTCAAAATGGAACCCACGACATTTCTGAGAAAAAGAGTAGCTTGTTGTTTTTTCTTGACTGCGCTTTTAGGTTTTTACTGTTGAAAGTAGGTCTTCACAACACTCCCTAGTGTAGTACGAACAGCTGTCTGCTATGTAAATTCAAAACACTTCGTACTTGAGTCTCATTGTAACTGTCGTTTGATCGTTTGTCTTTTTCAGGTATGGACGAGTCGAAAGCGTGAAAATTTTACCAAAAAGAAGCTCGGAAGGCGGTCGTGCTTCATTCGTAGACTTTGTCGATATTCGTAGTGCTACTAAAGCACATGAATCTTCAAATCGTATCGGTGATCGTGAGCTAAGAACAGACTACAACGAGCCTTCAAGTACAAATCAGACAGCTATCACAACTCGTGTTCTTGATCCGACCGCGCCAAGGCCTGTCAGTGGACCCCCACCATCACCCCCTCGGGGTAGAAGATATGAACGTAGGGGAGAGGGGTAAGTTGTTTTGTGAGGATAGTATTTGTGATAATTTGTTTATCTATAGTGTATGGAGTTGTTGAAAGTAATAAAAAATATCTATGGCAATGGTAATATTCTTTGTGATTGCAAGTCATGCTTCGGTTTCTAAGAGTTTGCATTTGTGCATATTTTGTAACATCGAAACTATCAAGAAGTAAATGGTATATGCTCCAAATATTTCAACCGTTGCTATTTACATCACAAAATGGATGTGCTATACTTCGAGCACCATTTAATTCATCACAGTTTGTGAATATGGAGGAGCCTCTTGTCATCATCAATTCCATTTGGATACTTTTTGGCCATTTTTGTGTAGTGTTATGTTGAAACCAATCTACGAACAGCTCTGGCATTTATGGAACTTTACTGTACATTGATATGTAACTGGAATTTACATTGTGGTTCTATACACATTTATTGGGTGTATTGGATATGGAATATCACTCTTGTGATGGAAAATCTACATAAATGGGCTCTGGGAATTATTTATCTTCAATTTCGAAGTTAGATTACATTTGGATGAAGATTAATCAAACTACACAATGTGTCATGGACATAAGCAACAGCTGTTTTACATCACTGAAATATTCTACTCTTGTCATCTACTACTTTGGTCAACTCAAATATTATCTACAACTGCATATTTTGTGAATTGAAAGTCTACATTTTCAACAACAAAGGTTCAAACAGAGGACTTAATTATTTGCAGCCCAGCATACAGAATTGGCATGGCAGCTGTCTCTCAGCATTATGACTGGCATTTTTCAGTAATGTGTGGGAATATTAAATGTCACATTCAGCAATCTTTACCAAGTGGAAAGTTTTTCTGCAACTGTGTGTACAAATTAATTGTGTTAACTTGATGAAAAGGATGTTTCTTGTGTCTCTGCATCATCTTCACAGTGATTTGATAGTGGTGTTTAGCAGTTTTCTATATTGCAAAGAATGATTTTTGATAGATATTGTTGATGCACCAAACTTCAGATGACCTGCACATTAAAGTACAGCTTCAACTTGGGCAAAGTGCACCATTTGTGTCATTCCATTCATTTGTTCCAGCTCCTGTTTGTTGCTTTGCAACTTGAAGTGTTTGTTACCTAAGATAACAAATAGCCACTAAACTAAACATCCAGATGGATACCGTCACATAGGATTGTCACTAAGAAAAATGCCTAGAAAGAATTGTTTTCAATAAATTGTTTACATCAGTTGATGTTCTTCTTGTGCTCAAAAAAGAGTCATCAATCCTTTATTGGAGTAAAATTTACTGTGTAATTACAAGTACAAACAAGTTGTCACTTTGCAGTTTTGTGGTAATTTTGCACCTGATTGTTCTGAGTGATCCATTCTAAACAGAAAAATTGTAAAAATTTACCACATTGTTGCTTGATTTTGAAAGCGTCACCGAAGCTTCATTGGCGGAATTGCTTTACTGCTTTAACATCCAGTATTCATCATGGAATGTCTCTCAAAGGGTAACTTTAGTTCTTTCATAAAGATTGGGTTTTCAATAACTTACATAACTAGACTCCTGAGTTTGGACAGGAGTGCATCGTTTTGTTAAGAAGCTGTCTGGAAGTGCATTTCCCACCATTTACATTTACAGAGTTCACATACTGTGCTAGTGTTTGTTTTGGATGTCAACATCTTCATTGTACTTGGAAAAATGTGTGGCAATATTCAAAATCTGTAGAGAATGGAATCATGACATCAGGGATGTTTGGAGAACTACTCTTACTGGAGATGTCTTGGAAGACTTTGTGGCACAATGCTGATCATATATCTACAACTGATGTATTTTATCTGGGCAGCTTAAAGCAATGTGATGATTTTTAAAGAAGGCTGGATGAAATCTGTGACATGACTTGGTTATGAATTGATTTAAGCTTCTACAATGTTTATCTGGTAAAATGAAATGGAAAGTGTATAATGAATTTGAACGAACCAAGGATTAAGTCTGAGAGGAAACCTATGGAAGAGAGTTGTGTTACGGACTATCATGAAGTCAAAGATGCTATTGAGGGAGATGACAGAGGTTTTATTTTCAAAAGATTTTTTATGGAAGTTGCTTGAACAGCTTTGGATAAAGTTATATCATAAAGTGTCACCTGGAAATTAAGGGCTAATTTGGAAACATATACCTTGTGGAGTTATTTGATGAGAAAAAAGTGTGCTTACCTGTAGATTTAACTCATATTAAGTGGATCCATCTTTTGTGTCTGGGTTTTGATATGGTTGTGTCGACAAATCTCAGAAACCAAATTGTTGTGGATTAGTGTTAAGAAACAAGTGAATTTAGAGCTATATTTTGCTGTCTAAGGATTGTAAATGTTTCTAAAATGTGGATTAATGTGGAGTGTGATGAAAAAGGGCTTTTAGGGTTCCCACTCAGGTTAGTAGCCTTGATTACATTGGCAGGGTTTATACATCAACAATACAATACTATTTTATTTATTTGTTTCATTATTTATCTATATTGTAATATTCCTTTTTCTGTGTTTACGTCATCAGCACTTTATGAAATAATTCTGTTTGTAAGAATTATTGAAAAGGAAATAATTACTATTTTTTTGTATTATTGTTGTCTCCCTGTTTGGAAACAGGCAGTTTTTTATTACCTACTAGCTAAGGATTATTGAATGGTCATTACCAGTATATAAAACAATTTAATTTTACCATTTTTAAAACTTTGAGTTTCAAACATACTCTACAATATCAAAGACCATGTGCCTCTTTCAGTATGAACTTAAAGATTAACTGTGAATTGAATGGTCAAAATGTTTATAAACCTGAATGACCTGCCAGCAACAAGTTCCTGAGTATCAAGTCTAGTTTCTCAACTGAGCAAAATAGCGTATTCAGCAGGCATATCTCATGGAAAGTTATAGTTGGACCACGAAATCTTGATTCACTTCTGTATATGAAGCCTTTGTTTTAACACTTTTAGTAGCCTAGCTTTTTGAGATATTCTCTCTTCATATTAATTTAAATAAAATAGTTATTTATGTTAATAGCTCATTTCTTTATTAATTATTCAATTATCATAAGTCTGATGGCAGTTGTTTTGTAAACTTTAGTATACTTCCACTATACTACAACAATACTAATATTATTTCTTGACATATCTAGGATGTCTGAAGGTCGATACGGTAACCGTCCTTACGCCTATGAGGGCTACAGTGATGAGGAAAGTGGTGTCAGAGATAGAGGTAGCAGTGGAGGACGATATCCTGCTGGGAGTTCAAAGGGTTACACTCGCAGTGGTGAAGTTACCAGCACTGGACATAAACACTCTTCTGGAAAATATGGTATGTCTCACATTGAGGACACCTTAATCGTGAACACTTTGTACTTTATTATTACTTTTTTAACATGCATCCTTTTAGTGAATTGATTAGAAATAAGTTTTACTTTGATCACTTGGTGTATTTGAGGTCAATACTACTTTTTTATCATTCATTCTTTTCTTATCTCAAATATAATGTCTCGGTATTTCATTACACAGAATCATACAACAGTCGAGATGGCAGCCCAGAATCCAGCGATAGTGAAAGTGAAAGCAGTGATGATCAAAGCCATGGTCAGTCTGACAGCTCATCAAGTGAAAGCAGTAGTGAACAAGAGAGTGATGCTGAAAGCAGAAGTGCCTCACCAGCCGGATCACAAGTATCCAAGCCAAGCAAGAGCTATTCACTGTGTGTCAAGAATTTGTCAACAAGATCAAGCAGTATGTAGAAAATACTAGATCTCACAAGAATGTACACCACATTAGTGTGAAACAATTCTCAACTATTTAGTCAGGTTTCTTTATCTTTTTGAATAAGTGTTTGAGTAATTGAAGAAGGCGTCTGTGTCTCAAACATTTTCTTGGGGGCATATTTATTAAGTAAGAAACAAAATAACCAGTGGTAAGAGGTAAAATAGGTGGCGCTATACCTATGAATGCATACACTGTTTAGTGATTGATAAGATTTACTTATACACTAACTACTAACTAAAGAATTGAACTAAAAGCTGCCTTTATTTTTACCTCCACAATCTCTTATTTAGTGGATAACTAAATCCTTTTTAGCACTGGTTAGTTTAGAATTGTATTATGCTAATGTGGCATTCACTCTAATTGTTACTATGATATTGTTGATAAAAGGTTCAAAATAAAGTCTGGATACAGGTGAATATGACCTGTCAAATACAATACAACACAACGTCAGTATCACTATCTTCACTAAATGCTGTTCAGCTTATCATCACATTTTACAACTTTGTTTCAAATACAATTCTGACCGTTCGTTGCCTATTTTTGAAGTTTTTCTTATAAAAACAATGTGAATTTCAAAACCATAATAAATCTAGTATTTATGGTAGTATACTGTGTCTTTGTTCAATTTTTAATTTTCACACAAAAGTCATTATGTCCGGATTAAAAATAGCCTTCAATATTTCCCATTTCATTCCAGATAACAGCATCAAAGAGGGTCTGTATCACGAGTTCAAGAAACATGGAGAAGTAACTAGAATACACATCCAAGGACAAGGAAGCAATAGATGGGCTATCATTTGCTTTAGAAGGTGTGGACATCGTTTGTATTGTCTTTGATCAAGTTTTCTGGAACATGATCTCATGTTCTATTGTAAAAAGAAAATTGACAATCAGTTTTGACAATCACACTCACCTTGGATTGGTATATTGTATTTTTATCTTTTTATGTATGTATTTTTTGAATGCCTTCTTGTGCAATGTAGACAACTCAATTTAAAACTATATTATTTCAACTTATCAATAGTATTGTAATTTCTATGTAAATAAGTAATCGAGTACCAGTGTTAAGTTGATCTCTTTTCCAGCACTAGAATCTTTGATCAAGTCTTAGTGTTCTGTTCTGACATAGTTGTGATCAAGGGTTCTAATTAGCTATTGGTGTTAATCAATTGTTTTTTTTTGTGTGTGTGCAATGTAGGCCTGATGAGTCAGAACATGCCATGGAAGTATGCCAGGGTAAAATGTTTCTAGGAGCCGAAATGCAGATACAGCCATTCAATGGACCCATTGAAAAAGGTACTGATTGGCTGATTCGTCTGAATGATTGATTGATGGGATGGCTGATTTATTTGTATGATTGATTGATGGGATGGCTGATTTATTTGAATGATTGATTGATTGGATGGCTGATTTATTTGAATGATTGATTGATGGGATGGCTGATTTATTTGAATGATTGATTGATGGGATGGCTGATTTATTTGAATGATTGATTGATGGGATGGCTGATTTATTTGAATGATTGATTGATGGGATGGCTGATTTATTTGGATGATTGATTGATGGGATGGCTGATTTATTTGTATGATTGATTGATGGGATGGCTGATTTATTTGAATGATTGATTGATGGGATGGCTGATTTATTTGAATGATTGATTGATGGGATGGCTGATTTATTTGAATGATTGATTGATGGGA
The DNA here is from genome assembly GCA_918843875.1 of Diadumene lineata. Taxonomy (NCBI): domain Eukaryota; kingdom Metazoa; phylum Cnidaria; class Anthozoa; order Actiniaria; family Diadumenidae; genus Diadumene; species Diadumene lineata. Next base: position 7,442,357 of record OU974081.1, read on the forward strand.
TGGCTGATTTATTTGAATGATTGATTGATGGGATGGCTGATTTATTTGAATGATTGATTGATGGGATGGCTGATTTATTTGAATGATTGATTGATGGGATGGCTGATTTATTTGAATGATTGATTGATGGGATGGCTGATTTATTTGAATGATTGATTGATGGGATGGCTGATTGATCTCAATGATTGATTGATGGGATGGCTGATTGATCTCAATGATTGATTGATGGGATGGCTGATTGATCTCAATGATTGATTGATGGGATGGCTGATTGATGTCAATGATTGATTGATGGGATGGCTGATTGATTTCAATGATTGATTGATGGGATGGCTGATTGATCTCAATGATTGATTGATGGGATGGCTGATTGATCTCAATGATTGATTGATGGGATGGCTGATTGATGTCAATGATTGATTGATGGGATGGCTGATTGATTTCAATGATTGATTGATGGGATGGCTGATTGATCTCAATGATTGATTGATGGGATGGCTGATTGATTTCAATGATTGATTGATGGGATGGCTGATTGATCTCAGTGATTGATTGATGGGATGGCTGATTGATCTCAATGATTGATTGATGCGATGGCTGATTGATCTCAATGATTGATTGATGGGATGGCTGATTTTTTGTTGTTGATCTATTGGTTGATCGATTTGTTTAGTGGTGATTAATAATTAATTATTGGGTTATTAATTGATTGATTTGCTGATGTACCTTTATGACTGTTTTGAATATTCTTTGATAGATTTATTAATGGATAATTAATAAAGCATTAATATTTTGGTGTATAAAATGAAATAAACAATAAGAATCACATCATCTTGGTTGAATTCGAACCCACATCTTTAGTATTGTCACGATTAGTATTTGACTAAAAAGGCAATTATTTTGATTAAAGATTAAAAAATATGTTATAGATTGTTTTTTTTGTAGCTTGGTTATTCACAAAAAGCCTGACGCCTGATGACATTTTGCCCCTGATGACATTTTGCCCCTGTCTCTAAATCAGATTCCTTTTCACGTTGCCTTTATTTTCAAAGTTAACAATTTCACTTGTTATTTTCTCCAGGTGATCGAGTTGATTCCAGTGATTTCCCACCAAGGTACAATAGATCAGGTGGCCAGCAGTACATGGACGATGACTTCGACCCAGGATGTACTAGAACTCTCTTTGTTGGGAACATAGAAAAGACCACTACATATGGTGACTTGAAAGAAGCATTTGAACGCTTTGGACAAGTCTTGGTAAGACAGTAATAGGGAAAACTATAAATTATTATGTTAATAATATAGTTGAAAAAAAATCCTTGATTGTGATTGGTCGAGAGCAGTGCAGTTCAGGCGTAACACCAGTGCAGAAAGCTGTAAAACCAGTGCAGAAATTTGTAATACCATTGCAAATTACAACTCGATTCAAAAGACAAAATTCAATTGATTTTGTAAATGTTTAGTATCTAGAGAATATTTTTTAATTTCTAAATATTTCTATTTGCAAAAAAGTTGAAATTTAACAAAAATGCTCAAGAAATTTGCAAATAACTGAGCGAGATCTTCTTGAAAGTTTTTTCAATTTTCGCACGTACTACAATTTACTAAATTATTGTACTTTTTGTCATCGTAACCATGAATATTGAATTGCTATTTTGTGTAGGATGTTGATATCAAAAAGCAACCAGGCAACAACCCGTACTCATTTGTGCAGTTTGCTGAACTAAGCAGCGCCATGCAGGCCAGGCGACGTATGGACAGAGAATTCATTGGTCGTAACAGAGTCAAGGTCAGTTTGTATATGTATGTGCATGTAATCAGGTTAACATTGTGTTGCTTTTCACAAGCCATATTACGATAGGAGATATGTGTAAGCACACAACGTGTTATGTTCTAGAATGCACTTTTAGTACAATATAAAGAAAAAGAGAAAAATATCATATGCTCGTATTCGTTTGGTACATCGAACGCATAAATGAATTACTTTTATACTACAGCTGTCCAGGGTTTCTAGTCAAACTCGCTCATTTTCGGTCCTCCTGAAGTTGTCAAAGGCTTAACGGCAGGTTTCTTGAGATGATATACTAAGGCTTGTAACTTACCTATTACGCAATCTCTTATCATGATTTTTGAACCTATCCCACATGGCCTAGTGCCTCAACTTAGGGACAGACCAAAAAAAAATATCGAGCAAAGCCTTAAACAGAGAAAAAAAATCGTGTACGGCAGATGTGCGAATAAAAAAGTGCAGGAGGAAGGAAATGTTGTATGACTGACATGGACGTGTTTCTTCTAGGTTGGTTTTGGTAAAGTGGCACCTATCAATTCCATCTGGGTCGGTGGAGTTACTGCTAGTCTGAGTGAACAGCAAATTGACAGGCATTTTAGCCGTTATGGCCGCGTTACTAGAGTTGTAATCAACCGTTCTACTAATCAAGCCCTAGTTAGCTTTGATAACGCTGAGACCGCTGGTATCGCTCAGTCTCAGATGAAAGGACGAAACATGTTTGGTCGGCGTGTTAGGGTAGGTTATTTTAGACTGACGCTGTTTGTAGCTCCCATTGTAATTGGGCTACCATTAATGAACATCGTTTTCTCTAGTGTTTTGTCTTCTGCGAACTCAAATGCTTGAGCACCAATCGTCAATCAAAACTCCCAACTCTAGCTTTTAGCCTGAACAGGTTATGTGTAGGTAGCTTACAATGAAACATATCAGCGTTCTTATACGCGGGATTTTACTGTACATAAAAACTATCTTCAATGAGCTAATGTGGTTTATGTATTGCAGGTTGAAATGGTCAGTCGTGACGGCCGCCAACTTTTCTATGACAATCTACAACGGGTCGGACAGACAGACACAAACAGTTCCAACAACCGTCGCTATGACAACTCCCCTCCTGAACGTATGCGAGGTCGTGGAGGTGGGTCTGGTTACTATGACTACCGACGAGGAGGTAACCGTGGAGGCATGGGACGAGGCGGTATGCGTCGAGACGGACGAGGTTATAATCGATGGCATCAACGCAACGACTACGAATACAACTCCGAAGGAGGAGGAAGTGGGTACCACCACGAACCAAGACCCCCTAGGGGACCCTACGAAGGACGAGATTTTGAAGGCGATGATTACGACCAAGAATTGAAAGATTATAACATAAGGCGACAACGCGAACGAGAACGCGAAAGAGAACGCGAAGATCGTCGTGAGAGACCACCACGTGATCGCCACGAACCTGATTACAGTGATAGTGAACGATACTACGCTGATAGGCACGAACGCTGGCAAGGCGAAGAAAGTAGCTCGGGCTCGTATGAAGAAGAACCACGCGAGCATCGACATAAGCACCAGGAATACGCGGACAAACGCAGCCGTAACAACTACAGCGAGGAACGGGAAGAAGCGTCGTCAGATAACCGATCAGAAACAACTGATGAACGACGAAAGAAAAAACGAGAAAAGAAGAAACGAAGACTGAAAACCTCCGTTGAAAGAGGCGAAAGAGAACATGAAGAAGCAGAGGAGGAAGAACATGTTCACAAAAAGAGAAAGAAAGCTAAAGTAGAAGCAGAGGCGCGACTGGAAGAAACTATAATCAGTAACAAGGACGAAGAACAAGTCAAGGAGAGAGTGAAAGATCGAAGTAAACGAAAAGCGGAAGAAGAAGTCGCACCAACACTTGACGAACCACCTCCACCAACCGAAAAGAAAAAGAAAGAGAAAAAAGAAAAGAAAGAAAGGGATAGAGAAAAACGAAAAAAGCGTATTCGAACTCCAGTAGAGGAGCCCAACGATAGACCGCGCAGCGATTTGGATTCAAAACCAGAGAGAACCGCTGAAAGGCTAGATGAACTGGAATCGAAAGAGTTAACTGCTGTTCATGCTGAACCGGAACCGGAAGTAGCGAAAAATCGCTATGACAACCACAAAGCGCCAAGTCCTGAGAGATACAAGAACGATGTGGACAGAGATGATAGTAAGTCAAATCGAATCAAAGAAGAAACGATGCCGGTGGAGGAGCGAAAGTACATAAGATCGCCTGAGTCAAGCTCTCCGAGAAAGTCATATCGGGATGAAAAACGCACCGAGTTAGAAAACGGAAAGACTAAAAGACGGCATAAGTCACACGAAGATTCTCCACCCCCTCCCCCACCGCCTCCTCCACCACCCCCACCTCCAGAGGAGACAGAACCTGACAATAACAGAGTTACGGTGGCAGATACAAGACCAAGTCAGCCGATAGTCCGACCGCCATACGATGGAGTGGGACCTTCTCCGATACGTGGGGATGTCTCGTACGATATATCCCCACGTACAAGAACTCCATCTTCATCTCCAGGTGCTGCCGTTGTACCTGGTGCTAAACATCCGTTACCATCCACCCCTCCTGTAGCTATGGCATCTCCGATAGGACTCCCCCCGGAACCGCTCGGCGGGGTACCTATCGCCACGCCTTCTCCTACTACAAATCCCCCGCCACCAGTGCCGCCGGGCAATCAGCCTGCTAACGCTGATACATTGTTAGAGTTACTACGACGGTATCCCGTAGTATGGCAGGGCATGGTAGCGCTGAAGAACGATGCAGCTGCAGTGCAGATGCACTATTTATCCGGTAGTGCCCGGTTAGCGGAGATATCATTACCACAGCCTCCTAATCCACAAAGTATTCCACCACTTCCTCCACCACCGTTGCGTATTGCTCAACGTATGAGATTAGAGCCGTCGCAGCTTGATGGAGTAGTTAGGAGAATGCAGGTAAGATCGCTTTAATTATTGCTTAACATTAATCAATCATTGATGATGTTCATTTATCATGAATCAATCATCGATGATGTTCATTTATCAATGTCCTTATCGCATTCTCTGACGAAAATCATTCGTTTTTCTCAATATAATAAATCAATATGTTATACCACTGCTGTTGACAACGATTTTCTGGTGTTTTTTTGGTGTTTAGAATGAAGAGGAGCATTGTTTGTTATTGGCTTTACCGTGTGGTCGAGATCCCCTTGATGTACATACGCAGACTAGAGCATTAAAGAATGGCTTTATAACGTACTTGCAGCAGAAACAAGCTGCTGGGATTATTAATGTCGCAAGACCTGGATGCGCACAGGTAGGAATGATGGTTACATTACTTGATCGTTTTCATCATGAGGACCATTGTCATCGTCATCATATTCATCGCCATTGTAATCATCATCATAATCACCATTATCATCACCATTGTAATCATCATCATAATCATCATAATCATCACCATTGTAATCATCATCATAATCATCACCATTGTAATCATCATCATAATCATCTTAATCATCACCATTGTAATCATCATCATAATCATCATAATCATCACCATTGTAATCATCATCATAATCATCATAATCATCACCATTGTAATCATCATCATAATCATCACCATTGTAATCATCATCATAATCATCACCATTGTAATCATCATCATAATCATCTTAATCATCACCATTGTAATCATCATCATAATCATCACCATTGTAATCATCATCATAATCATCACCATTGTAATCATCATCATAATCATCTTAATCATCACCATTGTAATCATCATCATAATCATCATAATCATCACCATTGTAATCATCATCATAATCATCACCATTGTAATCATCATCATAATCATCATCATAATCATCACCATTGTAATCATCATCATAATCATCACCATTGTAATCATCATCATAATCATCATCATAATCATCATCATAATCATCACCATTGTAATCATCATCATAATCATCACCATTGTAATCATCATCATAATCATCACCATTGTAATCATCATCATAATCATCATAATCATCACCATTGTAATCATCATCATAATCATCATAATCATCACCATTGTAATCATCATCATAATCATCACCATTGTAATCATCATCATAATCATCATAATCATCACCATTGTAATCATCATCATAATCATCATAATCATCACCATTGTAATCATCATCATAATCATCATAATCATCACCATTGTAATCATCATCATAATCATCATAATCATCACCATTGTAATCATCATCATAATCATCTTAATCATCACCATTGTAATCATCATCATAATCATCACCATTGTAATCATCATCATAATCATCTTAATCATCACCATTGTAATCATCATCATAATCATCACCATTGTAATCATCATCATAATCATCACCATTGTAATCATCATCATAATCATCTTAATCATCACCATTGTAATCATCATCATAATCATCACCATTGTAATCATCATCATAATCATCTTAATCATCACCATTGTAATCATCATCATAATCATCACCATTGTAATCATCATCATAATCATCACCATTGTAATCATCATCATAATCATCTTAATCATCACCATTGTAATCATCATCATAATCATCTTAATCATCACCATTGTAATCATCATCATAATCATCTTAATCATCACCATTGTAATCATCATCATAATCATCACCATTGTAATCATCATCATAATCATCTTAATCATCACCATTGTAATCATCATCATAATCATCACCATTGTAATCATCATCATAATCATCTTAATCATCACCATTGTAATCATCATCATAATCATCACCATTGTAATCATCATCATAATCATCTTAATCATCACCATTGTAATCATCATCATAATCATCACCATTGTAATCATCATCATAATCATCACCATTGTAATCATCATCATAATCATCTTAATCATCACCATTGTAATCATCATCATAATCATCACCATTGTAATCATCATCATAATCATCTTAATCATCACCATTGTAATCATCATCATAATCATCACCATTGTAATCATCATCATAATCATCACCATTGTAATCATCATCATAATCATCTTAATCATCACCATTGTAATCATCATCATAATCATCATAATCATCACCATTGTAATCATCATCATAATCATCACCATTGTAATCATCATCATAATCATCATAATCATCACCATTGTAATCATCATCATAATCATCACCATTGTAATCATCATCATAATCATCATAATCATCACCATTGTAATCATCATCATAATCATCATAATCATCACCATTGTAATCATCATCATAATCATCACCATTGTAATCATCATCATAATCATCTTAATCATCACCATTGTAATCATCATCATAATCATCATAATCATCACCATTGTAATCATCATCATAATCATCACCATTGTAATCATCATCATAATCATCATAATCATCACCATTGTAATCATCATCATAATCATCACCATTGTAATCATCATCATAATCATCATAATCATCACCATTGTAATCATCACCATTGTAATCATCATCATAATCATCACCATTGTAATCATCATCATAATCATCTTAATCATCACCATTGTAATCATCATCATAATCATCACCATTGTAATCATCATCATAATCATCTTAATCATCACCATTGTAATCATCATCATAATCATCACCATTGTAATCATCATCATAATCATCACCATTGTAATCATCATCATAATCATCATAATCATCACCATTGTAATCATCATCATAATCATCATAATCATCACCATTGTAATCATCATCATAATCATCACCATTGTAATCATCATCATAATCATCACCATTGTAATCATCATCATAATCATCATAATCATCACCATTGCTATCATCGCGAGTAGTTGTTGTCATCATTATTAAGGACGTTCCTGGGTAAATGAAGTTCTAATGTCATTTTTATGAAAGTTTGTACAAAGCTATTTCATTATATGAGGATTTCAAAAATGCAATAAAAATTGGGGGTCACCGAGTTTGTTTTTGAGGTACAAGGCGTAGAAAATGGGGTATTTTGATGAAAAACGCGCGTATTTAAACACTACCGATTTCAAAGAATAAAGTCATAAAAATGTTGTAAAACAGAAATCAACGCTCTTTAAAATTTGGAAAGAAAATTAATAAACTATTGTCTTCCATTTCCAAGAAATAATAGGATTGTTTATGCTTTCTTTGCAAATAAAAATGCTTTTAAGTTAAGCGATGTCGCTGGATTCGTTCCAAGGTAGGGGTCGATTTATTTTACAAAAGTGTACTGTTCTTCGTTTCATGTAATGTCATTTTTTTGTGTTTCACATATGTTGTAGTCTTGATAAAAAGCTTCATTTCACGAAAGAAAAAAATAGGGGTCACCGGCTTTGTTTTCGAGATATCTTGCGGCAAAGTTGAAAAAAAATCTGGCCATCTTGAATACCGCGCGGAGACTGGGTTCTAATAATTTACTGTTTACCGCAAAACGTTTAATATTTTCTCTTTTTGTAGCAAATTGACTTTAAACTACAGAAAAATAAACTCAATTGCTTTTCAATTGAAGACAATTGGGACTTAGATGAAAAAAAATGAAGGAAAAATTATCATTAATTTGACCAACGGTAACCAGCGCGCGCGCTCAATCTTGCGCAGTAACGATGCGCGCGACCAATACCCAGGAACGTCCTTAATATATCACTATTTTGACACCGTTATCAGTAATATCGAATCAGATTATTCAAATAAAAGTATCGTTGTTAAGCACCGCCATTTTGTCATCGTCTTGTCTTCATTCTCTTTCTCAACATCGATCGACATTTCATCATAGAGCAACACATTTACTTTCCCTCTATTCACTAACCTTTCCTCTTTTCTCTCTCTTCCAGCCAAGTTTTGTACTCCACATTTTCCCTCCATGTGATTTCGCCCAAGAGCATCTCGCCAGAGTCTCGCCAGATCTCTTGGACAGTGCTGCCGACAGCGGTCATTTAATGGTCGTGGTAGCGTCGGTATAAATCGGCGAAGATTCGACAAAATTCTAAATTATAGACTAGACAATAGCGTTCCGAATGGGACGCGAACCAGGAGAAAATTCTCCTTTTTATTAATCTAGAGGATCTAAAGGCCGTTCGAGTAGTGGAAAGAATTGATAATACTATGTGATGTAATGCGATGCGTTGTGATGTGTTGTTGTGATGTGATACGATGTATTGTGATGTGATACGATGTATTGATGTGATATGTGTTTGCGATGTGATGTGAAGACGATGTGTTGTGATGTGATACGATGTATTGTGATGTGATACGATGTATTGTGATGTGATACGATGCAATGTGCTGTAATCACGTTGCGACGTGATATAATATGATATCCATCTTGACGTAAGTCGATGTGATGTTTTGAGATAAGATGCATTGATATTTTGGATTGTGATGTAAGGACATTGAATTGCGCTGATTGACGAAAATCGTAAAATTATGAAATTGTATAGATTTTTAGATATTTTCGTATAAGTGGGAAACAGTACTGTATCATATCGCAACCGTAGTTTCTAAGAAAACTTCCAAATTATCTCCCGTGTCGTAGCCGTACCGTTTACCACTCATGCGAAAACTACTTCATAATGAAACTTGAACAGTATTCCAAAGAAATTATGATCTTTACTCCAAACCACGATATGTATTTGCTGAAGCAAAACGAGAAACGAAAACGTATAAAACTTAAAAAGGAAAATGTAGGTTTCTGTTGACAGTGCAGTGACAGGTCGCCCATGACTCTGTTCTACATAGAGTGCAAACACTTAGTCCGTGAAATTCGAGTTATATGAAATGATACAATTTTATGCAAATTCTATTATTTGTTCAATTTAGTAAAGTGCAAACACTAAATGTGTGCAACAGTTGTCACTATTTAGAAGTAAATAGCACTAATTCAACAAAAGCAAATAATAGAATTAGCTTAAAGTAGCACTATTTAGTGGTATTTTTTTTTGTTGCACACTTTTAGTGCGTGTGCTCTAATTAGTGTCTGCACTCTAATACATAATGATATTATAAGACAATGCAATAAATCCATTGATTTGTTCCGTCTGAGATTACGTTCTAAACTGTAAATACAAATGATTTTTAGGGAGACTGACTCAAATGATTCTACCTACACACTAGTCAAAATTCCGTCAATATGTGATTCGAAATTTTTCATCGAAGTTTATATCACTGATAGTGAATTAAAGTAGAGAGATGTTGGATGTTTGAAATTATAGTATATATTTGTATGATTTTAGTTTTAGACATATACTATAGTTACGCCACATTAGTGTGAAACAATTCTTAACTATTTAGTGCCAGATGAGATTTTGTTATCCACTAACAAAGAATTCAACGGGGCATAAACAAAGACTGCTATTATTTCAGTTCCTTTGTAGTATTGTGTTTATGGCTCTTAGTTAGTGGATAACTAAATGTGTAACACTAAATAATTCAGATTTGTTTAACACTAATGTGACGTATACTCTGCAGCGCGAAAAGTAGGACTACTGATATTGCATCGTGTACCTTTCAACCAATCAGCAATCAAACTTGCAGTGTTGATTGGATTGAAAGACACACCTAGAAATATCCAAATACATTAGAGTGCACGCGACTTAAGCGTGAAACATTTTTCTTATATTTAGTGCCAGATAGAGTGCACGCACGTAAAGTGTGCAACATAAGTACCACTAAATAGTGCTATTTTATGCTAATTCTATTGTTTCTTTTGTTTAATTTGTGCTATTTACTACTAAATAGTGACAACTGTTGCACACATTTAGTGTTTGCACTCTAAGATTTAGTTATCCACTTACTAAGAAATCACTGAGGCATAAACACAATACCATTAAAAATAGTGAAATAAAAGCTGTCTTTGTTAATGCCTCGGTGAATTCTTAGTGAATAACTAAATCTTATCTAGTACTAAATAGTTGTTTGCATTAAAATGGCGAAATGGTGTTTTTCGACGATTTCTTAGACTTCTTAGCTCGCATGACAAGCGTTTCTTATGTGACGGTAAAGATGTGTAGAACACAGCTTTACCCTAAACAACTTTCCTTCGCCAAACTTCATATCTTTGTCTCGTGTCATGATAAATCATACATAGAAATAAAATACTGTACAGAAACGTGTTGTCTGTTGATGTCGCCTTAGACTGATTACATAAGGGACGGACCATTAGATATTTGAGGGGGGGGGGGGGGGGGGGGGGGGGTTGGGCAAAAACCAAAAAAAATATCGAGCAAAGCCTTAAACAAAGAAAAAAATATCGTGCACGGCAGATATGCAAATAAAAAATATCGTGCAAAGAGGAAGAAAATATCCTGCACAACCATCGCATGAGAAAAAAATATCCTGCACAAAAAAATTGCCCAACCACCCCCCTCAAATATCCAATGGTCCGTCCCTAAGTTGGTCCCAGTCGGTCGCTAATACAAAAGAGCGAAACCTACGGCGCGGCTTATGGAATGATTCTAGCTGTTGTCGTCTGGGAATAAAGGCAATGTTTCAGTAAGATAAAGCTAGACTGAATGCTGCAAGTTGGTCGCCATAATGTTGTCCATCGTTGATATCGTGTAGAATATCTAATCTAGCCCAGCGGTTCTTGGGGGAGGGAGGGAGGGAGATTCCTTTCATTGTCCCCGATCCCCCTCTTCGTTCCCAAATCTCTTCGCTGTACCCTCCCCAACAGTTGCAGTACAGGCTTGAACAATTACATCTTTTGAACGTTCCCTTGAAATATGCCACACTAGATAGAAGGAAAACACATCAAATTAGATATTTGAAACGAGAAATCGATCGTTAGCAGGGGAGGATTCAAAACATTTTGAAGGAGGGGGGGGGGGGGTGCACTAATCAAAAAATGACCCAGGAATTCTGAAGGGGTAGCACTAATAAGAAATGTACTGATTATCAATCAAAAATTAAAAGTACTTTGGTCTTTTTAAAAAAAGGGGGGTACAGGTCCCTCCCTTGGATCCACCTCTTGTTAGACTGTTTTCTAGTGTTTGAAAATCTAATGAAACAGTGCCAGCATGTAGGTTTTTGAAATACACTTCTCAAATTAATTCATGTAGAACTACGGTCAGGCCAATATATTTTGTTTTAGAAGGGATGTGGGAAAGTTTGGGTTGGGAATGAATGGACCGTAGGGGAATGGGCCCGAAACTAAAAACGACTGCGAGGGAGTCTAATTTTTTTATGGATTTCGGATATTTGCGATATATACTTTATTAATGGTTGGCTCGATATTTTTCAGCCAAATTCGCCTATCCGTATGAAAAAAGTGTACAGTTCTCAAAAGCGGGGCACAATTAATTCCACAGAGTAATATTTTTTATGTTTGAAAAACGACAGAGTACATGTGTACCTAGTCCATAAAACGTTGGCGAAAACATGGGAATCGGATTCCAGATGTAGATTTCACGACCGAAAGGTACTGATACACGATACTGTAGGCTTCCAATAATGATATGAAATTAACAGTAATGTTATTCAAATCAGCGTTGTTTCCTCAAGTTGAAGATACTGATACACGATACTGTAGGCTTCCAATAATGATATGAAATTAACAGTAATGTTATTCAAATCAGCGTTGTTTCCTCAAGTTGAAGATCTCTGATGGTTGATAAAACGGTATATCTTCTGTAGTTATTCATTAAAAAACAGACCTGGTCAGTCGTGCAGTAGACATCCGCAATCCGGAATATATCATTGAAATAGGTGGCAAAATATTGTACAATCGCCCGATATGGGACTTGAACCCACGACCCTCAGATTAAAAGTCTGATGCTCTACCGACTGAGCTAACCGGGCTACTTCTTGATGAAAGATTTGGTTATCTCAAAATTGTATCAAATAGAGAATTTTCATGCGATAAACCATTGGATATATTTCTAGAATCTTTGTAGAACATGGTGTTGACATGATTTAAAGATCGATGATGTGTTGTCTGCAACAAGAGGAAACTTCTTGATGAATCGTAGTATTATTTAAAAGTTTGATAAACATGTTTTTTCCACGTTCACACTTATATTGCATTTGATATAGTATGGGAGTATTCTATAATCACTTGGTAGTTGCCTGTTTTTCCTTACTAGGGAAGGAAATTAGAATTTTCGAATTCTTTTGCTTGTCATCAAATTAGCATGGACAGTGCGCGTTGAACATTTGCCATGGAGACAAGCTGAACCGTTTTGGACAAAATAAAAAGCGTCACATCTCACGGTGACGCTTTTAGAATTAAAAATGGATAAAAGTAAATATCTTGTTTCCACCCGGGCTCGAACAGGGGACCTTGCGCGTGTGAAGCGCACGTGATAACCACTACACTATGGAAACCTATGTATGAGTTTCATTTGTTGGATTCAACACAATTATAATCGATCTTTTGGTTATTTGTTCCAAACTTTAGAAGTCATATAAAAAAAAGATCAGAGTTCTACAAAAACGAACAAAAATTCTACATCCTAGCAATTTTTCATGTAGTTGAAGAATGAAAGTTAATCTTAAAAAAGTATTTTAATTGTATGTGAAAAAAGTTCTTTTTTTTAATAAAGTTATTCCTAATTTAAAGCATGTTTTTATGGCTGGGGTATATAGATATATACCTTGCGTGTGACGTTAAAGCAGCCCCGCCTGGAGCTAGGACAAAACAAAAGATCCATTGTTTTGTCCTCCAGATTGAGCTGCATTCCAACGAACTGCAAGGGGTTTATAGCCAAGAGCGGATCCAGGGAGGGGGACTGGGGTGACTTGCACCCCCCCCCCAAAAAAAAAAAAAAATTCTTTATCAATCTTTAAAGCTATTTTTTTAATTTACTGAAATAAAATAACTAATATCATCCGAATACATTTTCAGTGTTTTGTTCTCGTAAATGAACTGCAATGAATGACGAACTAGAATATGCTAATGAGAATCCAAAAAAGCATATAACGAAAATAATTTGAAAATTCCCATTGGTCCCCCTCATTAAAAATGCTAGATCCGCCACTGATAGTTAGTCACTTCAATTGATTGATACATTGGCCAACATGATTATAACCAAACATGGATTTGCGTACCTGTTTCAAGACCGCCATACACTTAGGACAGGCAAACGAAATCCCGTCAGGACAATTTGAATATAGGCCTTGTTTAAAACGCTCTTCTAGACCAATACATACAGGACAGTAGAATATTGAACAGCCTTTACATTTAACATCACATTTGAGATATACCATGTTTTGCTTCTCGCCTTCACACTTACAATATACCTAAAGGCAGATGAACGAAAAAGAGTTAACGTATTAGATATATAAATGAATTTGTGTTGTCGCTTTGATGGAACTTTCTTTGGAACCTCTTACAAGAACCTGAAGTCGTTCAAACACAAATGCTCCATTTTTTTTTCGGAGGCGCGTCGATCTATGCACGCGTACAAACAGAATTGAATTCCACTCGTCATTTCTGTTAACCGCGCTCATGATTCAATCATCGATCCCCGCCGGGCTACCTCGCTCACAACGTACCAGCGCGCACAAAAATACTCGCGCAAAGAATGCTGGGAATTTGAAATATTTTGAAATTCTAAGAATGCTTAGAATTTTTAAAGTGGAAGTTTAGAAAGCACTTGATACTGTTCTAGAATGTGACGCACCAACTTGGAACCAGGTCTCTCGGCGCGATCTCGATGTTATCGCGCAGAGTGCGTTACGCGCGTTTTTGTTTTGGAACGATCTTTTTGTTTCCGGGACAGCGCGCGGGAAAATTAACTGCTGAAAACATAAAATAACGGATGCAAAGGATTCTCGCGCAGCAGTTGTAATATTAATTATACAAACAAAGGAAAAATAAATTGGTTCATTAATTCTAAATGGATGGATATATTTTTAAAGAAAATTGAACGTAAAACATTGGAGTTTATGCAGGAAGTCCTGTTTCAAGCAGCAACAGCAAATAGAAAAGCTTGTGGTAGTTTACATTGTACATAAAAGCCTCACTCATATCCATAAACAAAAACAAAAGTAAAGCAAAAACAAAAACAAAACAGTCAAACAAAAATCATCGACATGAATCATACCTTTGTTGCCAAATCCATAGCTTTCTGGCTGGCTCCACGCTGGACAGATGCTACAAGCTTTTCCTCCTCAGATACCCAAATCTTTTGTCCACTTGAGTTCAAACAGGATGATAAAATTCGTGAAACAGGATCTTCTCCACTATCTTCCTTGTCCTCGACGGGTTTTCTTTCAATAAATGATGAAATGTCTTCCTGGTCTTTTGCACAATCGTGATGAAGTGCTGCATAGTGTTTCTGATGTATCCCATGCTCATTTGAAACGCGTTTGTGGTAAGTACTGCTTTCTTGTGTGGAAGGGGATAACTGTGTAACTTTGTCAACATGTTGTGGTTTCACAAGGGAGGAAGTCACTGTCGACTGTAGTTGTGATAGGTTGTGACGGCTGTGACCGTTAGAGTCCTCGTGCCTTAATGGTGTTAATTGTGTGATTTTACAAACATACTTATGTGGCCTCACAGCAGAGCGACGCACTCGCTCTCTGCTTTCCAAGTGATTTTCTCTTCTCAAAGTGTCTACATTTTGCTCGCTTCCTTGAAGCTGCCCCTGGTGAGGTGTTCCATGATTTGCTGCACGTCTGTCTTGTGATTTGCTTTTGGAATACTGGACATGTGCGAGCAAAACCTCGTCCTTTTCGCCGAGAAGTTGTTCAGCAGTATTAGAGCTTGTTGTCTGTGTTTCAGATTGGCTTTGTACAATGGGAGCTCTCTTATTTTTCTCGTCAATTTGCAATTGCGTCATAGCTTGGTAGTTTTGCTCAAGTTCTCTTTCTTTTTTGTGTGGTTTTAATTCGGAGCAGCAATTAGCTGGGAAGTGTCGTACTTTGCCTCTATTGATGCGGTCTTCTTGCTTTTCCGAGTCTGAGCTCTCTGTCAGAGTACTTTTTGAACACGATGGATTCCATTCATCGGCAACGCGCCAGCTTACAGCCTGGGAATTCTTATGATATCCTGTTTCGCTCTCTCTTTTTATTTCATTTTCACACTTCAATGGTCCTGACAAAACTTCGCCTATGTCAGTGTCATGTTGTTCAGAAGAGTGACCATGTGTGGTCTGTGTACTTTCAGAGCAGTTTGAAATGCCCAACCTAACTGCAGCTTTCTCTGGAACTGGCACATTTGATGGGAACCACTCATCCACCACTTCCCAGATGTCATCCTGCAAATTGCTAAAATTGCTATCGTTGGATTCACTGTTATCGTCATCTGACGGATACACTCTAGCATTGTTCGCACTTTGTGGCTCAGCCTGCACCTCGACATTATGATAGCCGATTCTACCGTCTTCCGATTCATTGCTGTTTTCGTCAAATGGATACTCATTGCTACATTGCTCATCAAATTCATATTTTATTTTATTTTCATTTTGTTGCAGCTCCATTTCCGCAGTCTGGTCTTGAGTAGCTGTGGTACCCGAGATACCTGGTGAGATTGCATCATCTACAGTCGTGTCCTTTTCATCCTGGAAGTCTTCCAAAAAGTCTCTCACATCCTCAAGTGAGTATTCTCCATCATTTTGTTCACGGAGGAAACCATTTGCTTCTGATTTGTCTTGGTTAATTCCACTTGTCTGAGTATATTGCAAGCCTTCTTCACTTCCAGTTTCGTCCATTTTACTCTGCAGTCGTTCCGGAAGACCTCTTCCGCCCTCAGTTGAATATTCTTCATCAAATGCTTCACGAGAAATATTGTCCGCTTTAGAATGGTCTTCATTAGCTGGCTTTGTCTGGCCGCCTCGCGCGCCTCTTTCACAATCAGCCTCGTCATGCAGTTCTTCTAAAACACCTCTTCTATAATAATTTGAAAACTTTCCATCAAATTCTTCAAGGGAAAAATTGTTCGCTTCTTGCACGCATACTTCACCTCCTTCATGGTTGTTTCCATCCTGACGTTCTTCTGCAAGATCTTTCCAATAGTCATTTGTGGATTCCTCATAAAATGTTTTACTGGAAACATCGTCCACTTCACCTCCTTCATCTCTATCTCCATCCTGAAATTCTATTGCAAGTTCTCTCCAATCCTCGTTTGTAGATTCTTCATCAAATGTTTCAATGTAAACATCCTTGTATTCTGTGTCTTGCCGCAAGCTTATTTCGTTTTCTCCGTCTTGCAGCTCATCATCAGTTAAATATTCTTCATCAAACAATTGTGTTTCGATATCATTTGTTTCAAGATCTCTCCTTCTATTAAGCTCTCTCTCAATTTGACATTGTTTGAATATCCGTTTGATTTCGTTGTATGCATATTCCTTTGACTTACTACTCATGCTTTCCCCGGTCGAACTTCCTATGTTCTCTGTTCGCAATTCGTGTTTACCATTTCTTGAAAGCTGTATATTAGATTGACAATTTTCCTGACAAGTCTCAGCTTTCACAAGTACGGATTCTGTGCTAAATGGCATACAGAAATTCAAAATGTTGTCAGATTCCAGCCTGTTTTTATTAGTCGTTTGGGTTCCTTTAGAGTAGCTTGACATTTCTTTCCTATTTGGGTATGGTCTTACATGCGCAAGTGCTTCCTTACCGAGGAATGTCTTTTTGCCATCTCTTTCTGTTGGTGTGTGTGGTATTTCCTTTTTAATTGAGAGCTGTCTTCCATTGTAACATTCTTCATGAAAAACTATTTCGTCTTCAGGTGGTTCTGTTTTAACGAACCTCCTCATTTCGTCATGCTGGTTTAATTGCAAGTCCTCGTGAAAACTTCTCATGTCCTCCACGATTGAGTCTGTCTCATCAATTGCAATCATTTCGTCTTTGTTTTCATGAAGTTCTTCATGACGATGTCCGTGGATGCTGGGAGAAAGTGTATAGCAAGTACAACGCTGACTTTCCACTTCGGCTGAGGACACTTCTTTCAACTCGCTACTGTTACTTGGCATTTCAGCATTTGAGCCAAAACTAGTTAATGTAGCCGGTGGACTGTGCGACAACGACACACTCATTATGTTGATTTCTTTTTCTCTCTGTTCAAATAATCTTTGAGCTTCCAATTCTTTCTGGTGGCAGCTTGTTTTTCCTGGTTTGCATTTTTGCGCAGATTTCCTCTGGAGCTGTTTATTTCTGAGTGAATTTGATTTGCAATTGAATTTACTCGTTCGGTTAGTTTTAGCGGTGTCTATTCCGTAGACTTTCTCTTTTATAACTTTATTGCTTTTGCGTGCTTTATTTTTTGTCTGTCTGCGGAAATTATCAGCGCTGTTTTCAGTTGACTGTTTTCTTGTTTGCTCCTCATTTTTTGTCTGTTTTATGCTGACTTTAATATTTGCGACATTTTCGTTGAATTCGTCTTTAATTTGCCCCAAATGACTGGTATCATGTTTGTTGTCATCGTCCGTGAGATTTTCGTTGGTTTTGTTTTCAGTTAGCTCTTCATTTCTTGTCTGTTTGCAAACATCTTTTCTTGGCCCTTCATCTCTGAGTTGTCGGTTGAATCTATCGCGTATGTTTCCTCTGTTTCGGTGCCAAGCTGAATAGACAGCCTGAACATGCTTTCTGTTTATATTAGGAGTGTCGAAAACCAATTCTGTTAGCAACCGATACTTTCTCAAAATTGAATCGCCTTTTTGCGGAACCAAGAGTGGATTGGTGTGAAGAATGTTGAGAAACTTGTCAATGTCTATATCTCTTTTGTAGCGTCTCTGTTGTAACGTAGTTAAAAAAAGATCAGAGAAAATTGGTCACTAATGAGATGTGTGAATTAATAAATAAAAAGCAAAGTAAAGTAAAGTCCATATGGTATTCTTACCCGGTGGAGCAGGGGACTCCGGAGATAAACGACTGGGTAATCGTTTAGAGGTAAAATAAGCGTTTTGGTAATAAAACGTATTTATGGTGTATTTAATAGTATTCTTTTAAAATTCCTTTTAGGGGTAAAAATTTATGAAACCACGCCTTTTTGAAAAACGTATTTTTTTTGTTTGCGTTTTTTTGTTGTTTGTTTTTGTTTAAAAAAATCCGAAGGGTATCCCCGGTCGTTTATCCCCGGAGTGAATGAATGCGGAGTGAATGAATGAATAAATGAATGGATGGATGGATTGAAGAATGTATGGATGAATAGATGAATGAAGTCAAAACATTTCTTTATCTAAGCGGTTATATTTAAAAAAAAGCTAAGCGATGTTTTCTAACATTTTTTAAAACTGGTCAAAAACTTGGTTGTGGTTTATTCAAACCTGACTCACTGATCATCAAAATACAGTCTATAATAAAGGAATTCAACTCTGTAAGTATTCTTCAGTATCTGGACTTTTCTTTGTCTATTCAAGTCTATACCGAGAAAGAAAGACTATAAAACCTTGTGATTATGCTAAACAAGTTATGTTCTTTCCTTATTATGGGAAATTGGCGCTCGTACATATCAAGAAACTAAAAATTCACGCGACCGAAATTCGCGCGATTCAGAAGGTAAAATGCTTTCACATGAAGAAAATTACCGCGAAAAGGAAGTAAAACTGTGTGGACGAATCGAATTCTTTTTACATATATATCAGTTATAAGCAATGTTTTAGAAAAAAAATTACCTAAAACGAACGTGAGAGGAGTTTTTTAGATAAAGCAATTCATAAACAAACAAAATTGTAAAGTAGTTGTAAGATATATAGTAAGTTGTACACCTTAGAACGAAGAAGGCAAAACGGACGTTTAATTTGGGACGTTCGTCCTTCGTCGTGGTAATATGACTTTAATATGGTGCCTTCTTCATTCAACTTATATATTTTACAACTGTTTCTTGACATTTTACAACTGTTTAACACTTGTTTTTATCTCAAAATTGTAATTAATTGATCAAAGTCATACCTTTGTTAGCGGCATACTAGGGTTTCCAGTTTCCAACGATGTTATTAACTGAACAAACAAAGTTCGACAATCAGTAAAGTTTTCTATGCTTAGTTCAGTAAATGACTTCTGTCTTTCTCAGTTTAGCCAACAACTGATAATTGTAATAATTCTTATTTCCTCAATAAACCTTTCTGTTATTAACCACTACCTGGTGACAATAAAACCGCTCTGGTCAGTCTTGAGTGCGTGAATCAACGCAATGCTCGAATCCTGGCAAAAGTTACCATTTAACTGAAGACTTACAGAAAGAATGAGTGTTTGATATTCTTCTATTGTTCATTAATCCTTTGTTTGATATGCAGATACAGAGATGATTGGATGCTAATGACTAAATTTATTCCTTGTATTACAAGCGTGTTCAAATAAGAGATACCAAAAACATCGTTTCAAACTAATTTGATACCTGTTTTTTAATCTATTATGTCAATCATTCAAGGACAAAAGTGCTGGGACAAATATCTGAATACAGCGACTCTTTTTGTAGAGTATATACCCCTGTATATGACCCTTGAATCACTCACGTGCATCCCCCCCCCCCCCCCCCATTATTACGATATGTTGTGTCAAAGGCACGCTAAACAGTTTTGAATTGGTGGTGATGGTGGGCGAGAAAAGACTTTTATGTTTTGGCAAAAATGAATAATGATTACCTGGTAACCAGTGCTTTGTGTCTGTCATCCTTGATTGCAGCTCATCTACTCCATAGTTAACTATTTGTTCATTGTAGTTTGTTTTATCCACAATTAATTTTAATAAACTATTAACAATTATTCATTGATTTATTAAACCACTGATTAGCCGAGAACAGGCGGTCGACAGTACATGAACTGCATTACCAAATAACATAATTGCGGAGAACAAGGAAACTTTTGATCAAGCGTTTTATAGTTATTCGAATAAAATAATTTTATTAACATCAAACGGAAACTCAACGTGGCACAAACTGATGAAAAAAATCAATAAACTGTAATTGTACCTAATTTATTTTCTTCCGTTCATTCCTTTGTTTTCTTTTATCGATGTTTTTCTTGTCCTTTTTTCCCTTTTCCCTCCCCCCCCCCCTTTTTTTTCAATACTGGTCCGACTGGTCCACTTCTAGAATTTTCCAGATTGGACTCGCAATTTGTTGCCATAGTTACTAGTAATTAGCTCAGACCTGCGCAGTGGTACGTGGTACGTACATCAAAGCTGATACCAAGTTACATCATTCCAGAAGTCGTTGAATTTTCCTCGAATTTTCGTCCAAATTTCTCATTTTTCTGAGAGTTTCTTTGCAAAATGTTCGGCTTTGGTTTTCGGCCGTTTGAAGAAGACCCATTTTTCAGGTAAGCAAATGAGAAGTACAGTTTTTTTGTCATTGAAGAATCGCGTGTAAAATAATTGGATTGTTCGTGCATGACGATTACTTCTGTAAACATGTTCAGAAACAGGAAAGTTTGAAATCTGTTCGTACTTAGACACTCTAAAGCTCCATTTTTATTATTTTATAGCTTAATAGTAAGCAATGAAGAGTTCTCTTTTTTCAATATTGTTAAATTTTGTTTCAGTTTGCTGCAAAAGCCATTCAGCTGTCAATTTTTAAACTAAAACTTTGATGATTCAAGCTTTTGTTTTGTGATTAAAAAGCTTACATTTGTAGAGATATAGTTCAAATGATTAAAAAAGTACTATATTTCAAAATTGTTATGGTATATTTTGTATTGATTACATTTTTTAACGCGATAGCTTTTTTTCAACCTGTCTGATCATTGGCGTCATGATCCAATATGGCGTCCAAGTGTTTTATTTAAATATTTTTGGCTTTGCACCGTAGTTTTTCATGAAATATCTGCTGTAATTTCCAGGAACTATTTCCTTTGCTATTGACGTGTCATATTTCAATTTCAATATGGCCAATGGTGCTCTTGCATAATTATATTTTGCCTCGATTCATTTTAATATTTATGATTATTTTTGTGTCACTCTACACTTTCATGCAACCACATTTTACAGCCAAATTCGTTTTGTCGGGATGTGGCATTTTGAAACTTTGTTTTGATATTTGTTTTTTTAGGACTACTAATCAATTTGAAAGGACAAAGCTTTCTTAATGCTACAACTTGTCCTGGCTTTATGTAATTTGAAGTAAACTCAGTACTTCTAAAATTGATTGTGGGTCTGGAGGATACTAAATCAAAACTAAGTTATAAAGCAACAGGTTTATGATTTTAACATTTTGGCTGTAACTGATTTTCATATTCTTTATACTCCAGGGACCATCAAGAAAGAATCAGACAAACGTTTGGTGCTTTTGATGCCTTTGATAGAGGCTTCAGTCTGGGCAGACATGCTTTGGGTGCTCCACCACCTCTAGAGCATAGAGACAGGGAACCTCATGGAGGGAGGGACAGGGAACTTCACCGGGGTAGAGATAGGGAAATTGCACCTAGAGGCATGCAGATGCATCGTAGCTTGTTTGGAGGAATGGACATGTTTCGTGACATGGAAGAGCACTTTGTAAGTACATTTAGCAGCACTTGCAAGGTTAAAATAATAACAAATCATTGGAAAATCAAACAAAATTTCTTAAAAGATACCGATGTACCAATCCTAGATAAAGTTCCATTGCATAGAATAGACCAGTTTCAAGTTCTTCATTGCTCAGGCTAAGCCTCAAATATAGGTGAAATCACAAAAGAGCCAACTGAAGACAAAACCATTTGTGTTTATATTGTTTTTTGATTGGGTCATTCCCACGGAATGTACCTTATACAAAAGAATGTATCACATACTATCGAGGCTTAGCCTGAGCAATGAAGAACATGAAACTGGACTATTTATATTTAATGTAGACTTTATCCTCAGGATAGCGATACTTCATGTTTACTAACAAATAAATTGTTATGCTAATGTTCCAACCATAAGAACAATGAGCTCTTTTGAAGGACAGCTAAAGTATAATAGCTACAGGGATTTATCTGATGGATAGCCTGGTCCAGGCTTTGTTCTGGTTCCAGATCTGTAAATTACCCATATTCTTTGGAAACTTCAAAAAGATCAAAACCATGACTATTGTTTTAGCTATTGGCGAAGAGTCATCTCAATCTTTGTAAAGTTTGAGTTTAGTTATCACTTCCACTTGTTTTTGGTTGGTACTGTATCTCATTTGCATACAGGGTAGCAAACCACATTCCTATACATTGGTACAAGTCAATGTTTTATAGTAAAGATGATGATTGAAACAGTTGTGGTAAAAATGTAAGTTTTACACCATAAAAAGAAGAGAGTACATACTGACGTTTTGGACATTAGTCCTTTGTCAGAGTCATCCAAAACGTCAGTCAGTAAGTACTGTCCTCTTTTTATGGTGTATAACTTACATTTTTACAATAACTGTTTCAATTTAAAAAACCCATGCAGCTCACACTAGTTTTATTGCTAGCTACCTATGGTGATTGAAAAAATTGGCTGTGAAAATATTTTTAGTGATGATTGAAGTGAATATTGATACATAATCAAATCAATAAAACAATATTCAATAACTTATGTGGTGTGGTTGATTAAGCAAACAACTTTGAATTTTAACATATCATGTTGTCCAATTTCACAGAAGAATCAGTTAGAGTCAACCAGAATCAATAAGAGATAGAAGCCATTTGTTGAAGAATAATAATCATACAGCTATTCATCTAGTTGTCTTTCATTCCATGATGGAAAACCTATTTAGTTCTATCAATTTTCTAATGATTTTTGTTTTACATTTATAATAGGCAAGGGCAGCTAATAATCCTAATGCTTATTCATATTCGTCTTCATCTGTGATGAGCTATTCCAACGATGGACAAGGAGAACCTAAGTACTTCCAAGCTCATCATTCAACCAAAAAAGCACCAGGAGGGGTGAGTAGAGTTGAAGTTTGGTCAACAAAGAGACAGACAGACAAACAAACAGTTAAACAAGTATTAAGGCATACAAATAAGCAAACAATTTAACAAATAATGTTAGGGTTTAGGGTTTTTGCTTATAGACAGACAAACAGGCAGAAAGACAGACAGGCAAGCAATCAGGCAAACAAATAGGCAAATACATAAAAGGAAACAAACATACAAACAGCCAAACAAACAAACAGACAAACAAACTAATAGATATAAACTGACAGGGATACATACAGATGGACAGACAGATAGACAGAAGCAGACACACAGACAAACAGATACACAGGCAGACAAATACACAGGCAGGCAAACAAACACAGTCAAGCAAAATGATATGACATGAAATAATTCTGGCATTATTCTCTATACATTAGATAAAAGAGACAAAAAGTGCAGTCAAAGACTCTGAGAGTGGAGTTCAAAGGATGGCCATTGGACATCACATTGGTAGGTATTGCTGGCTTCCTGTGTACTAAATTTGATTATATTGTATCCCAACGTCTATGACTAACATTTCAACCAATCATAACATTATTTACATTGCAGCTTGATTGCTGATTGGTTGAAATTTAGACAAAGAAATATTTTTTTTAGATCTGCAACTGTAAAGAATAAATTTTGTATTCAAGGTTTTGATTGTAATGATAGCCATAATTCAGTTTTTCGTTTAGCTGCAAATTGATTATTTTATTAGAGTTTCTTTTCATAAAATCAAAAAACACATCAGTTAGAAGGGTTACATAATTGAAAAGTTTTAAAAAAGGCCTGGCAAAATTAGATGATTTTCAATTGGCTACTTAAGGAATAAAACATTTCAATATCAGAAAATGTTTGAAAACTGTGATGATCTGGAGATGGGTAACAAGTGACTGTCAGGGATAGTAAGCATGACTCACAATGGTTTGTTTGTTTGTAGGGGAAAGAGGTCATGTGGTTGAACAATCTTTGAATGCCAGGACAGGCAGCGAGGAGAGAAAACAAGATTTCATCAATTTGGAGGAAGGTAGCTCAATAATACATAATTATGTTTTGTATTCAGTCCTCTAGATGTCATTCTCGGCAATAAATCAAGGATTAAATTTTACTGCATACTATGTAGTTGCCGTTTTCTTTTCTTTTTTTCTTTTTCTTTTTTGTTTTCTTTTGTTTTTGTTTTTTTTTGTACCAGCATTTAGTTCATTTGGTGTAGTAGCTATGAAAAGCCTTTTTCAAAAAGCTCTATAAAAATGCCTGTAGAGTCTGTTTCAGATTATTAGTCCAGATTACATGTAAAAATAAAATGATTGGGTATTTCTGAAATGTGTCTTCAAGATTTTGTATTTGTTTGTTTGTTTGTTAATTGTATGTTTACAGTTTATAGTCTATTTGTGTTACTGTCATTGTAAGATGTAGTTTTTTCAGTGAGAAACATGGCAAGTTTGTAGTTGACATTTCAGCTACACTGTGACAGTCTTCTTTATTTGCATGTTGTTTATTTGCATGTTGTTTATTTGTTTGATGTTTGTTTGTTTTTCATGGATTACTTTATAAATATTATGATGACTGTGAATTTCTATATCATATTAAAAGGAGATTAATATTTTTCATGTGTTTTTTTACTTCGTAGAGCATGCCGGCGCGTTCAATGATGAATGGACAAGGAAAACAAGACACTTTCAACCAACGGGTAGAGTACATGACAGAACAAGACATAGATACAGAGCATTAGAAGGTAAGTATTTTAGTATTCAATACATAGACAAACATATTGTAGGCAAACAGACAGACATGAATAATGCAACAATATTACCAAGCATTGCAGGATATAACAACACAGACAGACAGACAGACAGATAACACAGACAGACAGACACAGACAGACAAACAGATAACACAGACAGAAGTAAAGTGAAACCTTTATTTAAACACGATAGTTCCAAAAGTGAAAACCTTATTTACATTGAAGTCGTAATTTTACAAAAATTGACTCACATATATAATATCCATGTATAAAAATTAAGAAAGGCGAAAATTTATTGTAGAGTACTGAGAGCTCGCCATTCAAACAGCTTTTTCTTGTAAAAAAAAGACAGACAGACTGACTGACAGACAGACAGACAGCACCAGGAAAAATCACCTGTAGCAAGCTCCCACATGCACCAAGCTATAGGCTAATAATTTTTCTGTTGTTTCAGATTCAAGTGATTATCGTCATGGCCGTCCACGTGACCGACCAGCTGAACATGCCCAAGAGAGAAGAATCCGTGCGCAACATCGTCCATCTAACAAACATAAACCAAGGGGTGGTCTGGATTGAAGATCTGTGGACAAACTTGAAAAAAACAACTGCTTTGTCATATCTTACACCCATCTGGATCTTCATTATTTATATGCAGCATTAACTGTTTTGTTCTGTGATTCATGTCTGGAAAATGAAAGCTTTATGATTGCATCATTCGATAACTAGAACAAAGAGATGCATATACACATTGAACTTATTGCTTGAGCAGAAATCAGGAACTATAACTTGTGATGACGTTTTGCAGAAAAACTAGTTAATAATATGTTTGCTTAGAAGCTAGATGCACAGACATATGCAGGATTTGAATTTATGCTGGATTTTTGCGGAACAACTTTATATGAGAACATTGCATGAATTGTAAAGGGATCATATTGATCTAGAGGAAAGACATTGGATTGCAGACGTTGCAAGCATCCAAGTGTTTTGATTGTATTGCTGTTTTGTGTTACTCTTTTCAGTAATGTAGATGGTTTTCAGTCTCGACAATGTGTGTGATCAAGGAATGTAATAAAATGACAAAACTATTATGTGACTTTTTTGTTATAATAATATTTTTTTATGCTAGATTTTGTGTTTTGAAACCTTAATTATTTTTTTCATGATAATCATGACCAAGTAATCCCATGTGGATAGATATTATGTTTTTTTTATTGGGGCTATCAGTCTGCCTTGTAATATGATTTATGCTGTACAAATAAGGTCCCAATAGTGGGTCGTTTTCAAAAGACAATACTCCAGTTAGTAGTCTTGAGGATTTTGTGCACGGTCGTTGAAGTAGGCTTTTCGGATTGTTTATCTGCTATTGTGACCTCACCATCTTGTGAGCATAAATTATATTACACAGGAGATAACCAGTTTATTGTGGGTTGTCCATAATTACAATAGCAATACTGAGGTTAGTTGTAGGACTTCATTTTGGATTTTGAAAAAAAATATTTGACAATGTTCAATACACTGATAAAAAGCTTGATATCAAATGTATTATCCTGTATAGTGGCTGCTGGGGTGAAGAGTTGGATTTGTTATTATTTGAGAGAGACGTGGTGGCCTAGTCGTTAAGGCATGGGACTTTGGCCCAGGTTTGATCCCCAGACCAGGTGATCATGTTGCGTCCTTAGGCAAGATACTTTCCTCTCTCAGTGCCTCTCTCCACCCAGGTCTATCTTGAGCGTGCACCATTTGCTTGGGGTGAAGATAGTCAGAGTATATATCATAGCTGCCAACCCTCCTGGATAAACCTGGAGTCTCCAGGTTTTGGGCCTTGTTTCACAGTCTCCCGGGCGAACGTATGAATCTCCCGGGTAAACGTCAAAGTAGATTTTCCTGTGTTTTAACTGTAATTTCCTCTTGGATAGGAGCCAGATAGAAACTAGAATCTCTAGATTATGTAAACAAAGATACGTACAACCTTTTTTTTTTTTTTTTTGGTTCGAAAAATTTCAAAGAGAAAACAAAATGGCGGACATCAGGGCGATCTCAAGGTCAGGAACGGCCAGGGGTTGGCAGCTCTGGTATGTATAATACACCAGCGCTGGTTTCCAGATGCTGAAGGAACTCTGGATGTTAAACATAGACATTTAAGTTTTTTGTCCTCATAGTCCCCAAAATCCCTTCATCACTTCATGAAATGAGCTACATAACATTCACATTACAATGCATTTGTTATAGTACGGGTGGGACACTTTTTCTACTCAATAGTCCTGAAGTGTGATGGCGTTTTATCCCCGCCTCTATACCATAATAGTTTTTTAAATCCTTTCATATTCAAATTTTATATTCCCTTACCAATACAGGAACAACAGTCATAATTAGTGAACAAAAGCAATGTGAAAAGGATTCTGGTCTAGACACAGGGGTAAACCGTCATCACGCTTCAGGCTTATACGCAAACAACTCTTTAGAAAATGTGAAACCAAAATGCAGAACCCCCCTTTTGAAAAATCCTGTCCCCTCGATCCAGCACTGGCTGCAACTCAGAACATGATGTAAACAAGGAAAGACCACGCAAAATTTTGAAAAGATGTTATAAAAAAAAACAAGGTCATCTTGAAGTCTGTTCAGGATGGGGTGCTCACCCTTCCTTTATAATTGCTTCTGTGGATATCATGTTTATGATAAGGATTGGCATAGCTGATATCACGCTGCCATAATGGACACTTGATGGCGTACAATCAGATTGATGTCAATGATAATAAAATGCATGATGATGATGATGAATGAAATCATTGTTGTGATGGTTATGATGATGACGTTGAAGCTCATTGATGCCAAAGATATGATGACGGTTGACGCCATATGGATGTCAAAACGCACCTCAAACATTAGGTCAGCGGTGTCCCACCATAGAAGAAGAAAACATGGCGGGCGAGTTCCATAATCGTCATGGCCGTCTTGTATTTATGTCAAACAGCAATAAAACAGCAAGACGGCGAAACCCAGGAGCAGAATTCAATCATGGACTCATTTTCAGTAAACAGCCTTTAAATGAAGACGAAATGTTCCAAATTCGCATCGACCGAGTAATAAATAGCTGGTCAGGTTCGATGTCTATTGGTGTGACAACAACAAATCCAAGCAACATTGAGATCCCTGCTAGCGCTTCGGGTTTAAAAAATGGTTACTGGATTATGTCGGGTGTTTCTATAATAAAAGATGGTGTTACTATATTGGATAATTATGGTAAAGACTTAGACGAACTCACTGAAGGCGATTTAGTTGGTGTATGTCGTCGTGGCGATGGAAGTTTACACTTTTATGTCAATGGCGAAGATTTTGGTATATCTTGCACGAATTTACCGTCATCTCTTTACGCTGTTGTGGATTTATATGGAAAGTGCGTTGAAGTATCTAGCTACAAGGAGTTTATTCCGACTAATGGTAAACGTTTTAATAGAGAAAAATAGATTCGAATCTTTCACTTCATTCATAGCTATAAACATGCTAGATTTTTATCGCATTCAAGCTCACTTTTACCTAAGTAATTTCAGAACACCTTTCTCAAACCTTTTTATAATTTTCTGGAGTTGTAAAACAATTCCTAGATGTCAAACCTTGACATTGCGTTATTATTTTTTTAAAAACATACGAAAAAGCTAGAATGTTTTTGAATCAAAGTTAGTTCAATGCAAAGCAAACACAGCTTCAAAAATTAAAACATGTTGATATTTTTAGCATCTATTAAGTTAGTTCACTATATTTATTTTTTATTTTTTTTTATATCAGAAAAGAAAACCAATCGTGTTTAAAACGAACTGTCTTCAAATACTTTTTATTATTCATTTTTTTATGCATTTACTTTTTTACACGATTTTCATGTGTGAATGAATGCTGATACTGAGCAAGGTCATATTTTCAATTTTTGTGTCTTCTGAAATCTTTTATATGTAACTATTACCGTTTTCTAAAGTACAACAGACAGATAAATTAGACCTATCTATAATTTGCTGCAATCTGCATTGTCTGATTAGTAAAATAATGACTTAAAATGTCAAAACTATTATAGCTGATTGAGCATGCCATGGTTCAGTGGTCAACTATGTCTGCAGGCCTTATTAGGATTTCTTGTGAAGTGCTCATAGACAAGGATGAAAAAATATTATAGTGGTCATTCTTCTTTTTTAGTCCATACAAGAAAATGGATTTCAAAATTTTGACAATCTTTATGGTATCTATACTCATTAATAGTTGTTCCAGCCTAAGATGTGGAATTGTTGTTGCTTTTAAACAAGTTACTGAACTTGTTATAAAACAAGTTATTTTACTTAAAGTTCCATCCAAAGTCGGTGAACTACAGTGCTTGTAAATATGAACCAGAGCAATATCATTTGATAATTATTCAATATTTATAGGGCAAATATTGCATATGTATATGCTTATTTAAGCAAATTTTTTTATTTGAACTTAATTGTCATGTTCATGGTATTTAATATAAATATTGAATTTAGCTCTTTTTATGACCTCCAGTTTGATAAGGATTGAAGGGGGTCAATTCTTAATCTGGGCTCTAGCTGCTGCTCAAAAAAAAAAAAAAAAAAAAAAAAAATGGATCAAGTTATTCATTGCAAAGATTTTGTATAGAATTTATCTGCTGGAGGGATATTTATCGTGACCAGTTGCGCAAAGTTTGGATTAAATTGTTCACCTGACAAAAATTATCCATTTCAGAGATTTTGCAGATTTATATGCTAGATAAAGATTTATCAGGGGTCGTATGAAAGTTAGTGACTGCAAAGAATTTGACTACAGAGTTTAGATTTATTTGGTGACACCACCACCATCCAGGTTTTGTGGAATGAGACTCGAATCAGAGTTCATGGTACTCCTTAAACTCCTTGAAAACTACTTAAATTTAATTAGCGAATTTCTGAAAAAATGGTGAATCCAAAAATACTCCTTAAAAACTCTTTAAATTTTTAATTAAAGTACAAGTCGATTTGGTTAAAAGAGTGAAATCAAAAAATTGAATCAATACAAAAATATAGAAAATTATTTGTCTAAAGATCGGCATCACAAAAAAAAAATGTTTGATTTGAGGCAATGTCAGAAATATTACTCCTTGAAAATATACATTTTTTGCTAAAAAAGTGCTTACGAAAGTCCTTGGATTTTGTGCTGAAATTGTAGAACAAACACTATCTAATATGAAAATAATTCAGCTTTTCTTTCCCCAGTTACAGTACAGCCTTCAACAGAATCTATATTATTTCATTCTCATTGTGGATCTTTAGTCAAACTATCAAATAACTACAGAACGGCAGAGAGGATAAGTCCTGATGAAGAGTTTAAAAACTCTGTCGTCTTGACAAATAAACCCTTAGAAAATGATAAAGTATTTGAGGTAAGAATGCTATACTTTAATAGGTTCAGGGTTCATTGTCCAGTCACCCCCATGCAAGCTGAGTTGCTTGTTTCTCTGTCTGTGTCTAAGGGTTTTTTATGGTTTGCTGGTTTTTCTTCCCTTCTTTCTAACTGACCCTAACCAATTTTAAACAGTTTAGAGCTGTGCTCTGGGGTCATATATGAACTATATAGCAATTGTTAATAGTGCCATTATTGCATTGTACTTTTCAAACTTGTTGAGCTGCACCATTGCTGTCATTGAGGTTGTGATATGTGATAACAAGTTTGTTTTACTGAAGTATAGTTAGCAACATATGTATAATTAACTATATCTAGACACATCTTATTATGGATAGATATAGGTGATTGTATGACCATGAGTGATGTGCCAATAAGTATGTGAGCTTTTGAGTCTCTTGATTCTGTTTTTACAGATTGAATGGAAAATCAGTGGCATTTATTTTATGAGGACATTTTTATGTCTTTATGTCTACTTTTTTAATTAAGCAGCACTTGAGACTGACTGAAACGTAGAAGTAGGTGCATAAATTATAGGCTGCCACAGAAGTTTTGTATCAAGCTGTAATTCAATCTAACAGTTTATTTATGATTTAAATCTGTACTGTCTTAAAAAAAAATACATATGAGTGGGAAAAATGTTTGTAAAGAGCATCAAGATATAATAATGTAGTGGTTCTCATAATATCTCAAAGCTCAGCCAATAAAGTTGCATTATTCAACTGAATCTTATGATCCAGTTGGATTATTGGATATTCCCGGGACATCTGCAATAGATTCCTTCCATGTGACGTCAAAACAACTTCATTTGGAGGACAAAACAAACGATTCATGCTCTCTTGGGAGCTGAAATCCATTGTGTTCTCCTCCAGGTTGAGCTGCATTCCAACGAACTGCAAATAGTCTATATTGCTGTCAGATTATACATTTGCACTTATTCTGAAAAATAACAGTTTCTATATTTTTTTACAGATAAAAGTAGAAAAATTAACAGAGATATGGGAAGGATCATTAGAAGTAGGTGTCACTAGCCACAATCCCACTGACATTGTACTGCCTCCAACAATGACTATGATGCCGTCTGGTACATGGATATGGAGTGCAACATCAATCATTATCAATGGCAAAGAGATTACCAAAGACTACAGTGATATTAGCTTAGAATCAATTAAAGTAAGTGTAATTATTTTTATGATGTATGAATGTTATTGAAGGGTTAACTTCCACATTGGTCAAAGTGATAATTTATGGGTTTAAAATGGGAAGTGCTACAAAATCCAACATTGTGTTCAAATTTGTGATTCCCAAAATGGGTTTACTTTAGGTTATTTTTGGGAAAGTGCTACAAAATCCAATTTTTTTTCCTGTGTTAGTTATGAATTGAAACTAAAAAATAGTAGTAAATTTTTATCATCATGACTGTTGATTCATTCCTAGGTGGGCGATACTGTTGGTATCATGAGAACTTCCACTGGTTGTCTGCACTTCTTTCTAAATGGTATTAACATGGGAACAGCTGTCAGAGATATTCCAGATACTGTATATGGTATAGTGGATTTGTATGGTGCTGCAGTGCAAACTACCATATGTGGTGTTGAAGATGTGGAAGAGATGAACCAGAGCAATGAAGGAGCAACTTGTATGGATAATACAATGACTGATAGTAAGTTGGATTATTAGGTAGCATTAAAAAATTAAGCAACAGTGTTTCATCAAGAAGAAAGTTCATTCATTCATTCATTCATTCATTCATTCATTCATTCATTCATTCATTCATTCATTCATTCATTCATTCATTCATTCATTCATTCATTCATTCATTCATTCATTCATTCATTCATTCATTCATTCATTCATTCATTCATCCATTCATTCATCCATTCATTCATCCATTCATTCATTCATTTATTCATTCATTCATTCACTCATTCATTCATTCATTCATCCATTCATTCATTCATTCATTCATTCACTCACTCACTCATTTACTTATTCATTCATGTATCCATTTATTCATCCTTTCATTGATCCACTCATTCATGCATTCATTCATGCATTCATTCATCCATTCATTCATTCATGCATTCATTCATTCATCCATTCGTCCATTCATCCATTCATTCATTTATTCATTCATTCACTCACTCACTCATTCATTCATTCATTCTTTATCCATTTGCTCATCCATCTATCCATCAATCCATTTATTCATCCATTCAATCTTTCACCCATCCATTGATACATTTTTTCATTTTTTATCATTAACTAATTATTTATGAACTCTATTTTTGATGTATATTTTGTTTCATAACAATCTAGATAGCAGTGATCATTCTCTTCCCTTGAGCTTCCATCCAAGATGTGGCATGGCTGTCAAGTTAACCAACAACTTTCTAACAGCTCTTAGACCAAGGTGAGATGGTGTACATGTATGTAGATGTTTCACATTACAAAATTTGCTAGTGTAAACGGTCCTTTAGAGTATACTCAATTGGTTGGCTACTGAGGCTTTACAGGATCTTTTAATTCAACTGTATATGAAAACACTTCTTTGGGAATTTTCTTTAAGCAAAAAAAATTGGAAGTTTTCAATACGTGTGTTTGAGTATCTCAACAACTCAATAGAAAGTTTTGAAACAGCAGGCATCACAACAAATCAAGCTGTAGTTATGTCACTTTTATACTTTTTATCAATCTTTATCTTGCTACTACATGTACAGGGCTCTAGAAGAGTTCAATCACGCTGTGACCATCACCAACAGACCTCTTAAACCAGGGGAACTATTTGAAGTATATGTTGATCGTCAAGTCGACAAGTGGGCAGGGTCATTAGAGATCGGTCTGACCACTCACAGCCCTGAAACACTGGAGTTACCGTCGACAATGACAAACCTACGTAGTGGTACTTGGATTATGTCAGGGGGTGGTATGGTGAAGAATGGCAGTACTGAGATAGAAGACTATGGAAAAAATCTAGATGATTTGAAGGTATGTGGTTGATGGTGATGATGTTGATAATAGTGATAGTTATGATGATGATGAGAGTGGTTGATTTATGATGCCACATACATGTACTCTCTTATTCTAATAGTGGTTTGTATCCTTTGTGCATTTTCATGTGCAGTATTTAAAGATTGAGCCTCAAGTTTAACATTATTATCCACACAGTATATAATATGCTATTTACCACTATTAGCCAGGAGATATGATGATGATGATGATGGTGGTGGTGATGGTGATGATAATGATGATGATAGTGGTGATGATGATAACATCATTCACATAGTATAGGATATGCTATTTACCACTTTTAGCCAGGAGATATGATGATGATGATAATGATGATGGTGATGATGATGATGATGATGATAATGATGATGGTGATGATGATGATGATGATGATAATGATGATGGTGATGATGATAATGTCATTACTCACATAGTGTATGATATGCTATATGTATTTACCACTTTTAGCCAGGAGATAGAGTAGGGGTGATTTACCAGGAAGATGGAACTCTACACTTCTATGTCAATGGTGATGACATGGGTAAAGCAGCCAATGATGTCCCCTCAAATATTGTATATGGTTTCCTTGATTTGTATGGAAGGTCAGCCCAGGCCACCATCACCAATGGTCGACCAAGGGAAGAGATTCTTGAAGTGAATATTCCAGAGCAAACTAACAATAGTAAGTTTGTAAAATTTAGGCTTGGGCAAATTGATTTATGTATGACTTCAAACGTTTGGTAATAATTTACAAAGAGAAAGCCAGTTATCTTCAAATTTGACTGAAATGTTAATAT
This sequence comes from Diadumene lineata, assembly GCA_918843875.1. Classification (NCBI taxonomy): domain Eukaryota; kingdom Metazoa; phylum Cnidaria; class Anthozoa; order Actiniaria; family Diadumenidae; genus Diadumene; species Diadumene lineata. The sequence goes on from OU974081.1 coordinate 7,476,961, forward strand.
TTTGGCTGGAAAATTGAAATGCTCTGATTACTGAATTAAGATTCCCTTACATGTATATAGCTATTTCAAACAACGTTGTTATCACCAAAAGGCAATAATAGGTCATAACAAGACTGCTAGGAACTATGGGTATAAATATTACTGTCATAATTATTGCACCAGTTGACAAGACTGCTAGGAACTATGGGTATAAATGTTACTGTCATAATTATTGCACCAGTTGACAAGACTGCTAGGAACTATGGGTATAAATATTACTGTCATAATTATTGCACCAGTTGACAAGAAATTCACATCATTTAGTTAGGACTTAATTTGCTTTCTGTTTGCTCAATAGATCAAAAGGTCAATTCTCATCATTTTGACTGTCCAAGATGCCATTCTACATTTTTGTCATGACTTTTACCCATCATTCCTAGTTGTGATGACCTATTGCTTTATGGTGATGTCAATGTTATTTGAAATTGCTATATAAAATGCAGTGGCCAGAGATTGATTTTTTAAGTCTATTTTTCTATAGCTTCAACACAAACATCAACTTCAGTACCACCCCCTCAGGAATCGACTCCCACAGCACCAACATCAAATGAAAATTGGTTCACATTAAGTGAACGTCATGGCGATCAAGTTGCTGTCAGTCAAGATTGCAGAGCAGCAGTCAGAATTAATCCTCTAGTAGAATTTAATAATGCTATTGTCATGAGCAATCGACCTCTCAGAGATGATGAAATGTTTGAGGTGATTGTGATGACACTGGTCGACAGATGGTCTGGGTCTTTAGAGGCAGGTTAGTTGGTGAATATTGTAACCATGGTGATGACATTGATGATGGTGATGATGATGATGATGATGGTGGTGAATATTTTGACCATGGTGATGGCATTGATGGTGATAATGATGATGGTGGTGAATATTGTAACCATGGTGATGACATTGATGGTGATGATGATGGTGATGAATTTTGTAACCATGGTGATGACATTGATGATGGTGATGATGATGATGGTGGTGAATATTGTAACCATGGTGATGGCATTGATGGTGATAATGATGATGGTGGTGAATATTGTAACCATGGTGATGACATTGATGGTGGTGATGATGGTGGTGAATATTGTAACCATGGTGATGACATTGATGATGGTGATGATGATGATGATGATGATGATGGTGGTGAATATTTTGACCATGGTGATGGCATTGATGGTGATAATGATGATGGTGGTGAATATTGTAACCATGGTGATGACATTGATGGTGATGATGATGGTGATGAATTTTGTAACCATGGTGATGACATTGATGATGATGATGGTGGTGAATATTGTAACCATGGTGATGGCATTGATGGTGATAATGATGATGGTGGTGAATATTGTAACCATGGTGATGACATTGATGTTTGTGATGATGATGAATTTTGTAACCATGGTGATGACATTGATGGTAGTGATGATGGTGGTGAATATTGTAACCATGGTGATGACATTGATGGTAGTGATGATGGTGATGGTGGTGAATATTGTAACCATGGTGATGACATTGATGGTGTTGATGGTGATGGTGGTGAATATTGTAACCATGGTGATGACATTGATGGTGGTGATGATGATGATTATGGTGAATATTGTAACCATGGTGATGACATTGATGGTAGTGATGATGATGATGATGGTGAATATTGTAACCATGGTGATGACATTGATGGTGGTGATGATGATGATTATGGTGAATATTGTAACCATGGTGATGACATTGATGGTGGTGATGATGATGGTGGTGAATATTGTAACCATGGTGATGGCATTGATGGTCGTGATGATGATGATGATGATGGTGGTGAATATTGTAACCATGGTGATGACATTGATGGTAGTGATGATGGTGGTGAATATTGTAACCATGGTGATGACATTGATGGTAGTGATGATGATGATGATGGTGAATATTGTAACCATGGTGATGACATTGATGGTGGTGATGATGATGATTATGGTGAATATTGTAACCATGGTGATGACATTGATGGTAGTGATGATGATGATGATGGTGAATATTGTAACCATGGTGATGACATTGATGGTGGTGATGATGATGATTATGGTGAATATTGTAACCATGGTGATGACATTGATGGTGGTGATGATGATGATTATGGTGAATATTGTAACCATGGTGATGACATTGATGGTGGTGATGATGATGGTGGTGAATATTGTAACCATGGTGATGGCATTGATGGTGGTGATGATGATGATGATGATGGTGGTGAATATTGTAACCATGGTGATGACATTGATGGTGGTGATGATGATGATTGTGGTGAATATTGTAACCATGGTGATGACATTGATGATGATGATGATGATGGTGGTGAATATTGTAACCATGGTGATGACATTGATGGTGGTGATGATGATGGTGAATATTGTAACCATAGTGATGACATTTATGGTGATGATAATGATGTCTACCTTTCAGAGATGATTACTGTTTGAAAAAACATTTTTCTTTTTCCTAGGAGTAACCTGTATACCACCATCACAGCTTTCATTTCCTACCACCATGACAGATCTAGACCATGATACTTGGATGCTATCTGGCTCTTCTGTTCTACAAGATGGTGTGACCATACAGAATGGCTATGCCTGCGACTTGGACAAGCTAAAGGAAGGAGATCGACTGGGCATAATGAGAAAGTCTGATAGTACTTTACACTTCTTTGTCAATGGAGAGGATTGTGGAAATGCAGCTTCTTCTGTGCCATCAGGTATGTTTTTCATTTCAGTTTTTCTCATTTTGTGCATGTCATTCATCTCAATTTGAAATAATAATAATGTTAATAATAATAACAATTTAAAAAATTTGATGGAAAACATATTTTGAAGTATGAAATTAAATTAGTATATTTACATCAATAATTTAAGTGTGCATTGTAAAAAGTCTATAATTGTACATTAGTCCCACTTTGTAATTGAATTAGTTATTTACCATTATTGTACCCTCATATCTACCTCCTATCAACAGGTATTTATGCAATAATTGACCTGTATGGCCGATGTGTCGAACTAGCTGTCTATGATGAAGACTTTGCCATCAGATCACCAAGAGCTGCTCCCAGTACACAAGGACAGACTACTGCAGCGGCTGCTACTACTGTTACTGTCGAAAATGACCCAGAGCAATGTATGTTGAAGTAACTTAATTGCAAATATGTGAATTGATTTTTTTGCAATGCCGATCTTTAGACAAATGATTTATTCATATAATTAAGTATGATATAGTCAATGTTGAAGTAGTTTGACTGAAACAATGTGAATTAATTTTGTATATATTTGTTTGTATAAATGGAAAACATTTACTACTCATACTTAGTTATATGAGTAAATTATTTGTCTTAAGATCAGTATTGCAAAATCATGTTTGATTGGAGGCAATATCCCAAATATCACTCCTTGCAAATACAAATTTTGTACTTAAAAAGTGTTTACAAAGTCCTTGAATTTTGTGCTAAAGTCATTGTTGATAGGTCATTACAAATAATTGTCCTTGGAAATCCAAATTTTGTGATTGAAAAGTTCCTGAAAAGCTCTTAAAATTCAAGTAAAAATGCAGCACAAACTCTGTTTATAAGAAATGTTACCAATAGTGGCATTTTGTCCTAACTCAATTCTTGACTTGTAATGTTGTTGTTTTCAGCTTGTGTACCATGTGCGTTCCATCCATGTTGTGGACGTGGTATATCTCTCATCAATAGTGGATGGACTGCTAATAGAATCAAAGGATTTAGTGATGGGCTGTTGTTCAGTGCTAAACCACTGAAGGATGATGAAATCTTTGAGGTAATTGTGTAGAATAGATTGGTGAATGAAGGAAAAGATGAATAAATGGGTAGATGAATGAATGAATGTGTAGATGAATAAATTGGTAGAGCAATGAATGAATGAATGAATGAATGGATAGAGGAATGAATGAATGATTGAATGAATGAATGGGTAGAGGAATGAATGAATGAAAGAATGAATGAATGAATAAATGGGGGAATGAATGGGGGAATGAATGAATAGTTAGAGGAATGAATTAATGGGTGAATGAATGAATGAATGAATGAATGAATAAATGGGAAGATGAATGAATAAATCAAAATACATGAAAGCATGAAAAAAATGAGACTTATTGAAAAAGATTTTCTTGGTTGATGAATGGATTGATAATTTATATCAAGTAAAAAGTAAGTTAAAAATAAAATGGTAAAATATGATAGAGTGCTAACACTAAATATGTGAAACAGTTGTCACTATTTAGTAGTAAATAGCACAAATTAAACAAAAGAAAAAACAGAATTAGCATAAAATGGCACTATTAATGCTATTTTTGTTGCACACTTTAAGTGCGTGCACTCTATGAAGAAACATGATAAAATGTATAAATAAGTGATAGTCATGTCTATCTTGCATGTTGTCTAGATCAAAGTTGATAAAGTGAGCGGTCGTTGGTCAGGGTCATTAGGTGTTGGTGTGACATCCTGTCTACTGCCCATGTCCAATGTCCCTAGTTCTGCTGATCAGTTGCGTGATGGCACATGGCTGATGGTAGAGTCACGCATTCTCAAAGATGGCATGACAGTCAAAGAAAATTATGGATCAAGTCTTGATAGATTGCAGGTATGTTGTTATATTAGGACAGCAACATGACTTTTGTGATGCTTATTGTTTATTTGAGGCCTGAGTAGCATCATTTGACCCCAAGCTAGGACAAACATGAACAATATGCCCAACAAAAGTCATGTTATCATTCTCATCAATATCCTAAATCAAAATTTATCAATTTTATAATCGCTGTAAAGAAATGTTGATTGAATATGCAGCAGGCTTAAGCGGTACCAAATCGCCTGCTGCCAGTTACTTAGTCAGAATTAGTCAGGTGAAGGGCTAACATACGTTGCTACAAATCAACAATCCCCTTTTGTTTGTATTATTTGTTGGTTATTTCCAGGTAGGAACTCGTATTGGTCTGCAAAGAAGGAGAGATGGTACTCTTCACATCTATATCAATGGTATCGACCAGGGCGTTGCTGCTGTTGATGTACCCCGGGTAAGTCACAACACTTACAACATTGAGGGTACTGTCAACCTTTCAGAAGCGTATTGAGAAAATTGTTTTTGCATGTGTTAAATATTATCCATTAAATTACCCATACTTTTAGTGGTATTTATAAAATGAGTGAGTGTTTTATATAGAGATATAGATCCAAGTTGAAGCCCCACATCTATACCACCGATACAATTATACTTTTCCATCAAACACTCTAGAGTTTATTTTATTTTATTGGGAGAAACTAGAGTTTTTATTGGCTGCTGGATGCAAGAGGGCAGTTTGCCATTTGCCCTTCTATATTGATATTGATGTAATGTAGTGCTTAGATAGCACATTTCACCCAATGTCTTAATATGTGTTTCAATTTCATGTAGATGGTGTTTGGTCTAGTTGATTTGTATGGTGCGGTAGAAACAGTGTCGATTATCAGCCAGACAGGTAATCTGTTCTCTCACACAGACGCAGGGGCGGTGGAACAGTAACAGCCTTGGGGAGGGGCACTATTTTACAAACTGGAAAATCACAAAACAATGTTTTTTTAAACTGTGAAACTCATGCGTTAATATCTTTTAACCAATATTTTGTATGTGTGTGTGTGTGGGGGGGGGGGGGGGGGGGGGCGTTCTACTGCCCCTGAGACGATATGAATATTGTTTCAAAGGTCTGTCATAGTAAAAGATAGTAATAAAGATATTAATTTTGGAAAGTATGTTTTATGTTTTAAGTCAGCAAAGTTCTCTTCAGTAAATGTTGTCTTTTTAAAGTAGTTTGTTAGTTTTAAGCCTTGAGTGCAAGATTTATATTTAGAATCCCAGTGACTTTGTTCTATGCAATCATTATTCTCTCTCAATTGCGTGACGACACTAAGGATGCCTGTGCTAGAGGCTATGTGTTTTATGGCTAGTAAAGAAGCATCAATTATTCATAATACAATATGAGTTGATTATAATGTTGTTGACCTTATTCTGATGAAGGCTGACAAACAGTTAAACAAATCATGTTTAAAATTCATTGTTTTTGAAGCTAAATAACCCTATTATTACAATGTCTAACAAAACATTGATTGTTTGTAGATCAAACGTCTTCGGGTGCAAGAAGCAACATTGAAAATGAGCAGGTCTTGGAAGCAATGGTAAGCTTACAGCGCCTTTTCTTTATGAAATGCATTATATGTAATATATACAATATGAGCGGACAATTTGTATGGAATATACAATGTTGAGCCGAAGGCGAGACATTTGATATTCCATACAGATTGGACGCGAATATTGTATATTACTTATAAAATGTCTAGATTAATGCAGCTATTCTAGAGTAATGTTTTTGAAATTAGATTTAATTTGGTCGAGATATTTCAAGCTAAACCTTATGCAAATCAAGACGATTTCTGTATGAAATATACAGATGCCTTCATGGTAGTGATTTTCTATTGTTCTGGGTTCATTAATTATTCATGAATTTTATAAATACTTTAAATATATGATAGCAACACTTGATGTTCTGCTCTTTGTGTGCCCGATGAAAACCTTACACAGGAAGCCCAACCTTTTGTTCTTTCCATCTCATACCTTATTGTATAGTTTTAAGTAAAACTTAAGTAATACTTTGCGTTTTTGTCATTTCAGACATCAGAAAGCGATGAATGTCATGATTCGTCAGGGTATGTGAGATTTTATTAATTGTTCTTTATATTTGATAACTGGTATTTTTTCTCATTTGTTTGCTTGTATCTTGAACAAAGTGACGTTGTATCTTGTTTGTTTGTCCACCATTTTGTTTGTCTATGTTATTAGCCTGTTGTGTTATTTTGAATTCTTTTTTCTCTTTTTTTTTATTTGTTTGTTTGTTTGCTTGTTTGCTCTTGCTGTTTTAATTTGTTTGTGCTTAGAATTTTCACCCCCTCCCCCCCCCCACCTCACCATCACATTTCTAATTCGTGAGACAATCAAACATATCTACCATATGGTTATTATAAAATAATTTTCGCATGAGGGGTAAACGGTACGGTTATGATACCGCTACGATATGGTAGATAATTAAAATGTTTTCTTAGAAATTACGGCTACGATACGATACAATACAGTACTGTTTCCCACTCATACAAAAATGACTCTATCCATGGTGAATAATATTGTTTTCGTTTTAATATCCTGTTTTTTTCTTCATTTATTTGTCCAGTCCCATGTTCGCTCGTAACTGTGGTCAACATGTCCGTCTGGATAACAAGCGAATGTTGGCTCGACGAGTGGCTAGTTATAATCATGGTGTTGTAGTTTGTGATGGACATTTGCACGATAATGAAATGTTCCAGGTAAATGTTTTCTCTGACATTTCTAATTTTAACTTGCTTTTTTATTATACTTTATTTTTTTATTAAGCATCATAGTATTAAGTATTTATAGGAGGCAGCATGGCCAAGTGGTCAGAGCGTTGGTCTCGCAAACCAGTGGTCCTATGTTCGATTCCCGCTCTGGCCACAGAAATCGTATTTGTCTTGGTTTCTGATTTGGTCAAAACATAATTTCCCATGTTGATGTGTATTGTTTCATAGATTCGTGTAACCAAGTTGGACATTCGATGGTCCGGGTCTTTAATGATGGGTATCACAGACCAGTCACCAGACTCTCTCAACCTGTCAACCATGTCTAACTGTATGAAGGTGTGTCCCTGGATAGTGGTCAATAATGCTGTATATATCAATGGAAATAAGGTACGTCAAGTGAAAGTTATTGTGGCTGCGCGCTTTAGAACCAAGGATAGCACAATAGCCTTGAAGATAAATGACGTTTTAGTGACAGGGTCACTATACCATTATAGTTCACAGAATTATTTCAAATTCAGATTCTGTATTCCCTTCGAGAATACTGAAACAATAGTCATAATTAGTGAAAAAAAGCAATGTGAAAAGGACTCTGGCCTAGAGACGGGGGTAAAACGTCATCATGCATCAGGCTTATTGGTTTGTGCACGGCCTTGTGTGCGAGAGGTCATGAGATTCACAATAGCTTCACATCCTTGTTCTGACAGTTCTTCTAGGAACTACTTGCACCCAGAAGATCATGATAATATTGTTACTTTGACAATTGAAACGATTCGTTAAACACTTACAATTACATACTTCTTCTTCTGTTCAGAGTAGCTTGTGGTAGCTTAAGGCCGGTACACACTAGGCGGCAAGTAGCAGTGACTTGTCCCCGCAACATGTCGCAGCAACAATTTCCTCCCTTGTTTACTAACATTTTTGGCAAAAATTGTTGTTGCCGCAACAAAATTTTGTTGCTGCGACTTGCTGCATGAAATCCAACCGGTTGGGATTGCTGAACCATTGCACACTGAGGTGACATGTCGCGGGGACAAGTCGCTGCGACTTGTCGCCTAGTGTGTGCCGGCCTTTACGGGTAATAAGGAGCATTGGCCGAGAGATGGGGGGGGAGGGTAAAAGTTACCTTTGAAAGCTCCATACATGAGCTTCTGGCTCGGGAGAATTTGGTAGGGACTCCCTGTTTCTTCGAAGAAAAATAGTTCATTTATGCTTTACCTTTTAACCTTGCATAGAGAGTATACTTATCAAAACAGTTTAAGAATTGATTGCTCACAGTTGCTCTGTTGTTTATGGCTGTGCTTTCGAATGATTGCTAATAGTCGTTCCTTACTGCTTTCAGCCTATCAGAGTATTCTCTTAGCCGTACCGTTTCACACTTAAACAACTCTATTCATAGATTTATTTATTAACTTTTTAAAGGTATTTGATGGTCTAGAACCAGGCTTTGACCGACTTAGTGTAGGAGACATGGTCGGAATGTTAATAGACAAGGATTCCAGGCTACACATCTTCATTAACGGTAAAGATCAAGGCGTGGTTGCTGAGGCGTTACCATCGAAACGATACGTGGTTGTTGACCTATACGGTAGCTGCCAGGAGATTTGTATTGTGCCAACCGCTGACCAGAACAGTCCGTGCGAAATGGCTGATGAGAATAAAGCTGCTGAGGGACTGGAGCAAGAAAATAAGGGACCATGTGATTACAGATTACTATGTGAGCGGTTTAGATCGACATTAGCTCTACCAGGTAAGGTCATTTATCCAAGTTTTCTCTGCTTTCTGTAGTGTTATGTTTGCGGCCTTTCAGCTCTGTTTGCATGGAGGAGACTCCTGCTTTCTTTAACTTTCCTCATTTCTACTTTTCCCCCGTTCTGTGCTGTTCTTTGTCGTGACCCCCTTTTTGACTTCTCACCCCCCTCCCCATGCTATATTCGGCTCCGCCCTTTCCTAATATCTGTGAGCTTTTTGGTTGAAAATGCCATAATCATCAATTGACAAGTTCTTCATTACTCAGGCTAATCCTCAAAGGCAAATTAACAAAAGAGTTTAGACAAAACCACTGGTATCTATATTGTTTTTGGATGGTGCATTCTCTTGAGATGTACCTCGTACAAAAGAATATATCACATACTGTTGAGGCTTAGCCTGTGCAATGAAGAACAAGAAAATATTGTATTTTAAGATTGTTTTGGATAAGTTTGTTCACTGCAAAGTGTCCTTTGTTGTTTCATCAGATGGCTATTTCAGTCAAGAATCTAAACTAAATACATGCTATTGTCAAGCTTGCCATGAGGCACGTGGAGAAAAGCGATACGAGGTCAGCGGTGATCCTGCTAAACGATATGCGCAGCCATTAGGATGGTGTCAGTTTGGGTTAGGGTAAGTTTATTTTGTCTGCCAATCAGAAACATATTATAATGTTATTATTCAATATCTCATTCATTTGTTTTTTTGTTCGTTCGTCCGTACGTTGATTTGTCTAATCATTCCTTCATCCACTGATCAATGTATTTGTTCTTTCATTCATTCATTTATTCACCCATCTGTCCAACTATTCATTCATTTGCCCATCCATCCATTAATTCATTCAACAACTCGTTCATTCATTCATCCATTCATTCATTCATTCATTCATCCATTCATTCATTCATTCATTCATTCATTCATTCATCCATTCATCCATCCATTCATTCATGCATTCATCCATCCATTCATTCATTCATTCATTCATTCATTCATTCATTCATTCATTCATTCATTCATACATTCATTCATTCATTCATTCGCTCATTCATTCATTCATTCATTCATTCATTCATTCATTCATTCATTCATTCACTCATTCATTTATTCATTCATTTATCCATACATCTATTGACTTGCACCAATACTGATATCAGTACTGTGCCACTTCCATTCTCAGGCTTCCACCGCGCATCAAGTCCCTGCAAGTTCTTGATAAATGGCACGTAGCCTTCTATGCGACTCAGATCGGTAAAATAAGACGTATTCTTGACGCTGGTGACCTTCCTATGCCAGATACTGGTCAGAACAGACGGCAAACTAAGTCAAACTCCAACAAAGAGAATGAAGTCCCTCGCCTTGTTGTATCTCCAACCGTGATGTGTGTTACATGTACGACAAGAATATCGGCATTCCAGTAAGTATTCGATATACATCGGTATCGTTAGAGTGTAATCAATATCAAATCGGTATTGATAGAATGTAATCAATATCAAATCGGTATTGATAGATTGCAATCAATATCAAATCGGTATTAGAAAATAATCAATGTTGTTCATGACACAAAATTTTTCAAAAATCATTTTATTTCATATATTTTACTATTATGGATAATTTTACAAATAATTCATTTGTGTTTTGTTCCTGTTGTTAAACTATTTCTCGCTTTTTACAAATAATGTTTCTATGTACTATACCTAACATTTCCTAGTTATTTGGGTGATTATAAATTTATCACATAACTTTGCAGCAATTGACCTATTTCACTATGACGTCATGGTTTATTTACATGAATAAGAACATACCTAATTCGGGCTAAACAGTATTCCTCTAGTACATTTTGCTTTGCACTTGAACGTATATTTTGTTCTTTTATTATAAATAGATTTTTAGCCTATTTTTAATTGAATTAAACATGCTGCATCCCATCTAGCGACCATGATTCTTAGCGTTAAAATAATAGATTTGTTTTGATGTGACGTCATAATGAAAAAGGGTAATTACTTGGTCTAACATTTCCTTTTTATCCACTCAAACTATCGGATGGCGAAGGAAAACTAAAAACATTTCTACTATCAAAAAATGTCTTGCTTTTAATTACTCACGAAAATAAACGATTTTATTCTTCATTTCGTTTTGTGATTGATTTATCAGGCCAAGTGGAACTCGCACCTGGTCTGTTGAGCACAAATGCTTCTAGATTTGAGTCTAGTTGTCGTATCTGAATTTATGGCACGAATTCTGTATTTTGTGTTGATTTGTTATGCATGAATTTGAATGATATCAATTTTTTATTTCTTTATATATTGTTTTTATTTCAATGTGTGATAAATTGCTTTGAAGTAGAAATTTTACAACTTTTTGAGACCATTTTGAATGGTATTCGAATACGTTATCCACAGATAAAATAGATTATGGATATAATAAAGCTAATTATTTGAAATTTGAAATCATATTATCTATTGATCTATATATTAATTTATTACAATATGTTAACTTTCATTTTAAGTATTAAATTTTATGAAATCATCGTAAACTACGTAATTAGGATCATCGCCACTGTCACATCAAATATAAGTCAGAATACTCATAAGCAGTCAAAATCATCATCACCATCGTCGACTGTCATTATTAGTATTTTCACCACAACCACTATCATCATCAACAACTTATCATCGCCATCATCATCATGTGCATGATAACCATTAATATGATCAACATTCATCGTCACTAGACCTACCACCATGAATATTCCAGTTTTATACATTCTTCATTGCTCACATTAAGCCTCGGTAGTATGTGAGTTATATTCTTTTGTATAAGGTACATCCCATGGGAATGCACCAATCCAAAAACTATTTAAATACCAAATGGTTTTGCCTTGACATTTTTAATCTACCTACAATTGAGGTTTAGCCTGAGCAGCGAATAACTTGAAACTGGTCTATCTATCATCATAATCATCATCGTTATTATTTATATGATTATCATCATCATAATCATCATCATCTTTATCTTTTAGATAATCAATATCTATCACCACCATAGCCATAATCATCATCATCTTTATCTTTTAGATAATCAATATCCATCACCACCATAGCCATAATCATCATCATCGTTACTATATATATAATCAACATTCATCACCATCATAGCTATCATCATTATCATCATCATCATCATTACCATTGTTATAATTCTATAATCTGATGTGTGCTGACGTCTTCACTAGATATCGTGACGTAACAACAGGAGAAACGTACAAAGCTCGTGTTGCTTTCCGCGTCTGCGTAAGGCCTGGGTCCTACAACACTGGAAGACCGTCCTGCTGTTCACAAGATACAAATGAAGCAATATCAGACCAAGATCTAGGGACTGAGGATTTGGAATGGTATTTACAAGAAAAGGGACTCATTGCTTTGACTGCATTGCTTATAAAGCTAGAACCTACATAACATACCGTTACAACAAAGCAGAGTTATGTGAATTTACAAGAAAAGTGATGAAATTTCATGGAAAATAAAGATCAGGACGTAGAGACTAAGGATTCAGAATGAGGTTTACGAGAAATGGGACTCATTGCCCGTTACACGCTTCTCACGAAGTTGGAATCTTTAAAATATATAGCGGAAAATCATGATATGGATTTGGGATTGGTCTTGTGGATTGGAAACATATATCAGGATCCATGCAAGGATGAGGGATTTGGAATGGAATTGACAAGAAAAATGCCAAATTGTGCTATTAGAATTGCTAATGAAAGTATCTATTACAGTGAGGACACTCGAACCATGAACACTTTGTGCTTTTTTGATACTTTTTTAACATGCATCCTTCGAGTGAATCTATTTGAAAACATTTGAATGTTGATAACTCAGTGCATTTGAGTTCAGTCCTAATTTTTCAAAGAGTTTGAAGCAGTAGAAAGCTCAGAAAATAAAAAAAGCTAAATAAAGACAAGTGTTCACAGTTCGAGTGCCCTCACTGTAAATATTGATGGAGGACTTGGTAGACGATGGTGATTTGACAACAGCAAACTAGCCTACATGCCGTACAGTTGGTGTAAAAATATAATGTATTTTTTTATATTTTTTAATATTTTCTTGTATTGATTTGTTTCTTTTGCTTATTTGATTGTTCGTGTACGTGTTTGTTATTTGTTTGGTTAGGTTGTTTGTTTTCTTGCTTGTTTTCGTGTACAAGATTTAGTCTGTTTACTTGTTGATTTGTTTGTTTGTTTATGTATTATTGTCAACTCTTGGTTCTATTGTTGTTTATTTTTTTCTTTTTGTTGTTTGTTTTTACAGTGGAACCTCTCTATTCCGCACTGGGACCAAAGAGTTTGGAGGGGCTGATATATAGAAAAAAGTTAAATGTGGGACCAAAAACGTTCGGTTTAAATAGAATTGCAGTATATTGTGTGTTTGTTATAGAGGGGTTCCATATTACTGGCCTAGCGTAGTTTTCTACCTGTGTGTTTTTCTGTCTTTCTTGGTCTTTCTGTCTGTCTGTAATTGTCTGTCTGTCTATCGACTGTCTGTGTCTCTGATAATATTGTCTGTCTGTCTTTAATTGCCTTCCTGTCTGTCTGTTTGCTGATCACAATAACATAAGCATAACGACACACACAATCGCAAGTAACTCGTAAGGAGTGAATATTGGTTTCTGTCCCATAATGTATACAACTTTGAAGGACTATTTTTGCTTGCGCGTGTCGTTCAGCCTGCTTCAAAACACATCGCTAGCAGTTTATCTAAACTTTATCTCCACAATAGAAAGTAAGCGTGAGTATTTTACAGAACTATGAACATTACAAGAATTTTCAAACTAAGTTAATGTTCCAGTAATCGATATACAATCGATTTCAGACCATTTCGAGTAACAAAAATACGGAAAATCGTTATTTTAAACAGTGAAACGTTACGTCACTAGAACACAGCTAATCACAATATTGTTACAATAGAATAAAATTATTTTCAAAAGTATTAATAAAATCTTCTTTCAAACACGTGCAGAATCCTTTGAATGAATATGCCAGAAGGCAACAATGAAGTAAATTTAATGTCTATGTTTAGGTATAATTTTGTATTGTATTGATGCCTATCATCAAAATAGCGAAAATGTCTGACCAAAATACATGAGCTAATATACAGCCTATCAAAATGAGCAAAATTGCGCGATTTTTTACAAAAATGCATGGACTATAGCCCATCAAAATGAGCAAAATTGCTCGATTTTTGACAAAAATGCATGGACTATAGCCCATCAAAATGAGCAAAATTGCGCGATTTTTGACAAAAATGCATGGACTACAGTCCATTAAAATTAACCAAATTGCGCGATTTTTGACAAAAATGCATGGATTGTAGCCATCAAATCGAGCAAAATTGCGCGGTTTTTGACAAAAATGCATTATAGCCCAACGAAATCAGATAATTTGCACAATTTCTGACAAAAATGTATTGACCATTGCACATCGAAATGAAAAACAAATGTGCAATTTTTGGCAAAAGTGCATGGACTATAGCTAGCCCATCAAAATGAGCAAAATTGCGCGATTTTTGGTAATAATGCACGGACTATAGCTCAACGAAATAAGAAAATATGCACGGTTTTTGACATAAATACATGGAGTATAGCCCATCAGAATCAACCAAATTGCGCGACTTTTGACAAAAATGCATGGACTATAGCCCATCCAAATGAGTGAAGCTGCGCGATTTTTGGTAAACATGCATGGACTATAGCCCACCAAAATGAGTAAAATATTGACTGTAGCCCATCAAAAATAGCAAAATTACGCGATTTTTGGAAAAAATGTATCGACTATAGCCCAACGAAATCAGAAAATATGCACGATTTTTGACATAAATGCATGGACTATAGCCCGTCAGAATCAACCAAATTGCGCGATTTTTGACAAAAATGCATGGACTATAGCCCAACGAAATAAGAAAATATGCACGATTTTTGACATAAATGCATGGACTATAGCCCTTCAGAATCAACCAAATTGCACGATTTTTGACAAAAATGCATGGACTATAGCCCACCAAATTGTGTAAAATATTGACTGTGGCCCATCAAAATGAGCACAATTGCGCGATTTTTGGCAAAAATGCGTGGATTATAGCACATCAAAATACATTTGAAAGTGCGTTGTTATTGTGCAAAAGAAGTGGAAAATGAAAGGGCCAGAGATTTGAAAATACAAGTGAAAATATAAATATTTTTTTTACAAAAATGCACGAGATACAGCCATCAAGGAGGATAGTAAAACAAATGCGCGAGTATTGACAAAAATCCAACTTTCAAAAACCCAGCTTGCATAAAAAACACGACCCTCGTTGATGACATGCAAAGATAGGGTAGGCACATTGTGCAGGGAACTGACATCACTTGGCATGAGATTAGGTACGTATTAGCTCTTTTCGCGGGAGATCAAGTAGTTAGAGTGCACGCCACATTGGTGTGGAACATTTCGAAAGTCTGGTTTCCATATAATCGAGAATGACCGAGAACGGTCGCAAGCGATCGAAAAAAAAATTGATTTTAAGAAAACTAACGTTTTTCGACCGTTTTCGATCCATATACGATCGCGATCGAAATCGTTCAAAAACGGTCGTAGGATCGAGAAACTTTGGTTTTTCCCAAAATCTTTTTTTTTTCCGATCGTTTGCGACCGTTCTCGATCGTTTGCGATTATATGGAAACCAGGCTTTAGTATTCAGTACTAAATAAGATTTAGTTATCTACTAACTAAGAATCCACCGAGGCATGAGCACAATACCACAAAAGAATTGAAATAAAATCTCTTTGTTTAAGCCTCTGTGAATTCTAAGTGCATAACAAAACCTTATCTAGTACGAAATAGTAAGGGCCGGTACACACGAGGGAGCTTGCTCCCGCAAAATGCTCCCTCGTGTGTACCAACGATTTCACGCGAAAAAATGTATTGCGCAACAAAACTTTTGCTCCCTGGTTTTGCTCCCTCATATCAAATTGGAGCAAATGTTTTGCAAAAGTGTGTTTCAGGAGCAAGCTCCCTCTTGTGTGCTGGTCTTGAAAAATGACCCAGGAGCATGCATGTTGCGGGAGCGTGTTGCGGGAGCAAGCTCCCTCGTGTGTACCGGCCTTTAAGAACTGTTTCACACTAGAATGCAAACACTAAATGTGTGCAACAATTGTCACTATTCATTAGTAAATAGCACTAGTCCAACAAAAGAAAACAATAGGATTAGCATAAAATAGCTCTATTTAGTGGTATTTATGTTGCACAGTTTTAGTGCATGCACTCTAATGATGCGTGCGCGCACTTTATTTTATACTCACAATACCACGAAACAACGTACTGAATTGTAATTAACTCCATCTTTATAATATCTACAGTCTATAACAATTACAATCACACAATGCAGACCTATGCATCTTGTCCTATAATTTTTGTATTCATGTTCTAAATAACGAAAAAAATCGAGAAAAAATCCGATTACGGATCGAAAACGGTCGTAGGATCGAAAACCTTGCTTTACCTATAGTCGAATTTTTTTTCTCTCGAACGCTTGCGACCGTTCTCGATCATATGGAAACCAGGCTTTAGACTATTGAGCCCCGATACAATTCAATATTAATTGTTAATAAAAGCAATGTACACAACCAATGTATTTACTATTTACAATAACTAATAACGGTCATAAAAACAGATGCACTAGCTTATATTAATTAAATGACTTCGCCTATGTTGCTCTGATTCACCTTTTGGTGTTCATTAACCGCACTGAAACAATCATTCAAGCAAAAGAGCATTACCATTAGCGCATTCAGTAACATGAACAAACACTCTATAACAGCAAAAACGTTTGCAAACAATGTATTTCTAAAGAACCATTACTCTTATTCACTGAGTGTTCACATTATTGAATGCCTCATCGCCTTAATGGTAATCATCTTTCGCTTGAGTGAATCTTTCAGTGTAGTTAATGAACAGCAAAAGGTGTACCGTATTCAAACAGTCTTGCTTTGGCCCATAGTTAATATTAACTATGTTTGGCCCCAAGAGTATTTTTCTATGTTCGCGTACAATATTTCTTTTTTGGTAAACAAACCAGTTTCCAAACAGGTTTCGTACATTCATTATACATGCTCCTCTCAATAAACAAACCAGTATTAACCAGTTTTCAAACAGATTTCATACATAGACTATATATTTCCTTTTGGTAAACAAACCAGTTTCCAAACAGGCTTCGTACATTCATTATACATGCTCCTCTCAGTGAACAAACCAGTTTTAACCAGTTTTCAAACAGATTTCATACATAGACTATATATTTCCTTTTGAAAACAAACCAGTTTCCAAACATATTTCGTATACTAGGTCTCATGAACAGGTTTTCACGCGATTGAGCATGGAGTTTCTCCAAACTAGGTAAACAAGTTTTAAACATAGTCTTGTTTGCTGAATTTGTCCAATCCAAATGATACTTTTTTCACTGTTTCCTCTGGTGGAGGTCCAGACGATTTGCCATAGCAAATTCACATATTTCGTTTTAAGAGGATTATTGCAATCTCGTATCACATGACCACTGTGTACAAACTTCGGTAATTCTGTGGTGGTAGCGATGACTTCTCATTCACTTTTTCCATCCACTTTTTCTCTATCTTTCATTTCATCCCATTTGCTCAATGTTCGTTTACTTTAACGAGTTCGATAATCTTTCATTCACTTATCGATCCTTAATTTTTCTTTACCAATTGCATTTTCTGCAATTCACTTCTTCATCCAATTCAGTCTTCTTTCATATCCTATTCGTTTTTCACTTCTAATTCTCTTCTATAATTGATGGCTTGCTGCTTGCTGTCCAATCAGCTGGCATGCAGCTCTGTCGTAATTGCAAGACAATAATAACAACAGACCAAACTCGTCACATTACATCTACAAAATATTCACAAGGGTTCGTCATTGCCATTCGAAAACTATTCCGGCTGGAAGCTATACTTTCGGGGACCTGATCTAACGGTCTGGGCGCTGATGGGGCGACGATGGATGGCGGTGCTGTAACTTCGCTTCGCACGCTCTGATTACTTTTGCCTTTGCTGCTGCCACTACGTTCACTACTGCTACCACCGCTACTTCTATGGTCGTCGTTCGCATGCCGTTCGCTGCCTCGTTTCGAGCTACCGCTTCCACTGTGAGGGCTCTGGCTTCCGCTATGCGCACTGGTGCCACTATAGAACGAATGAGCGTACCCTACTGTCTTGGAGTCGACAGGCATTGGTGGCGGAGCATGGGGGTGAGGGTATGGGGGCATCTGGTGATATCCATATGCAGGTGGTCCCCCTGTTAACCATGGAATTGCTTGTTGCTGTGGGGGGAGGGGTCCTAGCGTATCTTGATCACCCTCGTGTTCATGTTCTGTGAGACTTAGAGCAGCCATATCTGAAAAGAGAGATATCGAATATAGTTTTGTACATAAATTAATGATAAGTAATGGTTAGTAGAAGTGAAGTGGTTAGTTTATGATGGTGTAGTTTTACATAACACTGTTTATGAATGTATTTACGTCAGGTTTCATCATTTGCATGCGAGTCATGTAGAGCATTCTATTGTGTTTGTTATTTTGTTTTCGTGTATTAAATATCTAATTCCTTACTGTTAGAGAGTAAGTTATCCAAGGGGTCGAGCATAACACTATTGAACTGAAATACATCTAAAGCGTGTCCGTCGTAACTGGGTACTAATGATACAAAACTCATCATACGAAAAATTCTCTAAATATTCAATTTCTTTCATCTAAAACATTATAAGGAAAAAGATTATAAGAAGTAATTTAACAGAGACTTCATCTGCCTAGATTAGCACTAGATTAGCGCTATTTGCAGATGGGGTGTCTAGTAATTATTGTAATTCATTGCATTATTTGTCCAATCTCGTGTGTTTTTGCAAACTAGTATTAGAAATCCCATTTTCATCTTGAAAAAGACCTATCCGTTTCATAACTAAATCATGTTTTTTTCTCGAGAAAAGTTGTCAATACAAAATCCTATGATGTCACGCAACGACCTATCGCAAAGTGTCGAGTGTCACGCAATGCGTTATCTGTCACCCTTGTCATAACTACAACTCTTAGTATTTCTTAGACTTGCAAAGTTAGGAAAAAGCAGTTAGTATAGAGTAGACTGCGTATGAGTGACACACTGCAAAATATCTTACCATATTAGGACAGAGTAACGCAATCTTCCAATCCGAGTGAAGAGTCGCAAAATCTTTGAGTTACCGAAAACGGTGGAACCGGAAGTAAAAGTGTACCGGAAATCTCGTCACGAAATCTACTCTACTACTAAACTACTTCGAAACAAAATCGTGTTATGTCAATGTCAAATTAATTGTAAGCAAGGCAAGTTGTTGTTGTCAAATAAAAAGTCGAGTCCTCCATCAAACGTATATTTTATGAATGATACAAAAGTGCAAAATATGTAAGTCGCGCGTGCTCTATGAATGCATGATGGAATTTCAAGCCACAATTACATGATTACCCACGGCTTGGCTCGCAATTATTTTAACCGTTGCAGAGTATATTATCGATGCAATGATTCGTGCGACTTCCCATGCCAACGGTTACTGATTTCACGGTTATAAAAACCAAGAAATATTATCATCTGCACACAGAATAGTTTTGCACGGCTGTTGCGAGACAATAGGCGTATTGCACGATGACGTAAAATACTATAACTACCAGAATGCTTTGTCGACTTTTTTATCGCTTTAGCGATACTTTATGTTTATAAACAAATAAATTGTTATGCTAATGTACCAACCAGAACTACAATAGACTCTATTGAAATAACGTAAAATCACTGTCTGGTTGGCACATGAATAATAAAGTATCGCGATTAGTGCAAATTGTTTTATTAATCTACACAGGAATTAAAATTTGATAATGAAAGAGAATTCGCAAAGAATGCTGGTAGTGGTAGTAAAATGACGCTCTGATTCAAATCGCCTAATGTTAGCACAACAAAGTCGTTTTCGCAACGTTACAACAGCGGATTCGACTGTTACGGTTACGATAATGTTTAGTACTTGTACGAATCGTGTAACAGCGCGGATGATAAAATAGAACATGAATTGTGAAAATATATTGAAAATGCAGTGAATTGATAAAAGCACAACGCATCTGACAATACAACGAATCGAAATATGGCGGGCGGCGCGATTATGTACTGGAGCGAGATCACAGAAACGAGGATAGTCAGTCGTCGCACATTGACAGAGTTTTGTATTGATCCTTATGTGTAGTTTAACTTCGAATAGAGTGGTTTCCATGACAAAACCTATAGATGAACTGTTCACCTTGACGACTGACTAGCCTCGTTCTCGAGATCGTCCGCTATTTTCCGATTCAGCAAATAAAAGAGACAAAATGAAATGAGTAGGCGACAAACACAACTTACTTCCACAAAGGTCTCCAAATACATAGTAGCACTGCTCAGAGAACGTTATCTTATTTACAGTGTGTCGAATATAGCCAGCCTGAATGAGAAACATACAACTTGGTAAATGGATGATCAAGCTTTTGATCAAAATCAAAACCAACGATGATGAAGTTGATTATGTTGATGATGATGATAACAATGATGGTGATCTTGGTAATGATGATTATTACCACAGATCGAAATGTGTGATTTATCAAGTGATCCCAGTTCATTTGATCAAACGTTCTAGAATAGTTAATATTTCTGCTAATTACGAATCTTATAATATAAGTAGATTTGAGTTGATTACCTTTAGTAGATTACAGCTGTATTTTCTTGCTTCTCTTCTATCGGCGAATCCTTCTACATGTGTGTAAAGCCAGTCCACTACATCAGAACCTACGATAATCAAACACACATAGTTAAGAAATGATCACAAAGGAGACAATGATGATGAAACGATGATGACGGTGATGATGACGATGATGATAATGCAGTGAATAACATTTATCCAGTGGAATAACTTCCAGGCTTCGTGCAACTGACTCCAGTAATATAAACCCTTCGCAATTTTTGATGCCCTAGTATACTAAAAAAAACAAAAGACTATACCTATAAAAGCATTAGGAATTGTAATCTTGAGCCACATTCTATCTCTTATGTCGAGACCAGAGTCGGGCGCCGCCATTGCCTTCACTACTGTTGCCATGTCGGTATTCAAGGTCAGCGGTTCACCGTCGACAATTTCAGTGTATCCTGCTAGCAGAAAGTGAGCATCAAGATGGTTTATATTAGGTTAAATGGTTAGAACGAACGGTTTGTAATGTAAAAACGAGAGCATAAATTGCCCTATTTCATTATGACGTAAAGGCTTATTAAAGGGGGGATACAAAAACCATAAAATAATACAAAATTATAATATATAATAGAAATACATGCAGGGCCCCTCAGGATACCAGCATCGTTGCTTAATGGGCTACCCTCTCTAAGTAAAGTTTTCATTACATTATAAAGAAATAATTGTTTTGCCTGAGTTTTTCTTTTTTTAGAAACTTTGTGTCAATAGGTAGTAAACAATATCCAGTGAGTTTGATGATGCTATTCCAGTTTTGGACAATAGATAGTTTTGGTGTGACGTCATAGTGAAATAGGGTAATGGTGTGGTATGGTAACAAGTGTAATGAAGTGTTGTGTGAGGACGTTGATTGTAAAGAATTGTAGTTGACGTTTGCGCATGAATGGGGAACGTTAGGGTATCGATACCGCTCCGATACGGCACAGTTTAGATTGTATTTCTTAGAATAGAAATAACTGTTACGATATGATAATGTTCGTGTTTCCCTCTCATCCAAAATCGACACTGTCTTCACCAAATCCGCCACCATCATGATCATCCAAATCATCAACATCACTGACAACTGATATCAATTTGCTGAAAACACTCCAAATATATATGTGACCAGAATTTATTTTTCACGCTTTTGTATTCAATTTTAAGTAAATTGTTAACAATAGCATCATGTAAAATTCAACAGGATTTAAAAATTCAAAAACATCACGATTAGGGGCACACCATTTGACTTTTGAGGGTGAGGGGGTGTGATTTGGTCCGTGCAAGCAAATTTTTTTAAGCCCACGTACACAAAACGTTTAAAATTCAAAGAGTTATATGATGAACATAGAATTGAGTGCAAACAATAAATCCATGAAACACTAATTATTAAATAGCACAAAATAGAGATAATTCAACACCAGAAAAAAGAAAAAAAAAAAAAAAAAAAAAAATGCACAAAATTGCACTATTTAGTTTTACTAACGTTTCACGGATTAATGGTTTGCACACTTACATGCAATTTTTTTGTGCAGTCAACTTTTTTTTTCAAATCACTCGCCGCCTCCCTCACAAGATGCATGGTCCACCCATTACCCTATCACGCCCAATCCACCCTATCGGCATTGAGATAAAAGGGTGACATTCCACAGATAACCCAACGGTTCAATATTTTCTCTGTAAACTTGAAGTGGAGTCAGGAGTACGGCGATTAGTGAATTTCATTCTATTTAGCAACATCCTTGTTGAAGATATTTATCATGACAAAGCAAACCGCGTGTCAGAAGTTACAGACGTGCGGGAATCCATGATAGTTTGATTGACATTGATCAGACGTTCGAGAATTGTTCTGATCAGACGCTCGAAATTTTAGATTATCAAGTTAACGTTATAAATTTCTTTGAATAAACGTTCGCACGTGTTTGTACATGCGTGACTCACCAAATAATTGAAAATGTTTCACGTAAAGTCTCTTTATCAATTCATTTTCCTGATAAACTGTCGGACACGTTTAAGAATAACTCATCAAGTATTCAAACCTCTTTGATGAGATATTATCAGATGGAAATATCACGAATTAGAATATCAAGAATTTCAGCTCTCGTTTCATTAGACACCCTTGGAACCGTAACTTTGGGTCCACAATATTAAGAATACATCTCTTTGTAGGAAAGGAGGAGGGGAGGGGGATTTAATGTGCTGTCCGAAATAGCGATATGTATGTAGCATTGGTCTCTCTGTTGGCTGTAATCGATTCCTTTGTTTTTGATCTTTAATAAGAGCGTTAAAAGTAACTCTGCTTATACACTGTACGCCCTACGACATTGTAATAATCTGACACTGGTATTAAAGTATAAAAATACGTCTCCCTATTTTGAAGGTTAGGTGGTTATTCTAAAGTGTCTGTGTTTGTTTTACTACCATGGAACATGACCGCCTAATTACTCTAATCCTAAGACTCGGCTGAATATAAACAGAAGAATTATTGAATTATCTCTAACTGGAGATTTCCGGGTAGGGGCTTCATGTAGCGAACACATAGTGTACTTTATTGTATATTCTGTACTTGAATAACGGATATGAAGTATCTACGTGGGACGAACAAAAGCCGACTGTACGCACCTCCTGTGTTTCAGGGGAAAGTAAATACTTCAAACAACAATAAAGTGCACTTGATTTGAAAGTCTTTAGTAGAGTACTTGGCATGCAGTTCATATGAAGTACCTAAGTGGGACGAACCGACTGTCGGTAAGCACCTCCCTTGTCCTGCGAGAAAATTAATATCTACCAAAATATCATGTATTTATCTGCTGGCGTTCACCATATGAACAATACAGAAAGTATTCAGCACATATTTCCGACAGACATTTTACGACCACAAACTAAGCTTTTAGGCTAGGTGAGTAGTAAGACAGACTCTAAGGTGGGCATGGAAGTCTTAGACGACTCCACTCGTTTTTCCAAAGCAATTTCCGGTGCGGTGTCTGTGTAGGTTAAAATTTTAACATGTATTAACTATATCAATAAAAATCTATAAGCTTTGGTTGACATTACTGAGATGAGTGATGTCTAGGTTACGAGATCTTACATTATCTTATATCAGAGGGGCCGCTTGTACGTAGCTTAGATAAAGTGATCCACTGGATAAAAGTTATCCACGGTATAGAATTTCTTTAGAATATATTGGTTGGATAGGGATTTATCCAGTGGATAGCGCTATCCAGCCTTCGTACAACCGGCCCCACAGTAGCCGAAGTATCTAATGTAAACTTTGAAGTTGATAACAAGCATAACCGAAATGACAGCTAGACCATAGCAACAACTTTCAAAACACATACCACACCAAATTTTACCATGACAACAACCACACCATAGCAACATCCTTCACCATAGAAACAACCACACTATAGCAACCACCACCACCCCAATGATGAAATCAACAACCTTCACATATATTCCATAATAACGATGTCGATACTGAACTATAACTATAAATTCACAAAAAGTCAACACTTTCACGTACTTAGGGACCGATTACATGGACATTTTCAGCCAGGACCGAAAGGAACGGAAATTGGCAAAGGGACAGACACGGACACGAACTATTTTTCCTTACAGCCTGAGCTGAACAGAGCCATGTCACCGACCATCAAAGCCTGGTTTTCATGTGATCGTTACGATCGCTAAGATCGCTGAAAAATTGAAAAAAATGCCTATGTATTTACTTGCGCTCAATCGCTACGAGATCGCTCAAATTATATCTCAGCGATAGATTCGAGCGATCTCAACGATTTAGATCACAATTTTTTTCGTAGCGGTGAAATGGAAACGAGGCACAATACACAATTACGCATGGATTAAAATAAAGTGACGCACAGTCAAACAGATACTCACTGTCAGATTCTGGTAACGAGCTGGTCATAGATGAACTAGTTGATGTCATTGTACTCAGTGATTGATGATTAGGTGGTTTATCACCGAACTGTGCTGCTTGTTGGGCCGCGAATTCTATAGACGAAAAGAAAAATAGATATTATTAATAACTTGAAAAAATTATAAATAATTCATATTGATTTAAAAAGTCAATTTGAACGCTGTCTTTTTAAATTATGTAAGTTAGCTGATTGTCTTATATTCAGTGGTGAATGAAATAGTAAACAAGTAAATAAATGAAAACAAATGAATAAATGAATGAATAAACTAGTAAATAAAGAAAAAAAGGAAAAAACAAGTGAAGGAATACATAAATAAATAAAGTAATACATAAAGTAATAAATGATTAAATAAATAACTAAACAAATAAATGAATGAATAAATGAATAAATAAATAAATAAACAAATAGAGAAAATATATAAATAAATAATTAAATGAATAAATAAATAGTTTGATACACAACTGAAAGAATAAATAAATCAATTGATGGATGGACAAATAAAAGAATAAAATCTGTACATACGAGTCATTGCTGTAGTGTGCTGAACCCATGCTGAAGTGTCTATAGGTCGAACAGGATCACCTGAAACAATTACACAAGTTGTAATCCCAAATCCACATGCTTTACAATGCAGCGCGATCATTTATTCTAGAATCTTATATCTATCAAAACTGTATTCGATTGGAACAATTTCCCTGTTACCTTCTGCGCGAGAATCAGTGCTGTCTTCATAAGTTGTGTACGATCCTTTCATACATAGAAACATTTTGTGCAATTGCAGAACAACGATAACGTTCTCAAGAAGCTTTGATCAAACGTTCGAAAACACCGTCCAAGATCATGTATTTTTTTCAAAACACGATCAGACGTACAAAAATAAGACGTTCTCAATGAACATGTGTTTATGCAATATTCTTCAAGTTATCCTCGTGAGAACTATACAGCCTCTTCATGCACAAACACGTAAAGTGACAAACCGTTCTAGAAGATTTTTTCATTAATTTCGTTCTGGAAGCATGTCATCGTGTATTCTAAAGCACGTTATTAAGTGACCCGAAACATTTTCATCTACGCTAAGACGATTATTACGCTTTGGAAGTATCGGATCAAGTTTTCTTAACCTGCTATTTTGAGAGTCAAAATATATTTTCAACGATACAACGACGATTATTAGTTCTAGAAGCCTTTGATCAAGAGGTCTGAAACAAGTTATTTCGTGAGCATGTGTGTTAGACGATTTAATTATAAACACCACAATAAATGAGGTTCTTAACCATTGTGTTAGGTTCAGGGCCACGTTATTAAAAAAATGCAAAAAATATCTGTTTTAACGTATATCAATTCGAATTTGAAAAGCTCTTGTTTTAAATCTGGCTCTGACTTCTCTTTGTGTTGATAGATCTCGTTAAGAAATTAAAAACGGAGATAATTTTGCGTTTTGCAGTTTGTTTAGCAAACAGATATAAAATGCAAAATATCGCATACTGATTGCAATCGTTTTTGCGGTTGATGGAAACGGATGTATTAAGTTGTAACAATCCAACATTGGTTGATTTGAAACATGAAGTTTCTAATTAAGAAAATCGTTCTGTTATGAAAACAAAAACAAAAAAGTCGAAATGAACGCAAAAAAAAAAAACAAAAAAAAAACAGAGTGAAATATCAAAAGACCTTTTCGGCTTCGTATGCAACACGTGACACTCTCTACAAGTGAGTGGTTATTTTTGGATGGAAAATGCGTTGAAATATTTACACCTGAAAGGATCATTGGAGAAATAAACACGGGAGCGAAAGAGGTCTATTACGATTGGCAGGTTTCGAAACAATTTTCTAAAGTCCCGCCAAATGCAATTGAGATTTTTCTCTTAATTTTTACTTCATTCTTCATCCCCTATACATGTTCTATTACTATGATAGCCTGCGTAAGGGCAATTTTTGGAAGGGGAGATAGAAAGATAGATAGTTTTATTGCAGTATATAGTCGGAAGGCTGAATTGCGTACAAATTACAGAATTATTATTTGTGATAACACATAACTGGAATAAAATACTGTCTGGAGAGGGTCGGCTGAGGGGGGGAAGGGTATTGAACCAAAAACATCTGCTACAATGGCTTCCACGAAGATGAACATTGACTTTCAAAGTCATATTCAAATTTACCGATACAGTCGAACTTCGATTATCCGGACTAATCCGGACCAAGCAAAAAAGTCCGGACAATCTTAAGTCCGGAAAATAGAAAATATGAATATTAATGAGTCCAGAACAAAAAAATATAAATATCACTGAGTTCGGAACGGTAAAATACTCCAGTAACCAAACTGAAACGAAGTCTTGTGAAAGATATTTATATAAAATTAAAAATTAAAAGTTCTGTACTTCTTTAAATATTTAAAATAATGATAAGCTCAAGTTTTAGCAGCCATTTCTAATCTCTTTCTAGTTCTTTTTTTTTCTTCAAAAAACCATCGAGAATACAGAATTAATAATATTCAAGAAAAAATCGGGACCAGAAGCAAAAGGTGCGGGAAATCGAAAAATCCGGATGATAGGGCTGCGGATAATGGAGGTTGGACTGTACTAGTTATTAACGTTACAATTACTTTTCACACAATAAATGGTACATCACTGTTACACCACTGTCAACTGAACACAACAAAAACATTCTCGAAGACATGATCAAAGAATGGCAAGTACTTACTATGTGGTAAGAATGGCAAGTACTTACTATGTGGTAATGTGAAATATCCTTTTGGTGTTGGATCCCAGCACTTTGCAACTGTTAACGTTATTGGACTGAAATACAAATGCAATAGAGGAAACATTAAGTACCATTTATAGTCATAATACCCTTGATTTTTTTCAGGATTATAATGTTTAGGGTTTTAAAGTCGTTTTCATATGAGTTGGAAACAGTACTATTTCGTTTCGTAGCCGTAGTTTTTTTAGAAAACATTTGAATTTTCTGCCGTATCGTAGCAGTTTTGTAACCATACCTTTTCCCAGTCGTTCAAAAACGACCCTATTAGAGAGAGAGTTTCGCATGAGTGGGAAACGGTACGGTTACGATACCGCTACGATACGGCTACGATACGGCTACGATACGGCAGGAAATTCGAAAGTTTTCTTAGAAACTACGGCTACGATACGATACAGTACTGTTTCCCACTCATGCGAAAACGACTCTATTGGGTATTTACTGTTACAGTGGTTTTCAAAAACCTTGGAAATACACCTTAGCATGACTTTATTACACCTTTTTACTCTTCAGTTTCCATCAAGAGGTAATACTTACCCTGGTTTATGGACCATTTCTCTTAGTACTCTTACAGCATCGTCATTTGTCATGTTTTCAAAATTAACATCATTAACCTAAAGGAAAAAAATGAAAGATTCTCAAAAATCAGCTTTCAATAAACATATTCATGTGAGTTTCCACATTCTTGGTATCCTTACAAAATCAAGGTGAAGTAGAGGGTGGGTGAAAAGTAGGTGAATTTTTCATGTGCTTTCCTTAATTTCACCTCCAGGTGTTCTGTGTTTCAATAGTTACAGAAATATTGGACCACGGTAGCCCAAGCTATTTATTTGATTTGTGACTTATAAGGATGATTTTACCCATATATTTCCTATAAAACCGACACAGATAGTATTTCACGAAGTAATATTGTCGATCTAACACAATTATCATGATCTTCTGACTGAAAGTAGTCCCTAGAGGGATTGCTTTTTGCGACTAACATTTTAACTACCTGTGTGGTAGTCATCATCAGAATCAGTAAATAGATAAATTTATTTATTTATTTATTAGAGACTTCCACACAGTGTATAATAACAAAAAAAGCGGATATTAATATGCTAATAACGAACGGACTCGAGATTAACCTGCTAAAAAAGTAACCATAACAAAGACTGTGTACTGTGTTTGTATACCTGTAATAGCATATCGCCAGGTTCTATTCTACCATCAAGATCTACTGCACCACTGAAATAGTAAAAATAAGATAAGTAAGTTATGATAAACAATAGACAGACAACATGATGGACAGACAGACAGACAGAAATATAACAAACTGCTAGGGCTGGTTGCATGAATCCTGGAAAAAATTCCTATTATGCTTATATACTCTACATGATGGCCCTCTTGAAAAGTAATGCACAACCGTTAAATGATGTAGTTACCTTCATTAAATAAAGTTTATAACAATAATAATTATTATACAAAATTAATGAAGTATTTTACCCTGGATAAATTTAATGCCTTTAACAAGGTTTTATTCATTTCCCTCTCCGCCCTCCCAGAGATGAAACACTAATGTAAGAATGCATATATCTGGTGCACACTTTGTGACTGAAATTAATGTAAAACTGTTTAAAGCTAGTTAACTACAAGCAGACAGAAAGGGAAGTAGGCAGGTTGGCAGACAGGAAGGCATATGGCAAGACAGACCAAAATGCATGAACTAAATACAATATGGTATTAATAAAGTGTTTTGATTACCCCTTCATTACTGATCCAACATATATTCCACCATCTCCTCTTTTATTACTTTGTCCTACAATACTTATACCAAGGAAATTGACTTTCTCTGTTGAGCAGAAAAATACAAACATAAGATTACATAATATGTGCACCTGTAACATGGGATGGTGGATCAGGGATCACAGCCTCAAGATCAGGCTCACATAAACCCGGGATCACAGGATCAGCTGTAAAATAACATGACAGTCACCATAAATGACTGGCACAGTTGTTTCCAGCTAAGCATGATTACTTGAAACTAAAGCTTGTTCTAGTTAGCTGCCAAAATGTTGACATTTATCAACCTTGACTAGTATGTCTGATGAGTTTGTCAGATTTTTAAAAGAACAGCTGCCAGTCACACAGCCATTCTCACTGAACAACCTTTTTGACAGTAAGTTAGAACATGTTCTATTGTGGGGTATCACACTGAGTAGTAAACAACTGTATTTGAGATTAGATTCTCAATTTCTATCTAAGTCAGAAGTCCCACTTAATTAAAACATGCATGAATATGACATTTGAACGATAACATTATGATAAGTAAAATGAGCAGCTGATCTTTATGAGGATTAAAAATATATTAAACCTCATAAAGATCAGTTGCGAATATTTTATATTGCTGGACAAAAATCATTTCCTCAATTATATTTAGCTGAAATATTTAACAACAAGCGACAACAAATATTAATTTTTTTGGAGAAAATCCAAGTAAAAGTTGTATGAAAATCAGGACGAATCTCTTGCTGATTTAAAAACTCGGTCATGACTATGATTTTGTATTGTTATTCATGATTTTTTGATAAATAATAATAATAATAATAATAGTACATTTATATAGCACATTATCCATGTAATGTTCATATTTGCTTGATGCAAGTGAAACTTACCCATATTTAAAGTAACTGTGATTATATTCAATGACATAGTAGATTCTGTAATAGTACTGAATGATGAACACTACAAGAATAAAACACTTTATTACACAACAACCACAAACAATGGGAAAATACTGAGATCTTCAAAAACATTTTGATCTCTGATTATTTGTCAGTATTTAAGTGTTGTTTATTGTTTATTGTTTATATAATCTAAAAAAAATTCAGCATATAAAATGACAAATGATATAAAAATTATAGCAAATTTAAAAAATCGAATTAATATGAATTATTGATTGAAATATTTAATGGGGAGAGTCAGAGCAACTATTTTACCAGATGGGCTTCTTGTCAACTGAGGCCTGAGGCAAACTCCATCAGGGGAGTTATTAGTGCCCTTTTCTCTATAAGGGAACTCAGTGCAACTATTTTACCAGAGGGGCCCTCTGTCAACTGAGGCCAGAGGCAAACTCCATTGGAGGAGTATAAGTCTGCCCTTAGCCCCCTTGTCTCTATTGTTCATGTTAACTAAAGTTCAATCAACACCATGCAGTGACTAAGTTGATTGAAACATACAGGATTTTATGATATTAATAGAATATTTACATAAACTAGATTTATTTTTAAAAATGTTGACATATAATCTAATAAAAACAAACATTAATTAATCAAGAAAATTCTAGCAATTACATCTATATTGAGCAATAATAAAAAGAACTTAAGTTTCTAATGTGAATGTGGTACATCAAATAACAAGAACATTTCATGATTACAAATTAAACTCAATTAAATCTGCTGTTGAGTGACTGAAAGAAAACTTTGTATGGGGAAAACACTTTCACTTCTCTCTTTGCTTGTTTGGTTTCTTTGTTTTAATTTCCTTTTTATAAAGTGCATCAAGCATTCTTAAGCTTCGTAATAAATAAAGTAGGTCCATATTCAAAATTGGAATAATATTAAAATATTCCAAGTCTGCTTGAAAGGTTTAATTCCATTTCAAAAGCTGACATGCGGCAGTAATCTTCCTCCATTTATAAGCCTTATCAAAAACAAAGCATGTCTAGACATTAAAAGTCAGATCTGTTAGTTAAGCAAACATTCCAGATTTCTCTATGGTTTATAATTTAACCTTAATAAATCCATAAGATAACATACACATATTGATCTATTTTAGATGCACTAATAGCTATTCAATGCTACAAATAATTCAGAATCTTTTTTTCTGTTTCAGTAAATGTACTTGACTAATGCTCTTGGGTCCTTTCACTCGTGATTTCATATGTTGCAAAAGCATGGCTACATAAATAAAACGTGAAAAAAAACTAATTGACTATATATTTATGCCCATGTATATTTTTTTTATTTTTTCATGCATATTTTTTAATCAAAAGTTAAATTCTAATAAATTTAAAAAGTTAGCTACAAATTTCAGTCATTCAATGATCCATGCATCAATGCATTTGCATTTTATTTGTAAAAGATTCTTGTTTATGGATTTCATTATAAATAATTTATTGGTATGAATGACTGTTCATTTATTCATTTATCTATGTACACTAAAGAAACATACAAAAATGCAGTGAGACTTCATCCCTCCTACTGCAAAACCAATTCACCTCTTCCCACGACATTACTGAACTAAATTGAATTCTGATTTAACGAATCAACCACTATATTCAAATAACAAATTAACAAGTCAAAGGCTATTCTCAAATGTTGAATAAATGGCTCAAAGGCTATTTTTCAGCACAGTAAGGAAATACAACAGGAAGAAATGGAATGTTATGATCAACAAAGTTGGACCACAAAAAAATGAATTCAGTGATTGGTGTAACATTACAAGATGTGGGTTGGTTTGAAAATACATACAGATGAGCTTAAGTAATTTTTATAAATATTTGATCCTATTTAGAAATAATGCTATTAAAAAATAAGTATGTTTTAGTAAGTACTAAGCTGATAGTTTGTGTTGTAACATTTTACAGACATCATTAGGAAGACACATGCAATATTTGAAATTTCCTGGAAATTTTCATTAACTTACAGGGTATGGTGAAAGTTGCACGTCTACTTTAATAAGTCTCTGTAAATTTATGGTATAAAACGTTTCCAGGAAAATTATAGTTTTAGAGTCTTTTTACTTTAGTTTAGTTTCAAAACTCCTGTAAATACTCATTACTGATCTCAAAGTATGAATTATCCATCTATTTAATATGGGATATCTAGATATTATATACAATACTTTGGAATGTTTGATCATTACTAGAGGTTTGGAAAATATTCAAGCTGTAAAAATAGTTGTTCAATATTTACCCTTTGTACTCTAGGCATTCTGGGTCTTCTCCGTCTCCTTCTGTGTCGACCACTCAATAAATGGGAACCTTCTGTTGTACTTGAAAAACGTGAAACACTGAAAATGGAACAGAACATAGAACTGTTAGTTAATGAATGGTCAAATAAATGGATGAAAAAATGAACAATGAATGGATGAATGAATTAACAAATAAATAAATGAATGGATGAATGAATAAAGAAATGATTGGATGAATGAATGAACAAAGAAATGAATGGATGCACACAAGGGTAAATCAATGGATAGATTGATGGATGAATGAATGCAAAAATAGATCCTTTTTTTCTTCTTTATTTTATGTTTTCCTTTATAGTAAATAGATTTTTTGGAGGGGTTTGGTGGGGTGTCTTATTAGCATGTTTTATCATTCATATATTTCATGTTTTGAATGACTTTCTTACCTGCTTTGACCATCATCCTCACTATCCACATAACTTGTAGATTCAATATCACTGCTCATGGTTGATGTGGCATCAAACTGCTGTCCTGGTTGTCTTAACCTGTGTCTCCCTCCAACTGAACAAAACATTTTTATTATTGACTTATTCAAATATCACTAACTGGTTGCTTAAAACAAGTAAATTCTTACAACAAAGATCACTATACAAGTTAATGTTTTAGAATAAAAGACTATGAAATGTACAGTGTGAAAGGTACTCTCAAAGGATTCTTAAGATAGCAATATATATTTTACCCAACAAGAACCACTAAAATTAATAAAACATGAAATCACACACTCCTAACAAAAAGATCACTATATTACTAAATAATGAACTTTTAAATAAATAAGTTATATGCTGATTTTAGAAATTTGACTACATTTCTACAAAAAAATATAAAACAGATAGAAGGTTGTGCTTTTTTGGAAAAAAAAGTTAAAATGCTATTATTTTGAGGTAATAAAATACAATTTTAGCAAGTACCCATGCATATGCTCAAATGTTTAGATGTAAATAAATGGAAAATATTATGCAAAACCACAGAAAGTGATTATATTACTCAATAATGATGTGGTTAGTATAAAATAAATTAAAACTATCATTTATTTGTTCTTTGATCTTTACAAGTCAAACACAAAGCTTAGTAGTAAGATAAGGTATTGTAGCTTAATTTTGTCAGTGATGCACTAAAATATACTTTATTAATATAGTCCAAATCTATTAACTAGCCAGGCACTATTTAGTATGTGTCCTAACTCTTTGGGGTGACTTTCTCTTACTCAAGATCTTACATGTGTCAAATCCAGTGATAAGATTTGATTTGCATAAATCAAGTATTTTTGTTGTGTTATTTTTGCATGATAAGAGTCTTTTAGCAATCACTGTGTTACATGTTACTTTATTCATGAACTCTGTGGGATTTATCTCTCATATATGTTTCAACACTGTTTACATTATTAACAAAATTTCCATTATAGAAAATGGGTTTTTAATAAATATGTATCATTATGGTGATCATGTTAGACCAAAAAGACTCTTTTGGTTGTATTACTTATTATGATTTGTTTAGAATTCATCATTTGAACATACAGTACAAGTTCTCACAACTAATAATCATTTTTTCCAATGCAGTACATAAAACATGTTAATCTTTTATGTGACAAACAACTTTAATCATTTTGATCCTGAATCAGAATTTCACAAGAGGACAAACCATTGCTATCGATAATTCTGTTTTTAATCATTATTATTTTATTATTATTATTTTATTACTAATATTTAATTATTATTTTCTTTTTTTTCTGGTTTCATCTCCAGTGCTGTCAACTATCTCTCACAAAAAAATATGAGAAAATCTCCAGGTTCACCCGCCTTGTACCCCAGAAAACGTTTTCCTTTTTCAAACTTTTTAAGCATAAGTGAAATGGTGGACATGAAACTTTCTCCTGCATCTAATTTATCAGAGGTTGACAGCCCTGTATCCCAGTCTCTAATTGGCCATGAAGCACCAGGTGGAAAGCCTACCTTCGCTTCCTCTGCTTCCATGTTTATCTCGTCGTTTAGATCCACCTCTTCTTGAACTGATAGTACTATCAACTTCTGAATCAAAATCGCCAGTAGTGGAGTGACCACCATTGGGACTGAAAGAAACATTGAAAATCATAAGAAACATTTTATCTGTTCATTCATACCTGACTATTCAAATCTGTTCTTTGGAAACGGCATGTGTGAAAGAGATATGCCAATACTCAGCCAAACAGATTTTATATTTCTTTTCTTTCTTTTTGTATAGTATGTTTTGATTGGCTAAGCTTTGGGATATCTCTTTCAGGCAATTGTTTTTAAGAAGCACATATTTAAATGGTGCAAAGTTCTATAAAAATCATTTTAAAAATCACCAAAATAGTACCATTTTATTTGTGTCTGGCCATTTAAACGTGTACCTTCAAAAAAGTATGACAAGTTTATCCCAGACCCCAGACAATCACAACATAATTCCACAGAAGACAAATTCTGAATGATGGAGCATTCATTTGTCCCAGTAGTTATTTTTATATAAGGGTCTAAATGCAGGTGTTCAACTTCATTATTCTGGACATTAAATGCATCACCAAACAAATTTATTTTGGCAAACAATAAGCAAGGAAATTAAAAGTGTTCTGTGTATTTGTATATTCAACGACATGCAGCTGTAACATGCTGAAGATAGAAATCACAAAAATTTTAATATGATTATTCCAAAAGGATGTTAATGATAATGTAAAATTGTCTGTGAAATAATGGAAAAATACAATATACTTTTTACCATTTAAATCTGCACTTGATCATTTAAACCTCTTCTTTTAAAAAAGATTGTGTGAAAGATATATATCAAAGCATAGCCAATCAGATTGCATCATTTTACTGAATGAGTTTGATTTACTAAGCTTTGATAACAGTCACACGTCTTTTCAAAATTACAGATTTTTTAAAATGGTCAAGCAATAATTTAAATCAAAAAATTTTATGGGCTCTTGGAGAGCTCTTTTTTTCTCATGTTCAATCTAACTATTTCACTCAACTACAAATACAGTAAAACGTGAAAACATTTCATGTATCCAAATCCCTGTGTATTTTTTAGTTACTACACTTTGTTTCAAAATGTTTTATTCAAAACAACTATTTAAGAAATAGATCCCATTTTCCTCTGCTTCTGTACTCTTTTGGATGCATAGATGACGTCAATATGGTAAGAACAAAAAACAATGCATGAGATGCAGCATTTTTTGAGCCTTTTGTGCATCTATAAGTCGGAGTACATACACATGGAAAAAAGGCACCTATTTCTTACAAATAATCATTTGAACTAAAAAATATATAAATATTTTGCTCTTGTTCTGATTGAACATTGTAACTGAGTGCACGCTAAATGTTCAAAATATAACACATAACACAAGAATCTTGACCAATCAGAGTGTGTGTAGTATTCTGACTATTATATTTGTATCATGTGTGGCTGAACGGTGAAAGCTCTGGCCTTTCACTGATGTGACCCTAGTTTGATCACTCCATCAGCAGAGGTGATATGTGAACAGAGTTTGTTTGATGTGTTGTTTTTCTCTCACGCCACAAGGGCTTTTCTCTGGGTTTTCTTCCCTCATCAAAAATCATCATGTATGAAAAGATGTGTGTAAAATCATTAATGTAGGGGTAGTGAGTGTGAGCGTCCATCTCAAGAATAACTACTGTATTGATGAGATGCGTAAAATATTTATATTTATTTATTTACTATTTTATTTATATAAACTGCAATAACTTACTGGAATGAAGGTGGACGTGAGTCTCCAATTCCTACAGTTCTCTGTACTGGAATATGCATATCAGAAGGACTAGAGAGAAGAGATTGTTGATCTGCTGCTAGATCGCCACCACCACCTGATCCTGATACACTACTGGTATCCGAGGTAACCAGCTACAACAAAACAACAACAAAAAACATCAAATAAATATGAAAAATCAGTCATACATAAATGGCAATATATATATTTTTTTAATTTTCATTTTATAAGATTTTCCTTTCTCAAATGGAAGGCAGGGACACCACAACAGTTTTCACCAATTACTGTGGACCCCCGGACCTCCAGTTTTTTGTTTTTATTGTAGATGGTAAACCAAATGCAAAATGTGTTACTTGCCAAACAAGATATATAAGAAAGTGAATACAAGAAGCATCACTTTGTTTTCATGTTTTTCAATATTTCAATCATTATCCAGTGATTATCTTAAAATAGTGAATTTGATTTTTTTTCCCCACTGGACAGCGTCAGATTGAAATAAAGAACAAGGAAAGAAAGTAACTTCTCGCATTTGTCTTTGTAATACAATTATATGCCTGCATTAATATACTCAAGATAAAAAAGCTGTTGTTGGACTTATAGAAACTGATGTAGAATAAGAAAATATCAAGCAAAAATATTAACATTCTGTCTCACTAATGTAGAAGATTTGTGCCATTCTGTTTTTCTCTAGATGCCTAATGATGGAAACTTTTTGCAACTAAATGAAAATTAATAAAACTCATGGTTTTTGATATTACTCCAACAAAGGACTAACATCTGAAACGTCAGTATTGCTATCGTCACAATACGAGTTAAAATTTATTTACACATTTTACAACTGCTTTCAATTTTAGTGGACAGTTTTTCTATGACCACCCTTATTTGCAATAAATCATTTATTTTAATATTCATTTATTATGCATGGCATTCAAGCTTTGACATTATTCATTGCATGGCATTCAAGTTTTGACAGCTAACTACTATTACTAAAGTCTTTGTTAAGCAATAGTCAAAACAGTCTAAAACATTGTTATTTTAGTGATAAGTTATTGATGGCAATAGTAGATGATTGTCATACACCTTACAAGCAACACTTTTGACAATCACACATTCATCAATAAAATGGCTTCAACTCAAAAAGGAGGAGGAGAAGAAGACAATTCCATTGAATTAAAAAGAAAAAGATATTAATACTGAGTATTGATTGTGATATGCTGTTATGTAATCAGTTTCAATTTTTATTATAACACTATCAAAATGATGATTGTACTTCTTCACTTCTCATTATAGCTGATCAATCCAGACATGAATCTTTTTGTGTCAAATCCTTTTTCTGGAGTTACCAACATTTTAATTATTTATTTATTTATTCATTTTTCATTTTTGTTGTTGTTGTATTTATAGAAGAGACTGGGATCCATATAATACAACATCAATTTCATATTTTACAGCTAAAACATTCCTACACCTTAAATCAGCTGCAAGAATAGGCTATGAAATTGCTAAACAAAGAAATGCAAAACTAAATTGACTTTGAATTGATTTTGTATGTATAGAAGAGACTGAGATCCATATGATAACATTGATAACAGTTTTATATTTTACATCTCAAAACTTTCCTACCAGTTCAAAAGTGGCGAGAATTAAGGCTATGAAATTGCTAAATATATAAAACTGTGTGCAAAACTAGTGATGACATGTAACTTAATGATGTGACAGTAAAATTAGATGGAAGCTAAATAGTATCACAATATAGCAGTAATTGTGTAAATAGTACCCTAACTATTTGTATACATCATGCAATAACACTCAAACACAGAATGCTAATACATTAAAAATTCTATATGTACCAAGGAATTGAAAAGACACAAACTAAAAACACAGGATAACAAAAATTATTTTTCCTGTTTGAATGTTTCATTGCTATTTCAATTAAAACCATTTTCACAACAGCAACAAAACTTTTTGTTGTTATCAAAAGGCTTCACCTTTTGATGAACAAAAGAAGCCTGACTAAGTGTCCCTTGGGAATCATTTGCATCATTTAAAAGCTAAATTTATGATTGACAGATAAAAATTAACAAAGAAGTGTTCTTTGTAATGACAATGGGGGAACAAAAGCAAGGAATGACATACAAATCTTCCTTGATAATGTTTTATGTAAATGTGATGGTCTTCTATAGGGGCTTAAAGCCTAAATACTGAGGCTTATAAACAAATCTCTAAAAATCTTAGTATCCTAGCTATAAACTAGAATGATAAAACTAGATCCCAGTTTTATTTGGATGTTCACTTAGTTCACAGTAGATCCAGTTTAAACTACTGTAGGCAGTGATAAAATGTACAAATCTACATTCCACAGATATCAATAGAAGAAATTAAAAAAAAAACTTTTCATACAATTTTTTTCAAAATCTAGCTTAGCACACTTTTCATATGTCAGGTCAATCAATTAAGCCTAGTATTACCTAGTATTTCTTACTAGTTTTTCAATCAATAAAGGGTTTTACTACAGTGTAGCCAACGGTTGTTAAACTCACTCAAAATTCTTCGATCATGACGATAAACATTTGACCGAGGTCATAATAAGCTGTGTAGAGTTTGAAAAAGAGAACTAAAACTTCAAATATTTTTTTCTTGTCAAGGTAAATTGAAGAGGGGCTATAAATAAAATGTGTGCTTTTTTGAAGGAATAAGAATGTGTTTTTTTTACCAAGAATAATCTAGACTAACAAACTTTGATTTTGAAAAGAATATGTTATTCATCTTTCAAGAGGTAATCTTTGACACAACAGTATGACAAAGCTTCCCCAGATACGTTGTACCCCAACATCAAGTTTTAGTTTGCATACTAGAAAGCACTGTCTTAAAGTTTGATTTTGAAAAGAATAAATCATGAGTAATTTGTGTCAACAGTATATGACATAGCTTGAACTCTTAAATCACATTTTGGTTTGCACACAAGAAAGCGCCTTTAAAACTGACACAAATTTTGCATTTGAAAAGAATAAATTACACCAGCTATTTTTTGAAGAGGTCCTTTTTGACAACAGTATGACATGCTTTACTCCTACATGAAGATTTAGTTTGCATGCACAAGGGTGCTTCAAAGAGCGTGTTGTGAATTAAAACAAATTGTAATTGTTTTGACATGGTTCAAGTTTTCCTAAGGCAAAATTATGATTGTTGATTGTTACTATAAAAGTTGTTGTGAAACACAATTCGACAGTATGTCCACCATAGATTCACAGTTATTTTACAGGTATTTCAAATACAAATCTTAATTTTCCTGCAGAGAATTTATGTAAAATTCATCAATTTCACAATACAAAAACCTGCTTGAAAAGACCTGTTTGGATTAACACTATGAATGTAAGCACAAAATTACAATGACTGCACTCATTACTGATTCAAACATTGGTGCTAAATCTTATCACAAAAGTTGTAAATTAATTTTCACAGTCTAACCCAATTTTATTTATTATAATCAACTCAGTACACTTTGGACAGTTTACAAAACAAATAATGACAAAAAACAGAACATGAAATATAACCATGAATAGATGAAGATTAGTTTTGACAAATAGGATTATTGAAATTCCTGAAGATAGAATTTAGAGTATATAGATTTTTTTACCAACTTACTTCTAGCTACTGAAAACGAATTAGATCTAGTATATGCTGAGATATTATTTGTTGATGATGTTTAGCAAAGAATGATCAATATCATAGCTCAGCAAGTCGAGTAGTAAACTCTCTAGGGCTCCTTATTTAAAATAAATAATAAATAGCCATAGTTCATTACTTGTTTGTTCAACGTTTGGATATCACTATATATCTATAAATCTCATTTACAACTAGTAATTTAAAATGAAATGTATATCACGCATCTAGTTGAGAATCTAAAACTATAATGTTAGCTGGAATAGAAACAAATTTACAAACAACTGTATTCTATGTTTATCTTCAAGAAGACAGAGTTCAGTCAACAGCAAAGAATCACAGAGACATACAAGCTTTATTTTCAGTAAATAGACTTGAAAGTCGATAAATGTCTTAAAGAACATGTTTAGAAAACTATCCAGTGAGCTTAGTATGATAGAATCTGATGATCAGAGAGTACTATTGTTACTAAGTTCCACTGAATAGATTTCTGCTGAGAGGCACCGCAGAAGTGATCTAAATTGAACGCTAATCTTTCACATTTACGGAAAGAGAAACGTTCCTTCACTTACCCAAGCGACGACTCGTCCATTAAAGCACGGTAAACGCATTTCATCTTCACAAATTTCTTCTTTAACAACACTGAAAATGGTATATACGGTGTTGAAAATTAGCAAGAAGAGTATCGATTACAAGGCACAACGCTATCAACGCTATGGCTAAAACAATCTTCATTTCGATGAAACTATTCATAACTAAGACCGTTCGATGCGAAGAGGGATTAAAAAGAAGCAAATTGATAAACAAGCAATGATGTTGTAATGGAGTTGAACACAAAGGAAATCTAATCAACGGGCCACGAGCTGGAGTCACTGAGCAGTTCATGATAGAGCTGTGACATGCATTGATAATATGCCATCGCGAACTCATATTCCCAACTGATCTCCTTTCAGCAATACCACAAATCATATTCCATTAGCGAGCGATTCAGCGTTCAAGAACAATGTTACCATTAGTAGAAAATCGAAGATTCCTCGCGAACAACGTAAACATTCCATAAAGAGGGGTTTTCGTTTGAAAAATGTGATCATACTCACCCGAAATCGTCGTCCATACTCTTGAAGAAGAACTTATAGGACGGTCGATTGAGAACATTTTTGAAATCTCCTAGGGTGACTTTATCTGGATGTTTTCCTAGTTTGACTAAGTACGGTGTATCTTCATCGTCTATGTGATATATAACTTTGGTTTCGTCCATTTTGTGATTCAAGTTCAAACCACACCAACACAGAAACCAAAGTACTGCTGTACTGTTCAAGACAGCGCGTCAATCAATACCGCATCACATGGTCAGCCTAAGCCAATCAGCGTGCGTTATCTATCCATTAACGAGACAACACTACTTTGATCAAGCGAACTAGCGAAATTTGACTTGAAAACAAGAGTTTTAGCCTTTGTGTGCTGAGATTTGTGTTTAACTTTCATTTATTCTCTGGTCCTGTTGTTTCAGGGTATAGTATGTGAAGGAATCATTTTTGTGGGCAGGAAGGATTAGATACCGTGAGTATAAAGGCACTCTGTTGGCCCAGTCAACTTCCGTCCATTTATACAAAGAACACTATAGTTGTCAAGCTCGCTAGTTTGTAATCGCGATGATTTATGCAAGCGAGCGCTATAACTCATTAAAAGTGTTTAGGCCAGATTAAAACGCACGGAGCTTATCGCTGAGATCCGATAACCCTTCAGAAAGACACAGCCAAATTTTTGAAATTGTGCTAGTTTTGTGTAACAAAGTTATCTTGTCTGGCGGGCAAGTATTCACGTCTATGATTTATTCCGACAATAGAGTTATGCCTACTGTGATGTGGTTTCGAACTGTGACATTGAATATATTAACACCCGTGAACTACTATAGGCTTAGCGTAGGATTTATTGTTTGTATCTGCTATAGTATTTGCATCTTTGTTGTTTTGATAAATTGAACATTTGAGATATTGACAACATAGGAGTTAGCACGTAATTTGGCCGAGGTCAACTGGTGTAATTAACGCTAAACCAATCGCTTTCTTTAACCTCCTTTGCTTTGATGGGTAGGAAATGACGACATTAGCGATTTGTATTTCATGCGGATTTCATTTATGTGACAGTTTTAAAAAGATCAATTCAAGTGCTCCGACGCAAATGATTAGATCCTATTGACTTTGTGGAAATTTGTTGGAATTTCAGTCACGGGACGCGATCAAACGTTCGATATTGTTACAATTTAGGCATATGGAACATCTCATTAGGAATTCTTTTTGAAATTCTTTTGTCTGAACGACTGGAAACACACAGGTGAAAGTTTATTTTGACTGGAGCAGATGACTAAACAACATCAATGTCATTCATCACTGATATTTGAACTTCAGAACTATTGATCTGATTGAAATTTGAATGAAAAATGAGAGAACTGGAAGAGATTATTCACTTAGTACATGAAAATTAATGATTTGTTTTGCTTTAGTATCTACCCAAAGTGGTCGAAAAGTGCCACTTAAGTTTATTGGGTCATGAATGGAAAATGAAAATTTAATTATGCAAAGTGAATGAAATTGTACAATGATATTAAATGTGGATTTTTGCCACAAAACCTAGTTTCAATAAATAACAAAACTTTCATTGAAAAGACAGTAAATATTTGAACATTTTCTGTTTGGGATGATATTATTCCAGCAGTTATACAAATATTGGAATTCTTTTGGAACATAACTTATTCAACGATTGAATAAAATAAACAATATGAAAATTTTACTTCTTTGTGTCATTTCAATACCATGTATCATTTTTACTAGTTTAAGGGCCTTTTTCAATATTTCTATTTTTATTTTTTATTGAATATTGTTTTTAATTTGACATTTAAAAAAAAGTTAAACACCTTTGAAAAATGAATGTGAAAAAAATGTTAGTGGATAATCCTGTCCATTTTTCTGACAAGAAAATTATTTGAATTCAAGGCTGGCTTGGACATATGCTTTGTCATTACTGGACTGTCATTCATAGCTAAAAACAATATATTATATTTCTGACATAATTCAATACATGGCTAAATATTTGAGACCAAACCCTGCCAAATATTTGTCACTCCATTTTATGTAAACTAAATAGTCTCTGTCTTGCTGTCTAGCAATGGATGCTTGAAAAAAAAATCCTTCGTGACTTTTGAATTTTAATGTTGACATATAAAACTCACTGGTAAAAATGAAAATCTAATTATTAATGTCTTTTTTCAATGCAGATTTTTTTAGATATTAAAATTAAATCCAAACACTGGGTCATTTAGTTATGAAATAATCTTGCATCAAAATTTCAGTAAATATTCATAAATTATTCAAACTGTTTTTTCAAACTTAATGATATATTTCAATTTCCAGTATCTGTAATAATAATTTTTGGGTGACACCTTAACTAAGTTTTATCTCTGCACTTACTAAAGCTTAGCATCAAATTATTTTTGTATAGGAATTGAATTATTTATACTGTGTGTGCTTCAAACTTGTCAGGTCCATGTCATCTCTTAGACGTAAATACATTCATTCAAAACTAATGTTAAAATGCAAATTTTGTTTTCAAGGAAAATATGTTTTGGTTATGCAGGGATGATCATTGTATCTTTTAGGGGTCAAAACTCAGAATTTGGTACAGTGTCTATTAGGGTTTCTAAAAGGTTTTTAGACCAAATAAATTTACTTTTAGAGTAAGAAATCATCTATTGTCACTCCCACCTTTGTACAACTCTAGTGTCTTCTAGGGATATTTTTGAAAATGTTTCAATGTTCATCCCTGCCCTACGATATATGGCTCTTCCCCACCCCCCCCCCCCCCCCTTCCTGCATGTAGGTTTATATATATATATTTTTTTTCATAAACACTAGGAATGAATACCATTTCTCAGTCCAGCTATTTATTTATTTACAGCTGCAGCAACACAGTGTAAGACAAGCATAAAAGAGGGAATTCAAACTGTGAGGTCTTAATGTGAAATCCCATTTGAGAAATTCCAAACACATTAAATTTGTTTTGTCTGAATGAAATGGAAAAACGTTTTGGTGTGAATATCTTCAAAATGTATTGATAAATAGCACAAAATAACATTG
Source organism: Diadumene lineata (assembly GCA_918843875.1). Classification (NCBI taxonomy): domain Eukaryota; kingdom Metazoa; phylum Cnidaria; class Anthozoa; order Actiniaria; family Diadumenidae; genus Diadumene; species Diadumene lineata. The sequence goes on from OU974081.1 coordinate 7,521,170, forward strand.
CCAAGACTAGAATAGATTAAAACCTCCACTACCTTGGCCCCTATCATCAGAGATACTTGGTGATGCACCAAAGTTAAATGTGAAATCTGGTGACATTGGCTGGTTGCCATGGTTACCTGACTTTGGTGATGACTGATCACCAAACAACAGAAAACCAACAGAGTTGGATTGTTCAGATTCTTTTGTTGGTCTTGGGGACATTGAAAATAATGAACTGCATAGAGAGGATGAGCTGCTGTTGCTGCTAACTTGGAACTGGTTATTTTGTTGACCTGAAATTTATATCAATAATTAAATGAATGAATGAATGAATTAATTAATTAAGAAAGTAATGAATGAAAGAAGGAATGAAGAATGGAATTAATTAATGAAATTAATGAATAATAGACATGAATAAATGAATAATTACTGGAAAAAATAAAAACAAAAGCAAGTGTGTTTATTGCAATCTCCAAATAGCTAAACATGGAAAAATAACATTTTTTCAGAGATTTTCCAGAAAAAAATGCTTGTTTTTTTTCACATCTGGTTATTTGGAGATTGCAAAATCACATAAATAAACACACTTGGTTTTTTGTTATTTTTTTTCCAGTGAATATAAGTGAATTAATCAATTAATAATTGAATTAATAAGTAAATGAAAGAATAATTAAATTAGTAAGTAAATGAATGAATGAATAATTGAAAAAACAAATAAATGAATAACTTTCAAATATGTATAGTGGTCAAATGAGTCAATTAATTCCTATAATAATTTATTTATGGTATTTTAGAATTTGTACTCCAGGAGTGATATTTTCATGGACTTCATCTTAAATGCTGATCATATTTCCACCTCAAGTATGACAGGAATTTTTCGTTCAAGTGGACTTTTGAAATAGTTCAAAAGATAATGTAATATAAGTAGTCATTTGTTAATGCCATGGTAATACCTTCATGATTGAAATATAATCATTATCATAACCCCGGGGGGGGGGTGGGTACTACCCTATATTGACTATACGGGGATGATCCGCTGAACAGGGTTTGGTTTTTCGACCTTGGTGTCATGAACAGGGTATCCAATTCTACTCTACTGCCGATTTAATCCAAACTTCCTGTCATACACAGGGTCCAAAAAATGAGAGAGATTATTTTGCATTCATGAAATCGGCAGGAATAAGATCGTTGACTTTTAAAAAAAGATAAGAGCAGCACGTGTGTCTGAATTGATATATTTATACAAATCATATAATGTTCGTAAACAATTGAAATTTGTCATAAACAGGGTATGGAAGTTAGGTATTTTTTGTCATAAACAGGGTAACCCCTACAAGATCCCAGCGGAACACCCCTACCCAGATCTAAAGGGAGTACCCCCCCGGGATCATAGATGTCATACAACTAATTTAGATATACCATTTGAAAGCTTTGTTCAAGATATAAGGACATATACAGACAAACTCAGTTTTTTGGAGACTGATTTGAGATTTTAATCAATCATTTTTTTTAAAGTGGAAAAGAAAATTGGAATAACCTTTCAACATTGTATAGATTATAATTGTGACATAATAAGCATGATTATCCATGATTTTATGAGTTGTGATAACTTAAAACGGGTCTAGCTGGCTATAGACCCCCTTTGATGCACATCTTTTTCATTTTTCACTTTTCTTTCTTTTGAAGTCAATGTTTCTCAGTTCAGAGACCTTTAGATCCTTTTTACACAGTCAGTTAACTATATTTATAATATTTATTCTTTACTGTGTTTTCCTATTTTATTATTATTTTTTTCTTGTTTGATTTTTCATTTTTTAGATAAAAGAATAATGCAGAATGTAATTATTTCGGATATTTAAAGTGTATTTTCAGAGACTATGAAACTATATTTTACACTATGTAAATTGGCTATTTTTAGTTTTTTTATCCATCCTTTCAAAGGTATGCATGCTATTTCTGACAAGTGTCTATTTTGTGAATAGTTTAGATGATAAGAAATAAGTCAATTACATAGAAGTATAGATAATGATGCTATCAACACAGTAATTATAATACCATTTGAGATAGCTATGGTGGTTTTATCTTCCTTTGTAATGAAAAGCATTTCTTTTATATGTCATTGTGAGTGTATTATAAAATGTGCATTTAACTGTGCTGATATCACATATTTTATGAAATTATGCATACTAATCACTAACTAGTAATCAATCTCATGCTTGTAAAATGGATTACATTCTGTAGGTTATTAGGAATGTTATTCTAAAGTGCACTTTTGAGACATTTGGTGAAATGAGCTATATAATCACTCTACGACATTGCATTACATCCATTATAATTTCATAGTCATAGTTGGACTCACAGGGCTCAGATTTTGGCATTGAAATGGCATCATTTGTAAGTAAAAAAGTCTATCATCGTGGACTGCAGAAACTATTCTAAGGTGTTGTACCTTAAGAGATAAGAATCTAAATGGCATGAATAGGAATATTTCTGACAGTATGAAACCAGTGAAGCTGTCTTCCATCATTGCAGTGTTTGTTTGTTTAATACGATTGGGTAATCAGACTCCATAGTCACAATTGAAGGTGAAGACATCAAATGAGAAGTGTAAAGGGGTTGTTATGAGCTCATAAACCTACTACATAAATTCATTGAAGATTATGTGTTTTGTGAACCCAGTTTAACATTACTCATCAGGGGTTAAGATGTTAAACTGTTGTCATTATATATATATATGTGGTGGATGACAAAATTAATGTGTTTCATACTTCAAGGCCTTGAAGCTGAACCCTACATGACGTTATCAACTGAATAAATTTAGTAGGTCTAGAAATGAGTAGGAATAACATGAGAATAACCAGTTACTGAAAATTGAAGGAGAATATATTGTTATCATGTAGGTCTAGAAATGTAGTAAGGTCTAGAAATGAGTAGGAGTTTGAATGTGAGAATACCCAGTTACTGAAAGTTGAAAGAGAATAGATTATATTGTTATTATGTTGTGGAAAATAATGATTTTTGTGTTATCATTTCAACTTTTTCCAAGGAAAAATTTGAAATGATAAGTCTGCACTGAATTTTTAAAGCATAACTAAACTTAACATTTTGTTGATTAAATATTTTGCTGATTAAATATTTTGTCATAATTATTGCATACCATAGAATACTGTATTTAAAAAAAAAACATTTTCCTTATTGTAGTTGTAATACAAGCTGTAAATTTCTTATTCAACTGAGCATAATAAACTTACTTACTTACTTACTTATTTTGGTAATTAAAGGTTTACTTTGATGTATCATAAATGCATTCTTTAGGAAACATGCCATCACATCACTCTCATCACTGTAATTATCTCACCATGTGTTGAATCAATTAAAGGTATTGATGTTGTTACATCCTTTGTCAATGTTTATAAAGTATTGTAACATGTCTTAAGTAATTACCACATACCACCCTTGATACCATTAGTGCTAATAACTCTAGCTGATGTGTGTGTACTGTGAGTAAACATAGGTAGAGTTGCATTAGATCACTATTCATTAAGTTGATATTAGGCACATCACAGGTATCCCAACCTGTGCGTTTGTGAAGGAATTTTTTTTAGCAATTATCGAAATATACAATACTAACAATTACAGCCGTTTCAAAACTTTGCTTTAATGTTGGTCTTTTCTGAACCACCAATCAAGTTCATAGGGCGGAGCTTGACCTAACACACTCTGTCATTGGTCAACTTGAAATAAACACCGCCTCTGAAATTGATTGATGGTTCAGAAAAGACCAAATTAAAACAAAGTTTTCAAACTGCGGGTCGTGACACAACGAATTTGGCTGTAATTAAAAATAAACATCTCTTGTGTGTTGTTTGTTTTTTCTGAAATCCCAAGGAGAAAATACTACTCCAATTCAGGTGGGGTTGTACTGCTACATTCCCAAAACCCTGACCTATATAAGACCTGAAATTATGATTGTTATCCTTGTTACTAAAAAAGGCTTTTTCAAAAAATTGTAATGAACAGTGACCATCAACCCCCTCCCCCCAAAGAGAAATCCGTCACTAGTGACACCATGTAAAGATCAACTGCCAAGTTTAATTATAGCCCTTATATAGCCCTTAGACAGAGTCACTTATAGTTAATACCTATTTCCTGGAGATCTTGATTAGATGACATATTGAAGAATGAAGGCGTGGTTGAAAACTGTTGAACAAAGAACGATGTTTTAATGATTAAATTTCATTGCATTTTATTTCCTTTATGACATTATTTATAATTATTATATTATTATTATAATTATTATATTATTATTATTATATTATTATATTATTATTATTATTAATATAGGTGTTGAAAGTCTTGTTGTTGAATCTATTGACCCCCTCTTATAAACCTATGTGGTTGGAAACTATAGAAGCATCCAGCAGTGTCCCTGGGTTTTCATGAGAATATAAAATGCATATTTTCAAGTCATGGTCAAAATTTATTATAACATGATCCATATCATCCATCTTTCATTTTTTCTCTGTTCCAGTTGTTGGTGAAATGCTAAAATGAAATGCTAGATAGGCCATACAGGAAAATGTTTTACTCTCGGTCATTTGTACATACCACATTGCCTTGAGCCAAATATAGAAATTATTGTTTTGCAATAAGGATTTTATGAAATCTCGATCAGTTGTTATTCCTGTGTAGTATTAAGCCGGGTGGAGGCTGGCACTAGGAATGGCGCGTACAGCAAAGTGGCGTATGATGTTTCAGTTGAGCGGCTTTACGTATTTGAAGTCAGAGAGGTTTGTTGTTAAAAGTTTTTGTCGCTGTATTCTTGCCTTTTTTGCATTATTTTGATTATATTTTGGACATTCTGGTGGAAAACCTTTGAGGTAGGTGTATCATAGCAATTCTTAATTCAGTTCGTGACATTCGGCATATTTTGTCATAAAGTTTTTATCGTTGAAACATTTTGAGCGTTTAGCGACAAATAAGTAAACATGACCTCTCAGGCTTCAAAGCCCAAAGTATTGTTATGGGGCCATTCTTTTGTTAAGCGGTTGCATAATTCTTTGAAAAAAGGTGAAGATGTTCGGGCCGCAATTGATTTTAATTTGTCTGAAAAAGCGGAAATTATTTTTAGAGGTTTTGGGGGTTTAACGGTTCGTAGGATGATGGAGAATTTGGATTGCATTCGTCAGCTAAAACCAGATGTCGTCATTTTAGAAATCGGAACGAATGACCTTGATATATCGCGGGGAAATGAAAGTAGACCCGAAGTCGTGGGATCGATGATAGACGATTTAATAACATACATGCACGAAAATTTGGAAGTTAAGTTTGTAGCAGTATGTTTGGTGATTCCGCGGCGCCTACGATATTCCGGTTTACCTGATTTGGATTTTAATGAAGCCGCATTCAAGCTTAACCATTACTTGCGTGGTCTTTTGCAAATGTATCCTTTTGTTGCTATATGGGAGCATAGGGATTTGCTTTCAAAAAAGGACGTCTATTGTTTTGATGGTGTCCATGTAAATTACAAGGGTCAGTACTATTTATATCGTAGCTATCGGGGAGCAATACTGAAAGCTATAAAAATGTTGTGAGCCATGTTATGCATATTACAAGAAGGGATTTTTATACTTTTGACTGTGTACTATTTTTATAAAAGTTACAACTTAAAATGAATTACTGATTTTGATTCAGATAGGTCTATTGCTGTACATCAGCGTGACCGAAAATTGTTCAATTTATTGATTTTGATTCAGATAGGTCTATTGCTGTACATCAGCGTGACCGAAAATTGTTCAATTTATTGATTTTGATTCAGATAGGTCTATTGCTGTACATCAGCGTGACCGAAAATTGTTCAATTTATTGATTTTGATTCAGATAGGTCTATTGCTGTACATCAGCGTGACCTTTAATCCTTGAATTGGTTGATTATGATACAGATAGGTCTATTGCTGTACATCGGCATGACCAAAAATTATTGAATATGTTGATTATGATTCAATTAGGTCTATTGCTGTATATGAGCGTGACCATTGAATAATGAAATTATTTTGAGCATAATAGGAGTGGCATATAAATGTTGCGGCGACATTGTTTGTCTGCCAAGTCACTCTATAGCTCGTACTGTGTATGTAAACCGTTCAGTGTAATTGAATGTAAAAAGTGTTTTTACATGTGTGTGCTATGTATGTAAGGTTTGTTCTTGAATATGTTAATAATGATTATGAATTGCATTGAAATCAACCAAATATCATTATCAAAGGTGATACTTATTTAGTGAATTATTTATTGAAGTTTATTTATTATTCAATGTTATTATTACAAAATATTTCTTATCACTGCTGATATATTTCCATTGTCAGTGAGTTATTTATTTAGATTTATTATTTATTGAAAATTATTTAATATTAATGTGTATATTTTTACAATGACAGTGAATTATTTATTAAAATTAATATTTATTAAAAAATAGATATTAGCAAAGGTTGTATCTGTCCCATGGCAGTAATTTTTAGTCAATTGAATATTCATTACAAAAAAGTATAATCATTGCTGATATCTGCACCATTTTAAATTGAATAATATTTCATTGAAATTTATCAATGATATTAACATGCTTGTTTTTCAATATGGAGGGCCATATAGTTGTTTTGTAATAGAAAATTTTACAGAATGCCACGTACAAGGAATAGCAGGCAGAGAGTGAATCCCATCAGACGAAGCAATCGTAATGTGAGGCCTTCAACGCATATGGTATTTCCAGGGGAAAACACAGCAGCAACAACTTTACCAACCAATAGCATGACAGGCACAAGTACACAGGTTGTAGCAGCAAGTTCTGATGTGGTTAGTCTTGAACGTGATATGATGGCAGAAAATGTAAGTAACACAGAGCCTAATTCAGTTCATGGTGGATCAAATGTGCAGGGTGCTAGTACCGCATTGAATATTGGTAGTTCATCATCTGCAGCAATAGCTATTCCTCCTGAAGTCATAAGTCAGATAACAACAGCTGTCATCCAAGCCATTAGCAAAACCACGGTACCACAGGGGTCGATGATTGAGAGGTCGTTGAATGAGTCATCCATTGTTAATGATGTAGTACCTCATAATGTTCAAAGAGATAAGGATGGTGAAGCCGAGGCTATAGTACAGGGGTCTATAGCTTCGGTTGTACAGTCAGTAGCAGGTGAGACACCTGGGGCTGCTGAGTTATTGCCACTTATTTCTAAGCCAGAGAAAATGTTTAAACCAATGAGTGTTCCTATAGATGCAAGGGTGCCTGCAAAACTAAAAGCAAAAATATGGGCACATGAGTATATTGAATTTGGTTTGTTGCTAAATAATTCACCCTCTGATCAGCGTTATCAGTTAACGTGGGCTAGTGGTAATAATTCAGCAACTGACAACTTACCTAGTGTATGCTTAGAACCAACTAATAAGGCAAGGCCAATTGTAAACATCGACACTTGGTTAACAGCTTTTCAAATATTTGTGGGGGTTTATACAGCTAAATATCCAACCGAGGCACCAGGTTTAATGAAGTATGTGGAAGTTGTGAGAGATCTGGCAGGACGAGGGGCAAATTGGAAATTTTATGATAATAATTTTCGTTATTTGAAACAACAATCCCCTGCTGAGATGCCATGGGGTGCTGTGCACTGGGAATTATGGATTAGAGCACAGAATTTTTCGAGCAGGCAAAGTAAGATAAATCTTAATTCAGTTGACAGGAGTGTGGGATTTGTACCTTATGGTTTTTGTCGAAAGTATCATTTGGGTAAATTTTGTTCAGGTTGTTCATATAAGCATTCATGCTTCAAATGTCAACGTAATCATCCTGCATCGAAATGTAATTTTCGTGCCTCAAGTGCTCAGCAAAGTCATGTCCAGCCAAGATCTACCAACTCCAGTCAAAGTAAATAGACTGGCTTATTTGTTAGATGGTTACTCTTTAACTGAAAAGAATTTTTTGATACAAGGTTTTTCGGAGGGTTTTCCAATACATTTTCAGGGTTTTGAACAGACAGCATTTGCAAATAATTTGATTTCGGCAAGGCAACACCCTGATGTGGTAAAGAAATATTTTAAGAAGGAGATTGATGCTGGTCGTATCGGTGGCCCTTTTAAGTTGCCACCTTTTAAAAATTTCAGAGTTTCGCCTTTGGGTGTGGTGCCTAAGAAAACGCAAGGTGAATTTCGGCTTATTCAACATTTATCTTATCCTTATGGCCAATCGGTAAACGATGGTATTTCAGTAGAGGATAGTCATGTAACCTATGCACGAATTGATGATGCTATAGCATTAATTAAAAGGTCAGGTAGAAATAGTTTCTTAGCTAAGACAGACATTAAGAGTGCTTTTCGTATAATACCTATTCGGAAAGAGGATTATCATCTTTTAGGAATGTTTTGGCAAAACCAGTACTTTTATGATAAATGTATGCCTATGGGTTGTGCCAGTTCCTGTAAAACTTTTGAAAGATTTAGTACTTCGTTAGAGTGGATTGCAAAGGAAAAATTTCGTATTTCATTATTGTTGCATCTTTTGGATGATTTCTTGATTATTGCTCCATCACAGCAGCTTTGTAAGTTACAACTAGATTGTTTTTTGGATCTATGTGATTATCTAAATGTTCCCATGGCACCCGAAAAGACTTGTGGACCTAGTCAGATTATATCTTTTGCAGGGATTGAGCTTGATGCTGTCCGCTTTGAGGGGAGGCTACCTGAGGAAAAATTGATCCGATGTAAGGACATTTTATCAGATTTTTTAAAACGTAAAAAAGCTACTTTACGAGAATTGCAATCTCTTATTGGTTTATTGAATTTTGCATGTTCAGTAATTTTGCCAGGTAGGGCTTTTCTTAGGCGTTTGATTGATCTGACTTGTGGTGTCAGGCATCCAACGCATCGTATCAGACTAACTCAGGCGGTGAAGCTGGATATGAGCATGTGGCTTAATTTCTTATGTGATTTTAATGGTGCTTCCTTTTTTCTCCATGATACATGGAATACATCTTCTTCTTTGCAACTTTATACAGATTCAGCTGGATCTATTGGTTTTGGGGCTGTTTTTGGCTCCATGTGGTGCTATGGTGAATGGCCTAAAAAATGGAAAAGTTTTAACATTGCGTTTCTAGAATTTTATCCTATTTTGTTAAGTCTGTTGCTATGGGGGAATATGATGAGGAATCAGCGTATTGTATTTTTCACGGACAATGAAGCATTAGTTCATGTCATAAATAAATCATCTTGCAAGGACCAAAACCTAATGGTTTTTGTGAGAGCATTAGTGCTTTGTTGCTTAAAGAATAATATATTATTTCGTGCAAAGCACATTGCTGGCGTTAAGAATGTATTGGCTGATTCTCTTTCACGTTTACAGATAACTCGCTTCAGAGAGCTGGCACCAGCTTGTATGCATTCAGTTCCAACTCAGATTCCTTTACATCTGCTACCTCAGAATTGGGAGAAGTATTTAAAACTTTGATTAGTTCTAGCTTACAGCCATCATCAATTCCAGTTTATCAAAGGGCTTGGAAATTATATAAGGAATTTGCTTTTAATATTTTACTTGAAATTGCTAACCTTTTTCCTGTGTCATCCTCATGCCTTGCATTGTTTATTGCATACCTTTATCAACAGGGTTATGCATCAGCCACAGTTAATACATATATTTCGGCAATAGGATATCTGCATCGTCTTTCTGGTTTTCCAGATCCTACTAAAGTTTTCTATATTATTGAGACTTTAAAAGGGTATGCAAAAATTGGCAGTCAATTGGATAAAAGGTTACCAATATCTTTGTCGATTCTCAGGAGAATATTGTCCATCAGTGATAGTTTGATCAAACCGCAGTACAATGCATCTTTGTTTGATGCAATGTGTACCCTAGCATTTTATGCATTTTTAAGAATAGGGGAAATAACTAAGGGTAAGGATTCAAGGAATGTGCTATTATTGCGTCAGGTAACTAAGCTTTCAGATAGTTCAGGGGTTATTGTTGGTCTGAAGATAACATTTGAATCTTATAAGCATCATTATAACCAGCCTCCTGTGTCTATCACGCTGTTTCGCCAAAAGACGATTTGCCCAGTTGTAATATTTTTAAGATATTTAACATTGCGTGGAAGTTCTCCAGGATGGCTTTTTCAACATCTTGATGGTTCACCTATTACTAGGTTAGAATTCACTAATTGGCTTAACACTGTGATAAATGGGTGCGGTTTAGATCCATCTCGTTATAAAAGTCACAGTTTTCGGATCGGTGCAGCATCTTTTGCTGCAGAGCAAGGGCTGTCTGAAACTAAAATCCGGTTGCTAGGTCGCTGGAAATCTGATGCTTATAAGCGTTACATTCGTATTTCAAGTATTACATTTGTGTGAGTTATAAGTGGTTCAGTACATAGTGGTTCAGTGCTTTGAGTATAATTGCTTTTATTCTTTGTTTGATTGAGCATGCTCATGTATGCAGGGGCTGCATGGGTTTGTTTTAATGATCTTTGGAATGATTTCTGTGACAATAATGTTAATTTATAATACTCATGTATGCAAAGGCTGCATGTGTTAACTTAATTTTAATTGTTATTTGCAATAGATTATTGTGCACAATTTTGTAGTTAAGCATATTTCATTTATGCAGGGGCTTTATGTTTGTGCTTAATTACGATCATCGTAATGATTTATTAAGTAACCTTTTAGTTGAGCAAACTCATGTATGAATGCACGGGTAACATGAGTTTGCTTAATTTGTTAATTTCAATGTTTTATATGTCAAGCTTTTCAATTAAACACACTCAGGTATGCAGGGGCTGCATGGATGTGATTAATTTTGATTGTTATACCTTATACAACGAGTGTAAGTTAGCTTGACTTACTTTCAGCACTTGGGTGGGGCCGTCCACTTTTCTAAAGTGGTCTTTGGCGGTAATTTGACCCCACCTTTGATGGGCTATTATTTTAAACATTGTAAATTGGTCTTTTGACCATATATTTGATTCATATTTTTAAATAAAAGGCTATGTGTTATTGTTACACATAGCCATTATTTTGCCATATTGACTATTGTGTTTATTGCCCATCAAACAGAGCTAAGTGCTGATAGTAGTAGTATTATTTGGTATATGTATACATGAGAGATAGCATAAAGAAATTATTGTTTTGCAATAAGGATTTTATGAAATCTCGATCAGTTGTTATTCCTGTGTAGTATTAAGCCGGGTGGAGGCTGGCACTAGGAATGGCGCGTACAGCAAAGTGGCGTATGATGTTTCAGTTGAGCGGCTTTACGTATTTGAAGTCAGAGAGGTTTGTTGTTAAAAGTTTCCCGCCATCCACCCCTGAGAATCCACCTGGCTTATTTAGGTAGATATCTTAGCGGTAATTTGACCCCACCTTTGATGGGCTATTATTTTAAACATTGTAAATTGGTCTTTTGACCATATATTTGATTCATATTTTTAAATAAAAGGCTATGTGTTATTGTTACACATAGCCATTATTTTGCCATATTGACTATTGTGTTTATTGCCCATCAAACAGAGCTAAGTGCTGATAGTAGTAGTATTATTTGGTATATGTATACATGAGAGATAGCATAAATATATATTTTTTTATACAGACCTTCCACTTGATCAATAAGTACATAATACCCTGGGTGCATTTAAGGTTGATTTTCCTAAGATTTCTAAGGATTTTTTAAGGTCTGTGTCAAGTGTTGACAATTAATGCAAGCAGATCGACAAATATTTTGTTCTTATGTCCAGGGTAAAAATATATTTATTTATAAAAAATATATATATATTCTCTACATCTGTGTACAGGGCTGGATCCAGACATTTTGAAAGGGGGGTCACTAACAAAAAAATATTCCAGAAATTTTGAAAGGGGGAAGGCAGGCACAAATCAAAAAATTACTCATCACTCGTTATTAATCAAAAATTAAAAAAAAGTATCTATAGAAATAAATCAAGGGGGCATTGGCCTCTCATGCCCCCCCCCCCCTTGGATCTGCCTTTGGTGTACCTGATCATTGATCTCCTTCTGTCTTGGTTTGAAGAATGGCTGTAGGAAGGATGCTTGGTCATCAGCTGTAGAAGTGGCTGTATTTCCTTCCTCCTGGTGATAACAATAGTATACAACATTGCTACAACCATATTTAGTTTCATGTGTAATAACTCTCAAAGATATTTTCTAGTTATTTCTGGCCCTGGGTGGGGCAACACTAAAAGATTATGTGTTATCTCCTGTGTAATTTAATTCATAATCACAAGTGAGGTCACAAAAATGGAGAAACAAAAGGAGTATTGTCTTTTGAAAATGACTCACTATTGTGACCTTGCTTGTGTAGCATAAATTATATTACATGGAAGATAACCCATAGATTATTAATGTCCTTCTTTAGTCACTGCATAGGCTAGATGTGATCCTGAAACAGCAGGGGCATGTCCAGGTTTTGTCATTGGGGGGAGAGATCCTAACACACATTGAAGTCATAGAACATCATTGGCGGTTTTAATTTTGACTTCTGCAAGGGGTTCCTAATATACACCAATGAACAGGCTCTCAGAACAACATTTCCTCAACTGTATCATTGATTTCAGCAAAAGCAGCAATGACAAATGATGTCCCACATTTTACAATGGTTGATTAAGGGTGTGGTCAGAAAAAGTAAAAGGTACCAAGATCAAAAGGATCACCAGATGATGATGATTGCATATTTCAGTTATATAGACTTTAATTTATGCATCCCTTGGTCTTTCTCACTCATTTTAAAGTAGTAAAAGGTTAATATGCAGGACCCTAGATCAAAGAGCAAATCTCACAGTGGGAGCATAACTCGGAAGGAAATCTTTTTCATGTGTATATTATTGGTACTCTGACATTAAATGAGGGGGATATTGGAGAGTCTCAAACACCACAACACCACAAAAAAATTTATTGTGAACACCACAACACCGCAAACAAATTCAACAAAACACTGTCACCGCATTTTTTCATGAGTCATGTGGAAAAAAAAACATTTTGGTTGGATTAAAATTGCAACTCCGAAAAATGCTTTCATTTCACCGTACACAGCACCTAAATTAACTTAGATCGCACATCGCAAGGTTTTGCATCACCGCAATAACGCAATTTTTCAGCCTTGTTCAACATAACACTAACTGCACTTAAATAAGGACCGAAACACCGCAAACCCAATGTCCCCCTCTTAAATCAACTCCTGTTCTCACAGATGCCCTTGGGTCAGCAACATGGTGTTCATTTTAATTGGTGTTCACATGTATAATAGAGAGAAATTGATCTGACCATACACTTATTTGCACAGATACCCTAATAACTAAAATTACTATAAACAATACCTGATCAATTAACTGACCCCAGCTACATAGTCTTTTAGCATTAAGCTATTTTAAGTGGCTGTGCTCAAGGAAACATATATTTATATTACTTTGTAAACTAAATTATAATTCACAAGTACATATAAACTGATTGTCTTATTTGTGGCTGGGGAGTTCAGCTTAGTCCACAATAGCAAGCTGTATCTGTAATGTAATTTGAAGAGCTGGCTATATCCTCTGTCCAACATGACTCACCTCTGGTATTGTATCAAACATTGGTCTACTGTGAAATGAGAAGCCCTCTCCAGGTGATTTGCTCATCATTTGGATTTTCTCTTGGTAGTCACCAAAGTTAAAGAAGTCTCCTTGTTGATGACTGACTGAGGTTGGTGTTTTTGGAGAAGTAGGAGAAGAACAGCTTGGACCAGGACTTTTGGCAGTGGTTGTGGCATTAGTAACTATGCTAGGTGATTCTGAAAGTAAAATGTTTTTCTGTACACCTTTGTCATAATGACGGGAAATTGACTTCTCCAAAATAATAAACTTTTGCATATTTTGTTACTTGATCTTGAATAAAAGAAGTATAATGAATAGACATTCATGGAATAATTCACTGTTCTGGACAAAAAGCATAGAAAGTTCTTTTCATCAGCAATTTTAAACATTGTGATAAATAATTAGTTGGCAGCTATTATGACAAAGGTCTATTAAACTCATAATTATATTGAAATGGCAGGATAATTTGTATTCTCTTTAGTAGTGTTACCTGACTGACTCTCGTTTATTTGTGAACATGGTACAGTTTGTTGTTGCTCACCAGTGGTAACAAAAAGAGACTGTTCTTGTGTGGTACTTGCAGACCTTCCATTGCCCCTAATGAAAAAACTGCCTGAAAAACAGCATTACAAACAGAAGCTTGTTATCATTAATCAAAATAAATAAACAGATGATTACTTTAAATGAACAGATTGATTTGTTTATTCTATGATCAAACACATAAAGAATAAATATATGTCAGATTTCTTGACCATCATAATATTTCATAAACTCATTCCAGCTGCACAGCTTGAAAATCAGCATTATGAGTTATAGCAGTTCTCTGTTAAGAGATTCGGCCACATGGATATGTATATTTCTTCTGAAAATGTAGACGTTCCATCAAGTGCATTCAATACAAAAACCCTGACCTGTCATAAAGTTGTTTCTAGGTGAAGGCACAGACACGGAGTCAACATTACTTAGAACTAGTCTTGGTGTTGTTGGTAAAGTGATCTGAGATGGTGTTGATGTTATGCTAGTGGGCATAGGTGTACCAAGTCTTTTATAACCTGCCAAACCATTGGAGTTGAAAGTAAATGGCCTACCAATACTGACTGGTTGTCTGGAAATGGGTGTGCTTAGTATTTGCCCAGGTACTGATGGAAGAGATGATGGTATTTGAGGTATGGCTGTTTGTACCACACTTTGGGATATCTGCAAGTAAAAGCTGGCTAATGATGATGGTGACCATAATATATTGGCCTGATGGGAAGACAAGTACTATTGTTCCTGGTGAGAGGTTAGAAGGTACTCCACTCTATTTGGTATATGCTGCTCTAAAGTGTAGATTTTTTGGCTTTTGGCATTTAGGATGGGGGGGGGGGGGGGGGAAGTTGACTGTGTTGAAAGTAGAATTAGTGATTATCATTAAAGAATTGGAAAAATGCTAAAAAAAAAAAAAAAAAAAAAAAAAAGTGATTATTTTTTGACAAAAAATTCCTTTTTCGCAAAAAAATTTATTCTTCATGGTTGAAAGTAGAATTAGTGATTATCAATAGAGAATCGAAAAAATGTTCACCCCCCCCCCCCCAAAAAAAAAATAAAAAGGAATTATTTTTTGCCAAAAAATTCCTTTTTTCCCCCAAAAAACATCCTTTAGGCAAATTTTTACATAAGAAGGGGGTAATGAAGATGTTTAATAACTAATTATTGGTTAATAACTGTGGTTTACTCTAGCTGATCTGGCATATCACCTGTTGGTTATATTCTTCTCCTCTTCTTGGCTGAGAGATACTACCCTCTTCCTGGTTGGTATGTGGTGGAGATGGTACTGTTTGCTGTGCTGGAGTATTTGGCGATGTTTGAACAAATTGTTCAAGACCAGATTGTTCTTGATCACATTCCATTTCTTGAGCTGCAAGAGAAATTGTTGTAAATCGTTCAAGCTACTTTCTGCATGTAAGAAATCATAGTTAATGATTGAGTGAAATGGTTTGGAAACTCTTTTGTTATAACTTATTGTACACTTTTTTTAACCCTGAGCGTGCACAATCTTTTGTTTCACTATTGTTTCAGCCTTGTTGGATAAGGCTGAGTGAACAGACCAAAATTTTTCTTTTGGCTCTTGGCTCGAAATGCCTAATGATTTATACAAATTGAACGATCCTTACCATAATATCATCGACAAGGTTATGTTTGCTTATTTCACAATTTCAAATGAGCATTAAATAAAACTTGTGCACAGTCAAGACTGGTTCAACCTCAAAACAGTACAAAGACATAAAACAAAATGCTTCCTAACCATTCTTTAGATTAACTTTGAAGAAATCAGAATGGAAACATGAGAAAGTCCATTTACCTGTCAATTGAACTTGTTGGTCCTCACAAGTCTCTCTTTGTGTGGTGTTGTCTTTTTCCAAGGCTTGTTGCTCATCTTGCTGCTGCTTCTGGAGCTTTTCCTGCACAAGAGTATCTGTACGTTTAATTTCCAAGTACATTTCAGCACTTTTGGTTTGTCAAAGAATAATAGCCAAACATTAAAAAAGTGACTATTAAAACTCCTCAAAGCAAAAAAGCATTGCAGTTTCTGTCGGCCAGTTTCTGTCTGTCTGTATGTTTGTCTGTCTGTCTGTCTGCTTGCCTGTCTGTCTTTCTGTGTGTCTGTCTGCCTGTCTGTCTAATGTTTATTTGTTTCTATTCACAAGCAAAACATCAGTGACAAAAACCTAGTCTGGTCTGCTTTAGGATATTGACAATTTGTGAAGTTTTTGGAACAGACTATATTAAAGGATACAGGTTAACCATTGTTGTTTTTGGAGAATTAAACCCTTGCTTAATCAAATCTAAAATAAGAAATAGGAAGTTTATAAATATTCTCATACAAGCTTGACATCTGAAGTTTTGAGTTATGAATTAAACTAACCTTCCATTGAATTCTTTTCATTCTCCACTTCAGTAACTTGGAGCTTTAGTTGAGCAAGCTTATCTTCTGCATCTTTGACTAGAAGATGTTAGTTTGAACAATGTCATATTTGAATATTCATTCATTTACATAAACTTACTTACAAAACTATTTAATCTACTCATCAATTCACCTATTCATTTCATTCAATCATTCACCCATGTACAGGTATGAATCCCAAGAACATCAGGGCCATGGGTTCTACGGGGTCACAGCCACCTCCCCCCTACCCCAAAAAAACACAACAACCTTGGGCCTCGAATGAATACAAACTGAAATTTAGCTTGACTCCCTTCCCAACTAGAGATGGCATTCAAAGGTCCCTGTATCCATCCATTTTATATGCAGAATCTATCTAACTATCCATTATTTTACATTATTTTTTTATTGCGCAATACCTTCATCTTTACGTTTCAAGACTGCAGTCTTGACTTTAGACAGTTTACCAGCTGTTTCTGAGCTCTCATATTTTGCATGATAACGGCCCCAGATATTCTGGTATTTTTCAACCACTTGAGAGTTCTGTACTTTCAAGTCGTCTAAACGCTCACTTGTCATATGATATTTCGTTTTTAACTCTTCTTCATGCTCGCAGAGTAAAGCAGTGGACTTTTTACGGCTGAAAAGTGGAAATTTATAGAAGTGAAAAGAAAAAGGCTAACAGATTCTATCATAGAGGATTTTCCTCCGATTTTCTGATAATCAGCAAAAAATATGACAATGCAAAAATCAAGAAAACGAACAAAATGCAAACAATTTTTGATTTTTTACTGAAAATCTTAAAATATTTACCTTTCAATCGTTTCTTTACCCTGTAGAAAACGTTTGTGTAGTTCCTTTGCTTCTTCGTTGAGTTCATCTGAGGTGTGTTCATATTTTTCTTTTTCTTTGATATGTGCTTCAAGTTCTTTTTGTAGTGCTATTCATCAAAGCAAAAACATAGGCTTATATGTCGCAAAAGAAGTTCTTGAAAAATGCATAACAATTCATTTACCTAACGTTTTCTGTATTTCTTCCTCCAAAAGCCGGACAAGTTGAGAATTTCCGTTTTCTTGAATTACAAATATACAAAATGTATTTATATTAGCAACCGATACTTTATTTCGTTCTAAAAAATATTAAATTACTTTACCTGCATTTTGTACAAAGTTGTCGAAGTCAGGATAAGACTTTTCTCCGCCATTGTAGTTCGAGGCATTAGCGTAGATTGACTCCATTATTTAAACAACAAAAAAATCATTTAAACTTTCCGTGAAAAGGCTGCTTTTTTTGACCTTTTTAACTTCTTTTCTTGGGTTAAATAGTTTTCTACCTTACTAGCTAGCACATACGTGTAAAAGTTTTTTTCTGTTCATAAAAAAATCAATTCATGTTATCACTTTTGTCTCGTTAATAAAATGGACAAAATTTCAAGCAATCTTTTCACAAACCTACAACGAACGAACAAATTTGATTTCCGCGCGCGTGCACACTGAAGCGCGGGAAAATATTTCGCGCCATTTTGGGATGACAAACAAAATTGCGTGACATGCGTTATGCACACGCCGGGAGGGTGCAGTAAAGAGACAATAATGCAAAAATACATGTTTAGAAAAAATTGATCCAAAATGGCGGACCGTTTTGTTCCTCAGACTAACGAAACAGGAAAACGAGAGCAAGTCAATAGACCACTTCACGTTAACGACCGCCATTTTGAATTGGGGCAAAGTCGGGAAAATTCTTAAGAGATTGTCATCACTTTGACGTCCAATATCTCCGCTCGTTCAAGCTCCATTTTTACAATTTTAACTTGAAATAATAAAAACATCAGATATCAGTAAACTGATGGAAAATAAGGCCTATCCAGGAATTGGAACTATTTTTTTACGAGCCGGTATGTTTTCTATATATTTTGATCCACGCGCGCCGATCGTTCGCCGATCATTTTGTTTTGAAAACAAAAATCTCAATTTTCTTCATCAAATGACTATGGTATGTCAACCAAGTTTTAGTACAAATATAAGGAAGTTAATATCTTTTCAAAAACAAAATAATCATGAACATTGTGCTTGAATGAACAGAGTTAGAAGAAATCAAAGTGATGACAATTTCAAGAATTTTTCCGACTTTGCCCCAATTCAAAATGGCGGACGTTAACGTGAAGTAGTCTATTTTTAAGCACTATCAGCAAGGCAATTGACCATCTATTTTGATCGCACAGTAGAGCATTTGACAGCTTTTTTTCTAAAAGTCAAATACGCGGGGTCTTGTCCCAAGGTGCGTAGACTACCTTGCAGTCGGGTTTGTCATTCAGAGCTCTTGTTAAATGCAATTATTGCGTGACAAATCCTAAAACTGACTACGAGGGAGCCGAATCCCGCGGGGTTGCGAATAAGAAACCTAGGAATTGACAGATGCATTAATGATTGAATCAATCAATAATGACTGAATTATTAATAAGTGATACACAAACATAAAACAAGAAAATCTTTTCAAATTTTAATCACAAGCAAATTAATGAAATTCTTTGTATATATTTATTGAAACAATATCGATCTACTATATTTTCAGTTCTACACTACATGACAGAGTGCAAACACTAAATGTGCGCAACAGTTGTCACTATTTAGTAGTACATAGTACTAATTAAATACTGAAAGAAAACAATAGAATTAGCATAAAATAGCATTATTTAGTGTTATTTATGCTGCACACCTTTAAATTAGTGCGTGCACCCTACACATTATGCAGTTTTTATTTATTTATTTATCATAAAACAAGTTCATTATCGTACACATTGTTCCTATAATTTCCCCTAAAATATGCCTAATTTCTTCCGACGATTTTGCTGTTGGAGACTTCTCATCAAGCTTCTTTCTAAACTCGTCAAAAAGCTTCACAACACGACCAAACCCTTGCACATTTTCCTTTTCTAGTATTTTAACAGTACGATCAAACTCGCCATGTGGGACCATAGTTGTTTTGATTTTAACGCAGGCATCTTTAGTAGCGCGCATGTGCGGAACACCTTGACTGAAGCGAGCGACGTCTTTGAGATCTTTGTCCCAAGTGAGAATGGTGTCGAGTAGGAATTGAATGTCATCTTTTTGCTGCTGCATTGTGTCGTAGATTTTGTTCAATTCATCAATGCGCGACTTTAGGAGGTGGGTATTGGTTGTGACGCATTTGATTGACAGCTTCTCTGTCCTTGTTGCTAGGCTGTCCATGGTTGTAGTTGTAACAGCTGCCTTGATTTTCTGTTGAAAATGAGAATTGATATAATGTTTTAATCAGACTGAATTAATGAGACAAATTGACGAATCAAACAAACAATTCAACCACTTAACTATTGAATGCAACATGCTACTATATAGCAAAATATATCTACATTTTGATTTTAAGTTAACAAAGTTAAGATGCAATTAAATGCAATTGAATGCATCACTTATAAAAACGTATCGTTACTTTATATGCTCAATCGAAAATAAAATCTCAAAAATGTGTTAAAGTTTCATACTGAATCAATCTCATCTTCATTGCAGAAAAAGTCAAGGCGTAAAAAGTCACATATCTTCCCTTCATGGTCATTCGATCGGCTGCCGATTTCGATACATTGCATGTTAAATATTTGACAATAGTTTTACAGAATGAAATCTTCATATAAAACTATTCTTACCTCAATTTCTAGTAAGAAAATATCAGAATTCTATGCTGTTTTATATTTGTTAAATTTTCACCAAAAACAGCAGCACAGAAAAATTAACTGTCTTCTGTAAAAAGGCAAAACGCCGTTTTCACGCCCAAAATTACATCTCAATCTAAGTGCTTATTCTATTGGTTGATTGTGTAACGTGTCTTCCGATTGGTTGAAACTCTAAAGCAGCTGAAAATTTAATGAAGCTGGAGATTTCTGAAATCAAAATTCTTGACGGAAGAAATATTATGAGTAACTATTGAACTTGATTGCTTTGGGAGATATTGCCATAGCTTGATGAATTACAATCGGCAGATTTTTAAGTGGTTGGTTTATGAAAAAGAAGTATTATTGCTCAAGTCATGACAATTTGACACAATTTTATTCTGACTGCTTCCTACTTTCAATTATTATTTTTGCCGCGCAGCGATCATTTCTAAAAATATTCTGGCTCCATACATTCAGTCATGAAGAACTTGCGTTCATTCATTAATTCATTTAAACTTCATGGCTTTTTTATTTTCAAACTATCTTTTGCAGATCTTAATTGTTTAAGTAATATGCATTCAAAAAGCCCTAGATCCTAGATATTAATGATAAAGTAGACGAAACAGCATCACCATTTTGTTATTAATGAGATTACAACTGTTTGGATATTTTTCGGTTACATACGACAATACTATAGTACCTGAAAATGACTGAATTTGGTATTTAGCAAACTTGTTCGTCTGGTTATTGATTTTTTTAAGGAAATTAAACATGTTTGATCTCACTAAAAGCTACAAGGCTATACTCACTCCGACGATTACAACTCCGATATTTACATCACTAATACTAAACCATTTAAAAAGGCCCAAGGTATCTAAATAACTAGATCAGACTAAGATGCATTTGAAGCTCCTTTTATAGTCCTGATACAATTCCTGATTAGATGGAAAGAATGTTGCAATCCTTTTTTGTGCCCCTCCTCATCTACACTAACAATTTTTTCTGAAGCATTCTTATCCAGCTTGAAGGCCCACACCCTGCACTTGAATGGCTTTCCGATATCAACATTGAGCATTCAAATGGCTTCCTAATTAAATATTGTTCAAGAATTTTAAACTCTTATCGCCAGCAAACTTTGATCAATTAACAATCATGACGTATATATATATTATGCACTTGAATGTCTTTCAAAATGTAAACAAAAATCTTACTGCTTTTTATTTGAACATTCAATTGGCTTCCAGAATAATATTGCATACTTTTTAGCATATTTTGTTGTCGCCAAATACACAGTAGTATTTGTTGTGGATTTTTGTGGAAAAGACTGTATCAAAATGAACAAATGGCTGCCAGAAAATGCAGATGAATAAAAACAATTGTATCGGCAGTTCCTTCTACTCAGGAAAGATTCTCTCCCAGGAACCCGGGGTGCGCACTTTTCTTTCTTTTTCCATTATTTATGCTCCATAAGCTGCACAAAGAAGAAAGAGTGGAAATAATGATAGGAATGGGAATCGAACAGGAATCGCTCCCACCGAAGGTCGAGTGCACAATCCTAGTTCAAGAAATGTTGAAGGCGGGTTTGTATTGTAGACGTGAAGTTGCGGTCAATTAACAGAGAACATAAACCAATTTAACGCTTTTTTAATTCACAAAACACCATTTACTTTTCGCTTGTAAATAATAGATTGAATTAGTTAAATTTTATTGTTTTCTTTTAACTTGATGAATAATTAATTAATTAAAAAAAATACCACTTAAGTCAAGAGCATTTAAAATAAATAAATAAATTTATAACAAATGTTTTTATACAATTAAAAATTGAATTTATTTAAGTAAAACAGTTTTATTACGAAAAGGATTAGTTACTAATGTGAGTCCTTTTCGACTTAACATAGCATCATCAAATAAATAAATAAGTAACTAAGAAAAAAACACAACAAAACAATCAATAACAACAACAATAAAAAATAATAAAAAAAATAAAACCCACAAGCAAATGTTCATTTTTCGAAGTAGATTTCTAACATGGTAGATGTCATACCAGTCAATCTCCCTAAAAGCTGTCGGATTTCTTCAATAAATGTAGCCTTGTAAGCTTTATCATCGTTCAAAATCCTAGCTAGATATTTCTGAAGAAGTTCTAGCCCCTCGTTGACTTGACCGAAACAGGGAACTTCTGCTGTTGTAAGATTGCTCATTCTATGATAAAAATCACCGTGGACATCGTCCAGGAGACGACTTATTTGCGTCGCAACTTCCTTGGTATTTCTGACATAAGGCACTCCCTGTGTATTTCGAGGAACTTTGTCAAAGTCTGCAGACCATTTTTTGATGCATTCGTCGATGAATACGAGGTCTTTCTGTTGTTTTGTCAGCGTCTGTTCTAGTGCGTCGAGCTCTTTGAGTATAGATGACAGTTCGTTTTTTCGGCTGATGACTCGCTTCAGCGATATTTTCTTGTTTGCTAAGTTGTCTAGTCCATTGATGGAAATTATTGAATCCATTGCCTGAATGGAAGATTTATACAATAGTTAGAGGAACAAAATGAATTAGATGGATGAATGAATGAATGTGCAAACGAACGAACGAACGAATGAATGAATGTCGATGGAATCAATGATGCGATAAATGAATGAATGGATGGATGAATTGGAAGCTTGGGTGAGTGATTTAAAGCAAATAGCAAATAATCAATGAAAACGTTGCATGGGCAATATCATGATTAGTTTGGAAATTAAAAAGAGAATACCAAAATAAATCAACTAAATATGGGATCATCAATATATACACTGGGATTAACAGATGAGAGCAAATGTCAATATATACCCCGGACTGGAATTCTCTTTGAATAAGCCTAAGCCTCAATTGTGCGTAAAATATTCAAAAATTCAATTGTCTTTTTCAAACTCTTTTCAAATACTCTACATTTCCACGGGTTGTTGCTCGAAACTGGACTATATATATCTATATGGACACAAACTGTTTTCTAAAAAGTCCTTTAGCAGCAATTTTATGTGGAATAGAGTCTAAAGGAAAGGCCGCGCGCCACTTTACCACTGATGAAAAGTTAATTGCCTCTCTATTTCACAGCCCCAGTTTCAGAGGAAAAGATTTTGATTAAGTGATGCCCCAAAACTTCTCACTGTTAATTGTTTGAATTAGATATCTACAGCTCAATCTGTAATTCTGAAGTACATAGAAAATGCTTGTTTTCGATCTTGCGAGCTGAAAAATACGTAAACTTTACGATTACAAATCCCAAGTTGTGGAATACAAACATAAACAAAACATCAGTAAGGAATTGATTTTGCAGGTTAAAAATATAGAAACCGTCAGATGAAACATCAAAAAGTCAATTTGTCGAAATGAAAGGTTGAAGGTGAAAAATAGGAATTAGAAACTGGGTGTACTGAATAAGATCCGCAAGGTGGTTTTTTACCTTGAATTTTAGGTGTTGTCACTGTAGTTCTGAGGTGATTGTCTTCGCTTGGTTCTACACACTCAACCAGACAGTCAGATTGCCCGCGAGTCAAGACAAAATACTTTTGATACGACTACTCAAACAAATTTATAATATCAGTAAAACGAGTGGTCACTTTGAATCAAAGCTACTTAATTTGTCTCATTTTATCATTCATTCAGTCATTCAGTCATTCATTCGCGCATCTATCAACTCATATTTATCCATTCATGCGTTTGTTCGTCATGCATCCCTCATCATTAACTTACTAATCAACTAAGGCATCTTTTCCTCTAATGTTCCCTTGATTTTGTGATTCAGACATACAGGAATCACTATTACATAGACTTTTTTAATTTCATTTTCTTGTCTAGCCTTCACATAATCAAACAAGTGACGGAAACATTGGACAAAATTGTAGATATTCTAACGAGCACCATACAGACAAATATTAAAAACCTTTCATGCAATTATCGCCCAATGGGCCTATGAATAATACATGTATCAAGCAAACATACCCACAATCTATTGAATAAGTGTTTGGATTGCTTGACAAGAAATATCGTCTGAGTAGCTCTTGTTCTGTCTGAAGGTATCGTCCGATTTGTTAGATTCTCGTTCAGCGACGGAGATTGTAGCGCAGAAACCGCTTAATTTTTAAGTGCTTCTTTTTGTTGAAAAAAAAGCAAGGAACGAAACATTTAGGTAGGTATTTTAATTCTTAAAAACATTTGATTTTATTAAGTTCATTATATAATGAAAAATTAGCGAATCAGAAAATGTTTTTTTTTTTGCTATTATGATTCAAGGCATTGATTGGAGAAGTTCTTCTTTTTTCAGTAAAGCATTTCGATAGTCAAAATCAGAACATCTTCCATTTTATAAAGTTCACGAAAAGGAGCATTTAGCAAACGAAAACTAATAACAAATAATTTTTCACTTTTGCAATTTTAGCCGTTCATTTCATTTCGAGAAGAAGTACACAAGAAGCAAAACTTTAGGTTGATACAAGTCTTTATAAAATCCAATTCAAGTATAATTAAGCTTCAGAAACATAAAATTAAAGAACAAATCTGCTTTTATCAATAATCACTTGTTTATACTGGTGCATAAATGTCGAAATCTTTACTGTTTTTAGAAAGAAAGTCATGAATGTTCGAGAAATCCACTATTGAAGTGGGACATTTCAAGAAGCCCGAGTAAAAAAACACTTTTGGGCGTTTTCTATGTTTTCCAGTCTAATATGATTTTTCTCAATTTCCTGACTTGTGATTCTGTGGTATTTGACTTGTCAAACGTTAATGAAAAAATATTACATTTGATCGACTAAGTATATTTTAAAAAGCATACAAATACAACTTTTGTTTTCAATTCAAATTGAAAAGACACTGAGATTGAATGAAAAAAATATCAATTATATTTAAACACATCAAGGTATCTTGATTAAACTTTTTTCATCCTTCATTCAGCAACAAAACGTAACTAAATTGTTTAGTTCTTTAAACCATAAAAATGAAACTTTTGTTTCACATTCTAATCGAAAACAGTACACTGAGATTTAATAAAAGTAATAGGAACTGTGTAAATACATCAGTATCTTGATTAAACTTTTTGCACCCTTCATATACTGCAAAATAAGCAGTTTCAAATTGTCAAATCTTCAAACTATGTATAGAGTTTCCTATCAATTGTATGCATTCGATATACGTCTACAAATAAAATATCCCATATGCTCAAATCGCATTTGGTTAATTTCTTTTCCAAATTGATCAATTCATTGTGGAAATTGTAGAAGCTTATGCATTGTGACGATAGGAGGATTTATATTGAATTTCCCGTATAACTGAACGGAAGAAATGGTGACTAGCCTATATATATTGGACTAATTGGCTTATAGTATAGGATCAATGTGAGTTGGTTTCAGCGCAGTATAAGAAAAGATAATAGATTGAGGACAGGACCGTTATAAGTACAATGAATAGATGCATAGTGTTGACTGGTATAGATAGGTCACATATGTACACGGACGTACGTGCATGAACAGATATAGATGAATGAATGAATGAGGGAAAGAATTAAGAATGAATGAATAAATGAATGAATGAATGAATGAATGAATGAATGAATGAATGAATGAATGAATGAATGAATGAATGAATGAATGAATGAATGAATGAATGAATGAATGAATGAATGAATGAATGAATGAATGAATGAATGAATGAATGAATGAATGAATGAATGAATGAATGAATGAATGAACGAATGAATGAATGGACCAATGAGTGAGCGAGTGCTCGACTGATTGACACACTATGTAGGGTCCTGCCTCCGATCCTGCCATCCCGCTCATTTTCCCCCATAATCCCGTTATAAAAGTTCCATTAGGAGTTCACAAAGATAATTTTTATCCCGCGCACCGCTAAAAAATATTTTGTATATCCCGAATTCCGTTAGTCAAAACCATCAAATCCCGCTCCCGCTCGTTATTTTTATCCTGCTTCCTTTTTAGCTCGTTCCCAAATCCCGCATTCAAAATAAGGCCAATCTACAGTGTCCCACCAAACCTATTGTGGACCCTCACTATGTGCGCTCGTTTTTGGAAATGGTTGGTACAAAATGATAAGTACAAAATAAAAACACTTTCTTTTTTTAACCAGAAATCACCATAATGACTACCTCAGATCAGCCCTCGTCTCCATGCCACCGTCTTCTAGGAATTACCGCTGAAGGCATGGAATCAAGCACCACCATGTCACTTAAAATGATTGACAGCCAAAGAACCAATCTCCAGAAAGTTGTAGCAGCAATGGAGAAGCGATTTATTCCTTTAAAGCGACAGAGAGACGACTTGGAACTAGTTCTCATAACCGTGAATGACTGGATACTAGTCTTCCATGACACGGAACGCTGGAACAGTGGGGTCCCAATACTTCGCTCGGCCAGGGAAAACTGCGATGATCTAGTAACGCCGTATCTAAACGAGGCTGAGAGTGAGTTCAACCAGGCGGTGATTCGATTAGATAGCGCGGAGATACCATGCTTCACACATGCGCAGAAGCTTTTAAAGTTGTTACGTCATGAGATCAGGGTAGTGTTTGAAAAGGAGAGCACCTTCAATGGAAAGTTTATTGAAGATGTGCGTGTCATCATGGGAAAAATCACTGGTATAATAACAGCTATATTAGCTTTGTATTATCAATAGGTTTCAAAGTGGACCAGTTTAAAAATCTTCATTGCTCAGGCTAATCCTCAATTGTAGGTAAATTTAATTTAATTTAACAAAAGGCCAAAAACATTGGTATATATATTCTTGGGTTGGTGCATTCCCAAGGGATGTACCTCGCACAAAAGAGTATATCACACACTATCGAGGCATAGCCTAAACAATGAAGAACATGAAACTGGACAATTAAGCTCAGCCGGATAACGAAGTTCAAGATTTAATACGCTTTTATTTTACATCTCTCACATACATTCACGCACAAAAATGGAAATCAGGCACAACAAGAAGTCACCATTTTATAGGCGGCCACAATAGAAAGTCCCCAATTTTTTTGTCACTAAATTGCTTCGACGGTCCCAACCTGAAATTTGTTTTCCAATCTTCTGAACCTCCAATAAGTGACCATCAAATAATTCCTAGATTGATCTTATTGCAGTTTATGTTACACGATGACAAATAAAGTTCCCGGAAAATAAAAAAGGGTTACCACATTTTGTACATAAAAATAATATTATGTTTAGTTGAGTTGATTGAAACTTCTCTGTATAATGAAAGATTATAAAGGGTGTTATCAGGTGACGGCCAAAAAATATTTGACCACTTTTTTTCGGTGAGGAAAAAAAACAATTTGTTATTTTTAAGGGCTCTTAGCTGTTGGAGATTTTCAAAAATTAAAATGCTCGCGGATTAGGGGATATGCATCTTTGGATTCGACTCATACGAATTGCCATTCAAGTTGCTCCGTCTCTGTATCACTCCTTGCATGGTTACTGTGTCGAGGGAGGGTGGGTTTGAGGAACAGAAATACTGCCTGCATGTAAACCCCCCCCGGGAACCTCCCCCACTCTCCAACTCTCTTCTTCAGAGGACAATCCCTGACACGTGTCCTTTTCCGCACTCTAATTTCATTAGTCTACCGGGATCGATTTTGGGCAAATGACAATGAATTAATTACGTGGCCCTTGTCAGTTTATAGTCTTGCATGGCATTAAATGGCATCTCCCCGGTGCATGGCCATGCAGTGCGCATAGTATGTATCGTATAATTGTATTTATTATATAACATACAGTGTTTCTCTCATGTGATAAAAATCGTATCAACACATGTGTTCAGTAGTGGTGATATTCCTATTTATCAATTTTGATTTTTGTTCGAGCGGGATTTACTTTTTAAGCCAATCAGAAAGCGACTTTTTGCGAGAATGTTATATAATAACACTGCGCTGCGCTCACTCATGAGATATCGAGTTGAGCACTCGAACATAAATTTCATATCTCCGCGCGCCCATGTATTATTCTCTATATTGTTCTAAAAGGGTGCAAATAACGAGTTGATGTACGATTGAGTCGAAGAATAAAAAAGTAATGCGATCAATAATAAAAAGAATAATTTATTAAATCATTGTCATAGAGTGCAATCCGTGAAACTTTAGTTATACTAAATAGTGCAATGTTATGCAAATTATATTGTTTTTTTTAATTAACACTATTTTGTACTATTTAGTAATTAGTGTTTCACGGATTTATTGTTTGCACTCTATATATCATCATATTTTGTAGTTAATTTAATGATTCATTCATTCATTCACTTAAAGCCCGACTTATACAGTGCGATTTGCATCTGTAAATTTACTCAACTGTTAATTTTACGATTCTCATTCAGACTCATTTATTTCATTTGTTTATTTATTCTTTGCTTCATTTCATTTATGCACCTGCCGTTCATCCGTCTAATTTATCAGTCTAATGATAGCTCACTTATGCATCTATATTTCATCCATCCGCTCATCGATTCATTCATTCTTTTGGTTATTCAATCATTCGTCACTTATCACTACTCAGTTGATAATCTCAGATTTCAAGTTCGACTTGCGGTATTCCTGTGTTTTCTCAGTTCACATGCGCAGTACGAAATCAAAAGTGAATGTTTTGGTTGTCAGTATTTTAATGGTAAATTCCCCTTCGAAAATTATACGTTTTTGCTCTCAATCATGAACAGAGAACATAGACATTTGCTCAGGAAGAATCGTATGGCTTTGGTTACTGATTTAGAGCCACACAATGTGATAAATTATCTATATCAGGAAGGAATCTTCAGCGAAAACGATGCAGAAATTGCTCGACATCCGCAGAAAACCAGACAAGAGCGAGCCGAGTTTATTCTAGACACCATACCTCGACGGGGCCCCCATGCCTTCGATGCCTTTTACAAAGCTTTACTAATGAGTCAAAGTCATTTAGCTTTCTTGCTGAAGTGTAATATTTCGACTCAAGGTGGGTATTCAGTGTTGGAATATTTGTTCGTACGATTTCTTGGTTGGGCAGTTGTTGCCAAATCGATATGCTTCAACCACGGGGCCGTACGTATGAGTGAAATAAACAAATCTACAAAATATTTTCAAAATTCAGCCACTATCCAATAATTCTAAAAATTCACTATTATGGCATGAGGGAGACAATGTTAAAGAATGAAATAGGTTTTATTTGAAAATGTCCACTCAGCATATTTCGATAGAAAACATTCTGTTTGAAACGGCTCTTTTTAGTCATCCAAAACTAGGACATTGCTAGCACTAGGGTCTTGCCAAGTCATCCTATCTGCTACATTTACTGCATTGCATTTACATTTACATTTGGAGATTTCATTCAGGTGCTAGGATCTTCGTAGTAACAGTCTGGTCATGACAGATAGAAATATCTTACTACTACACTAACATTAAAAATTAGTTATGACATTTGTTGTTTTAAGCCACATTTTTCTGTTGATTAATTTTCAAGTGCCTTCCTTCTACCCTGTCACAATGTCATAATTATCGGTGATCATTTTGGTATGAAATAAAATCTTCTTCAACATTGTTTAGGGGGAGGGGGAGATTGACTGCAATATTGCAGAGAGAAAAAGAAAAAAAAAATGGGAGAGAAAAAATGGTGTGGGAAAAAGAGGACAATGTTGCAACAATTTTGAAACTTAGTGTAGGCTGGTGTCTGACCCTAGCTAATACATGTAAATCAAAAAGTAGAGATAATTTGCCTACTAGGGCCAAAGAATAGCTTACCTTGTTATTCCTGTTGCATAAGTGTGAGGAATTGCAGGTTTTTTTGCTTTGTACCTCTCACATGTAAACTAAACGAAGCTATTTTGCCCACTGGCAAGATCCCAGTGCTAGGATCGTCCTGTCCCATGTACATGTAAACCGCCCTATGGTAACACTGGATAAAGTCTTTTGAGCTTCAATCACCAGAGGCAGATCCAGGGCGTGGCTGCAGGGGGGGTGCACCACCCCCTTTGGGAAGACCTGATTTATTTTTATAGATAGGTCTTTTAATTTTTAATTGATAATCAGTATTTTTTGACTAGTGCTTCCCCCCCCCCCCCCCCATTCAAAATTTCTTGATCATTTTTTTATTAGGCCCCCCCCCCTTTCAAAATTTCAGGATCCCCCCTGATCGCTGATCAAATTCATTATGGTTTCGAAAATATTTCAACTTACATATACATGACAGAAAGCACTTGCAGTTGGCATATTTGGTTTATTTTTACTTCTCATCAGTAGTGGGAAATAAAGAAACTTCTGCCAAGAGAAAAGCTATCCAGGCTAGCAGCTGATCAGGTCTTGCCAGACTGAACTGTTGTGAAGGCTGATTGTATTGCCAGTTTAAAGAAACTTGTTTTTTTTTCATACTGACTGAGATTATTTGATTTTGGAAATATTGTAATAATGATTTGAATCTTTAAATAATTTTCAGAAACTCAAACGCCTGGCAGTGAAAGCAGCACAGTACTACCTACCCCCACCCCCACCCCCACAGAAAATGAAAATGAAACAGAAGGGCTTAACATCAATCCAAGATCACCACTTCATCCGACAAAACAGGATGTCCCTACCCCCCATGGGACAACCACTCAGAAAGTTTCTGATCTTGATGGGGATGTTTATCCTATGAAGCAAAATCCACATGGCATGTGTCTAATTGTTAACAATGCTACGTTTGAAGCAGAAAGCTGCCTAGCAAACCGCAAGGGCTCTAATATTGATGCTCGTAATCTTCAGTTGCTATTTCTTTCACTAAAATATAAAGTGCGAGTGGTAGAAAACTTGAGAGCAAGAAACCTGAAAGACACCATCATGAAGTTTGCAAGAGAAAATCACAATGCTTATGATTCTGTGGTACTTTGTCTTCTTAGTCATGGGCTAGAAGGTAGAATTTATGGTGTTGATGGTGGCCTGGTGCCAATTAATGACCTCGTAGCCATGTTCAATGGATATAATGCGAAAACTCTTTTTGGAAAACCTAAATTGTTCTTCATTCAAGCTTGTAGAGGTGGTGAATTTGACCGTGGTATTGCATATGAGAGAGTAGATGGTGTTGAGAGCTCTCCGACACCACTTGAAGAAAAACCTGCAGAGGAAGTACTGGAAGAGTTGTACCCTACAGAAGAAGTTGATAGTGGATTTGTAGCTCCACAGTCCCTGCCGTCAGAAGCTGATATCCTTCTTGCTTACTCTACCGTCCCAGGGTTTGTATCATGGCGACATTCAGATAAAGGCTCATGGTTTATCCAAGCATTAATTGATGTCTTCAGGGAATATTCATCCAAGGAGGATGTTGCTAGTATGTTGATTAGAATAAATAGAAAAGTTGCTCTAGAGTTTGAATCCACCGACAAGAAGAAGCAGATGCCATCTCCAGTGATTATGCTAACTAAAAAAGTGTTTTTCTTTCCACAAAGTTAACAGAAACACAATAACTTCTACTTGATCATTTAAGTATTTAAAAAAAGATTGCGTGACAGGTATATTAAAGAGTTCTGACTGGTTATCCAATCAGAATATGCTATTCAGCTGGATAACAAGCTGTCACTAAATCTTTTTGAAATGAACAGATTGAAATGGTCAAGTACAAATTTATATATTGCACATTTTTTAGAACAATTATTAATGAATTAGTATTTTCATTATAAATTTCTATAGCAAGCACAGTTCAGCTGAGATATTGGCTGGATTGTCCCCTAAGTACTACTTTGCTGTTCTGAATGTCAGAACAATCAAAAATGAAATTAATAAATTTGTAAGAAACCTCTGACTTTAATTTCTAATTACAAAACTTTTTATTTTTATTGCACTTTGTATATTGGATTTCTATGAGAATCATGGTAAAGTGTGAGAATGTTGCTCTTTCAGATCAATAGACTTTGTTCAATATCGTTATATCAATAGTAAACATTAGATTTTAAAACAATTCATGGACATCTGTGGACCTGGGATCAGTTGCACTAAGCCTATATAGCACTATCCACTGGATAAATCACAAAGTAGCGATTAAGTTGTAAAAAAATCCAAAAGTGGCGATTAAATTCTAAAGAAATTCTATGGAGTTGGTAACTTCATCTATGCTTCGTACAATCGGCCCCAGATATGATAACACAAGGTCTACCAGGAAGGTTTCTAAAGTTTGAATGTAAATTCTATGTGCAAAAACACTGAATAATAAATAACCTAGAATAACCTAGAATACATAAGGCAGTGGCAAATGATAATGTGGATGTTGAGAAATTTTTGAACAATGTGAAAATCTTGAAAGTATTTTTGATGTGTCTTGGATTCTTGTCTTGTTTTTTATTTTTTATAAGTCAATCTTGTATTTTTTCTTTTTATTAAAATTTTTTGGGGACACATCTTGGAGTTCCATTTTTTTGTAATGTGGACACACACAAGCACACAAAAAAAAAGCTAGATAAGTAATGGACACATTTTCACTATTCCACAATCTGGTAAACTTTGTCCTAAGTCTCAGGTCTTGGAATGCAAAATAAGGCAGATAGGATAGTAATTTTTGAAGAATCCACCTGAATTTTTTTCCATGACCAATGGTTATCAAACAATTACGGGATTGGGAGTTTTGGAGCAATTGAGTGAGATTACTGGCAAAAAAAGAGCAGAATGGTGGGATCTGAAAACATATATTTGGAACCCTCTGACAAGGTTCAGCTACAGTTAAGGCTATAAGACCAATGTGATAATCTCTTTAATTTTTAACTTCAACACAGCACACCATAGGAAACCAGGCTTTTGTCCGTATTGCATTGTTCTGTATAATCAAATCAAATCAAAAAAGTTCTTGGATGACCTGTCTAAATTAAGCTCTGTAACATGATGTGTCCATTGGCGGTTGAATTTCCAGTAATGATACTACCTGGTAACATGATACCAGATTAGTGTAACATATTAGTGTAATGCTGGTGCAAGTGTGTGTTACACTTGAACCGCTCTCAAGCTACAAATGGTTACACTAGTGTGAGCATAACACTAATATGTTTGTTACCTGGTAGTATCATTACTGGCAATCCAACTGCCAATTAGCACATCACATGCTGGAGCTTAATTTAAACAGGAAACCCAAGAACGTTTTTTATTTGATTTGATTTAGTTATTTGATTTACTATACAGTAGGTATGCAATGTGAACAAAAGCTGGGTTCCCTGTGGGCATACCTTCACAAACAATTTTGGCTATAAATTGAAAAATAATGTTTAACTGAAAAAACATCCTATTAATTTGTAACTGCATCTTTTTATTGATATAAAATCTTCAAGATTGCAATACAAATGATCAACAATTAATATGTTTGTTACCTGGTAGTATCATTACTGGCAATCTGACTGCCAATTAGCACATCACATGCCGGAGCTTAATTTAAACAGGAAACCCAAGAACGTTTTTTTATTTGATTTGATTTACTATACAGTAGGTATGCAATGTGAACAAAAGCTGGGTTCCCTGTGGGCATACCTTCACAAACAATTTTGGCTATAAATTGAAAAATAATGTTTAACTGAAAAAACATCCTATTAATTTGTAACTGCATCTTTTTATTGATATAAAATCTTCAAGATTGCAATACAAATGATCAACAATTAATATGTTTGTTACCTGGTAGTATCATTACTGGCAATCCGACTGCCAATTAGCACATCACATGCCGGAGCTTAATTTAAACAGGAAACCCAAGAACGTTTTTTATTTGATTTGATTTAGTTATTTGATTTACTATACAGTAGGTATGCAATGTGAACAAAAGCTGGGTTCCCTGTGGGCATACCTTCACAAACAATTTTAGCTATAAATTGAAAAATAACGTTTAACTGAAAAACCCTCCTATTAATTTGTAACTACATCTTTTTATTGATATAAAATCTTCATGATTGAAATACAAATGATCAACAATTGTTAATTAATTTATCAATTCTTAATAATAAAAGGTGCATAATGTTGATGTTTTGCTAGCCTCCTCTGCAAGCAACTCTTTACTACCTTTGAAAAATCCTCCTTTGGGCTTCCTTTGCAATGGTTATTTTGGCCACAAGGGACTATAGTGACAAAAAAGGAGAAGGAAAACAAAACCTCATCCATTCTCCCTTACCTCTCTCTTACACAGGAAATGTTTTGCTAATATTTAGTTGCTTTGGCAAACATTACATTTTATCATACATGGGAGCTTTAATCTACTACTAACTAAAGTTCTGTTTAAGGGTCCTGATTACTTAAGCAAAAAGTCATCACGATTTTTTCTTAGAAAGATATTTTATAGAGAATTTATCAATTAATCGAAAAATGGATAGAAAGCTATATGGTCCCGAGCCCGTTTTCGAGATAAAATTTTTTGAACGGAACCATGTTTTGACATTTTTGAAGAACAAATGTCGAAAAATGCATCTTTCACAAAAGAATTTATTATTCAAAAACTAATAAAGCTATTGACGTAGTTTTTTCAGACAATCTCAACCAGACATTATTTTACACAAATACGGGAAAATAAATCATATATATTTTAAAATTTTGTCAAAATTTACAGTTTTGTTTTCGTTTTTGACTTAAAATCGCTTTGAAAAGTGAAACACTAAACCACTTACCATCGCGTGTAAAGTTGAAAAGTCATCAGGATTTTTTCAAATCTTGCCAAAAGAAAGATTTTTACAAAATCTTTCAGAAAAAATGAAGAAAAATATAGAGTCCCGCGCAAAAAATGAGGGTTTTGGCTGGTTGAAGTATAATTTTCGAAGGCTCCTTGTGTTATTCTTATGTTGTCTTTTGGCGGGATTTGGCGCGCGCGCGGCGTTCTCAGCGGTAAATTGCTCGCGGGCACAGATTTCAAGCGTCGTTGTTGTTCTAAAGTAGTCAGGACCCTTAAGTAGTCCCTCGAAGGTTTTTTATCTTTACATGCTCTTACAATTTGGTTCTTATCAACATTAAAACACTTTTTTTTCTTTCTTTTTTAGGTTAGGCCTAACTGATATTACATGGCTCACAGCTAATAATTTTCTACTGCACATGCTGATGTACATTTTTTAACCAATTAACCCACATGGCTTATTGCCTTCACATTTCACTTATTGTTCTACGACAGGTACATTCCAGTGCTCTAGCTGCATTGTGCTGACTCAGGGCCGTAACCATGTGCACCAAGAAAAGCCAAAAGGTCCGTTCATCCATTTTTTTCATCACAAGAATTTCTTTCTTGAGTAATCACCCGTAAAAATTGAAAGAATAAAGTTTTTCAAAAGAACTGTAAAGTGCAATAAGAGCAATAAATTGTTATACTGGTTTTCATGTTTTTTTGAAAAGCATGCCGACTTGTGAAAAATAGGACAGCTACTAATAAAAAAAGCTACTAAAAACACATCAATGGTCCAGGGTTTTTTTTATGTGCACCGCCCATGATGAAAAAGCTGTCTATAGATGCCAGTTGCATGCACTGGAAAACACTATTTTTTTTTTCCTACTTGTTGTGGTTAGAAGGCCATTGTGTATTTTCCACTACTAAAGGCCTAACTGTTATTACACAACACACAGTTTACCTACAGCACATTTTTAATCTGCATGCTATTTAAAAAGCTAAGTTTACTTTGTCATGTCCATGAAGCTTATATAATTTACAGTCTGTTGCATTGTGTCTACAGATATGTGGGGGATAGAATCACAATATCTCATAGTAAATTCCACAAAAATATATACAAATTCATTCAAAATAGAGTGGCTTTTCTGTTCCATTTATATAATTCATGAATATACAAGAAGAAGATATGTGACATCCATGTGAAATACATGGATAAAGACACCCTCATTTCACATGCTTTTTTACATGATATTAAGGTGAAAATTATGTGAAAAAATACACATGGTAGTCAATTTCACAAGTGGAAACATGGTGTGAAGTGGAAAAACAATGTGAATGTCCTTGTCACATGTATTTCACATCATTATCTTCTCCAGGTACAACTGTAGTTAGTGTACTTAAAAATATTTTGAATATTCCACTCCTTTATGTGGATTAAGATGTACTTATAGAGTAATATTTACTTTTTTTCTGACCCCTCTTGAGATCATTATCAATTGTTTTTCCAGGTACAACTGTAGTTAGTGTACTTAAAAATATTGTGAATATTCCACTTCTTTATGTGGATTAAGATGTACTTATAGAGTAATATTTACTTTTTTCTGACCGCTCTTGAGATCATTATCAATTGTTTTTAAAACAATAGATTTTTTGATGTGACATCTCATGCCATCTTGTACAATGTGCCATAGGATTAATGCAGTCTAGCTCTCTTCTAATCTTTTACCACATTTTTTGTGTTAATATTATTGCTATTGTTATTATTTGAAAATAAATCAAATGTATCAAATGTAATATAATGTCTCAATGTGCTTTACAATCTTTAATATTTATAGTATGTAATCCGGATTTACAAGCATGAGGTTGATTAGTAATTAGCATGTATTAGTGTAGGCCTATCACTGAGGATGGTTGTTACCTGCGTCCTCAGTCGTTCTTTTACGTCCCCCTGTTAATGGTTAATGTGTATTGCAAATCTTTAAATTGCCACTCAGTATGTAAGATAAAATGTAAATTTGTAAATGTAGTAATAATGCATCAAGGGCAAATTTGTAAGATCTGATCCTGTTGGATTCGCAAGAATTCAACCACTGACTCATTTGTCAGACAAGAACCAAATCAAATCTTGAGCCTTTTTACTCAAATGTGCCAACAAAGTCATTGCTTCTGCTCATTACAAATTAATGGTTGATGTCTGGTTCCTTAGAACTTTAGTCCAGGCCAGAAGAAAACCTTTTTTGTCAAAGTTGTCTCTGGTTTTGGAACCTGTTTTGCATTTAACTCACCAGCTCTATTAACTGCACTGATGACCCGTGTCATCATACTTTCAACATCTTCAATTCCTGCATAGTTTTTAAATACTTGAATCAAGCAACGAATGAATCGACTGCCTGTTGCAGTGTTTCGGTATGATGTATAACCCTCTACAGTGGAGTAGGCAAGAAGGATATCTGCATTATAAGATATTGTAGCCCTTGGTTTGCAGAATGAGGGCTTGTCTTCCGTATTCCAATTGTGTTCTGATGGTGCATCGCTGACAGTGCGTCCAAAATCTGACAACTTTCCCCTGCATGCTTGTATAAAAAATAGCTTGGGTTTTTGACAAAGTGATTTACAGTGGCCATTATCAAACATCTGTTTAACATCCATAATTTTAATTTTCCCTCCATCATAAGCATAAAAGTAATCACCTTTTCCATGGCTCATTATACACATAACAAAGCAATCATAGGCTTCCATGTTTCTCTTTGAAATTTTCAAGAGCTCCTCCCTAATTTCTTTCTCAGGTTTGTCTATAATCTTCTCAACTTTGAAATCAAGGGCACGGAAAAGTTTTTCAAGATCCTCTGTATCAACTTTAGATCCTTCTCGACTAGTTAGTTCTTCCTGGCGTTGATTATGCTTTTTTGGATCTGGTTCAAAGTTCTCTATATTGATTATCACTGTAATTCCTCGTGGCGAACTAGTCATCTTGTACACAGAGTCCAAAGTGTGAGGTCTGTAAAGTTGAGATATGTAATCAAAATCTGTTGGAGTGATTGCGAAGTCTGCCCCAGTGTTTTCTCCTGATACAACTGGCATTCCCCTCTCTGTCTGTGCATTAGGATTTGGAGGACCTGAGCTGGCATAACGTTCTCCTTGTTCAACTGGTTCATTCATAGACTGTGGTTCATTCGTAGACAGATTATATTGCACCATCCTACGAATTTCTTCCATTGGTTGTCCTGATTGGTGTGATACTGAAGACAAAATAAATGTTTAGAATTAAAATCTAAAATTTCAATAGGGTTTTGTAATTCAGCTAAATTTAAAGCTATGGCTAAACTACACAAACATTCAAAATTGTTAGGACATTGACATTTTTTGATACGTTTGATACAATGATTATAGTAGCAGTAATGATGGTGATGACATCAATGATAATGATAACACATGATTATAGTAGCAGTAATGATGGTGATGACATCAATGATAATGATTACACAATGATTATAGTAGCAGTGATGATGGTGATGACATCAATGATAATGATTACACATGATTATAGTAGCAGTAATGATGGTGATGACATCAATGATAATGATAACACAATGATTATAGTAGCAGTAATGATGGTGATGACATCAATGATAACACAATGATTATAGTAGCAGTAATGATGGTGATGACATCAATGATAATGATAAGACAATGATTATAGTAGCAGTAATGATGGTGATGACATCAATGATAACACAATGATTATAGTAGCAGTAATGATGGTGATGACATCAATGATAATGATTACACAATGATTATAGTAGCAGTAATGATGGTGATGACATCAATGATAATGATAACACAATGATTATAGTAGCAGTAATGATGGTGATGACATCAATGATAATGATAACACATGATTCTAGTAACAGTAATGATGGTGATGACATCAATGATAATGATTACACAATGATTATAGTAGCAGTAATGATGGTGATGACATCAATGATAATGATAACACAATGATTATAGTAGCAGTAATGTTGGTGATGACATCAATGATAATGATAACACAATGATTATAGTAGCAGTAATGATGGTGATGACATCAATGATAATGATTACAATGATTATAGTAGCAGTAATGATGGTGATGACATCAATGATAATGATAACACAATGATTATAGTAGCAGTAATGATGGTGATGACATCAATGATAATGATAACACAATGATTATAGTAGCAGTAATGATGGTGATGACATCAATGATAATGATAACACAATGATTATAGTAGCAGTAATGATGGTGATGACATCAATGATAATGATTACACAATGATTATAGTAGCAGTAATGATGGTGATGACATCAATGATAATGATAACACAATGATTATAGTAGCAGTAATGATGGTGATGACATCAATGATAATGATTACAATGATTATAGTAGCAGTAATGATGGTGATGACATCAATGATAATGATAACACAATGATTATAGTAGCAGTAATGTTGGTGATGACATCAATGATAATGATAACACAATGATTATAGTAGCAGTAATGATGGTGATGACATCAATGATAATGATTACAATGATTATAGTAGCAGTAATGATGGTGATGACATCAATGATAATGATAACACAATGATTATAGTAGCAGTAATGATGGTGATGACATCAATGATAATGATAACACAATGATTATAGTAGCAGTAATGATGGTGATGACATCAATGATAATGATAACACAATGATTATAGTAGCAGTAATGATGGTGATGACATCAATGATAATGATAACACAATGATTATAGTAGCAGTAATGTTGGTGATGACATCAATGATAATGATAACACAATGATTATAGTAGCAGTAATGTTGGTGATGACATCAATGATATTGATAACACAATGATTATAGTAACAGCTGTAGTGACAATAATGTCCATAAAAATATGAAATAATGATAGTGACAACAGACATTTAAACAGTAGTAATGATATTGATAGCAAAAATGAAGCAGCAAATGATCTAGCGTGTGTCCATCCCTTCCTCTACCTCCCCTGTGGAATTTTCCCGCAGGGGGGAGAGGTGGGGAACGGATGTGCTCAAGCTACCAATGATTTCACTTTGCTGTACTGTACGTTTGTTGTGATGCTGGAACATAGTTTTTTTTCCGGGAAAATCAAACAGAACGTTCAGATTTTACACAAAGAATGTATCGTGCAAGTTTTCATTTGTATTTTTTGAAAATAAATTTATAAATTCTACAAATTAAATTAAACAAAGCAGATTCTTTCAACCGCCACGATAAGAGGCACTCTACACTCTAAAAGTGAAATTTCTTATTTTAAGAAAAAACTTATTTTAAGTTCCTCAGATAAGAACGTTTGGTTTTTTGTTTTTGATTTTTTTTTTCTTAATTTGAGATGAAAAACTTCTTAAAATAAGAGTTGACTGAAAATAAGAAACAAAAAGTTCTTATCTGAGGAACTCAAAATAAGTATTTTTCTTAAAAAAAGAAATTTCACTTTTAGAGTGCTTAAAAGCAGAAATCTTAAATTGAGCAAAAGTTTCTTATTTCTGCGTCCTGAGACAAGATAGCAGATCTAAAATTAAGCAAAACACATATTTTAATACTTAATTTAAGGTTTGCTGTCTTGTCTCAGGACGCAGAAATAAGAGACTTTTGCTTAATTTTAGAGTGACGCTGTTCAACTAGTAGTA
Organism: Diadumene lineata; assembly: GCA_918843875.1. Classification (NCBI taxonomy): domain Eukaryota; kingdom Metazoa; phylum Cnidaria; class Anthozoa; order Actiniaria; family Diadumenidae; genus Diadumene; species Diadumene lineata. Next base: position 7,561,672 of record OU974081.1, read on the forward strand.
CTAACTAGTTCAAATCATTCTTTGTTGCAAGACAATCAATAAACTATCCCTTTAAAATATATACAACTTTACTCTAAATGAAATGGAAGTTTTGAGTAGACCAATGATAAAGAATCGTGTGTTCCTGGTGTACTTCATAATTGAGTTTCAAATGGGTAAAAATTAATATTATCACCTGAAATCAAAGGAATTCTATTCTCCAGCATCTCATCTGGCACAGGAGTGTTCAATATCCTTGCTAAATGAGGTTGCTTTTCCTCCAGGGCCTCAACTAGAACTTGATAAGCTTTAGCTCGATCGTTTCTTTTCAACAAAGACAACATCGTCTCCGCTTGCTTCTTTCGAGTTCGCTCGCTTCGAACTTCGTCCAAATCATCGTCATCGAAAATTTCCTCCTGGTATAGAAAACCAAGAATTTTCTTAGGCTCTATGTCTCTCACAATAGCATTGTAGTATTTTGTCATACGAAAAGCGTATATTTCGGGCTGCATTGAAGAGCTTTTCACGGAAGATGCATCACAAACTTCCATTTTGATCGAAAATGGCTTTCTTGTTCTGAGAAAGATTTTAGGGGACTCCCCCTAGAGGTGACGTATGATACGTCATAGCTAGGGAAAATTCCCTGTACGACCCGGACATGTGAGAGCAAGCAGGACGGGGGGGGGGGGGGGGGGGAAGCTGGGGCAGATATAAAAAAAATTATGTACAGTTATTACAATTTTACATTAAATAAAAAGAATGTTTTTAAAGTTTAAAAGTTGATTGTGTTTATTGAAATTCGCCCACAGATAATAATCTTGGGCTGATTTAGGTGAGAAACATTCTGCCTCGAGAATTTTCAAAAGCTTGTACTGGCAACAGCTAGTGAAGTCAACAAGAAAACCAATCAGTTCACTGCTAGAAGAGTCTTTCGCGTTTGTGATTCCTGACGAGATAACTGTGACACTGGACACAAACCAAGCGATGAGCTGTAAGGGACCGGTCATTATTTAGCGAGGGGGGGGGGGGGGGGGGGAGGGCCACTATTTTTGGGGGGAGGGTCACGATTTTTCAAACTCTCGTTTGGGGAGGGCTAAAGAATTTTGTGAATGACTTTGGGGAGGGTCACAATTTTATTTTCGGCTGCAGCTATTTTTCCATAGCATCAAATTTGATTTTAACTTTGATACAGTGAACGAGCGTTTCAGTTTTCTTTGCTCAAATCTAGATTATTAAAAGAACACCTCCTGTCAGTCTAACATTGGTGCTCAACTGTTTTTCAATCATAGAAGTAATCAAATAAGGACAACCATGCTGGCAATGTTGGTAATGTATGAAGTATATGGGTCAACCGTAACGATCCCAGGGCGCGGAGGATTTTTTTGGGGGATCAGGCGGGAATGACAGCTTTGAAAGGGGGGATCATTTACAATTTGGAAAGGCTAAACTTGGGACCTTAAGTCGCCTAAAATTGCTCCGAAAAATTGCTTAAAATCACTCTAAATTGCTTAACATCACTCAAAATTGCTCAAAATCGCTCAAAATTACTTAAAATTGTAAAATTTCTTAAAATCGCTCAAAAGTGCTTAAAATCGCTCAAAATTGCTTAAAATCGCTCAAAATTGCTCAAAATTGCTCAAAATTGCTCAAAATTGCTTAAAATCACTCAAAATTGCTTAAAATCGCTCAAAAGTGCTCAAACGTGCTTAAAATCGCTCAAAATTGCTTAAAATTGTAAAATTTCTTAGAATCGCTCAAAATTGCTTAAAATCGCTCAAAAATGCTTAAAATCGCACAAAATTGCCTACAATCGCACAAAATTGTCTGAAATAGCCTTAAATTCGCAACAGATTAATAGTAAGACAAGTATATCCTTGAATGAGAATTATATAGGGGGAGGGTCATGATTTTTTGAGCTTCGGAATGGGGAGGGCTTCGAATTTTTAAACCATTTTTAACCCCCCCCCCCCCCCACGCTAAACTAATGACCGGTCCCTAAGGCGGACTGGTCCGTCCTAGCGATAAACACTGTCCAACCGACCAATATTCAGCAACTGATTGGACCGACTGACTGACCTGGAAGCAGAATACTCAACCCAAGACCGACCATTTAACCAACTAATTGGCCAATCGGTGCAATCCGAACTTTTGAACTAGTAGGCAGTCGATGATCGAACAATAAGTGTAATCAACTGTCTGATCTGATGTTGATCAACTATCGGGGAAAAGTAACATTTCACCGTTGTTAAAAGTTACGGCTTCTTCATCGGCCTACAGGGACAAAATTTCTGTTGTTGTTGTTGTTTTTTTCTTTACAGTATTAATTCCCTCGCTTCCCAGAGTGAAAAAGGAAGGAGTTTACAGTGAGGACACTCGATCCATGAACACTTGTCTTTATTTAGTTTTTCATTTTCTGAGCTTTCTTCTGCTTCGAATCCTCTAAAAAAAGTATATTTGATCTCAAATACACTGAGTTATCAAAATGAAAATGGTTTCAGATCGATCCACTCAAAGGAAGCATGTTTAAAAAAGTATCAAAAAAGCACAAAGGGTTCACGGTTCGAGTGTCCTCGCTGTAAGCTCCCCGGCCCGTGGGTCGTGGGCTGCATTTGTATGCACGGACTATTCCCTATCCATTCCCGATCTCAGTACCCCGATCCTTCGTTTCTCTTGGCCAACAGGCGTAGAGAATACAGTGTTAGTGACGTCACCCTAACCTAATCATAAAAAACAAAAAACAAAAAACAAAAAAAACGCGGGAAATTCCCGAGGATTCCATCCAGCCAATCCCTTCGCCGGTTTTGTTTTGAGAACAAACCCACACACCAATCCCCGGGTTGGGACCCACACCATCCAAAACTCACTCCACTTGTTCACTAATGCAAATGGCTATTAAAGATATTTACCTTTTTGTCTTGGTGACGCATCCACACAAATGAGAAGCAACATCCCACAATCAACCAATAACCTTGTTCTTTAGATCCTTGTTCCATCCTAACTTGTCGATGACTGAACGTTTCAACGAAAGTCTCGCAGTTTTATACAGTCGATCTCAGTCCTGCAAAGCACGATGGGTGTGTCGTTTAAAACCCCAAGAATTAAAAAAATGATAATAAAAAATAAATAAAATTACAATAACTATAAGAGAATCTCAATTCAAAATTGCTTAAGTATAGTTGAAATGAGCAGACGCCTTTTGACAATCTAAGTTAGTTGATTAAAACTTTTTGTGACATTTTCTCAATTTAAACTTTTTCTCGCGCCTCTGGTGAAACGGGATGAGACGGATGAAAAGCGTTTGCAGCCTGTCGCGCGCGCAGGGCAAGCGACAAAAGAAGCTACCGAAAAAAGTAGCTTGATATTTTAGCTGTATATTTGTGATATCAAAAATAAATGCTTAACTTTTCAGCTTTTTTCTCAAAAAGGTTTATGTTGGACAGAAGTAGTACTTCATCAGGAATGAGTGATTTCAGTTCCCTCCATTCCAAGGTCGGGTTTGTACGTGGAGTCTTGTTTGTTTGCTTCCATTATTGTTTTGTTTGCTTTTCTTCTCAGTCCTTCAATTTTTCATGTGCTCTTTGATTATGATTTGATTTGTCTGCTTATTTTTTCTTTATTTGTCTGCATTTAATTTATTGCTTTAGTTTTGTTGGTTGTTTCGGGTCAAATTGGTTTGTTTAGTGAGGGGGCTTCCTTTGTCCACGAGAACGAGACTGAACCCAGTCTCCACGGGCTCCCCGGGCACAGGTGAATGAGTTTTTAGCGTCGTTTCGTTGTATCATTTTTTTATTGCTTCGGTGCTTTGTAAGAATTCATTAATTGTAGGATTTTAAGGTAAGTTTTGTTTTGATGTTGAGTTTGAGGTGCATAAAATCGCTTTTTGACAACATTTCTGTACAACATCCATGATCGATTGTTGGTTCCAGGTTGTGGTTTCATGACTGTTGGGTAAATCACGTTTCTTCGGTCTTGTTTTTGTATGAAACGTTATTTACTTCATGTACAGTAGTTTTTGTTGATGACAAATCAAGCGATTGAATTTGCTTGGTCCCCCAGATATCGAAGTTTAAATGCGTATATGGGTTTACGCTTAATAAGCATGTTCATGCATAAGCATTTATATTTGTATTGAATTTATTGACTTGTGAACTGGTGTTCAGGATTCTGTCAAACACCATACAACTCTCAAGCTTTTTTTACATATTGCTGAACACAAGGAATCTCACTGCAGATATTTTGAACTATTTTGTTTTCATGCACTTCTCTTCAGTTTGATTATTTCGAATTCTTTGTTTACTTTTTTTATGGATTTCAGGGGATGCAAGGCCAAATCTTAACATACAAGAAATTCTGCACTATTGCTACACAGACAGATGATAATGGCTGTAACAATGGATGTTTGTCCATGTACATCGATAAGGACCCAAGTTGTTTTTCGAACACTATGCAATTGGATTTTACACTGGAGCAACGACAGTCAGGACATGCTTTTGATGAAGAAAATACCGTAAACAGTGAACCCACCAGTCTACATGACATCATTATTAAACAAGAACCTAGAGATGACAAGCAGCCAGGTGTTCCAGATGAAGAAAACAACTTGAACAGAGAACCAGCTGGTCCACTAAGTATCCTCATTAAGCAAGAACCCATAGATGAACAAGAGGAAGATCAAATCTCCAGAACAAGCATAGCGATAGTTTTAAAAGAACTTGTGAAAATGGAGAACAGCAATGGCAATGATATTAGCTATAGCGATAAAGACACTCATGGCAATACCTTGAGAGATACAGATTACCAAGTTGCAAATACTGTGGACTATGAATATAATAATGATGATAACAGTCACACAGATGATGATGATGGTTGTGATGATGATGATTATCATTGCGAGAATTCCTGGAGAGAAACAGATAACCAAGATCATGATAAGGACAGTCATTATGATTGTGTACTTCGTAGCAATGGCCTAAGTCATGCTAATGTTAGTCATAGTAGCAATGGTAATGCTAATGGTAGTCATGGTAACAGTAGTCATGGTAACAATAGTCATGCTAATGGTAGTCATGGAAATGGTAGTCATGGTAACAATAGTCATGCTAATGGTAGTCATGGAAATGGTAGTCATGGTAACAATAGTCATGCTAATGGTAGTCATGGAAATGGTAGTCATGGTAACAATAGTTGTGCTAATGGTAGTCATGGTAATGGTAGTCATGGTTGCAGTGGTAGTGCTTATGGTAGTCATGTTCATGAAAATGACCAACATCTCAATAAAAATGAACCTAATAATGATGACCAGGATCAAAGTGATTTTCCAAAAGAGGATGATCTGCTTGCACAATCCCATTTTACATCATTTGAATGTTCGTTTTGCAAGAAGACATTTACACGAAAGGGAAACCTTAAAAAGCACATGCTAACACACATTGATGTGAAACCATTTGAATGCCCCATTTGCAAAAAGAGATTTAAAAGAAAATGTAACATGACAACTCATAATCTGTTGGTACATATGCGAGCGAAGCCCTTTGAATGTTCTCTCTGTAAGGAAAGATTTTCACTGAAAACTCAATTACTTGCTCACTGGCACATTCACACTGGAACTAAACCATTTCAATGTTCCATTTGCAAAAACACATTTACCCGTAGCAGTAGTCTACAAGCCCATGTTAAACATATCCACACTGAAGCTAAATCATTTGAATGTGAAATTTGTAAGAAGAGATTTACACAAAAGTATACCTTAAATAGACATGTGTTGTTACACACAGGTGTCAAACCATTTCAATGCAATGTCTGCAAGAAGACGTTTGCACAAAAGAATGATCTCAAAGGACATGCCAATATACATACTGGATTAAAACCGTTTGAATGTTCTTTGTGCAACAAGAAGTTTACACATAGGAGTGCCATGCTTGTACATTCTAAATCAAACTGTCCAAAAATAAAGTTGACACAACTCAATAATGTTAGGGAGCATAATGAAGGAAAAACATTTTTGTGATATACTCGGGAAGAAAAATTGTTTCCAGAGAAGGAAACAAAAAGAAACATTTTGTATTGAAAAATTACCTGCAGTCTTCCTCTACATGAAGGCATAGACATATTTATTTAGTGTTTGACATAATCAGGAACACTTTTAATATCATACAAACTAAATACATAATCAGTTTTTAAAGATCTTTTATTTTATTTTTTTATTTGTGGATTATAGTAGAGTGCATGCACTAAAAGTGTGCAACATAAATACCACTAAATGGTGCTATTTTATGCTAATTCTATTGTTTTATTTTGTTTAATTAGTGCTATTTACTACTAGAGTGCAAACAATATTTCCGTGAAACACTAATTACTAAATAGTACAAAATAGTGCTAATTAAACAAAAGAAAACAATAGAATTAGCGTAAAATAGCACTATTTAGTATTACTAAAGTTTCACGGATTAATTGTTTACACTCTTATAGTGACGCACAGGCTATCCACAATAACTGTACATTAGATAACCTTGCGGATAGCATTATAGTGAAGTTATTATGAAAGTCGCCGTACTAAATGAGTAGGTGGGCAGTCTGTACTCATTGACATCTCCTTTGTTGATACATTTTTGGCAAAGTATCCCTGTTTCCAATACGCTTTGTGTACCACAATTAAGCCAAAACATGATTTGCAGTAAAAAAATTAGTGTTTCAAAGCAAGCAGTTGTTTGATGTTGTTTGGTGTTCGCCATCTTTAGAACCTATTTCCTCTCGTCCAAACTTGAAATAACGTGTCCTGTCTTTTGCCTTTTTTGTTTGCAACGTTTCTTTTTTGTTTGCAGCGTTTCTTTTTTTGTTTGCAGCGTTTCTTTTTTGTTTGCAACATTTCTTTTTAATTTGCAGTGTTTCGTTTTTTTTATTTGCAGCGTTTTATTTTTTTGTTTGTAACGTTTCTTTTTTGTTTGTAGCGTTTCATTTTTTGTTTGCAGCGTTTCTCTTTTGTTTGCAGCATGTCCCTTGTGGGCCATCTTAGGAAACGGATGCCAGGGAGACTATAAAGTGACTCAAATGTACCAAAGTGTAATTCAGGTAGGTGGGTACTCCCCTGCGGACTTTTAGACAAGATTCCCATAATGCCTTGCGCATTGGTGTCTTATCTTCATGACCCGCGTAAAGTGGTTGTCGAGTTTTCATCTGCTCATTCTAGTTTAATGGTTTTGTACTATTTGCACAGGAGTTAAAGGTAGGTGTAGATGTTCATGAAACTGGACAGTTGACAGTGATGAGCGTCTTGTAGGTGAAGTTGTTTGCATGCACTTATAGTGTTGCAGAAAACACGTAACCGAAGTCAATTTTCAAGCTGATGTGACAAAATGGTAAAGATCTGGGAGACTTTATTGATCTTAATTTATTGTTTTTGTAAAATCACAGCCGTCTGGGGTCGAAACAGATATCGAATCTAACAGCAAAAAGACTCATTATTAATTTCAGATTTGATACCTCTTCAATTTCATCGTCTATAATTTATTTTTGCTTCCATCGATGTTTCTTGTCTGTCAGCATCATGTTCACATTAGAATGAAGCTCGTTTCTCATCAGCGTTGGACATCTTAAACAGAGATTAAGTCTTGCTTTGTTTTCTTTGTTATTTTTTTTTTTTAATCAATTTTTTAATTGTTTCCATGAAGATGTTTGAAATTAGTTCCCAGTTTATTCACTTTGGTATACATAATTTACACTATCCTAGCTGAAGGAACTTATGTGGAAAGGTGTACTGCGTGATCATGATCCGTGATTCGTCTAATATGTACCTAAAGTCATGAATCGTAAAATAGAGTACATTTTGCTGTGATTTATATGATCTTCACTTAATTTAATTATTAATTTCTATGATCACTCATTCATTTATTCATTTGTTCATTCAATGACTAGTCACTTATTGAAAATTCAGTCATTATTTCATTCATTTTTACTCACTTTCATTTGTAATTATAAAGCTTCATATTCATTTTTTATTCTTGCATTTTGCTTCCTTTAAGGGCTAAATAATATTAACTATTAATCAACCTCATGCTTGTAAAACCGAATTACATACTATAAATAATTAGAGACTGTAAAGCGCATTGAGAAATAAGGTGAAATTTGCTAGAGTCGTTTTCATATGAGTGGGAAACAGTACTGTACCATATCGTAACCATAGGTTTTAAGAAACCATTCTATTTTTCTACCGTATTATATAGCGGTAGTGTAGCCGTACCGTTTCTAACTCATGCGAAAATGACTCTATAAGCACTATATTACATTAAATATAATGGAATGAATAGGTAAAAAATCAATAAGGGCCTGTTTATTTGGAGACAACCAAACCAATTGATCAATTATTCATATGATATTTTCAAATTTTGAAACATGCTCTAACAACTGCCTATTTTCTACAGAATGGAGAAAGACTGGATAGAATACCAGTGCAAGTCTGGTCAAACAATGTTTCTGTACAACAAAGTAACAGGAGAACACAAGTGGCCCCATGGATTAGGTCCTGTAAGTTGTACTAACACTGTAGTTGTAGTTAAATTGAAATGTTTTTTTTTTAATTTTATTCAGGAAGGAACCAATAGTTCAACATTGTGTAAACAACTTCTTGAACAATGGTCTCAACTAGGCTTACACTGTGCAAATCAGAAGGATTTGCTATTAGTATTTATAATAAATTTATAATAATATTGATAATGAGTTCTTTATACATAGAGCTTTATATTAGCTAAGAATATAATATATACTGTAATGTATAATGGAGGGAGAGGAAGGGATAAGGTTGTTTTTTTTTCTATCTCCTACAACCTTTCTTTTTCACACCCCTTACCCTACCTAATTGATGTTACATAGCAGGTAATAAATTTGGCTTTAGTTTGTATGATATTAAAAGTGTTCCTAACATCGATACTCACTGATTTCATAAAAGATATTTGTACTGTTTGACTAACAATTTCATTCTTTCATTTAATTTCAGGGTGTACAAGGAAAGATAATTTATGGTCAGCCTGTGATATACAAAGAATTCTGCACCACTGCTACACAGACAGATGATAATGGCTGCAACAATGGATGTTTGTCCATGTACATCAATACAGATCTAAGTTGTGTTTCTAGTACTTCAAATGCCATGCAGTCCCAACAAAATTCAGGTGTTTCAGATGAAGAAAACAGCTTGAATAGTAGTCACACAGTTCAAGAGAATACCTCAGAACACAGAGATGAACAAGATGAAGGTCAATTGTCCAGCATACAGACAGATCTAGAGGAATGTGCAATTCAGTATGACTTGGTTGAAAACAGTGATGTCAACACTGGCAACGGTCTTAATGAGAATTCCACAAGATTTACAGAAGACAGAGATTATGATGCAACTAGCAATAATGATAATGTCAGCATCTGTATGGACAATAATTTGTGCAACATTGGTAGTGATATTCAAAGTCTTCATGATGATACCAATGATAACAATGATGATGATGAAATGATTACTGGTGTTCAAGAGAATCACCAAAATCTTGATGGTGATAGGAACAATGATAGTCAAATTCATGATGATGGTACAAATGATGATGATAACAATGATGATGAAATGATTACTAGTGTAAATGTTCAAGAGAACCACCAAAGTCTTGTTAATGATGGAAACAATGGCGCAGATAATTGTTATGCAGCTAACTCTGACAGTACCACTGATATAAATGTAACTGAAAACGAAAAGAGCCAAAAGAATAATAGAAATGCGACTGTCATCAGAACAGGCAAAAGACAAAAGACCAAGGGCCATTCTAATGTCATTAAAAAGGGAAAGAACCAGAAGTTATTTGAATGCTCTCACTGCAAGACGAAATTCTCTACAAAGTTCAGTCTAGAAAGACATGTTAGAATCCACAATAATTTGAAACCATTTGAGTGCTCTCATTGTAAGAATACTTTCCGATCCAAGGAAAATTTAGTTGCTCATTTTAGGAGGCACACTAATGAAAAACCATATGAATGTTCTGTCTGTAACCTATGGTTTAGACTGAGAGGCACTTTGACAAGACATATGTTAATACACTCTGGTAAAAAGCCCTTCGAGTGTACTCTTTGCAAGAAAAGGTTTAGAATGAAACACAATTTGCAGGCACATTCTAAAACACACTCTGAGGCAAGGCCATTTAAATGTTCTTGTTGTCCAAAGACTTTTAAACGTAATGCTGAATTGACAAAGCATTTATTAATACATACAGGAGAGAAGCCTTTTGAATGTGATGTTTGCAAGAAGAAGTTCAGACAGAAGGTTAACTTGATTGCCCATTCTAGCACACATTCTGGAGTTAAACCATTTGAATGTGAGGTTTGTAAGAAGACGTTTACAAGAAAAACCAGTCTGACTGCACATGGCAAAATACATACTGGACCTCAATCATTTAAATGTTGTGTTTGTAAGAAGAAATTTTTACAAAGTACAGCCTTGTCAACCCGTACTTTAACACACACTAAACAACTAAAATGTAGTGTGTGTAAACATAAGAATTCTTCGCCTGCAAATGCTACTATCTCATATGAATGTTCCATTTGCAAGAAATCCTTTGCCCGTAAGGGTGGTTTGGCGCAGCACAGTTTGACACATGCTGGAGCAAGAGCATTTGAATGCACTACTTGCAAAAAGAAATTTACATTTAAGTGGAATTTAATCAAACATGAGTTAATACACCTTGGAGTAAAGAGTTATGAATGTGATGTGTGCAAGAAAAGCTTTCGACAAAAGACCCATCTAGTTGCTCATTCTCGTACACACACTGGAGTTAAACCATTCAAGTGTATGGTATGTAGTAAGAAGTTTGCACTAAAGGCTTATTTAAAAGCTCATTCCAGACAACATGTTGAATATCAAGTAAAATAATGTTTTATGTTTTTAATGATGTAATGGTAATGCATACAAGCAGTGTGAAGTTACATTTTTTAATAATTAATGATATTTACAATATTTGTATTGTATAATGAATGGAAAAATACAAGAAATGAGAAGACAAGATGTAAATATACACTGTTTCCAAGGTAATCCAAAAAGAAGCCACAGGCTTTAATTGCCGTCAAGCACTATGACGTCATGGCTTGTTTACATGAATAAAAATGCATCTAGTTCTGGTGAAATATTTTTCCTTTAATACATTTGGCATTGTACTTATATTTATAATTTGTTCCAATATTATAAATGAACCTCTTTTGCCCATGATTCTTAACATTAAAACAATAGATTTGTTTACATGTGACGTCATAGTGCTTGTGGTTAATTTAGAAGTACCTTGAATGTTGAATATGATAATTTTTTTTACAAATTATAGCTCCAAGGAGAAAATTGTATACTACTATAAGAATAGATAGATAATTAAAGAAAGTAGATAAATAATTAAAGAAATATATAAATAAATATAAGAGGTTTAGATCAAGCTTATTTTTTATTTATCATTGTTACTATTTGTTAAGCTTTGGACATAAATGAATAAATAAATATTAAATGAATAAATAAACAAATGTGAATGTTAAGACATGTGTACTGCACAATAAAAACCCTTTTGCAGCTGACAAATTCGTGGTATCATATTTTGCCTTTTCAAAAATTTACTTTTTGGTCTTTGACCATCAAACACTTAACGGGTGGAATTTTGTTTTAGTCTGTCTGTCTTAAATTGCTGTTATATGTTTTTATTTGATCCATAATTTTTATCAAAGTAAAAATAATAGGCGACATTACAATGTCATGTGATCTCACTCTAAATTGTGCTAAGTTGAAGGGAAAAAAAAAGGAGATCCAGAAATGAAAAGAACATATCTAAATTAGGGCTTAGAGACAGATGGCCATTTCTGACCAAAAAGCCTGCTTGTTGTAAAATGAACAAGGAATCCAGTGGCTCTAGGTAATACTCAAATGCTGTGTGAAGAAGCTTGAAGACATTGAAGTGGACTCTATATATATTACCTATTTCTAAAAGCGTTGGGGAAAAATAAGGGGTATACTGGATTCCGGATGTAGATTCGACTGAAAGTCACTATGGGCTTCCAATAATAAGAACTAAGCATTAATATTATTCAAATCAGCATCATTTCCTCAAGTTGATTATCTCTGATAGTCAATAAAATGGTATGTGTATCTTCTGTAGCTGTTCATTAAAAAAACATTACCCATAGACCTTTTTGGTCGTGTACTGGACACCCGCAATCCGGAACCCATCATTCTCAATCACCGACAATGTGTTAAAGCTAATTCCGTAGTTTTACACTGCGCACAGTTCTGCCCATGTTTCAAATTTTTTGCTATTATGAATTTTATCGTGGATTCTAATTAGATTAAGCTTGAAAAGTGCTTTAATAAAAAAACCCCGGACAGTTCAGACATTTTCAAGCGAGAAAACCACAGGCGGACCAGGCAAATTCGAAGGGTCGCGAGATCGAGCCCCATAAAAATCACTAAAAAAACATTTTCAGTCTATTTCTTATTTTCTTCTTCTTTAGATAAAAAATTCCCTGTGTTGTAAATAACTTTTTTCTGAAAACAAAACATTTTTTAAATATGTTTTTATATTTTTATTCCATGGGGTCTATAGCCACCTGACAGGTAAACCATGAACTACATCTCTACCTTTTCATATCGAACATTAAAAATGTTTAACCTGAGTGCATACCATTGCAGTGAATGATGAAAAACTTTTAACATGAAACATTATTATGTGTTTTTTTTATGCTTTACAGTTCTTTTGAATGACTTTATTCTTTGTATTTTCGGTGATTATTCTCGTTTTGTGCTCTAGATTGCAAATCCAAGAAAAAAAATATTGTAATAAAACAAAATGGAGATGGACCGGAGCGGACCTTTTGGCTTTTCTTGGGGGGTGCACGTGCACCCTGTGCACCCCCCTTGGTTACGGCCATGTGAAGGAATGTTTGAAAAAGTATAGGGGAGGGTTTGAAAAGAAAAGATTGAAAAGACTGTCAACTCACCTGATGGACTAGATGAAATGAACAAATAACTCTGAAATAGCTAGAAATAGATTTTATTCGCTCAAAATCCCGGAGGGGGGACTCCGGGGTTAAACGACCGGGGATGCCCGTCGCATGAGATTTTGCACCAACCCCCCCCCCCCCCCCAACCCAGAAAAGCAAAATGTCCGCTCAAAACTATTATTTATTTATAAAACCCGTGTGAAAGACCACTGTTAAAAGACCAAGACAAAGTGTAATGGGTTGCAATAAGGTGTAATAACCACTGAAAATACAAAGAATAAAGTCATTCAAAAGGACTGTAAAGCGCAATAAATTGTAATGCGAGTTTTCACGGGTTTTTGAAAAGCGCCCCGACATTATGAAAATGATATGACAGCTAATAAAAAGAATCTACTTAAAACCCATCAAAAGTTTAGGTTTTTTTTGATGTGCACCCCCTCTGTAAACGGTCTGGTTACGCCCCTGGAACCCATCTATTCATAGCACTGCTTTTTTGTATCTTTTATTTCGGGATGAAAGCAATTTGTGAAGCTGCATGCGAAAAAGGTCCGGTATCTTTTAGGAGTATTTTTGAAACATTTCGACGAACATACTCGGTCGATTATTACGGAGTCATCCGGGTTCAAAATATATCAGGGTACTATTTCATTTAGCCAACACAATCTGCGCTAGGCCTTTATACTTATCCATAGTAAGTCATAGTATATGTACAGCTGCTTTAATTTATTATATTGTTAGTGGATAATTGTCGTAAATTCCAGATGCGTGTTGCAATGCAGGATTTTGCAGTTTTTCTGGTACAATGTTACACATACAAATAAGTGTAGTAAATTGAATGATCGTCACGGTTATGAAAGCAATTAAAGCAATTGCTTGAAAGAAGACCCGGAAAAAAAATCCGGGCTTCAATGAGAATCGAACTCATGACCTTTGACCTTTCATAACCGTGACGATCATTCAATTTACTACATTCATTACCACGGTTCAGACCATTCTATATACGAACATACAAATAAATTTGATTATTATTTGAAGATAAACAACTTGATGACATCTATTTTCTTTATTACTGACAATAGCTTTAGCATAAGTTATTGCGTCATCCAACATCAAATTGCTTGATACCAGGGTATAAGTTTCAAATTTTATTTTACAGAACCTTACCTTTGAAGGTGTGTGGAAATGTAGAGTCTTTGTGTACGTGTGAAAAAGACATTTTGAATCAGTATTTGAAATATTTAGGACACTATATCGAGGCTAAGGCTGTTAAAACTTTGACTAACTTAGACTAAACCGTTTGCATGTTCTGTCTGCATCAAAAGGTTTCAAAAGTGCACATTTGACTGACAAGATCTATTCAGAAGCTAAATGATTTCGAATCTGCATGAAGTTCACTCGAAAGGTCCTATCTATAATAGTCTAGTTCTTAATTATCTTTTAGTTACAAACAGGACAGTAAAATGGTTTACCACAGTTTCAACATGTGCAGTCAATCTGCTTTTGTATGCAAATCGCTTTTTGCACAGTGTAAATTCAAAGCACCTCTCTGGAATACATGAACATATGATGTTTCATATTCCACTTGTACACAAATGGTTTGAATCCAATGGTTTGATTGACTTTATCCTGATGCGTTCTAAAAGGGTGCGCTTTTGTGCAAGCTTCTTCAGTTGCAAACAGAGCATTCAAACTGTTTAACTCCGGCGTGTGTATTTTGTGTGTTGCTAATTCAGTTCTACTGAGCTGTGCACTTATTAAGCTTTGGTTGACAGTACAAACCACGAAGCATCGAAATCGTTCCATTAGGACATGGTGCACATTTGAAGTCGTAGACAGACGTTCTGTAGCTATTCCCCTCGTCACAGCAGCCGTCTTTAGATACAACAACATCAGATTGCATCAATGCATTAGCATCTGGTATATGAGTTTTCTTTTTGGCTTGGTCTGGTATCAACAAAGTGGCTTTGGCTCGTAGAAGAAGCTGTGTTTCGTGAATTGGGGCCGTGTAGTTTATCTAAGCACATCGAATAAAGGGTATAAAAATCAGTAGAAATTAAACAAAGACAGACTATAATAGATAATCATAATATTAATCATAATGTTAATCATAATATTAAAGCCGGTCTTTATTTAAAATATTTAAACAGACGTTAAAGCTTACAAATATAGTCTACTTCGCAGACGCTTTTAGTGTCGGGCTTACAAATACAGATCATTATAATCCTGATGCACGTTAACTGAAGATTTTGTCAAAATTTATGATGAGGAACTCAACCCGTAACATTTCTCATGTCTAAGTCTCATTTCATTTGAAAGTAGCTAGTTTTGCTCGATTTGTTTTACAAAATGTTTTGAGAAGCACGTGATGAATAACGAGCACAATCCTTTTAAAATTGGTGTTTTACCTCGTTCACTCCTTGGGAGACACGCACGTCTAGCTTAAACGTGGACAGGATGGTTGGTAAAAGGGGATTCCAAGTGTTAACGCATGAGATTCGGTTTGTTTTGTCACATATCTTGGGAAGATTCTCACAGAGACTGTATGGGTTTTCAATCTCGTGGTCGCACGATGAATATCCTGATATATAAAAAATACAAAGAACTCAGAGTTGATCGTTATTGTTGGTAATATTATGTTAAATTTCATTTCATGTACAACTTGAGGTCTGTTCACATTAGATAAGGTGACGTTAGGTAATACGGCTGTAATACGGATAAATTGTAATGCGCATGCGTCTACAAGCCTTTGTATGAAGACAAAATTGTAGCGCATTTCACACTCAGTCTACGGTTTTCGCTGAAATGCTCAGCCACAAGCGGAATACCATCTGCCCAAGTATTTTGTTCAATGTGCTCCATGCGATTTACAGCAAAAACCGTTTGAGTGTTTAATGTAAACGTTTGGATCGTTTGTTTGGACTGTTTTTTACTCGATTAAATGTTGTGTTTTCAAGGCGATCAGACATTGTTTTGCTCGTTAACCAATAAAAAGTCTCCTGTGACATCTCACATAA
Source organism: Diadumene lineata (assembly GCA_918843875.1). Lineage (NCBI taxonomy): Eukaryota > Metazoa > Cnidaria > Anthozoa > Actiniaria > Diadumenidae > Diadumene > Diadumene lineata. The sequence continues at coordinate 7,577,664 of OU974081.1, forward strand.
CGGAAAATTTAAACTGTCTAGAGAAACCATCAAAATGTTTTCATTAAACACTCAAACGGTTTTTGCTGTAAGTTCTGTTTACCTAGGAGGACTCTATCTCATGTAAACAAGCCTAAAAATAATGTCAGTTCACCTTCCTCGTACAAGGTACGATACTTAGTCACCTCTGGTGGCAAGAAGTATACTGGGCCGTCTAAAGACAAAGAACTACCAGCCACGGATGTCAAAGTAACAGAAGATGTCGTGAAGGGCTGCTCTGAATAGTTACTCTTCGGAAGGAATAGTTTCAAGCTTTTCACATACGGTATAGTGTCCTCGTATGGAAGTATCCACCCATATCTAACGAGCCAATCACGATCACGAGGGACTTTAAAAATGACAGATTTTTGTCTTGCCAACAACTGAAGACTGATTACTCCGGTTTCTCCATTACCATTTACTTTTGTTGGGAATTGTACTACTCGAGAATATTCGGTGTTTTGCGTGTTTGAAGAGTACGAAATAATCTTGTCCACATTATGATTGCTAAACATGAATACAAATGACTATTTTATTGTAATGAAATAAAATATAATATAATCAAGTAAAACAAATTTTGTGTAGATTAATTGCGAACAACCATCGCACGCCATCTTGACAAAGTTTTCAGTTAAAAACGTTGTTGCATCTTTTTCACAACTGGACATTTCTTATAATTTCCAAAAGTAAAACTAAATCAAAGTTTGTAGCTGTAATGACGTCATCAAAACTATGTTAGGCTGCCACGGCCGCAAGGCCTCGACTTTTTTAAAAAAAAACGACTCTATTAATAATGTAATGTATATAGTTCGTGATGTGACTGATAAAGCGAAAACTGCACCAACAACAGAAATCATGGCAAGACAGATTTTGTTGCGTATGGGTGTAGCTTAGTATTAATACAAACATTTCCCTTTCACACCATCCATCTAGTGCGTGCGACAACTATGCCGACATCTAATCTACAACTTCAAATTCATGTTCTCTCCGGACGACAGGAAGCCTAATTACATGTATCAAGGTTTATTCCATACCTGTAAAAACCGTTATCAGTGACACAAGCATCGGCTTTCGTTCCACCATTTCTAAATTCAAGGCTGTCACAGAATACAGAGCAAATGGCTTGGAGCTTGATTTCACTCATCATAAACCCTGCCATAACATCACTTGCTGGTAGGCTGTCATACTGACCGTTGATTTTTTTTGCATATCTCCTAGAAGTGACACCACGAGTTATTGCAGCGAGTGAATCAATCAGTTGGAACTGAAAGTCGAAGATATCTTCTCGTAAAGTAAAGAACTGCGCCAAAGTACCGTCAAGTCTCTCACATAACATCGCACTGTCAGTTATCGCTCTAGCGACTGACCCGGCAACCTCAACGTCTCCGTTAATCTCATCACACATTGCTTCTTTAAATGCCGACCAAAGTGCATCGTTTGCCGCTAATGTCGACCTGTCGATATTTGGAATGTATGCACCATAATCCTTGAGAAATGCGTTAGCATTTTCGTCAATATCATCAGTCGTTCCGTTTTTAATCTTGTCTACTAGTTTAGCCATAGATTTTATTTGTTTGCCATTTGCTGCAAATGCCTCAGCAAAATGTTTCACGTCACCAGAAAGGTCTCTTATTGCCTTGGCAAGTTTTTTGCCCTTAGCTAACTTTGACGCAGCATTAGCAACTTCACCTGCTCTGTCGGAAATATCAGCGAGGTCAGGACCATCACCGAATATCGTCTTTAATGGGTTACAGTTGAGAGCTATGGCTAATAGAAGTTTAGCAGTCTTTTCAGCCAAGTTTGAACCTAGGATTGCAATCATATGGCCTAGGCCTTCTTTCATGTCATTTATGAGCAGTGGTCATATTTTTTTCATACTTCTCCAGTTGCTGTGTAATAAAAGCAGCATCATGCTGGGCGATTACCTCATCAAAATTGGCAACTCTTTGGAAATATCTGCCCAAAAAACATTGAGATGTTATAACATCAGTTATGTCACACGAGCGGTGAATGATCAAGTCGCAGCGACAATTACCTCCCATGTGTACTAACATTTTTTGGCGAAAATTGTTGTCGCCGCGACAGAATTTTGTTGCTGCGACTTGCCGCATGAAATCCAACCAGTTGGGATTGCTGCGCCAGTGCACACTGGGGCGACATGTCGCGGGGACAAGTCGATGCGGCCTTAATATGCATGAACTCTACAAAAGTTGCTAGAAATAGCTCAATTGCAACAATGTGCTCTCTTTCTCCTTTAAGAGCATACAGTCCAATGAGACAAGAAGCAAACTAAAGGGGTATGCCCAATAGATGCACGTGTCAGAAAAAGGTTTGAATATATGGTAAAATTTACCCCTAAAAAAATACCGGACGTTTTTCAAAATGGCGTGGCTTCACAAATTTTTGCCCCCTAAAAGATACCAAAAGCATGAGTTTCAGTGGGTTTCAAACCCTAAAAGATACCAAAAAGTGAGAATTTGGCAAATTTTGTATGTCTAAACCCAAAAAGAGACCAAATCGCCGATTTTTACCTCTTAAAGATACGACGAGCATCCCCGATCGTTTACCCTCGGAGTCCCCCCCCCGGGGGAACAAGTTTGTTAGCCAATATATGTACCTTGAAATCCCGGACACTGATACACGGAGGTTGTCGTCCAATTTTTTGATTTGTTTCAGCAGTTCCAAATGCTGTAGATTACTCTTCTTTAACTCAATCATTTTCTGCATGTTGGTCTTGGAATAGTGCCGTAAATCTTTTATCCTCTGCCCGTCAGCAGTAGCCTTCTGTTGTAACTTCTTCAGCATGGTGTATTGTTGATATATAATAACATGTTCACAAGACTTGTCGTCTTTGATCGTTGTGCACAGCTCTTGGGCAAGTTCAAAGGTTTCATGGATTTCCTCGATAAGAGCCATCGTAGAAAAGATGTCTGAATAGCCGTTTTTGTAGATTGCTTTATCAAAGAACTCTTTCCAGGTTTTCGTAGGGATAGAAGGAACTGTGTAAGAATAGAACAGGATTCGATCAAGATCGTTCAGCACATCTTCAGCATTGTTGAAGAATCTGCAGTTTCCATTTGGACACTTTTTAGGACACAGTTTTTGAAAGATGATTTCGTTGATCTGAAACTCTAGCAATCCCACCATCATTGGTACAGCGTGTTGGGTATTACAGCGTTGACTATTAGATAAGCAAGACTTCGAAGTGTCTTCTTCATAATACATGGCTCTTAAGACTGCGCGTTGATGCAATTGAAGAAGCGATTTATGTGTTTCTTTCCCGCTATATCAAACAGAACAATAAAATGAAGTTAAATACATTCATCTTTGACATTGATTAGTTGTGATGTGTATGGTGGGGCCGAATTCATCTGATATGCTGCTATGTATACCGTAAACATTTTATGCTGCGGGAAACCGCTGGACGCAATTAATGACTTTATTTAAAGTTGTTTTTGTCTTTATGAACAGCTTTTTAGCCGAAGGGCCGCGCAAGCGGAGCACCATAATTACAAAAATATGGTAAACCATCGAGCTCATTTCAAACCGACCACAGAAATTCGTACAACGTACGTACGTACATACATACATACATACATACGTACAAACATACATACGTCCGTTTACACTCACGCGCTAATTTGCTGACCAGTTTAAGTGGGCGCAAAAACAATCATTATTTTTGCAGTTTGATGCAGGTCACTGAAATTTTTCTACAAAATGTATTTCTACACTGGACAAAGAGCTCGAAAATGGTAAAGCTAAGCTGACGGCTTGAAGAGATTTGACTGAGAAAGAGAAACAAAGACCGCGGCGTGAAAAAGAAAAATAACTACGATTTAACGATGAAGCTACTTCAAAATATTTTCACTGACAAAATGGGTAATACAAAAATTAGGTAAACCTAATAGCGGAGCTCCAATTTAATGAAATGAATTAAATAATTAAATAATCCAAATAAAACAGGGTATGGATTTTCGACCTTGGTGTCATGAACTGGGTATCCAATTCTACTCTATTTCCGATTTAATCCAAACTTTCTGTCATACTGAGGGCCCAAAAAATAAGAGAAATTATTTTGCATTCAGGAAATTGTCAGGAATAAGATCGTTGACTTTAAAAAGAGATAAGAGCAGCACGTGTGCCTGAATTGATATATTTATACAAATGATATAATGTTCGTAAACAATTGTAATTTGTCATAAACAGGGTATGGAAGTTGGGTATTTTTTGTCACAAAAATTGGAAAAATATCCGGCCGTATTTTTGGCAATTTTTGGCTTCCTTTTATGTTGTTATGCATGGTAAAGACAGCCCTTGTCCAATGATAAGTTAGAAAAGCACTAACATAGCTTCTCGCTTCTCGCTTTACGCTCTTTCATGTTTGCAAAAAAATGTTATAAAAATAGACAGAAATTTCACTTTTCTGGTGAAATGTGTAATGAATTACTTATTGGTAATCTACAATCTTGGACATAAATGTTGAGACTCTAAACACGCTTACACATTTCTTGAGTATGTTTGCTGCAATACATGACTTTGACGGTCTTTCAATTATCCCCCTCCCCCCCAAAAGCAATGTTGTGTTCCCTGAAGGTGGTTCTCTCCCATGAATAACAACATTGATCGAGGGAGGGGGAGGGAGGGTCAGATATTGATGTGTACAGTCATGAAACTATGCAAAATTTGAAGAGTCTCAACTATTTCTGTCCAAGATTGTATTTGGCAAAAAATAATATTTTTCGCACGAGCGCTTTATTTTTTCAAGGTATCCTTTGACTGAAATGAGCATTTCTACTGTGTAAATGCATGGAAAAACTTTCATACCAAACAACTGCACTTGCTAGAAGTGAGGGGATGAAATGTTAAAGCGCGAAAATGTCTAAACTCCATCAATTTTGCGTTTTTGCATTGATTTTGAGTAGTATTGCAATAAAAATGCTATAAAATCACTGTAAACGAATTTGCCGTCTTTTAAAGCAATACACTGTGCTAATTAAAGTCTAGAAATTGTATCAAACGGAGAAAAATCTAACACAATCATGTAGCCAGCACCAAGCCGTGACTTGTTGTCACGCCACATACACAACCTGAGGACTCGCGCGGCGTAAATTGAAAAGTGCTTTTATAAGGTTTGAAAATTGCTCTTCTCCATTCATAAACGGTTAACTAGTTTTGTATTTGTACCTATTTTCTACAGAGAAAATATAGTCACGGTTAACACGAAGTCTTAACGGTTAACAAACACTTTTTTATATAAAAGAAATAACTCTGATATTTTTATGTGTCGGTGCCGTTAATCGTCGTTATTCGTGAAAAATATGTGATGTTGTGCTTGAAAGCCCTTGTTAATCGTCCCAACTAGCCAGTGTTGTTCATGTTAACTCTCTAAGTTAGAGAAAAATGATTTTTATGTTGTCTAAGGATTCAGAAACGGAGAAATTTGTTGTGTTAATCGTTACAATGAGTCACTTCATAAGTCACGAACTTCGAGCGTATGTTGCGTAGCTGTCACGTAAAAAGCAATGCATTGCTTGCGTGACACAAGAGACAATTTTTTGGGGTAAAATGTTTCAATCTTATAACAACTTCCGTTCATTTTGGGTTAGAAATAATCACACAACTATTTTTTCTTGAAATCGTACATAGAAGTCACAAGATTTGAAATCTGTGCGTCGTAAATCGCAAAATGACAAAAATACAATCTTGGACATAAATGTTGAGACTCTAAACACGCTTACACATTTCTTGAGTATGTTTGCTGCAATACATGACTTTGACGGTCTTTCAATTATCCCCCTCCCCCCCAAAAGCAATGTTGTGTTCCCTGAAGGTGTTTCTCTCCCATGAATAAGAACATTGATCGAGGGAGGGGGGGGAGGGTCAGATATTGATGTGTACAGTCATGAAACTATGCAAAATTTGAAGAGTCTCAACTATTTCTGTCCAAGATTGTAGCTATCTAATACGGCTGTGCATTTTTAATTATCAAATGTGAATACTGCGTAACTCGTTAAAAAATAGCTAGTATGAACTTTTGAAATTTTAACTTGCAGATGAGTACAATGACGAATTCATACAAGCGTTTTATTGCAATTCAATAACAAATAAAAAAATCAGTACAAGAATAAAATTAAAAAACACACACATAAAGATATCAACGATGGAGAAATATCTTACAAAAAGAAGTAAATATAATTATTGCAAACTGCTTAGATGTGGATGATAAAAAAGAAATTCATTAAAGACCGTCAAAAAATGTCACATATTTGTTATGTTATAATAAATAGTTTTATCAAATAAAAAACATAGGACACCTTGCTAGTTTGCGAAATATTTTCCCCCAGTTAAAAACTATCGTCATTTTATTGTCAAAAAACAGGTTTTCCGAGAGTGCACTGGGGCGAGTTACAAAATTATCGCCTTTTCTCGCTCGAATATATCGCAATTCTTCGAATTTTTTATTTAAAGCACTTTACAGACATAATTTGACTAGATTATATGATAAAAGTCTTGAAACCAAAAATCTTGAAACATGGCAGAACTATGCGCAGTACAAAACGACGGAATTACCTAAAGAATGGTGATATTTTCGTAATACTGTGAATAAAGAAGCGATTTCATTTAGCACTGATGTTAGTGATCGCTATTTTGTTTGTGTACATGTATGTAAGCGTACGGCAGTCTTTAATTGTAATTTGTTTGAAAAAGCTGCATCATTATTTGCTGGGGTAAATATAATTTATAATAAAAGTTCTTTGTCAAAACAAGAATGTCTAAGGTCTCGATATGGCAACTTAGTTTCTTGCCAGTTCTGAATGTGTAATAACTAACATGTGTAATAAATAAATGCTGAAATATCACGGCAGCCCAAGCTTATTATCTGTCAATATCTATAAAAATCATTTCAATGTTAAACTTGAAATAGATTAAGAATACACATAAAGGTCATTAAAAAAGTCTCAATAAATAAAAAAGGCCTTTTTTTAATTAAATTCGCATGATATGAAGTGGAGAAGAAATTGTTGGGGGAAGGGCCATCAATATATATGTATCTGCAAAACTGTGTCAGCGATTTTTGTTATATTGCGTTTTCCTATGTACACTTATCATAAATCAAAGTTGATACTGACTTTTTTGATCCTAAATCTTTACATAATTCGTCATAAAATGGCAAAAAATTGCTGATACGTTCTGATTAAAACCTTTTAAGATGGAGCGTAACCTGATAAACAAAAACTACAATTCTTGAGCTATAAAATGCTGTGTATTTTATTATTGTAGCTCAAAAACAGAAGAAATGACAAAATTTTGAAAAAGTGATACCGCGAACCTATAGAGAGACCTTACAAAATTTGGACTACAGGAAACATCAAGCTCGTCTGGCTTACCTCAAAGGTTTGGTGTCAAACGGGTTCCCAAATTTTTTGTTCTTGAAAAGCTGTGTGACATTTGAACAGGTTTTGAGTTCAGGACACACTCGTCTTGCCAATATCTTGTTGAATGGAGGCTGTTTGATGAAATAGTAGGTGAAGCTGTTAACTACCCCGGTGGAGAGGGGGGAATCCGGGGATAAATGATCGGAGGTGCTCGTCGGAATTTTTCAAAAATACAATACAATACATATATACAATTAACTTTATTTCAAGAGGGTGCGTATTTACAAAAATATGTACTCTTCCATACGGCCCTAACAAAATTATATTAATGAAAAGGAAAATACAGTAAATTGTTAAAATAAATAAATAAGATAATAATGTAAAGTTGACTTGATCAGTAAATTCGTGAGACAGACAGATTTTCGTTGGTATATGATACAGATTCAAAAAAAGGGTTTTAGCATGTGAGAGACGGTCTTCAGTAATATTCAGTTTGTTAAGATACTGGACGTTTTTCAAAAGGGCGTGGCTTTGCATATTTTTCAGCCCTAAGAGATACCAAAAAGTAAGAATTTGGCAAATCTCATATTTTAAACTCTAAAAGAGACCAAATCGTTGATTTTTACCCCTAAACGATACGACGAGCATCCCCGATCGTTAACCACCGAAGTCTTCCCCCCTAACTAATAACCCTAACCTTACTAACTAAGCAAAACAACAGCAAAAAGCCCCACTTTTACTAGATTTCGGTATACGTCTAGCCAAATGAAATATTAAGAAATTTATATCTCGAGACAATTTGACTGAAATTCCATCAAATGATCGAAAAAACAGATCAAATCAGTTTTCGCCATCTATCACATAGTGATTATATGGCTACTTTAAAGTCGTTTTCAACAATAAACAATTTTTGTCAGTTGACTAACCTCATTTTGTTTCACCTGTACCCTAGAACAAACATCATCTAATCTTTTTGAAGGCCATTGTGCATTAATTTTGCTAACCACGCGCCAGTATCTCTTGTTATTGAGGTTTGCTAATTTATTACTGTGAAATAGAACATCTTTCTGAGAGATTGCTCTATTGGGAAGAGAGATAGATAGTTTTGTTTTTCCAAGTGCGATGTAGTATTTTTCAGCTGCTGCTGAGGTTTTTCGGTCAATCCAATAAGCTTTATTGTCGCTTTTGATCGCCTGAAAAAGGATAGAAAAAGTAAATAGAATAAACATAATCATCACTATTAAAGCCTGGTTTCCATATAATCGAGAACGACCGAGAACGGTCGCAAACGATCGAAAAAAACTTCGAGTTTTGGGAAACCAAAGTTTTTCATTAAGCCCACGACCGTTTTTGAACGATTTCAATCGCGGTCATTTATGGATCAATAACGGTCATAGGATCGAAAAACGTTGGTTTCCCTATAATCGAAATTTATTTTTAATCACTTGCGACCGTTCTCGGTCGTTCTCGATTATATGGAAACAAGGCTTAATTCTCATTATTGTTGCCATTGTTCTCACCATTACAATTGTTTCTAGCGACAACATATTCATCGCGTGCACAGCGCGGCTCATGCACGAGTAGCTACAATCAATCCAAGGACAAAAGTCATTATTGCATGATAGTCAACACATTTTTGTCCTCCGACCCTCCCATCCCCATCAATAGGAAATACTATACCTGAACTTGCAATGGGAAACTCTTTTGTTTCAATCATACAAGTGAGGCATTTGTCTGAATACTCGAATGATTTTTTTAACAAAATATTTTCCACTGCGGACTCAGCTCTGATATTTGCCATTCAAAGTTGTTTCTGCCTTTGACTTGATTTGATTACGAATACAACATTGTAGTATGGAGGGGGTAGGGAGATGTTTGTTACTGAAGAGTATTTTATACTCTAATACAATTTGTATTCGGTGACTTTGTCTGTCAACTTTTGCACCCGAATAATTGTAGGCAAGAGAGTATGAAATAAGAGAGCTTATCCCCCGTATTGGGCTTTACACTCATCAGGGGATCTTTTCATTCTATTTTTAAACTGAAATTATTTCGGGAACGGAACGTGATTGGCCAGATTGCAGGAGGCGCGGTCGCATCGTCAAAACATCTCAAGACAAACGTGCGGAGATTGTTAACAAGAAGAGTAGAACCCCTGATGGGGTCCGAGGATAAGCTCTCTTATCTCACACTATCTGGTTGTAGCATTACAATCATAAACTCCATCGCCATGGATCAACTATAGATCCCTTGCATGTGACGTCAAGGCAGTCCCATCTGGAGAACAAAACAAAATATTTTTCCTCTCATGGGAGCTGAAATCCATTGTTTTGTCCTCCCTGTTGAGCTGCATTCCAACGAGCTGCAAAGGGTCTATATGTCTAGTCATGTAACCTTCTCGAATGCCAGTTTACTTTGACGTGATTCTTCCAGCGTACGGCTCGTACTTTTAAACGTTTCCAGCTCTGCTTTTAGTGATTTGAGTGTGTTGGTAAACTTTTTAAATGCGTTAAACTGGTTAGGATTCTTCCTGAAATTTCGTAAGTCTTCAATCATTTGTACTTTAAGTTTGATGACTTTTGCTGCTGAATTCAACATAGTATCTTGAGCATTAGCGACCAAACCTGGCGTCATGACGACGGTAAACAGAAGAACGATTCCTAAGCGTTTCACCATCATTTTTAACGACCATCCAATAACTACAATAAAAATTTAATAGAATAACCATTATTAAACAACAACACTGATTTTAGTGACGGAAATATTGTGATGCTATCATTATGAATTTCACACTGTTGACACGGGAGATAGTTCGGCCGAATGAGTTTGACTGAAATAATGACTCCAAAAGATCCAAACGTTTTTGAAAAAGGGCGTGGCTTCACAAAATTTTCATCTCTAAAAGATACCAAAAGCATGAGTTTCAGTGGGCTTCAACCCCAAAAGATATCAAAAAGTGAGAATTTGACAAATATTTTTAAACCCTAAAAGAGACCTGAAATCGCCGATTTTTACCCTTAAAAGAGACGACGAGCATCCTCGATCTTTTACCCCCGATGTCCCCCCCGAGGGAATAAGGAATGAGAATACGGAACAAATAATAGCAGCTCGATAACGCCATATAACAACTATCTCTTGATTAGACTTTTACAGTGATCATACAGTATTGCTCATCCCAAAATTTGCCATGGTCGCAGATAGGCCCGAGTTGGTACGAAATTTATCTCAGTCGAGTGGGTACTTGTTCACTCCGCTCACTTCTGAAATATTCTTGTCACTAAAAAGAGCCGATTAGGCATGAACATTTTTAATTCGCGCTTGAAGGAAGAAGTGCATAAACCCGGACTGGAAATATCTATATAAACGTCTTCAAAATCAGACTTGCCACTGTTTTCATTGATACACGCTCGTCGTAACAAACATGCAGTCGCTCGAAAAAGTACGTGGCGAACTCTCTTCCCTCAATCAAACACAACTTCCCTAAACAATATGGTGCAATTTCAAAGTAAATTAGGCAGTATGCGAATAACAATCAGTGGTAAGAAAATTGCTCAAATAAAAAACATTAATTAAAAATATAAAGATCTAAGATTTTTCGGTGTTGTTTTTAGGTCCTGAAACTACTAACGATCCACGGTGCGTTTGTTTTCATTCGATGCATTGGCGGATCTAGGGAAGGCATAAAAGATGTAAAGTCCTTGTTTTCTTAAACATTTTTGAAAACTGTCCACAGTATTTTATATTTACTGGGTAGTGGACCCTCTCCTGAAAACAATCTTGGATCCGCCACTGCAATGTCTATTCAAAGTGTGCTGGATTGACGGAAGAGAATCGACCACTTTTTCAAGTGAGCTGTCTTTGCGACGGGCGCGCCGGTATCAATAAAAGCACAGACCACATATTTTAAATACACACCAAATATTTTAAAGTACCATAATAGCTTACCAGATGGGTTTTCTCTTGCATCAGTCCTGATTCAGTTTGAAATAGATAAAAGAAATCCAGTTTATTCATATGACCTGAAAAATTGCTATAGCCAATAAAAATAGACTTTGCAGTCTCATCATAAAAATATTCGTTATTCTAGTATTAAGGAATTCACACCGCTTAAGTCATATTAAAAAGATTTAAGTTTATGGTGGCTTTACTGTGTTTTTAGGAAAAATTTGCCACGAGCACCGTATACGTCAGATACTATGTCGCGCCTTTATCAGTTTTCTTTTTCATAAGTCTGGTTGCCATATAATCGCTCACGGATGGCCGGATCGCTCAAATTGATATCAGCGATCATCAGAGATTATATGGAAACAATTTTCAGCGACCGAAACTCATGGAAACAATTGACAGCGATCGTGAGCGATCCTCACATCAGTAATGTCAAGCTAATATTATTCGAATAAACAGGTTTTGAGGGGGTTGTTAGCTGGTTCTATATAATTATTTTGTACAGGATGATACGTATCTCCACGGAGGTTTCAACGGATCTCTACTTCACGTGTTTAATATTTCCAATATTATCTCGCGCTTGTACCAGTATCTTTCAGAAAATTCCAAAGAGGATACAATCTTACAAACATGAGGTAACGGAGTACAATATCGCGCTTGTACCAGCTACATGTATGCCGGCATCTTCTCAGGTCATTTCAGTGAAGACACTTAAACCATGAACACACTTGTGTTTATTTAGGTTTTTATTTTTATAAAACTATTTCGCGCCTTGCCGTGTTCATACCGGGATCTTTTCAGAAAATTAACATCAGACTGTGTGGCGCTTGTACCAGTTCTTGGTTACTATTTCAAAGAACATAAAAAAATCAGTCCTCCAATGGCGCAGTAGCTCGTGGACTCATGTTTTTTAAGCTTTTGTTCTTTTTAAATTTTCAGTGGCACAGAAATGATTACCAAAGTAAAGATTTAAAAGCCGGACTTAATCGTTGACACATCAATTTTATTACCACAGTTTCAAATCCTAAGTAGGGCCATTCAGCTCAATAAAGCTCAGTTTTTAATATTCATACATGTATATATTATTATTTTTACAGGTGGAGAGGTCTTGTGTTAGTTTGTGATCTCTGAATTAAGGTTCAAGTTCAACAGGAAAAAAAGCTAAAAAAAAAACGAAAAAAAAGCCACACACCCACACGCACACACAAAAACAGTATACGGTTATTAAATATATCAGGGTCTTTGTAAAACTTTGTAATCGGTATCTATTCTGTGTTATTTATTTTCTTGATGTTATTCCATGTATCTTTTTATCGAAAGAGTCGTCATTCATATTGACATTAAAAATGTTTTAGATTCACTTTCATGTAAGTCTCTAAGATTTTACACTCAAGTTTAGAGTGGTTGGGTTTCAAAATTTTACTGAGTAATCATAGTCAAATCATTGTCAAAGTTTCATTCTTTTGGTTGTAATAAGTTAATTTCCACCTTTTGAAAATATATGGTCAAATCATGAAATTTGACGTCCAAAACTCCATTGAGACCACTTATACAACGGAGGTATTTTCTCTTGATACGAACGTACCTAAGTGGTGCTTTCTTCGTATATTTAGCTATATTCATTTACATTGCCCCATTGGTCGGTGATAGAGTCGTTTTCGCATGAGTGGGAAACGGTACGGTTACGATACCGCTACAATACGACAGGTAATTCGAATGTTTTCTTAAAAATTACGGCTTCCACTGAAACGACTGTTTTCCACTCATGGACTTTTCTGCCGCCATTGATACGGTTACGGCCATGAAATTCTACTTCTGCGTCCTGGCAAACGGGATAGGTGGTACGGTTCTTAATTTGTTTAAATCATATTTGTTTGAGTGACTGGAAGTCAATTTGTTTGTGTCGATGGTCAACAATCACCCAGTACTGTGGAGTGCCTCAGTGCTTTGTTTTAGGCCCCATTCTCATGTCATGTAAACATTTCCTTTAGCGGATTTCATAGACCGACAACGTATGTATGTTGACGACACTCAATTATATGCACTTACGTATCTTGTTCAATTGATGATTTCACTCTTCTGCAAAGAATAAGCTGGAATTCTGTATTCGTGATGTTCATTATTGGATGCTACATAACAATTTGAAACTTCAATGACGACAAATCTGAGATAATAAGGTTTCATGCCAAAATTTGACCTGCTTGATCTCTGGACGCTTATCAGATAATCGATAGCCATCTCAATCCGGCTAAGTCCACTAAAAAATCTTGGTTTTGTACTGGATAGTACCTTTATACGTATAATCGACATATCTCCGATGTATGTAAGTCCGCATTCCATAGCATTAGACCATTCGCAAGGACAAGGAAACATTTTAGACTTAGATACTTATAAAGACATTGATGAATGCCTTTGTGATTTCAGAAGCTAGCCATTTAACTGACGCTTTTAAAAGAAATTCTAAAACTTACTTATTTAAATAACGCTTTGATAAACTTCTTCTGATCACTCGTCCCAAACTCTCAAACTCGCTTTTAATTACGACAACAAACATGAATCACTGGACTGTCTTTTGAAGTTTTCTTTATTGAAATACATCTTGTAACCTAGAATAGTACTAAACAATAAACTATAGATTGTGTATTATAGGCAAATAAGAGTTCTTACAACTTTTCCATGAAATAAAAACTAATTAGTAACTAATAGTCTCTATTTAGAGACAATTTAGATGCTATTATTCAACAGTCAAAGAGAAGGAAAATACAAAGTAAACAATACCTCGTTACAACTTACTTGTCTAAATTAGTCACTAAATACGAACTAAAAGGTAGTAACTATTAATACTTTATTTCATGGACTTATTGTAAGCACTCTATACAATCAAAACTTATCTTTTAACAATTCACATTACTGCTATTTTTCTTATTCTGCGAACTCAGACTCACCACGTCAACGGTTGCCGCAATTTGGTGTTTCTGCTTCCACCAATCAAAAATGCGCTTACCACACGAATGGTATTGATCATGTTCATACAAACGTAACTCAAACATCATTACGAGTGGACGGGTTTCGAGAAAGTTCAAAAGCAGTTTGTTAAAGCTCGGAGTTTTGATTGGCAATTTGTGTTCATATGTTTGGAGTTCACAGAAATAAAAGGTAAACTGCAGTTAAAGAGCCAACTCGGCCGGGAAGGACTGTAATCATAGTTCAAAAACTCGCCCATAATTAATGATTAATTATAATTAATTGGATTACGATTTTGTGTCCAAGTGATAAAATATCTTCATTAGAGTGCACGCACTAAAAGTGTGCAACAGTTGTCACTATTTAGTAGTAAATAGCACTAATGAAATGAATGCGTGCACTCTAGTATTCTTTATATAATGAATACTTAATATTAAGGATACCTTTATTAGATATAAAGGTCCATGAGAAAAGATCTCAGTTTAAATGTCATCGTAGACCTTCACCTACTTTAGAAGATTGGATTACGATTTTTTGTTCAAGTGCACGAGCCTTTAAAATGTATAACGCATAATAATAATACTTAATATTAAGGATATCTTTATCAGATACAAAGGTCCATGAGCGAACATCTCAGTTTAAATGTCATTGTAGACCTTCGCTAACTTTTGAAGATGCTAAAGAAAATAGCAGTCTTGTACTAGACTCCTGTTTAGTGTCCCTTAATGTGGGATCAAAATGAGTACATTCATAGCTCAACCGCTCATGCTCAATATAAAGTTTAAGACCATTTTTATATTTTTTTCCGTACTTACAACACTTTATATTAGTATTGGAGTAGTTGAAGTATTTTTTATTAAAATAAACTCGCCGATCGTGTTTTATCGCTGCGCTCGGGCATTTGTAAACCTGACAAAACACTCTGCTCGTTTTAGATTAAACTCAGTACTTATAAAGCCTTCATCTGTTAAAAGTGTTCAGTTAAACCCTCAGTTCTTTAATGGATTTTGATGTTAAACTGGTCTCTGCACAATGTTTTATTCATGCTCATTAGAAATTGCAAAACGAATAAACATATACTTTGTCTATGGGATTATTCTAAGGAATATTAATACTGGAGTGCACACACTAAAAGTGTGCAACATAAATACAAATAAAAATAGTGCTATAAATACCAATAAAAATAGTGCTATTTCATGCTAATTCTATTGTTTTCTTTTCTTTACAGTCAAAACACCTCAAGCGTACCCATGAAAAGTTCATTGTTGATTTCTTGAATCTTGATTTGATTATTCGATTTGAATATTCAATTTTGAAATCGAAAAGTCTAATGCATTCGAGACAAGAAGTCACCATTTGAGACAGAAAAAACTTTGAAAATCTTCAACTGAATGATTTTACTGTCTAGAAACTCCCACTGAAGTATTTCTTGACAAAAGAAAGATGTTCTTTTGCTTATTTAGGATTTTTTTATAAAAACGTTATTTTGAATTTTGTAGACTTGCTTACAAATTTGATTACTGGAATCGAATAATCAATTCAATATTCGAATAATAAATTCAATAATGAAGTTTTGGTGGGTATGCTTGAGGTGTTTTGACTGTAATTAGTGCTATTTACTGCTAAATAGCACTAATTTAATCTATATCTAATTTAACTATTTCAAACCAGCAGCAAAAGAATGATTTTGATGTTGTCACTGTAAAGTTGTCTCCAATGAAGATAAAACATTATTAATGGCAAAAGAAAAGATTGTGTAGGGTCATGTTTAACTGAACAAAGTGGTGATATAACATATAATACAGTATGATTATTTTCCTTTTCACTCAACTTCAACATGTTATGATCAATTGCTAATATACTCAATGTGATTTTGTGTGGATGGACGCATGTTTAACCATATGGTGCTTTCGTCTAAAGGTCTTTTTGCAAACATTACATTCAAAGGGCTTTTCTCCAGAGTGTATCCATTCATGTACACTAAGATGGCTCTTCAGTCTAAACGTCTTGTTGCACACAGCACAATCATATGGCCTTTCTCCAGTGTGTAACCTAGCATGTTTACTCAGGTTGCTCCTACATACAAATCTCTTCAAACAAACACTGCATTCGTATGGTCTAACTCCAGTATGAGCGTAAGCATGATCAAGCAGCTGGCATTTCTGTGAAAATACCTTCTTGCAAATGGTACATTCGAATGGTTTGAACCCAGTATGTATCCTTAAGTGTAAACTAAGGCTTCCCTTCTGGGTAAAACTCTTTTTGCAAACGGTACACTCGAATGGTTTCACCCCAGTGTGAATGCTGGTATGTCTCAGCATATCAGACTTTCGTGTAAATCTTTTCTTGCAGACATCACATTCAAATGGTTTCTCTCCAATGTGAGTTTTATGATGTCTTTTCATATTGGAATGTTTTATAAAGCCTTTCATACAAACAGAACATTTATATTGTTTTTCACTGGTATGTATCTTGATATGACGCCTCAAATGATCCTTTTTTGTAAAGATTTTCTGACAATAAGAGCATTCAAATGATTGCATATTACTTTGGATTCTGTGTCTTTCTTCAGTGGAATTTGTAAGCATTTTCTTCTTGCATCGAAGACATTCACACTTCTTGTTGTGTTGGGCCTTTTCTTGCGCCTGAGCTGCTACTTTGGTTTCATTATCAACATCGGTGACACACTCAGAGTTTTCTCCACAATCACCAATATTACTACAGCCAACTTGACTCAGATCATCAGCAAAGTTATCATTGCAACAATGATCATTACCAGCATCAATCTGGCTGCCATCATGGTTATTATATTCATTGACAGCACCACTTATAATATTAGTAGAATTGCTGTTCTTCTCATAAACTTGGTTGTCTGCATCAACCAAGAAATACTCACTGTGCTCGTTATCATAGATAATGGAGTCATTATCACTGACCTGTAGCAAGTTATTTTCAATGACAACTTCCTCAAGAACTGTAGCCATTGTAGAACATTGATCTTCACTGAGTTCTTGTTTTATAAAGATTTCATGTGGACTAAATGGTACACCATTCAAGCTGTTTTCTTCATCTGAAACACCTGAACTTTGTTGGGACTGCATGGCATTTGAAGTACTAGAAACACAACTTAGATCTGTATTGATGTACATGGACATGCATCCATTGTTGCAGCCATTATCATCTGTCTGTGTAGCAATAGTGCAGAATTCTTTGTATGTCACTGGCTGGCCATAAATTATCTTTCCTTGTATTTCCTGGAATTAGTTAATATATGAAAACATAATGTTACTCAAACGAATCAAAATAACTGCACAATGGCAATTCGCCAGTTTCATATTGAAAAAGGGACTGGGTTCTAGTTGGGAAAAATACAAATTTTTGAAATCATTCCTTACATTTTTAAATCATTAAAAATTTGAGACCATATTTCAAGAGAACATGTTAAAATGAATAAATGATGAAAGTTTGGTTGAAATCAGATAAATACAGATAAATTTATTGGGACTTGAATATTACAAGAAATGTGTGTAATGGAGGGACTATTTCCTTCCAAAATATTTTTCCTTCATAAATTCAACATAACTAAAAAACATCTAAAACATTAACTAAAATAATGAATTATGCTTTGTTTTTGAAGACTACAACCCAGTTTCAATATGAAACCGGCTAATAAATAGTTCTATTTGAACAACGCCTTGCAGACTATAATTTTATGCCAGTATATAAGTCGACATTTTTTCATCAAATTTTTACCTCATAAATTCCACCAAGGTACGCGAGTGCAGAAACGTTTATGCAAATAAATGCAAATTAGCGAACTGGTCCATCGTTTCTATGGGCCTTCTCACATGATTCCGGAATGAGATTCATTCTGGAATGAGTTCATTCCATCCCCGTTAGACTTCTATGTCTTCGTTCACATGATGCCAGAATGAAATGCTGCTCGCGGTCAAGTCATTCTGGAATGAGTTCATTCCGGTTTTCAATCCGAATGAAATTCTCGTTCAGGAATGGAATTTCATTTTGGAATCATGTAAACTCGGAACGAACATCGTTCGGGAATGAAAAACTTAAACCGAGAAGACTGGGTCGAGCTAAGTATGCATAAAAACCATGAAGAAAAGAAGAGATGGGTTTATTTTCTTGCCTAATTAAAAAAATGCCTATAGACAAATTATTTGCAGCTATTACCATCATCATCAGCACCGATATTTTCCACATTATGGACGCCATCTTTGTTTCACTTCTATTTCGCACAAAAAGCGATAACCAGTTGAACTCGCATGTGAATGCAGTACGAATTTCATTTCGGAGTGAAAGTCGTTCTGGAATGAATCTCATTCATGAATCATGTGAGAAGGCCCTATCTCGCACCTCACTCAAAAATTCGGTTTTGACTTATACACCGAACTTGCTAGAAACTACCCAAAACTTAACAAAACTACGCATCGGGCCATTTTTTTTTACATTTAAGTATCCTGTAAAGATGTCTTGTTGAAGATTTTTGATTAATCTCACAAAGGAACCCAGTAAACATGCGAGCAAACGTATTAATCACAAACAACGTACGCACGATAGTTCAACTACTGTTTGTTGTTCGATAATTCAGGAAATAAATCGATAGAATTACTTATAAAATAAGAAAAACTTGCATCGAAACAAACATTGAATACTTCTTGGTTCAAATGCGTTTAAAATGAAAGTGAAAAAAACACACATACCCTTGCTCAAAACACTGCAAACACTCGATACATTTCACAAGCTACACGCCAGACGCCATCTTGTTCATTGAAGCACGCTGTTTGTCTTCACCAGTCTCTCTCTTCTCGAAATGTTCAAAATGACGCATGCACGCTCGATTTTTGTTTGTTAGAAATCTGTCATTTTTTGCTCTTTTGTTACCTCAAATGTGAAAGCTTTGAAGAAAACACTGATAGAATAGTTAAACGGATAGAAATAAGGTCGACTTATACAAAGGCAATGAGCAAAAATGGTTAATTTTAACCATTTTGTCGTGGTCGACTTACACCACAGATAGCAAAGTCTCATTGTTAGTGTTGTTTTTATCCCCCACCCCTCCCTTTCCCAACTCATATTATTGTTATTCAGTATAATGGCCTGTATTTTGCAAAAGAATTTATTCAAACGAATAAAACTCGTACTGTGTGTTATTTTTATCAATAACCATTCCCACACCAAATTTAGGCTGTATTTAAAAAATTCTACCCCTTGACATGTCAACAAAGTATTTTACTTTAAATTTGATTGATATCTTATATATTCTTTCCCTGCTAGCAGAGACTGTCACATTTGTGATTCCTGACGAGAAAAAGAGAGACTCTGCCAACTCGGCACACTCTTTGGTATTCAAACAACTGGAGTCCACAGTTGTGGACGGTGGCATATCAAGCAAAACTGCTTTAGTCGGCAGAGTCTCTCTTTTTTCCCATCAGGAATCACAAATGAGAGTGACTCTGCTAGCAGGAAAAAGCATCACTGGCTAGGTATTATGCAAGAAAGTACACTTTTGTGGTGAGAAAAATAAGACCAAAAACGTGTTGACTGGGCTGCATCTGTAGCCCAGTACAAAACATGACTGGGTCGCACAGGTATCCCAGTAAAAAACATGACTGGGTGGCACAGGTAGCCTGGTACAAAACATGACTGGGCCACAAAGGTAGCCAAATAATAAGGTTACATAG
This sequence comes from Diadumene lineata, assembly GCA_918843875.1. Lineage (NCBI taxonomy): Eukaryota > Metazoa > Cnidaria > Anthozoa > Actiniaria > Diadumenidae > Diadumene > Diadumene lineata. The sequence continues at coordinate 7,597,672 of OU974081.1, forward strand.
TAATTTGTATTTTGATGTAAAATCTTACTACAACTTACAGGACCTAATCCATAAGGTAACTTGTGTTCTCCTGTTACTCTGTTATACAGAAACATTGTTTGACCAGACTTGCACTGGTATTCTATCCAGTCTTTCTCCATTCTGTAAAAGATAAATAGTAATTTCTTGAACTTAATATGAAATCGCTGATGTTTACCCCTAAAAGATACGCCAAGCATCCCTGATCGTTTATTCCCAGAGTCACTACCTGGGCATTATTCTAAGCATTAACTGTATTCAAAGAAGACCATAAAGGGGTATATTATGAATAGTTGTTTCCTTTTTTGTGGGCTAGGAATTCAATGGTATATTCTAGAAAATTATACATCCCAATAATAAAATCCCAATCCCATTAGAAAATACAAATTTGCAGGGGGAGCTCCATGGTCAAAGTAGTGGAGATATTCATGGTCCCTCTTCAAATTGGTGTTTTGGTCCTGCTTATATAATAAATGAACAAGAAAACCTCCACCAACTGAGACTGTTTTGTTTCGCTTTTTGGGGTAAGTATCTATTTAATTTAATCTGAATAAATGCTTCTCACTAACAAGTCAATGTAATAAACCATAACCTTGAGATGTAGTTAACATTGTTTGAAAGCAAATGGTTTCAATGATGGCAATTTCTGTTTTTTAAACTTAAAATTAATAGGTCAATGCTCATCAATACAGAAACCAGTTGTAAATGTGATAATAACTTGTACACCATTGAGTGATGATGGCGATAACTGATGTTTCGGATGTTAGTCCTTCATCAGAGTAATAACAATAATACTCTGATAAGGACTAACGTCCGAAACGTCTGTTATCACAACCATCACTCAATGGTGTACAACTTATTATCACATTTACAACTATTTCTCTAGAAACACCGACATAGTCTTATCTAGTATTTTTTTACTAGTTTTCACCTCTTAATATGGAAACCAGGTCATTTTTAAGATTTTTTGTGAGCATGGTCCCACCATATTTTAAAGGGTCTTCTCTTCCAGCCTCGGGTTTTGATTTGTTAAATAATTAACAGCTAAAATGTTTGAAATTTCGTTTTGCGTTAATCATTGTAATCAATTACTTAGTAGAATTAGTAGAATAATAACAGTTTTTAGGACTAGCTTAATGTCCATTTTACACGACTTTAGTTGATTGAGATTTTCCGATTGGGAATATTTGGACCTCTTGAAATGGCCATAAAATCGAGCAAAAATCGCTCAGCGAACACAAGGATTTTAAATGAAAATGCGACAAAGAGCAAATATGAAAAGTAGCATCATTTGATGGCAACTCAACAACTAAACTCACCTGAAAAATGATTACTCCGGTCAGAAGCTAAGAACAGGCTGTTGAAAGGCACAATACAACGCAACTCAGTTTGTGAAAGGCGTTAATATTATTGAAATTGTGAGGAGATTGGAACGAGCTGAGCCTCGTTGTGATATCGAGCGAGCGAGCGAGACAACGAACGAACGAACGAACGAACGAACGAACGAACGAACGAACGAACGAACGAACGAACGAACGAACGAACGAACGAACGAACGAACGAACGAACGAACGAACGAACGAACGAACGAACGAACGAACGAACGAACGAACGAACGAACGAACGAACGAACGAACGAACGAACGAACTAACTAACTATAAACTATCAAAAAACAAACTCAAACTAACAAACAAGCAAACAAATTCAATGACAGCGGAGCCGGGAAGGAGCTTCCCCAATTTTCTTAGATTGATTGATAGTCTTTTTTATTTTATGTTGAGAGGTGGGGGATAAGAAATTGACAGACAGACATCTCTTAAATAAACAAAGTTTTATCCATGTGGAGAAAAATTAAAACAATTTTCACTATTAAATAAATATAAAATTGCAATTCAAAAAACAGTGGGTAGTTTTAGTTATAAAATGTCATTATGCAATTATGCCTACTGGTCTTTTTCTGTTGGACTGTCCGGTAAACTGCTTATGGAAGGTGGGGTAGCATTAACACCCATCTATTGAAATAGGCTTTGCTTCTAAACAAGGAAGAGGGCATATATAAAAAATGCTTCTGTCAGTAATTGGGTTATAGACATATTTCGGTAAGTACTTCATGTATGCCCAGATTATAATTTCCTCACATATATGTCTTATTGCTATTCAGAGTTTTTGTGAAGTAGTCCTTCGGTTTTTTTGTACTATATTTATTTATATTATCTATACATGATATTATTGGTTTTCTCTTTTCATGTTTTCTTTTGTAGATTTATTTATATGCATGTTTTTATAATCAAGGCATGCATGAAGTACTTACCCATATTTCTTTAGGGCTTTACAATCTACTACCAACCTGACAGTGGCAGCTAGAAGGGGTGGGGGGTGGGGGAAGGATGCAGGGGGTGCACATCTCCTACTGAAAGGAGTTCAAGTCCTTGTTTTCTCAAATATTTTTTCCAACATATCATCAGTATTTCATGTTTAATGGGTAGTGCACCCCCCTGAAAATGATACACCCTCTCCTAAACACAACCCTCGATCCACCCTTGCCTGAAGTTCATTTTATTTCAAGAGCAAATATAATAATTATCAATTTTTTTTATTGTCAATACAATTACATATCTGGCTGTGTGTCTTGAACATATTGTTCCACTCTGTTGTTTTCTTCTAATAATTAGTAATAATAAATAAAAACTAATAAAATCGAATTATTATTATTAAGTACAAAATAATGGACAAACTCTTCTTTTGTTTAAAAGGAATTAATTATTACTGCCGTCTATTAGCACATGCATTGTCAAAACTGTCAGAAACACCATTCTCTACAGGCCCGTAACCAAGGGCTGTGCACAGGGTGCACGTGCACCCCCCAAGAAAAGTAAAAAGGTCCGCTCCAGTTCATTTTCATTTTTTTATTACAAGAATTTCTTTCTTGGATTTGGAATCAAGAGCACAAAACTAGAATAATCACCAAAAATACAAAGAATAAAGTCATTCAAAAGAAATGTATTTAGCGTAATAAGATCAACTTCCGTAGGTACACTTCGGATCCGACACAAAGCACAGGTAGCCCGATTTTGATTTTTTTGACAAAAATAATTTATTTTATAAAATAATTCAAATAAAGCGCGCGATTTGATTGGTCGAGAGCCATGTTAGATTTCTTAATTTTAAAAAGTCAGTCCATGTACAATAACATTCCTACGGCAATGTACAACGTTTCCTTCTTGTCTATCGTCTATCGTAACGTTTTTTCTCTATTTTAAGATCGCTTTTGTAGGAGTACCACATGCGCAGTTACTGCGCCTTTAATTTAAAAAGGACACGCCGACTTTTGAAAAATATGACAGCTACTAAAAAAAAGGCTTCTAAAAAAACATCAGTGGTCCAGGTTTTTTATGTGCACCCCCTTGTAAAAGTTCTGGTTACGGCCCTGCTCTACTTTCTAATTCTTTTTATTGATTCATTAAATTATGTAAGCACCCACCAGCATATGAGAACTACAAATAATTTAAAATTCATATTCATGATCGAAGCATATATAGATCTGCTGAAATCCAAAACATACCTTATATGATTGGTGATTCATCTGAAAGCTTAGTCAGTTTAAAAACAATTAACACTTTTATCAACTCAACCTTGCTATCACCATGCCATACCCCCGGGGGGTACTACCCTATATTGACTATACGGGGATGATCCGCTGAACAGGGTATGGTTTTTCGACCTTGTTGTCATGAACAGGGTATCCAATTATACTCTATCTCTGATTTAATCCAAACTTCCTGTCATACTCAGGGCCAAAAAAATGAGAAAAATTATTGTGCATTCAGGAAATTGACAGAAATAAGATCGTTGACTTTACAAAAAGATAAGAGCAGCACGTGTGTCTGAATTGATATATTTATACAAATCATATAATGTTTGTAAACAATTGTAATTTGTCATAAACAGGGTATGGAAGTTAGGTATTTTTTGTCATAAACAGGGTGACCACTACAAGATCCCAGCGGAACACCCCTACCCAGATCTGAAGGGAGTATCCCCCCGGGCATACCAGAAACTCATAGGGATTGAAATGTGTAGCTAGAAGTGTTCCATGCTCTGGAATATCCAAACCGATTACCATACAACAGTTTTCTCAAATCTATCAGTTATGACCTAGTTTGCTGTCACTATATCATACCAGAAACTTGGAAGAGGAATGAAAACATGTAGCTCTGTTCCATGCTCTGGAATATTCAATTTGATTGCCATAAAGCAGTTTTCCTTTTTCTGAACATAAACATTCAAAAAATGTCTATCGCAATATTTGGCATTTTTGCTCCAATCAGTCAAAATTTCAAACTTCAATGAACTGCAAACCAATCAGGATGTTTTGCGGCCAACCTAACCAGTTATTTTTTGTTGTTCAAAAAATCAGAAATTAAAACCTAAAATTATAGAATCATGTGTAAAAAAATGAAAAAAATGGCAATTTTACTAAAATTCCGGATTTGTTTTACTTCATACCAAAATTGGCTGTTTTATGGCTTTTCTGATTTCTGTTTTCTGATATCCAGAATTGAGAATTGACGTTTTTGTATTTCTACATTACGAAAAGCAGAAATCGTAGATGAAAAAAAGGTTTTTAAACGGTTTTCTATGGATGCCAGTAAAGATTAAAACTCAAGATCGAGTCATTGGATTCCTGCCCCCATAAAAACAGAAATCACGTTTTTTAACACAGCGCGCTCCAGTGCGCTCTACCCATGGAGGGGTACCTGGGGCTCTCTTGAAACTTCCGGTCACCGAGCTGATGTACAGTCCTTTCCCTCCCCTTCCCTTGCCTCACCACATGATCTCACCACATCGTGCTTTTATTGATGTCAACTCTTTGCACATATCGTACCTCACTAACATAACATAACATATTTTTATTTGCTTTTCATATGATATTAACAGCTGACAATGGAGAATTTTTGAAAAAAACGTTACAATTTATTAATACTTTTTGAAATTTGTTTGATGAGAGCCTGAGGGCTAAATTAAATTATATCACACTATTCGCAATATGCCGACTGTATGCACATGCGATATGTCGTAAATAATGCGACACGTCGTACCTCATGCAATATGAATATTTTGAATTATTTTTACATATTGCATGAGGTACGACGTATCGCATTAGTTACGACATATCGCAATTGCATACAGTCGGCATTTTGCGAATGGTGTGATATTATAATGGAGCTGAGTTAGGTACGATATTTTATGAGCAAAGACTTGTTATCAATTGCATCAAAGCACGACTCATTTATCAGCGCTAAATATTTCATTGCATTTTTGTCCATATCTCCCCTCCATGTTCTGTGGTGAGGCAAGGGAAGGGAAGGGGAGGGAAAGGAATGTACATCAGCTCGGTGACCGGAAGTTTCAAGAGAGCCCCAGGTACCCCTCCATGGGTAGAGCGCACTGGAGCGCGCTGCGTTAAAAAAGTGATTTCTGTTTTTATGGGGGCAGGAATCCAATGACTCGATTTTGAGTTTTAATCTTCACAGGCATCCATCGAAAACCGTTTAGAAACCTTTTTTTAATCTACGATTTCTGCTTTTCGTAATGTAGAAATACAAAAATGTCAATTCTCAATTCTGGATATCAGAAAACAGAAATCAGAAAAACCATGAAACAGCCAATTTTGGCATGAAGTAAAACAAATCCGGAATTTTAGTAAAATTGCCATTTTTTTCATTTTTTAGCACATAATTCTATAATTTTAGGTTTTAATTTCTGATTTTTGAATAACAAAAAATAACTGGTTAGGTTGGCCGCAAAACATCCTGATTCAAACCCTCCTACTCACACAGATGTTTGTACGGACCTTATAAGATTGGTTAGTTTGCATATGGGTGGGTGGAAATCGAGGATTGATCATCAGGAGTTAAAACAAACAAATGGCCAGGAGAATTTGAGTGTCTGATATTCACCACCCGATTCAAAATATCTACCGATACTGCAAATCAAACATTATTGCTAATTCTCTCAAGTTTTTAGAAGATGTTTTCCTTTTTACAGGTTTGAGTGTCGATTGCTATGTTTTGGAAGCAAAGAGGTAAGACTTTATTTGTGAAAGGCTTTTCAACAGAAAAATCAATATTCTGGAGCATGGAACCAAAGCAATGCATTGTCACTACACCCTTTAATCCCTTATTGGTTTCTGACCAGATTTATTAATTACAAGTATCTATTGCAGTCACAGACAGTACGACACAATTTCTATCATTTTCAAAGTAACCTGTAATCATAGTTAACTATGGTAATTTATTATGAGTTAAAAAATCAGGAATAATTAATGAAAGAGAGAATAATACAAAATCATAGCCATGACAGAGTTTTTAAATCAGCAAGAGATTTGTCCTGATTTGCATACAACTTTAACTTGAATTAATATCATCTAAATATGATTTAGGAAATGATTTTTTTACGCAATATAAAATATTTGCAACTGATCTTTATGAAGTTTAAAACGGCTCGCCTGCAGCTCGCAGTTAAAAATCTTCATAACTGATCAGTTCAGCTCATATTTTATATATTTACTTAATTGTTATAAAAACCTTACTATCATAGAGATAATTATGTGTTATACTTGGCTTGGTGTATCTAATGGTCTATCATGTATGTTGACATGTCTCAGCAAATCAGCCTTTCGTGCAAATCTTTTCTTACAAAGAGTACATTCAAATGGTTTCTCACCAATGTGTGTGTTAGCATGTCTCTTCATATTGAAATGTTTTAGAAAGCTTTTCATACAGACAGAACATTTATATAGTTTTTCACTGGTATGTATCTTGGTATGACGCCTCAAATGATCCTTTTTTGTAAAAGTCTTCTGACAATAGGAGCATTCAAATGATTGCATATTACTTTGGATTCTATGTCTTTCTACAGAGGTCTTTGTAACTATTTTCTTCTTGCAATCAAAATTCTTGTTGTGTTGGGTCTTTTCCTGTGCTTGAGCTTCTACTTTGGTTTCATTATCAAGAGTAGTGATACACTCAGAGTTTTCTCCACAATCATGGTCATTATCACTCATGATGTAGTTCAAGTCTTCATAACAAGCAACATCCTCATCAAGATCTTGGTTCTTCTTTTCTGTCACTTGTGAAACTATAATGCTAGCATTGTCATCACTATGATTGTCATCATCACTATGGTCAATTTTACGACCAACATTACTGCAACCATCTTGACTCAGATCATCACCAAAGTTATCATTACAACATTGATCATTACCACCATCAATCTGACTGCCATCATTGTTATTACACCTGCTATCACCACCACTAATAATATCAGTGGAGTTGCTGTTCTTCTCGTAAACTTGGTTGTCTGCATTAACCAAGAAATAATTACTGTGATCATTATTGTAGATAATAGCATCACCATTGCTGTTCTCTACTAAGTTATTTTCAATAATTATAACTTCCTCAATAACTGTAGCCATTGTAGAACTTTGATTGAGTTTGTGCTTCAAGCTGTCATGTGGACTAAATGGTACACTATTCAATTTTTTTTCTTTATCTGAAACACCTGAATTGTGTTGGGACAGCATGGCATTTGAAGAGCTAGAAACACAACTTAGATCTGTATTGATGTACATGGACAAACATCCATTGTTACAGCCATTATCATCTGTCTGTGTAGCAATAGTGCAGAATTCTTTGTATGTCACTGGCTGACCATAAATTATCTTTCCTTGTATTTCCTACAATTAGTTAGAATATGAAAACATAATGTTACTCAAAACAATAGAAATAACTGCATGGTGTCAATAGAAACTATAATTTGTTCTATTTCATCTGGCTTTGATTTCCATTGAATATTATTTCACTGATGTTGTTATGACTTCTTTCTGATTGACAAGGCATATGTCAACAAAGCAATACTTTGACATATAGGTAGCCCTGTGCAAAACATGACCAGTCCAACACAGGTAGCCCAGTACAAAACATGACCAGTCCACCACAGGTAGCCCAGTACAAAACATGACCAGTCCACCACAGGTAGCCCAGTACAAAACATGATTGGTCCATTACAGGTACCCCAGTACAAAACATGAAAAAAAACATGATTGGTTCATCACAGGTAGCCCAGTACAAAACATGACCAGTCCACCACAGGTAGCCTAGTACAAAACATGACTAAAATATAGCCACACAGGTAGCCCAAAATTAAGGTAGTAATTTTCTATTTGTAGGTAGTGCACCAATCAGCGGCTTCCCCTTGGGGTTGTCCCCGGGCTTACTTGGGAGATTGTAAAATTTCATAAACAATGTTGATAATTTTCCCCTTGGGAAGGGAAAATGTCCTTTCCAATGTCCCCTGGTAAAGACATTCAGTAATGTACAATGTCCCTTCATCGTAATAACAAAAATCAAAATTTCCAACCCCAGAAATTTCACAACAAAATCAATGTCACTAATTTTCCCTACCCAAGGGGCAATAACTGGATCCAATCTACCTGTATTTCCCCAGCTATCTCCCTGGTCAGCCCTGGGGTCAACCCCAGGGGGAAGCCGCTGATAGGTGCATAAAGGTCTTATTACAACTTACAGAATTTAATCCAGGAGGTAACTTGTGTTCTCCTGTTACTTTGTTATAGAGAAACATTGTCCGACCAGACTTGCATTTGTATTCCATCCAGTCTTGCTCCATTCTGTCAAAGATAAATGGTAATTTTTTTAACTAAGCATTGCATTGCTTTAGACTGAATATTACTGGAAAAAAGGGGCTAAAGTCATAATAGAACCCTGTTCACCACAGAGCCATCTAGAAATAAAAATCATTTGCAATAAATTTTCAATTCTAAGCATTCACTATGATTGAAGACAATCTTGCCATTTTTGAAGGCTGGAAATTAGGATTTTATATTTGATTGAGATTTTTTGTTGGGGTGGACAATAATAATAACTTTCCAAAAATATAATAAACAATCCATGTATAAAAAATGGGTTTTCATTTCCATACAATAGCTCAAATAACGTTTGAAATTACGTACGTACTATAAAGTTTCTGGTATTTTTTTAATTTTTATTCCACCATGGAAAAAAGATACGAAATTAGAAAAATAACAGCTTTTTAAGACTCGCTTTGGCTTAATGTGAGTGGAATGGAAATTAGGATTTGGACCTCTTCAAAGATCCCAATATTCCGCTTAAAATCGTGCCAAAATCGCCTTAAAAATCGCAGAAAAAGTCGCTCAACGAACGTGAGGCTTTTCAACGAAGGGACGAGTGAGAACAAATATGAAAAGAAGCACCATTTGACTGCAACTCAACAACTTAACTCACCTGAAAAATGATTGCTACCAAGCTACCGACATGTACAGGTTGAATGCCCCACGTACAGTTTGTGGCAGGCGTCACTATTTTTGAGATTATGAGAAGATTGGAGCGAGCCGAGCCTCGTTGTGATATAGATGATCAGACGGAGCGAAGGACAACCTGAAAGCAGGTAAACAAACGAACAAAACAAAACAACAACAATAAACAAACAAACAAGCAAACAGACAAGCAAACGAAAACAATCAGACCAGCTTTGAAGAAAACTGTAATTTCTGGTGGGTGGGGGAGTACTACCCTATATCTACTATACAGGGAAGATCTGCTGAACAGGGTATGGAGATGGGCTGAACAGGGTATACTTTTTCGACCTTGTTGTCATGAATAATCTCATTTAATCCAAATTTACTGTGATACTCAGGGTCCAGGAAAAGAAAATAATTATTTTGCATTCAGGAAATTGGCAAGAATAAGATTGTTAACTTTAATAAATGACATGAATATTTGTGAAATACTAGCACAGTTATGCAATTCAATCATTTATCATAAACAGGGTATGGACGTTAGGTATCTTTTTAGTCATAAACAGGGTAACCACTACAGCGTCCCAGCGTAACACCCCTACCCAGATCCAAAGAGAGTACCCCTCCCCCCTGAAGCATGATGACGTTTTACCCCTGTCTAGACCAGAATCCTTTTCACATTGCTTTTGTTCTATAATTATGACTTTTATGACTATTGTTCTTGTATTCTGAAGGGAATATAAAATTTGAATATGAAAGGATTTTAAAAACTATTATGGTATAGAGACTGGGGTAAAACGTCATCTCACTTCAGGACTATTGGGTTATAGATATTTCTTTTGGGCTTTACAATCTACTTTTTAACAGAAAGCTTCCAAGAGAAAACTCTTTGGTGTCAATCAATACAAGTGAGGCATTTGCCTGAATATTATTGTATTGACCCAAATGCTGCACTTGAATGATTTTTATAACAAGAGTTTTCCACTATGGGCTCAGCTCTTAAAATATCTGCCATTTTCTGTGTCCAATAATCTAAATTAGTTCTTTGTTTACTCATTACTCCAGCCTCACTAACATGTATATATATATATATGTTATTCTCGGATATAACTACTGCTTTCTAACCCATTCTTTGCAATTAGCCTAAACCAGCTAAGTAACACTTTCTATGAATTATATATTTCTATTTGTCACATTAAAAATTCATTATATCCCCAAATAAGACAGCCCTAAATATACCTTTTCTTCTAGACCCTAATAATGCTTTAAATCAATATCTGAATAAATAAATAACTAAAAAAGAAACAATTAAAGCAAGTCAACAAAAAAGTTATTAGATTTAAAAATAAAAACACAACCAAATCAAGAACATCTCTAAAAAAATATACAATTTTATCTACCTTTAATGATTTATTGTATTTACATTATTAATATATATCTGGCTGTGTCTCTTTTGTATATATTGTTCCACTCTGTTGGTTTTTTCTAATTATTTGTACAAAATAATGCAATGCATGATAAACATAATGTTTCTTTTGTTCAAGAGGCAATTAAAATGTTATATAATAACAGCACCTCACTGAGCGTCTGAAATAATTATTTTCTCATAATTGTCCCATTAATAAGAACCATGTACTACATAAAATATAAGAATATGTTCTAAGTTGTAATATTATGACCCTAATTTGAGATTACAAGACTTAGTAATAGAATGTGAAATAACTCTTTTCTTGCAATTCTCCAACTAAGAAGAATCATGTACAAAATAAAATGTAAGAATATGTTCTAAGTTGTAATATTAATTAATCCTAATTTTAGCTCAAAAGCACTTCAGCAGTTTTGTAGTGACTTAAACATTATTGGGGATGATAAACTATTAGTGAGTGTAATACTAAGTTCATCGATGTGTCTTGAGTCAGTTTCAATGATATATCCAGGAAAGAGTCACTGTCTGGCTGGCACATGAATAACAAAGACTTTATACCAGCTGAAGTTTCCCAGCTATTTTTGCACAGATGATTATCGCAGTGATGCCCAGTTAATGATTCTTTAAAATGTGTAAGCATCTCTGATCCTGCATATGAGAACTATATGACCGGTGATTTATCTGAAAGCTCATTCAAATAAAAAATAATAAACACCAATGTATCAGCTAAGACTTAGCTTGTTATCACCATGTCATACCAGAAACATATAAAGGATTAAAATGTGTAGCTCTGTTCCATGCTTCTGAATATTTAAACTGATTACCGTACAGCAGCTTTCTGCAAACTCAAACACTTGAAGGCTATAGCTATCACCATTTGGTGTTTTTGCTCCCATGAATAAATACTCTGAAGTTCAACAAAGTACACTCTAAATTCATCAAAACTACTCATACCCGGCATACCGATGTTTGTACAAACTACAAGATGAATCGTGATTGTATAGTTTTCATTTGGGTGGAAATTGAGTTGATTGACATGCAGGTGATATAATATTAATGATTATTGCAAATTTTGTCAGGTGTGTAGAAGTTTATTGAGTTTGTAAAGTTTGGAAGCATGAAAGATATGAATTTATTTGAGAAAGGCTTTTTTAACAGGAACATCAATATTCCGGAGCAAGGAACCAAAGCAATGCATTGTCACTACACCCTTTAATCCCTCATTGGTTTCTGACCAGATTTATTAATTACAAGTATCTATTGCAGTCACAGAAAGTATGACATAGTTTCTATCATTTTCAACGTTATTGGTAATATATTTCAGTGGTTGATCTATGGGAGGGGTGCAGTGGGTTCACATCCCATCCTGGAAGGACTTTGAGCCCTTGTTTTATCAAATATATTTTCAAAATAACCTCAGTGTTTCATGTTTATTAGGTAGTGCACCCCCTCCTGAAGATAATGCACCCCCTCCTGGAAACAATCCTGGGTGTGCACCTACATCTTATGTTAGATGTGAATTAAAACCTTGCTATAACAGAAAGGTGCGTTATACTTGGCTTGCTCTGTCTAATGGTCGATGACTTGTATAAGGTTGACCTGATTCATTAACATCTGTATTGACTTGTGTGGAAGGTGGACTCTGAAGATGAATGGATGAAATATTTAAGTGTGAACCAGTTCTTTCATGTTCAGTGAGATCATGATTACTTCTATTTGTATCTTGAGTTGTATTCAAATTTGTAACTTCATCAATGTGAGTCGCTGGTTGAGAATTCATAGCTTCTTCATAAGTAGGCGGAGGAATATTATGCACTGCAGGTTGTGATATTGCTTCGTGGTAGCTTGGTGGTTCCAAAACTTCAGATATGACACTGTTAGAAGCTTGACGGCGGCAAGGAGAGGCACAATAAGTAACTTGAATGTCACTTCTGGGTCTCATAAACTTGCGCCATGTTCTCCAGAGCCAAATTCCCATGAATAACATTACCACAACAACTGTAACTGGCCAGAAACTGTACCATGTTGGTTCATCTTCAACTGGTGGACAACCAGATTCATCCGACCCATCGCGGCAATCTTTAATTCCATCACAGTGTTTTGATTTTATAATACACTCATGATTACTGCATGTGAATTTTAAAGTACCACAAGGTCCATTATTGGACATGCTATACTGTGCTGAAAACCATCCTGTGTTGACTGCACTGCTTGAAACAAGCTCTAAAGACATGGCATTTTGTCTTGATATTATATCACGAGGTAGGTGTGACCCACAGAACTCACCGACTTGTGATTGGAATCCCAAGCCATCATATACTCTCAAGTAGCCATATTTACACTTTGGTGCATTGAGACTGAAGTTAAAAGTATCAAAGGTTAAATGAACAAATTTCCCACTTTCTACTTCAATTTTCCATTCACATTTTGTCTTTCGTGGGAATTGGAATGGATAATTCTTGGAATATATCAACCCCTTTTGGGAGTTAAATTTTTTATTACACGTGCCCTCTCCAACAGACACAGTCCTATAAATTGCTTTGAAACCAGATCTCTGTCCATTTGAGTCGGTCTTGAAACGAAACCATAAATAGCTTCCAACAGTTGAGTATATAGTTGGTGGAGTTTCACTCCCACAGTACCTCCGCGTTCGTGATCCTAAAATCTCAGTGTTATACTCCACATATAATATTTCCTTGACTTCCAGAAAATCAAACTCACACACAGCACTGCGTGCTTCGATGTCAAAACTTTCAAAGGAGACTTTTAACCGTCCTCGCGGCACGGATATTGTGTATATGCATTCAGTGTGAGGAGTATAAGGACCGGGAAAGCCCGCTGAAGTAAAAACCCCTTCTAAAGCACTAAAATGGTGCCCACATGGCGTGTCAAATGTCAATTTGAAACGATTTTCAGAAGAAGTCTTGTAATCCGTCCTAAAACGAAGCCAGAGACTTTTGCCTGTAGAATAGACGATTTTAGGAAGGTTTTGGCCGCAGAACCGTCCGATTAAAGTCGAATTTTCGTTGTTTCCGTCTCTCAACTCGATATAATCGTTTATACATGAACAACAAGTAGTCTTGACGATGAGATCTACAAAAACAACTTTAACTCGATGCCCAGATGGAGCTTGAATCACATAATCACATCGTACAACTTCGCCAATTTTAGTGTCCGACAGAGCAGAGTGAACGGGCGAATGAATGCTGCCGTGAGATTGAGTGAAAACGCGCCCACATTCAATGCAGTTCACAACAATCAACTTCGACACTACGACCAGAGATAATATCCTCAAAAACATGGCAGATAAATTAGTGGTGCTTGACTAACCATCGTTATTTAACAGCACTCAAGTTTAAGCGTTCCTCTCAAGAACGCTTTATGTTGACTGACGATCCTTGACACCAGTAATTTGAAAGCAAGATCAACATTAATCAAGTTTTCCAAATCTGAGAAAGCGAGTTCAAATCTCTTGGCGGTGATCAGCAAAGAGTTATTCACACATTCGGCATTGTGTGGCTCGGTTATTTGGGTTTGATTTCAGCGAATCGAAAACATTCCTTTTCAATTAGCAAGTTTTGTGATCCATGCGTTCGACAAGCATTCGCGCGTGTTTACATTATTCGATCATTATTCGGAAAGCACAGGAAGACCAGCTTGAATAGGTTCTGCTGATAATTACATAACAACACATCATTCATGGTGATATTTTCATGGCTTCAAAAGCAAGAGCTGTAATTTGTTTTCTACGAAATGATCTTCGATATCATGACAATGAGGTAGTATAGTTTGACTTTGTATAATTTTACGCATTTCTGAACGAAAAAGCGACAGTTTGACATTAATTTTGAGAACTAGCTGTGCTGTGTACTTGCAACTACTCCAAAACACAAATAGTTTTTAATATTCCGGAGTTTTCTGGTATCCCTATTATTATGTATTATTATTATTACTATTGTATTATTATTTCTTATGAGTATTTTTTTCTTCTGAATGAAAACAAGCTTGTGATAGTGTATAATCCATTTGTGTTCAAGTTGTTTTGTTAACAGTTGGTTTGGAAGTATTATTCGCTTGTCAACTGCTTCGTCTAATTTTAGCGTTCCATAATTTGGATTTCCCTCGTCCACTTACATCCGTTACTGTGTTTTCCTTCTCGTAGGTCCTTAACTGGGCGAATAAAAACTCAGAACTTGTGATCCCACTGTATTGTTTTGATCCGAGGCATTTTAAGGGCACGTGGCATTTTGGATTCCCGAAAACAGGCCCATTTCGCGCCAAATTTCTCATCGAAAGTGTAAGAGATCTACGTGAACAGCTTAAAGCAGTGAAAAGGTTAGTTTGATGGATGTGTTTAAGATATTGTAAAAATAATGAAGGATTTTTATATTGAAGTAGAAGTTGAAGAAAAGGTGGTTGTTTTTGTTTTGTTTAGATGTGACATAGGAAACCCAACTTTTACAGTAGCCTCCGAACTTGCAGAAATTTTGATTGAAGAAACAAACTTTTTTTAATTTAATACTATGCCAACCAGCGAAATTCTAAACATAAAATTCTTGCTTCTGTGGTAATAATGGTCACTGTTCATTCTTTATGTTACCTTTGTTTTCATATCATCTTCATCATTATCAGTCCTCTTCATTAACATTTTATTACAATCTTTAACATTACAGTAATCTTATAGTCCGATGTGGAAAGCCAGAGGAGGTCATTCCATCATTAATCTCCACTATCGACAATGAAACAGTCAAAGTAGAAGCCATTGCTCTACAAGCTGAACAGACAAAAGAAGAATTAGATGTAGAGAATGCAGTCCAGTCAAATTGTGGAGTTCCTGTGCACAAGATTTGGGGGTCGACATTATATCACATTGATGATTTACCTTTCCCTGTGAAGAGGTATGTAAGTTAACTGTTCATAAAAGCCAAGATTTAATCCTGGTGTAAAAGATTTTGAAAGGTAGGTCTTGAAATAGAAGCCTCCTAATTAATGGCTAAAATCCAGGACAAGCTAACAATTATAAATAGAAAAGGATAAAAGTTAATCTGAAAAGATTTATTTTGGTTGCATATTCAAGTGAGAAATGAACTATAACAATGAATTGTGCTATATTTTGGTTATTGCACCTTCTCAAAGCAATCCTGAAACTGTCCCTGACAAAGGAGTCCCATTAATTTCTTTAAGCAGATTCCAACTCAGGATTGTTAATGGGACATGATGTTCATTTAGTGTTTATACCATGCATTGTTTATGATTCAAGGGTGCCTGATGTTTATACTGAATTCAGAAAAAAAGTTGAGAATGAGAGTAGAGTAAGAAGCACCATTAAAATGTATGATACCATGAATCCTGTGGCTTCACATGTTACTGAAGGTGATATACCTTCATTAGAAGAACTTGGGGTACAAGGTATAATAGGATTGCTATGATCTTACTTTTCTTTACTTTAAAATATGTTGCAGTTTTTTCTCAATATATTTAAAATGTAAACTTGTCTTCTTTCATTTATTCACTTTTCTATATATTTGTTGATGCATTCTCAAATTCTATCATTCATCCATCCATTTATTTGTCAATTTTTGTCCAAAAACGTTTTTCTTTCATTCATTCGTTTGTCCGTCCATCTGTCCGTCCGTCCGTTCATTCGTTCGTTCATCAATTCATTCATTCATTAACCATCCTTTTATTCAACATATTTGTTTACTCACTCCCAGTTATAACACCAACTTTATTTATTGAAGGAGATAAGATAAGTTCAAGCTGATAATCTTGTGGCCCTCCTAAATCCTCCTATCAATACATTATTTATCCATTACGATCCATCCATTCTTCTGTTCATTTATCTATTCTCTTTGTGTCCTTTCTTTCAAATCTCTCATTTTCTGTAACACTTCCTTTTCATCTGTTATCACTTGTCACTCTTGTGTTTGTGTGCCTCATTTGTTCACTACCTTTGTCAATTTTTGTAACAGCACCATTGGAGGATCCAAGAACAGCATTCCCTTTCAAAGGAGGAGAATCAACTGGTCTTCAGAGATTGAATTACTATTTATGGGAATCTGTGAGTTCAGTTTTATTACATAATTATTATTCGTCCTTGCACACAGGAAGCCAAAACCTAAATGCATAGATACTAATTATAAGTATGTTTGGCCAAAGTTGCATACCAAGCAGTAAACTGTAAATATCTTTTTTTACATAATTGTAGGACCATGTTGCTAAGTATAAAGAAACAAGAAATGGTCTAATTGGCCACGAGTACTCCACTAAGCTATCAACATGGTTAGCGCAGCTATAATTATGATAATAATGTTGACAACAACCATGATGATTGTCAATGACATTTAATGTCTTTGAAAATAAAAATGATGGAAATCATGAAGAACAACCATCAACACGCATGATGATATTGACAATGTTGGTAATGATTGAAATTATGGAAAGACTGACTAGGTTGATGGTGGTGACCATGGTAACAGTGACTAGGTTGTCACCATGGTAACAGTGACAATGGTGATGATGGTAACCATGGTAATAGTGACAATGTTGAGGGTGATAACCATGGTAACATTGAGGAGGCTGAGGAGGATTGATAAATGGTTGTGACCATTTATGGTTACAATGACTAGGTTGATGGTGGTGGCCATGGTAACAGTGGCTAGGCTGATGGTGGTGACCATGGTTACAATGACTATGTGGATGGTGGTGACTGCATCAATAGTAACTAGGTTCTGACTTCTTATCCAACTTCCTATCACTAGGCTAGCACTAGGATGTCTGTCACCAAGAAGAATATATGAAGAAATAAAGAAATATGAGAAAGAAAGAACAGCTAATCAGTCCACGTACTGGTAAATACACCAACTGGCATACCAAATAATGATATTTTTTGGTAATTGACAACAGTACAGTTTTTAATTTTGACTGTACAGTGACTAAAAATGTTATTTTTTATTATTCTCAGTCTCTTGTCAAAAAATACACTCACTCTTGATATGTATTTCATGATATGTTCATTCATTTGTACACTAAATATAATATGCAGTAAATGCACAGGGATGTAACCAAGGGAGCTATGAATTAAAGTGTCCCACACCCACCCATCCCACCCTACAAAAAAATAAGCAACAGTATGATAGCTGTTGCCTAATAAAATTTGACTAATATATAATTTTTTTTATTTGATGTTCACCCTATCAGTAAATTTCCTTGTTACATCCCTGTGAAGAGCATTTCATTAATGACAATAAATATTGTTACGTCTCAGGGTTATTTTTGAACTTCTATGGAGAGATTATTTCAAATTCGTGGCTTGTAAATATGGAGACAGACTGTTTTATCTTGGTGGTAAGAACAATGTGTCTTTCCATTCAACCTTACATCTACTACAGATTTCATCAAAGTGTATGTGGCACACATTAAAATATTTGTCTCAGAATGTGAATACAAGCTGTTGTAAATCCACTCACTTAGACCTGTGATATTGTCTGCATTTCTTTGTCATGATATCTGACCAATGACATCACTCAGAAAACTTGGATGTGAACACGGCCCAAAGTAGTGATTTTAGAGACCTGAAATTATTTAGCGTCTTTTCCCTGCCATAAGTACACATCCAATTGTTTTATGTTTATAAATGTCAGATTTTAGGAGAAAAGAATGCAAATGAAATCACATGGCCAAGTGAGTGGATTCATGACAACTCATTTTCAAATTTCCAGATTAATATTTTAGTGTGTGTCACAAACACTTTAATGAAATCCATGGTATTATCCTATTCCAACACAACACAACACTCAATCATTAATTTTGTCCTTTCAATTTTTCATCTAGTATTAATATCTATCCATCTATTCCTTCCATCATTCATTGCATAATTGAATGAGTCTTTCATCCACTTGAACAAGTCTTTTTCATCACTTTGTTTTGCATGACTGTGTTCATTTATCAACCCATCCATCCTGATAACCTTTCAATTTCAAGTACATTGTTGTATGTTAGGTTTCATATTAGTACAATCTTTGTTTTGAATTTATCTCACTAGACATAGATTTTATTTAGTACCTCAAGGTGCAATATACAAAAGTTTACAAACTATATACAGAAATTCACAACATAGGGTACAAGCTGACAGTCCAAAGTAACTAAAAAAATTTAAGTTAATCTAGTTAGACAGCTATCGCTCGCTCTCAATTTTATTTTGTCAAACCCTGACAATGGAGGATTCTCTCCGAAAACTTGGTTATTATGTAATTTTTACGCAGTGGTAACAAAGTTTGAATTAACCTTTCAATTTTTTGCCCATTCATTCATCAATTACTTTTTATTTTTAACCTGACGAGAATCATTCTGCCACTTATTCATTTTATTTTAGACAATTATTATTCACACTGTAGGAATCAGAAGTAAAAAGATCAATTGGAGTCGTAATGAGAAGCTATTCCAAGCATGGAAGGAAGGGCGTACAGGAGTACCCTTTGTTGATGCCAACATGAGGGAACTTGCCACCACTGGCTTTATGTCAAACAGAGGAAGACAAAATGTAGCAAGTTTCTTAACAAAGGACTTGGGTCTTGATTGGAGATTGGGAGCAGAGTGGTTTGAGTATTTACTTGTAAGTACAAAAAACTGTCAGGTTACCATACCTCTACAGCATGGTATAAACCAGTTCATAGCATATCATTGCACATGATTTTATTTTGTCTTTCAAAGTACAAACTAAGAAAGTGAGGCATTCGGGATAAAATTGCATACATACTCAAAACATTTTTTAAACTATGAATTGTCTTATATAATTTTCAAATGTATTTCATCCCAAACATTGTCATTGCCTTACAATGTGCACTTTCTATTCTGCTCCAACATTTGAAACATCTATTTTTTTTAGCTGGACCATGATGTATGTAGTAACTATGGCAACTGGTTATATTCTGCTGGTATTGGAAATGACCCAAGACAAGATCGTAAATTCAACATGGTAAAACAAGCACTAGACTATGACCCCAAGGTATCTATGTGATGTAAAACTTGTAGATTCTATGATTCACTGTAAAATTCAATTTTACCTATTTTCCGTTATTACCTGTTGTTGTTATTTTATAAAAACATTAGAAGATAATTTTTGTGTTTCTATACTCTGTTTGAAACACTTAGGATTGTTTGGAGAACACTCAAAAAGGTTTTGAATCACAAACTTACGGTGGTATATGAGTAAAGAATGTTTTGCCGTGAACAAAGAACGTTTTGCCATGGCACTTATGGGCCACTGTACAAAGTGAATATTTTTTCTCATGTTCTCCCAACAATCCTGCGTTTCTAACAGAGAATAGAAACACAAAAATCATCTTCTAATGCTTAATTGGAAAAAATGACCAGAAAACATTTTAAAAAGTGTTTTCCGTTTTTGTTTACCTCTAGCTCCTGCAATAATTGCCCTAATTTATTATGACAGTTTTTTTTGTGTGGGTGATTGAATCGCCAGATCGTATAGAAAATTCAACAAAATTGTCTTCTAGAGAAACCGTTTAATCTAAAACGGCCTGTTTTTCACATATAATATGGTATGTACTGAATATTTTTCAGGGCATCGGGTGTCTATTGCACTTCTCTTTGTGGAGTAATGCAGGTTTTAGAACAACTTTCTGTGAATTTACGTTGATTTGTCTCCCTTTGACAACCAAGATTGTTGGCGTTTAAACAATAGATTCCGACTGCTTGTTTTGAAGTGACTTCATAATGAATTAGGGCAATTCTTGCTTGTTTTTTTTTACAATTTCAGTCTGTAACTGAACAAGCAATTAATTAGAAAACTGACTAGAAGACATTTATACAAAATGTTTTCTTGCCATGTTTTCCAATCTTTTTACCTTCTGCATGTAATGAATTGACTTTTACTGCAAAGATGTAAAAAATTCACTAAGTCAACCAGACTCAGAAACATGTATTACAAATTGTTTTCAATTGAACAAGTGAATTAGCCAACACGAGGAACCATTTCTAAAAAAATGTTTTCAAACCATGTTGTCCAATTTGCTTGCTTACTGAAATAATTCCCCAAGTCTTGTTTTAAAAATGACTTCAATTGAACAGTCAAGGGAATTAGACAACATGAGAAGGAGACAATTCTAAAAAATGTTTTCAAACCATGTTGTCCAATTTGCTTGCTTACTGAAATAATTCCCCAAGTCTTGTTTTACAAATGACTTCAATTGAACAGACAAGTGAATTAGACAACATGACAAGGAAACAATTCTAAAAAATGTTTTCAAATCGTGTTGTTCAATTTGCTTGCTTACTGAAATAATTCCCCAAGTCTTGTTTTACAAATGACTTCAATTGAACAGACAAGTGAATTAGACAACATGACAAGGAAACAATTCTAAAAAATGTTTTCAAACCATGTTGTCCAATTTGCTTGCTTACTGAAATAATTCCCTAAGTCTTGTTTTACAAATGACTTCAATTGAACAGACAAGTGAATTAGACAACATGACAAGGAAACAATTCTAAAAAATGTTTTCAAACCATGTTGTCCAATTTGCATGCTTACTGAAATAATTCCCCAAGTCTTGTTTTACAAATGTTTTCAATTGAACAAATGAATTCGACAAAATGACAAGAAAGCATTTCTAAAAAAATGTTTTCAAGCCATGTTGTTCAATTTGCTTGCTTGTAACAGAAATATTCACCAACTGAGGTCTTCTTCTACAAATGTTTTGAATTGAACAAGTGAATTAGACAGAATGACAAAAAAACATTTCTAAAAATGTTTTAAAGTCATGTTGTCCAATTTTCATGCAATGTGAACAAATATTCAACTATTGTCAATATCTTATCAGTTGAACAACAATCACAAACTAGGTAACAGATGTTTTCTTGTTATGTTCTGCAGTTTGCTTGCTTCAATATTTCATATCATCTATTTTACAAATATGGTCTTTCCTTGTTACTAGGGTGATTACGTACGCCATTGGTTACCAGAACTGTCAGGCATCGCTGGTGGTGACATACATACTCCTTGGAGACTGGGCCAGGCAGTACTGTCTCGTGCTTCACTGTCGCTAGGGGAGACTTATCCCATGCCCATTGTCATGGCACCAGAATGGAATAGACATACGTCTGCTAAATTAGTAAGTAAATTGCTTTATGGATGTACTTTTAGACTTCAGTCTGTTTTTGCTTGTTCATGTGATTGTAAATATGCGATTTTCATTATGACGTCATTTTACTACCAAGACCAGTATTTGTTGCAAATTTTCTTTCGTATTCAAATTTTTAATCCCATTGGAGATTAGTAAAACAATCTGCACCAGTTGGGATACAAAAGAAAGTCAGCAAAGCATTCTGGTATTGGTAGTATATGACATCATAATGTAAATCACCTGTTTGCATACAAATTTATAGGCTGCGCATATTTTATATCATTTCAGAATGCGTTAAGTTTTTCAATTTGTTCCTCATATGGTGCTGCATTATTTTGTTCTCAATTTCTAACCATAATTCATAATATTTTTGTAGAAAACTGGACCAAAGGGTCGGCAACAAGAAAAACCTGCCAAAAGAGGCATTGACTTCTACTTTAGTTCAAACAGTAATCATGGCAAAAGATCTTAATAATATTAATAATAATGATAATATTAACAGATACATTTTATGCCTATATACAAATATCTTTACTGAACAAAATATTTCAAAAGTTGTAAAGTATTTTAAAGTCATGTTTATATTCAATTAATTAACAATTAAATCAATATAAAAAGGCAGGTAGGATTGATGTAGTCTGAAAGTGCCTTTTGAAAAGTAAAATATGTTGTTCATCCAAACACTGAAAACACATTGTCTGATATATACAAGATGTAAAAAGAGGAACTGTAGAGTCTGATAGACATTTACAATATTAAAACTGTTAGTTTCATTAAATTGTTTTTTGTTCCACTGTGTCTGTTTTCTTGAAATGCGTTCTTTGATATGTGAAATTAATTACAAGCAAACAGAATATTACAAAACTATGTGAATAGTTTGCCTATGTACATTTCCGTTTTTTGTCAGAATGTTTTCTAAATTGTATTCTGAGCTGCAAAAAGTTAGTTTCAATTATTTTAACCCCATTTCGGCAACTTTTCACACCTCAAATTGCTTGAAAAGAATTGATTATTTTGTGTTCTCATGGATTCATGCTTCTGTTAAATCGTCATTGAAGTAAAGATGAATTGGTGGGAGAAACAGCTCCTCGTTCATTCCCAGATTATAGAACTCTTCACTTTCATCGTCTACTCCATTTTCTGTAAGTGTTTTGTTCATATCAAGATTTTTTCCTTTGAATTTCCATGTGTAGCTGGGTGCATGCATGTTATATTTGATGTAACGGTCTTGGATTTCGGTTAGGATTTCTTCAGAACAGACCTTTTGATTAGAAAGATGATTTGTGTCAGAGCAATCCTGTGTAGTTAATATATATATTCCCCTCCCCTCCTCCCCCACTTAGTTGCCTGCTTTTCCTGGCAACAGCTGCAGATCCAGAATTCTTTTAGGGGAGTGTACCTTAAAAACATTTACCTCAATGAAGTTTTTAACTTAGAGCAAGTGCAGGAAAATCATGAAATAAAACCAAACTAAATACTACCAAAATAGTGACGGTAGTCTGCATGCCTGCAGTTTATACCAAGATCAGACTCTTGCTTAGAGCAATATGGGATCCCTGTGTGTATGAAAGGGACCGGGGAACTACTATGTTAGTTTTTCGAACATTCTTTGACACAAGGAAGTTCATCTCGATGCTGTCTATAGAAATAGGTATAACCTTATTTAACTCTAACCCACAATCTTGGACAATATGTCTTGAGACTGTGTGCCCAAATACGCCTATTTTTTATTGAATGCATTTTACACATTTATACGCATTTTTCAGACATGTGACCCCCCTCCCCTGTCTCAATGTTGTTGCCCGGATAGCAACTATCCCAAGCGTCATTTCTAGACTGAAACATCATTGTTCTGGGGGGAGGGGGGCAGCAACAGCCACAAGACTGAAAGAACATACAAAAATGTGTGTTTTGTCTCAAGTGTTCTGTCCAAGATTGCAGAATATGCAAGATATTTTACCTCAAGAACTTGCTCTTGTGATGTTAACGTGTTGATAATTCTAATCTTCCTTGTTTTAGCTGACAGCACTCCAATACAGTAGGTATCATCTTTCCACCATGGTCGACCAAAGTCATTCTGCCAGTCCGTTCTAGGACAGGGGGGTGGTATATGGATGAATCGTCCTCTTGGTGTGTAATAATTGTTGCAGTTTGTTACTGGATCAGTGTGCGTTCTTATCTAAAATTTACAAATGAATACATTATTAAAGGAAGTGGCGTATCAAGCGGAGGGGAGCAGGGTATGCACACCCCTCCTGAAAGGATTCAAGTCTTTGTATTCTTACATACATTACAAGCAAGTGCTATTGTTTGCATTACAAATGACCGAAAATAAATAAACAATAGTTGTGAAGATTGGAATAAGACTTTGGACAAATGATTCTACAGTTTTCACTTCAGATTAGATCTACCATAAACCCAACCTAGCTAGGCCGGGTCAAGGTACATAGTGTTCATCTGTGGATGACATAGTGGTGAGAGTGTCGGCTTTTCACTGCTAGTGTGACCTGCATTTGATTTACCGATTGGTCTGGGTAAAATGTGAACTAAGTTTGTTAATAAAAGAAATGTTAAGAGAAAAATATCATATGCCCTTGGCAGGATTTGAACCCACATTTTCGGTATTCTAGTCCGACGTGTTAACCACTAATAATTTGTTGTTTCTCTCTCATGCCACAAAGGTTTTTTCTCCAGGCTCTTTGGTTTTCCTCTCCGCAAAAATCAACTCTGGGTAGCGTTTTGTGGTTTGAAGAATAAATGTACAGGTAATGAGAGAGCACTAGTGCAGATGAAGAACCACTCAGTGGATATGCTGAAATAAAAGATTATTATAATTATTATTAAAGTAAATCCTTACGTCTTTTGTTTTTCTGTCAAACCAATGAGTAATGTCTTTCCCAGCTGACTCAATGATAGGTTTAAGCAATACATCACCTAAACAAAAAACAATACTACGTCAACTATCACAGCAGTTTTACAGATTTATAGTTAGCTTGCAACATTTGCTCAATGTAAAGCGTTGAAATACCGTAGCTAAAGGTAGAAAAAAATAGAATTTACAAAACTTCATGTATTCTTTTTCAAGCTACCATACAATAATGCGTAAATATTTAAGATCAATGTAGATATAAATGAGATACAGCGAGTAAAAACACAACAAAATTCAATTGTAACCTTACTTACCCGCATTCGTTTGACAAAGCGGCGTTAAATCATACACTTTGCCCAGAAATGAAACCCAAAGATCCTTCAGCGTGTTGTGTATGCTCACTTCATTAGGAGTAAAGTATTTTGGCCGTTTGGCAGGCATTTTTGAGAACAAAACTCAACAACAAACCTATTAGTCGAGAAATGGACAGCTTCCTGGTTGCTTTGCCAAGATATGGTTACCATAGAAACTGGGCTCAAGGTCACTGGTCAGCGGTTTTTCATTATCACAGGAAGCCCATTCATTGTCACTGAAAAAGTTTAGAAGTTTTGACTTAGATGTAAAATGTTGCCTAGTTTTGCCACATTTTTGGTTCTTCTTTCAAAGAAAATGACCAATTTGGTTTTATGAATATCCAATATTTAAACCCAGGAGCTTTTTAGCTGATATTGAATTTGGTAAGGTTGTTTTTGTATTGTCTTTGAAGCATTTTTGTGTTGTCTTTGAAAAACGTTGGTATTGAATTCGATCATATTTCCATACTTCAAAATACATTGACGTAATTAACAGCTTATAATCAATCGCTGTTTAATCACTGCTTGAAGCATGTCTTGAAAAACTAACGAAAATTTGTATTTGGAGGTTCAAATTATTGTATGGTATTTGTATGGAATTTGGTTTGAACTGGTTTATTACATACATTTTTTATGAATATACAATATTAACTTGAGAACACTAAAAACTAAACTTCCATAAATGAAATTAGCCACGGTTAAATTGTGGACTTGATAACATAATTCCAGACTGTTTTACACACTGAAAGACTATTTAGCATTGGGTTTGTAAAGCAAATAAAGCTCTGGGCACATGTAAGAATACATAACAAATAGTCAGAAAGTTTAGTAAAACATAGTGCATTGAAATGTTTTTTTTTTAATGATCTGTTTATAGAAAAATGGCAATGAGAGATTTAGTCGATGGAGAATGTGGCGGTGCCAATCCTCTGATGAAATTGGTATCCCATTTTACTCAAGATAAGTCATTACATCAGGTATGATATTCCTGGAAGTGATGGTTGATAGTGATGATAATAATGATGAAATTAGTATCACATATTATGCAAGATGACCCAATGCAAATCCTGGTTGGATTCTGTAGGAGCCTGGACAGGATCCTGTCTAGGAAAATGTGGGTCATCATTATTGCAGATAAGAGCAAATGATTATGTGCATAATAAATGATAATGAAAAAACAGATAGAAAAGAAGCAAATAATAAATACATATTTCATAACTAATATTATTAATTAATTTGCTTAATTCCATAAAAATGATATTCCAGGAGGGACTTGTGCAAGACAGATTTGGACCACAGGCTCATTTGGTAAGACTACAGTTTATTGAAATCAATAATTGCCAGTGGAATTGTAATGAGATTGTACTGGATTTACTATCCACAATGTCAGTGTCCATGAGATATTAACTGTTTACCAACTTTAATGGGCAAGGATTGCATGATCTTTATACTGGCAAAAACTCTGTATGGCTTGATGCATTGTGACAAGTGTTTGAACAAACAACTCAAATCCTGCCTTATTCTTTCTTCTCTCTACTAGGATTTCATAGACTCAATACAACTCTAGTTGGTTCCATTATATTGAATTTATCACTTGTGAGACATTACTAATAAGTCAAAAACATTCTTGTGTCACTTTTTTAAGAACTTGCATCCTGTATATATTAGCCTCTTGTTTGGATTGGAAGCCATCAAGACTACGATTTGAATATGCCCCCATACCCTGCATCAAAGATAATACTAAGAATTTTACACCAGAACACAATACCACTTGCAACATCAAGAAAAACCCAGATGTTTTTCATCATTTTAAAACACAATTGTGTCCGTCCCCAATTAGCTTGTAAATAGCCAAATAACTTGACGGCAGAAATTAAGTCTATCAACAGCATCATCATCAGCAAGAGTATTATCATTTTTGATAACTGATCTTTTTGTACAATAGCGAGAAAAAGCATTCCATGAAGCATCTGAACATGAGGTATGTTGACAACAAAAACAAGCAAACAAATGATCAAACAAGCAAACAAACAAACAAACAAGTAAACAAGCAAACAACTGCAGAAGCAAACAAACAACCAAACAAACCAAACAAGCAAAAAAAACAAACAAAAAAACAAACAAGCAAACAAATAAACAAACAAGCCAGCAAACAAATAATTAAAACAAGCTAACAAACAAATTAGATAAGCAAACAAATAAGAAACAAAAAACAAACAAACAATAAAACCTTAAACAATTGTCAGGTAATTTTAACCAACAACAAAGCAAAGGAGTTAAACTTGAACAAGCAAACAATCAAGTAAACAAGCCATAGATAAATAATTTAATAATGTTGTATTTTCAGTTGGCAAATGAATACCTCAGAGATCCCAGGACCCACGCAGCGCCACAGACATTTAGAATGGATGCATTACTTCATGAGATGAAAGAGATCGAAGAACGAAACTTACATCATACTCCTGTTAGAGGTAATGAAAACAATCAAAACTTGAATCAGAAAATAAAACTCACCATTTGAAACAAGTTTATTCTTTGTAATCAATGTTTATAACTGTTGTTGTTTATTAAGTATTTTATCCATTCTATTTACTACAATCTTAGATAAAACGATTGGTACATTTTCCGTTTTTATTCTGCACTTTTTGGTTTTCTTTAGTTTTCCCTCCCCTACCCCACCTAAACAATGTTGATTTTATCATCAAATGATTGTCAGAGGGTCAACACATCTAGGATAACAATTTTGTCCAGTGGGGGAAGGGGGGAGATGATTTTTTTAACAAGTAAAACATGATCTTTATGAACTCTAAAAGGGTACATTTTCTTGAATGTTCCAAGTAGATTTGTCCAAGATTGTACCTCTTAGAACAGATAAATTTGTGTTTGCGCAAGTAAATATAATTATTATAATTGTGATTATTATTATGATTAAATTGGAAAGTATAAAAGTAAATAAACAAGAGAGTGAACAAATGAATGTAAAAAGAATTCTGGTATTATCTGGGAAGAAGGGAAGGGGGGAAGTTGTCAGGCCTTTGGCTTATCTCCTAAAAAAGACTAATATTAATCATAATTAATGCTTTCAGCTCCAGGTGTTGCTGATTTAGTCAGTAGTGAATGGGCTTCTGAGTTTCTGTCACCAGAGGTTAGGAGGTCACAAGGTACAAAAACTCTGATTTTGTTCCAGCAATTACATGTTAATAGAGTTAAAGGGATTGTTATTCATCATGTAAAAAGCATATAAGTTGCTTATCATTTGTCTCCCAATGTTAGTCTTGTTGTAAAAATGTGTCTGATGTTTTGACTGCATTCACCTAGTCATGCAGTCATAACAGTGAATTTTTACAACAAGACTAACATCATGAGACAAATAATAAGTAACATTTTTATTTATTTCATGTTTGTTTTACTTTAAGATTGGGCTGAGGAATATGAAAGCTCTATACGGCATCACCCAAGGGCTGGTAAATATGCATTTCTTATGAATTTATATTCCCTATAATGGGGGATTTCATGGTAGATAAGGGAAAATAATTGTTACATTTTGTTGATCACTGACTATTTCCTATATGAAAACTATCAATTTTATTTTGTACTTTTCAATTATTCTACATGGCAGATTAAGTAGAATAATGTCATTTTTTCAAATATCAAATAATAAACAAACATTAAGTCAAAAATATTCCTGTTCTCCTCTGTCACAGGTACCTTGTGATGACCCAATATATTAAAAAACCCAACTAGCTACTTTAATAAATAAAATAAATAAAATAAAGATTTTACACATCTTATTATTCTTGAGATGGACTCTCACACTTACTACCCCTACATTAATTATTTTACACACATCTTTTCATACATGTTGAATTTGACTAGGGAGGAAAACTGGAGAAAAACCCTTGTGGCATGAGAGAGAAACAACACATCAAACAAACTTAGTTCACATATCACCTCGGCCGATCCATGTATAGAATCTTGGTCACAGCAGTGAAAGGCCAGCACCCTCGGCCCTCAGTCACCCAACTTCACATTACCAGAGACTATTCCAATATAGTTTATAATACATGTTCTAAGGTTTATGTTGTGTTTTTAGAACTCCACCCAACTCCAGTGAGATGGGCACATGAATATTTGGAAAATGT
The DNA here is from genome assembly GCA_918843875.1 of Diadumene lineata. Taxonomy (NCBI): domain Eukaryota; kingdom Metazoa; phylum Cnidaria; class Anthozoa; order Actiniaria; family Diadumenidae; genus Diadumene; species Diadumene lineata. Next base: position 7,626,959 of record OU974081.1, read on the forward strand.
CAGGTTAGTTTACTTCAATGTAGATTAAATTGGTCCAGTAATGAATCAACTAATCTAAAACAGTTTTCTATGTTTGATACTTGGATCAGACAAGCATTGATTGCATGAGTTTCTCATTTGTGCTTGCGTCCAACAAGTGAATTACTGTAATGAAAAAGCAAATGAAGCACAAGTAACTGTGACAAAGAATGTATCTTTACATTGACTCATTTTGTGTTATTTTCTTTTTTGTAGAGATGATAAATAAATTGATTGCGTGAGTTTCTCATTTGTGCTTGCGTCCAACAAGTGAATTACTGTAATGAAAAAGCACATGAAGCACAAGTAACTGTGGCAAATAATGGATCTTTACATTGACTCATTTTGTGTTATTTTCTTTTTTGTAGAGATGTACATGATCATGAGTCACTAGATGATGGCAAATGGTAAGACGTTTAATTACAAACACGACAAAACACTTTTTAAACTAATGTCATACTATCATCCGTAATGTTATAGTGAAGCTACTCACCAATAATAGAACACCCATATTCAGGGGTGGCAAATGGCTCCTGAAATTTTACGAGTTTAAAATTTGTCCAGAATCTCAAAATCTCAATGTTTAAAATGAGCGTTTCAGAGTCTTGTTTTTTTAAAGAAATTGAGTGTATCAGAGGCTCAGAAAATGTTTTAAAACAGTCTTGGAATCTTAGAATATTGTAGAACGTGAAGTCCAATGTAAAGTATCGGTGTCTGGAATCTCGGACTCAAGTCTTTGGCTTAAATTTTAAAACATGTGTCTGACCATCAAAGAAAGTCTTGGACAGACAATTCACCACCCCTACATTCATATGAACAGTCAATGTAATAAACACAGAATTTAATTTATACATGTTTAAATACATATTATATTCTTTTTTTGGATAAGACATACATTTATGTCCCGGACTGTTAATGTTGGTTTCTTCTGCTGATTTCCTTTGATTATTTGAATATATTTTGTAGGGTTGAAGAGTACAAAGTTGAAGATGAAAATGTCCAACTGGCATCAGTAGCTGGAAATTTATTAGAAAATAACCAGGATCCAAAGTTTGCTAATTCTAAAGTGAGTACTTATTCAGGGTGATTGAATGTGACTGACTGGGAGGGGGAAGGGAGGGGGGGGAGAGAGAGTACTGCCAAGATGGAATATACATTATATATTATGATAAGTAATCCCATGGCTCTGAGGGTTATTAGGGGTGAAATGTTGATGTTTTTGAACTCTGTGTGATTGTTATATGAGAGACATTCTCTCATGAATAACACGAGAGACGATTAGAAACTAATCTTCCCTCATCCATGAGTGAGTGAAGATGAGGAAATTACTTTCCAATGTGTTGATTGTGTTTGTATGTTGAACTCATTTATTTTTAACAACAATGCTTTTGTATTGTTAAACAAGTTCATGTTATAATGTACTAACAATGACATTGTTTGTATGTTGATCTAGTTTATTTTTATTTTAGCAACAAAGCTTTTGTATTGTTGTTAAACAAGTCTTTTGTAGTGTAGTAACAAGGTGTTTGTATGTTGAACTAGTTTATGAAGTTTATGCAGAAACTGAGAGATGGAGAATATAAAGTTGTTGATAATCAGGTTTGTACAAATTTGAAAATACAGCAAAAACTGTTTGAGTGTTTAATGTAAACGTTTGGATCGTTTGTTTGGACTGTTTTTTTTTTTCTTGATTGAATATTGTGTTTCCAAGATCTACATCTACATGGTTCCAGCACTTGGCAAAGTCCATTGGGTTACTAGCTGTATTTTAGTACGAGGTCTCATTGACTAGTAACCTTTATTCGAACATTCGCGCCAAGCCGACCTCAATGCTGGTTGCAGAGACAGACACTGAGGGTGGTCACTGCCAGTGATTTGTTTTACGTCCTCAGCGGTTCTTTTACGTCCACCTTATAACATAGTCAGAGTGAAGGCAGATGGGACCTCCGGCTTTACGTCCTTATCCGAGAAGACGAGGCACTGAGAAAGTAAAGTATCTTGCCTAAGGACACAACGTGATCGCCCGGTCTGGGAATCGAACCCGGTCCAGTGGACCCGAAGTCCAATGCCTTAACCACTAGGCCACCACGTCTCTCTAAGGAGATCAGACATTGTCTTACTCGTTAACCAATGAAAAGTCTCCTGTGATGGCTCCACCCCTAGAAACGCTTGACATCTCACATAACAACAGAAAATTTAAACTGTCTAAAGAAACCATCAAAATGTTCTCATTAAACTCTCAAACGGTTACCATAATTATAACAACTGTCGATGAAACTTGGGCATGTTTATTTATTTTCGGCATCTCAAATAACAGCCATTCATTAGGTATTGAATGGGTATTAACATGCCTATCTAATATTTAAAATGCAGTAACATGCCTAGTAGATTAGGTATTATTATCATGATACATTTTAATGTCTAAAATGTTTAATATACTTTGCATACTGGCTCCCAGTCCTCTCACTCATAGGAATACATTTCTCTATCCATTCCAGTTCGCAAGCTCATTCATCACAAGAGAAATTAACTATTATTTTGCAACATTAATGAAGATGATTATAAATCATTAATATTTATCCTGGCTTATAGGTGATTGATACCAAGACTGGACAGGAGGTGACGGACGAGTCTCTGGATGCCGAGGACTGGGTATCAGACTATGAAAAGTTCCAAGCAGCTGAGCGGGACTGGGCTGGAGATTACTTGAAAGGGTTTCAAGGGACAGATCAGGTTTGATCATTGAAGATTAACATGAATGTTTTGACCATTCATTTGATATCAGGCATATCATATCACTACCAGACAGATACGCACCCATTACTCTTTTTAAGGGTAGTTTGTAATTGACTCCTTGCAGTTTGTGGGAATGTAGCTGAACCTGAAAATAAAAAAAAAAAAAAAAAAGAAAAGTCTTGTTTTGTCCTTCAGATGGGCTGTTTTGACGTCATATGCATGGGATCTATAGAATGATGTAATTTCTAATTTGTTATTGCATTGAACATTTGTGACCTGCCCCCTTTTGTCCCCTCCCCCCCCCCCACATAATTACCCCAGTAAGGAGGGATTTTCACAAAGAGAAACACAGTTATTTGGAAGATGTTAGAAGAGAAGAAGAAACATGATGGACCCCTATGTGGGGAGGGTGGTATAAGAATTTTGTTAAAATCATTCCAACAGTTTTTTCATTAGGTAGTCTAAAGATTTGTATCTTTTTTCTTTAGTCTGATGCGGATTTCTGGAATCAGCTCCAAGATCAGTGGGAAGAACTTGCAAGGTACTACAGTAGAACTACACCAAATGGCACCTCATTTAATACAGGGACCCTGCTAGTATGGCCACTTTGAAATGTCTCTGTAATAATTGCATTAACTGGGTTCAACTGTACATATGAATGCATTTGCGCGGAAAAAAAAATGCAAAAAAATTGCATAAAGATTCATAATCAGTGTCAAGGACTTGCAAGGTACTACAGTGGAACCTCCTCACTTAATATGGTCTACCTGCTAGTACAGCCACATTGAGATGTACCTTCGGTAATCGCTTTTAAGCAGGGTTCAACCATGCACCTACAAATTAAAAAAAGTTGAATGTCTTTGACATCTGAGAAACAGCCACATAAAACAACGTCTTTTCTATATAACATTTGGAAGAGTTTGTAAGGCACTGATTCACTGTAAAGATTAATGAGAAACTAATGTTTTGTTAGTCCTTCGCTGAAGGATTAACATTTTCTCATTAATCTTTACAGTCAATCAAACTCTTCAAACTTTTTCATTGAAAACGCCAATGCAGTCAACACTAGTTTTCAACTAGACATCATGTTTGTTTCAATGTTATTTAGGGATGATGAAGCTCAGTCGTGGTACAATGAATATGATGTACTAAATAAGGTAAGTCACATAGATGATGATGATGATGATGACACATGGTGATGGTGGTGATGTTGATAGAATATTTGTGATCAAATTCATCAATAACTCATTACCCAAGTTCCTCACAAAATCACTACCATATTTAAACCCAGAACAGACTTCTCCCTCTCACATTGTTAAATCCTTGTACAGATGTCCTTCTCATATTGTATACAGATGTATTACTAACTTATAGTTTTATCATGCTATTTGTTTCTCAGGAATATAAATTTGAAGAAGATAACCCTTTGGTAGATCATCCCAACGCCTTTCAAGAAGGGTTAAAGAAACTCAGAGAAGGAGATTTGATAAGTGCAATACTGCTGTTTGAAGCTGAGGTAACCACATTGCTGTTATGAAATTATTTGGAAGGTTATTGAAGACTCTGTATTATAGTGACTTTTGTACAAATTGTATTTTGACATTTGTATTTGAAATCTAAACAATAAACTTGTAATGGTGTATTTGTTTGCCAATACCCAATTATGTTAGAGCCACCTTAACTTGTCTGCTATAGCTCAGTCCTCATTTGAAACATACTGTTGTATAGAATAGAATGTTCTAGATAAGCATCTAGACAAGCATAGCAAGAACTAGATAGTTCTAGAGAATTCTAAGGTAGAGTTCATGCACTAAGTCATGTCTAAGTTAAGAAAGTTCTAGAACATTGACTAAAAATAGAAACTGATGTAAACAGTACTCTCTAGAATATTCTAGAACTTAGGCCAATTAGTATATAAGGAGGAACCGTTCAGTTCAATTTGTGGTCTCAACCGTATGGTAGTCTAAACAGTTTAGTAAATAGAGGTAGTGACTCAAGATCAGAGAACTCAAAGTTTAGGAAGGCTTATCAGTTCAGGGTCCTATTCGTTAGCGTTCAGAAGGTACAATTGTAAAGTGTTCAGAGATCAAGAGGAATCAATAAAACCCTTCAGAACACATACCTAGCTCAAGCACCTTTAGCACCTCAAGTACTTTTAGACTGTCTACCATATGTTTCTTTTTTATGTATTTAATAGCTATAGTTATTATTATTATCAATTGCATATGTATTTCTATATCTAAATAGATATACACATGTACTACCTATATTTGAATTGTAAACATATGGTTATAGAATAGAATATAAAAAAATTAAAAAAGCACCATGTTTTTATGGGAAAGGGCAGGGAATCAATGTGACATAGCCTTTGTTTTAACACAGTTTTAACAACTCCTTTCCACTGGAAGGTTGGGTATTTAACACTGTATTAACATGAAACAAACTAAAATGATTTGTTTTTGTGCCTAATGGCCAGACTTTTACAGTGAGGGTACTCAAACCATGAACACTTTGTACTTTTTTGACACTCATTTTTAACATGCATCCTTTGAGTGAATCAATTTGAAAACATTTTATTTTCGATAGCTCAGTGTATTTGAGCTCATTCCTACTTTTTTAGAGGATTTGAAGCAGTAGAAAGCTCACATAATAAAAAAGCTCAATAAAGACAAGTGTTCATGGTTCCAATGTCCTTGCTGTAACACTGGTGAAATGTTGCTTGCTTTTCCATGTGGGTCAGGAAGCTGGGAATTCACACTATTGACTAGTATGAGTCAAGTGCCAATAGAGTAGCTGTATGTGTCTAATGTGTGGTTTTATCTCAAGGTACGACAGAACCCTGACCATGCTGAGGCATGGCAATACCTGGGTACATCACAAGCAGAGAATGAACAAGACACTGTGGCTATCGTAGCACTTAACAAGTATGCAACGGCTGTATTTACTTACTTACTTACTTACTTACTTACTTACTTACTTACTTACTTACCTACATACTTACTTACTTACTTACTTACATACTTACTTACCCACATACTTACATACTTACTTACTTACTTACATACTTACTTACTTACTTACTTAATTGCTTGATTTGCTTACTTACATACTTTCCTACTGCCTGCCTGCCTGCGTTCAATTGACTAATGCTTTACTCTTCTAGATGCTTGGAATTACAGCCTGAGAACCTAACAGCATTGATGGCATTAGCTGTCAGCTACACAAATGAATCGATGCAGTCACAGGTGAGATGGCTGTGCATCAATGTTAACTGTGCATCAATGTTAGAGTGCAAACACTAAATGTGTGCAACAGTTGTCACTATTTAGTGGTAAATAGCACTAATTGAGCAACAAAAGACTTAGAATTAGTATAAAATAGCACTATTTAGTGGTATTTCTATTGCACACTTTTAGTGCGTGGACTCTAACTGTGCATCAATGTTAAGTTTGCATATATGTGTAAACATCTAATATGTTATGTCATTGTTTCTCAGGCTTGCGATACTTTAAAAAGATGGTTAAAAGCTAATGCACTGTGAGTATTTGGTCAAGACAAATTATAAAGACAGAATCGTTGTAAAGATTGGAGGGGAGGGGAGAGGATCGAAAAAAAACTGTACAGTTGTGCAATGGGGGAGGGGGGACACTCAAAGATAAGAAATACATACTAACCATCTGCACAATTCTATATAACTAAATCAAATTTATGAGACTTCAAATCATTGTACTTCATCCATTTCATTGTTTTCACATGTGTCGAATTTAGTCACATCAGAGAAGACCACCTAATCATCCATTGTTTGAATTGTATTTGACACATGACTGAGCCTTAATTACAAATATACAAAGCATCGACGTCTTCATTTTTGGTCATCAAAGAACATGGAATAGACCTTTTCGGATTCGTATGCAAATTGTCCATTTCAGACCATGTGACACTCTCTAGGGACTGGTTCTTTTATGAAAAACGTGTTGAAATATTTACACCTGAAAGAATCATTTCCCAAGAGTGACATCACATGGTCTGAAATGGGAAAATAAACATGGAAGAAAAAGAGGTCTATTAGGTACCATTCGTCTCCATTCCTCTCCCTCATCTAGATACAGAGATCTGATACCCAATGAGCCTCAAGGAGCTACTAGTCAGCGGCCTGTCATTTCAAGTATTATGTCACGTGAGATGTATGATGAGATTAGAGACCTTTACATTGCGGCTGCGCAGAAGACACCAGAGAATGGCATGGATCCTGATATACAGGTATGGCAGTGACGTAATAGCTATATGACGTCACGATAATGTGGCCTAACACAGAGTAACGCAATATAACTAGAAAATAACAATAGGTAGGCAAGGAAAAAGTAACGCAATGGTGATATGTCTCCGCGTAAAGTTGTAACGCAATGAAAAAGTAACGCAATGGTGATATGTCTCCGCGTAAAGTTGTAACGCAATGAAAAGGTGACGCAATGGTGATATGCTGTTGCCTAAAGTTGTAAGGCAATGAAAAGGTGACGCAATGGTGATATGCTGCCGCCTAAAGTTGTAAGGCAATGAAAAGGTGACGCAATGGTGATATGCTGCCGCCTAAAGTTGTAAGGCAATGAAAAAGTAGTGCAATGGTGATATGCCGCCGCGTAAAGCGGTAACGCATTGAAAAAGTAACGCAACGTAAAATAACGCACTCGAAATGGAACGAAAAGTTACACAATGGATAATGTAGTATACATACAGTACTATACGTGTACAACACGCAGATGTATTTGTAACGTGTATTTTAACTATTATTCCATTGTACCGTAAGGATGGGCGTGTTTGATCGAAAGCTTGGTAATTAAAAGTAATTATCATCTGGTTGAAGATACTAGAGTGCAAACACAAAATCTGTTGTCACTATTTAAACAAATGTACACAATACAATTAGCATAAAATAGCACTATTTAGTGGTATTTTTGGTGCACACGTCTAGTGTGTGTACTCTAGCTTTTGTAATCAATACTATGCCAACCAGCGAAATTCTAAACTTAACTGATCTACGATAAGCAACTTAAGAAGTTGCAGAAACGAGAAGTCTTACTTCATCACTTTCTTCTGTTGTTAGGTTGGCCTTGGCGTCCTATTTAATCTTTCAGGCGAATACAACAAAGCTGTCGACTGTTTTCAATCAGCACTTCAAGTACATCCCGAAGACTCTTCACTGTGGAACCGTCTTGGTGCTACTCTAGCGAACGGCGGTCGCAGCGAAGAAGCGGTCGATGCCTACAGGCATGCGCTGTCGTTCAGCCCTGGTTTTATTCGTTGTCGATATAATCTTGGTATTAGTTGCATCAATCTTGGTGCGCATAAAGAAGCCGTGGAACATTTCTTGACGGCATTGAACATGCAAAGAAAGGTGAGAGAAATGGTCATGGTCGTTTTTTATCATCATTGGTATTATTATCATGAACATCATCATTATCGTTATCCTCATCGTTATCATCATCGTTATCATCATCGTTATCATCATCGTTATCATCATCGTTATCATCATCGTTATCATCATCGTTATCATCATCGTTGTCATCATTATCATCAGCATCTTTCTCATCATAATTGGTATCATTATCATCATAAATGTCATCGTCATCATTGTTATCATTGTCAACATCGTTATCATTGTTATCATCATCATTACCATCATCATTGTTGAGATACAAACAGGACCAGGTCCCACAATGTATTCCCCGGTCCACAAGCTCACTTCTCACTACATTCCTATTTACAATCTCTCTACACTCGACTCACAGTGTTGGTTATTTGTGAAGGAAAACCAGAGGACACTGAGAAAAATCCTCGTGTCACGAGAGAGAACAACACATTAAACAAACTTACTTCACATACAACAGAATTGAACCTGGGTCATAAAGGAGAAAGGCCAGTGCTCTCAACACTAGGCCACCCATAAAATAAAGTTAAAATAAAATTAAAATTGTTATCATCTGATCATTGTTGTCATTACAACTTTCATCCCATGGATAACCTCATCCAGGCATCGTGCAACCGACCCTTGGACATAATGTTACCAGTGTTCATTCATTATCTGAAGCTGTGTTCTATTTACCCTTAGGGTGCTGATGTCCCCCATGGCAACGTATCCACCATGTCCGACAATATCTGGTCCACACTGCGCATGACACTGTCTCTAATGGGAAAACCAGAACTATACCAGGCTGTCGATAAGCGAGACCTCGATCAATTGAACAGCGTATTTCCCCATGAATCTGATCCTGTACCAATAGAAGTATAGGAATGATTTACGGACAGGGGAGGGGTTACTCATGATTTGTACGCATTTGAACAGCGTATTTACCCACGATTCGGCTGTACCAATATGAATATAGGAATGATTTACGGACAGGGGAGGGATTGGTCATGATTTGCCTTTAGTTGAGCAGCGTATTACACAGCTGTTGCCCGATTTCATACCGTGAGTGCCTGGGGATAGCTTCCCTTATATAATGTCAATCAACAAAAGAGTCACTACCATGAAGGACAACCTCAAACCTTACAAAATTCCAGTGATATACGAGCATTCAAATTTGTAAAGAAATGTATAAAACCCGGACGTTTTGTCCGGTTCCTGTAGATGTCCTTACTAATTTTGTACTTTTAACATTCAAATTTTACTACTTTAACACAAAACTTTGTCATTATATTAACCGTGATGCGATCATTTAAAATACGGGCAGTTTTGTTGATTGGAAAAAAGCGAAGAAAATTATTGAGTATAAGAATGATTTATGGTAATGGTGCCTTGAATTGGTCACCATATTTCCCTTGAATCTGTAAACATTTTAGGCGCAGTCTCCAGCCGTCGGGGTTTCGTGAGCATATCAGCATATATGATTTTTAAAATATATTGGTTAACACTTGAGGGGAAAGTCATGACTTGCATTGAGCATGTTGACTAACAGGGGAGGACACTGTAATCTACCTGATCCTGTACTGACAGGGCCGTCCGTAACCAAAGGGGGTGCACAGTGTGCACGTGCACCCCCCCCAGAAAAGCAAAAGGTCCGCTCATCCATCTCAATTTTTTTATTACAAGAATTTATTTCTTGGAATCAAGAGCAAAAAATATGATAATCACCGAAAAATACAAAGAATAAAGTCATTCAAATTGTACTGTAAAGCGCAATAAGAACAATAAATTATAATACGGGTTTTTGAAAAGTACGTCGACTTTGTGAAAAATGTGACAGCTACTAATAAAAAAAGCTAATAAAAACCCATCAATGATCCATGTGTTTTTATGTACACCCCCTGTAAAAGTTCTGGTTACGTCCCTGTACTGCAGCATTGCCTGACTGAATGAAGCTCGACAAGAGAGTATGAGATAAGAGAGCTTATCCCCGGATCCCATCAGGGGCTCTACTGGTCGTGCTATTTTTAGAACCTTGTTAACAATTTCCGCACTTTTTGACGATGCGACTGCACCTCCTGCAATCTGACCAATCACGTTCCTTTCCCGAAATAACTTCAGTTTAAAAATAGAATGAAAAGATCTGATGAGTGTAAAGCCCAATACGGGGGATAAGCTCTCTTATCTCATACTCTCTTGAGCTCGACTAAACAGTTGGGATGTAACTCGGGAAAAAAAGATTAAAGTGTAATGAAGTTTTATCCCCGTCTATACGACAATCCTCACATTACTGTTCCTGTATTCAAAGGAAATTACAAAGAGTTGTGTAAACAATTATGGTGTAGGAGGATCTTTGTTTACATTTCTTAGCTCATTAAAAACAGTAAAAAGTAAAATAATAATAATAATAATAATAATAATAATAAATAAAATAAAAAGTTTGAACAAAAACTTCTAAGAACTTATTGATATAAACTTTCTACTAAAATGTAATCGCTTTTCACTCATGAAAAAGTCAAATTATTAGCTTGAAATTTATGGATGGCAAAAGTGACAACACATTGGTCTGCAAAATACTACGAGTGCACGAACTAAAAGTGTGCAACATAAATACCACTAAATAGTGCTATTTTATGCTAATTCTATTGTTTTCTTTTGTTCAGTTAGTGCTATTTACTACTAAATAGTGACAGCTGTTGCACACTTTTAGTGCGTGCACTCTACCATATTTAATTTTTTATAACTAAACTCAAAACATGTTCCATCAATATAGTTCATATGTTCTGGGTAAGCTGTTTGATTTTTTTTGCAATATTCAGTACCGATTTGCAGTTAGGTCAGTTAGATGAGGATATTTGAAGTGAATACGTCTGTATGGCAAAGTGCTATTAATAAGCCCACGCATACATTCTTTGTAAAAAGTAGAGTTTTTAAAAAATTCATCACACAGAACTATTTCGCGCACAAAGTTTACATTTTCACAGAAAGCTTATTTTATCATCTCCTTTCAATATTCAGAGATGATTTCAGTTTTTAGCCTATTAATGGAATGGAATGTGCTTTACAATTTTTTTCTTTTGTTTATAGTATGTAATCCGCTTTTACAAGCATGAATTTGATTAGTAGTTAGTATGTATTAGTGTAGGCCTGTCACCGAGGATGGTCGTTACCTGCGTCCTCAGTCCTTCTGTTACGTCCCCCCGTTTTTGGTTAATGTGTAGTGTGGCGAGACGGGACCTCCAGTTTATCGTCCTTATCCGAGAAGACGCGAAGCCTAACAATTATAAATCGAAGAACATTCTCCTCAATTATTTAAAGACTCTGAGTGATGGTCCGGCTGAGGGTTCGAACCCGCAGCCTCCCGGTTATTAAAGAAATATATATGTTAATGAGGCAAAATGTAGACAATGACGTCAGCAAAGATCCTCCTGTAGAGACGGGGGCGCAACTTCGGTAATATTACGCGCTTAAGAAAAATAAAATCAAACAACGGAATAAAGCAAATACACAACTAAGGTTCTAACGTGTTCCCTTGTTTGAATAGGGCCTCTCATGTATATACTTGCAGCGTTCTATTGCCATTCATGCCTTGCGGGCGCGCAGTAAATCTGTGATGTCAACTTTCGTAAGTTTTAAAACATTTTATTTTCTTCAGTTTTCTTACAAAAATATATATATATGAAAATCCTTTTTATAGTATCGGCTAGCCTGAATTCTAGCTCAGCATCTGTAGTGGAAGCATTTCCACATTTTTGTTTTTACTTAAACCGCTGACACAATGTACATTCAAACGACAATGTCGGCTCACACTAAAATTATTCAAAACTCAAATACAAATAAGGAATATGTTTTTCATAATTAACTTAAGACTTAAAATGAAGCTTCTAAATAAAGTATGACTTATCATATCTGCTCAGCTTATACAAGTTTGCGTTCAAATATATATTAAGGACTAAAATTACTTTACAATATTTACGTCCGATTTTATCTATTTGACGTCAGATATTTCACATTTATCAACGACGACATATTTCCACCTAACTACTTCACTATATAAATTCAGATTGATATTTTTTTCAAGACTAAATCTGCTTTTTCAGATTAGTTTTTTTATTGTTTTTTTTTTAATTAAATTAAAACAAAACGTGCTCAAACACGAAACCTACCACAGAATAGTAATAAAATAATCATTATTTATTCTAGCGAGAAAATTGTTAAATTTATATGTATATATTTGTTTATTTGAATGGAAATTTAATATATAGCAAAACTATCGATATTATTACTCTAGGTGTCCCGAGCGTTTATCGATTGGCCCATCGTTGCATAGTTTCCCTCCATTCAATATCTTCGTCATCTGTTCGTAAGTTGCCTTCGTCATCGTCAGTCTGTATGTAGCTTTCATCATCTGTCATCTATGAGTAGACATTAAAACATCTTGTTAGTGGGATCGATCACTTTATAAGAACGAATTTCTTTTTTAACTACAGATATAGCCATAATCGATCATTATCACTTTCCTCGTCGCAATTCAAAGTCGTCAACACCAACAGAATTATCATCAACATCTCGTCATTGTCATCTTCATCACTACAATAATCACCAGAACCGTTATTATTATCATCACCATCATCATCATCCTCACCACCATGCCATGACAGCGCAACTGACATCATCATCATCACTACCATCATCACCATCGTTATTCATCGCTATCAGTCACCACCATCATTGTCTCCACCACCATGCCAGCACAGCACCACTACCATCATCATCATCACTACCATCATCACCATTGTTATTCATCGCTATCATTATCACCATCATCATTGTCCCCAACACCATGCCATGACAGCACCACCGTCACCATCATCATCATCATCGTTATTCATCGCTATCAGTCACCATCATCATTGTCCCCTCCGCCATGCCATGACAGCACCACCGTCGCCATCATCATCATCACCATCGTTATTCATCGCTATCATTGTCACCATCATCATTACCTGATTTCTAGATGCATAGTTCCCAATACGCATGTGCAATTCATCGTCATCTGTATCAGTATCCGTTCGATCACTGTCCCCTCGACGTAAAGGTCTTCTCAGCCCGATTCTTCCCGGCTCACCATGGCCGTTAGTAAGGTTGACCTGATGAGGGACTTGGTTCTCGCTGGCTCGAAGCGATTCTCTCATTTGATTGACTTGGTGCTCTAGAGCTTCAAGGTCGACTTCATCGGTATTGTTGTTCTGATGGTTTGCTGTAGCATCATCTTCGTCTTCTGTCAAATACAACATAAAGGACAGATTTGTTAGATTTGCATATTAGAAAAATGAGGCAGGGATGGGAGATTTTTAATGTGCTTAGATTTATTTAATGACGTTGATGGAAATTTTGACGTAGTTGCATGAACAAGATATTTTTTTTTTCGTGCTTTAACTTGAATTTCTTGACTTCACCCAAATATCCCCCTCCCTCCCTCCCTCCCTCCCTCAGAAATAAACGTTAAAAACATGACTGAGTGAGGACAACAGTTTCAATAAATTATACTCTATATTCTTTAACAGTACATATGCACCTCATCAACTGACAAAAATAAACAAAGTCGAATTGAACAACACAATGGCGGGACCTGACATGCGTGAATCAATCAGTAAAAATGATACAACTAGGATGCAAACTATAATGCAATCCAATGAAGGAACGAATGCCGTGAAATATGTAGGAATCAATGAGTGATCAAAAATATTAATAAATCCCTTTCTCTAATTACCTGAGTTCAATTCTCGTACAAGAGAAGACATTGCGTTCGTCACAGAGTCGGCAGCCAATAGCAAATCATTACGTAGATTTCGCCTCGCACCAGGCTCTCCCTTTCTATCGCCAAATGCTTCTTTAATATCACCGTCCACGCCGCTAAGCTGTTTGGAGTCTGGGGACATGGGTAGGTCACCCGGTTGTTTGCCGAAGATATCTTGGGGAGGACTGCTTGCTGATCCTTTGGAACTTCGTGAATTCCGGGGGGAACCAGCCTAGAAATATACAATTGTTAATATGAGAAAATTTGCAAAACAGCACACACCATTTTCTTATAGGGATTCCTGTGGATTCCTACTCTCTCTCGACCAATTTTTTCCTTGCTAATTTTGGGAAATCGAAACCGCAGGAAGTCTATAATAGTATCTCATTAATTACTGGGTTATTTTTATCAGATCTCGAAAGTTTAATCAATTAAATATCGATTAGCTTCCGGATATATGTGGGAGAAAAATCCGATTTAGAAAAACCACAGGAAACCCACAGCGCTATGGGATACCACGTAAAAGCGGATCAATGCATATGTCAAGGAAACGTAACAAATGTTGGCAAAATACATCCCATGGGGGGTGACTGCGTACGTTTGTGACGTCAAAATCATGCGAGCTACTCATGACTGTGCAGATTTATAAAGAATTTGATATTAGCATAATAGAATTCATAGACTGTTTTTTCTTCTTACAACTTTTAAGAAAATATTTTCCAAAATTGTTGTGTCAGAATAGTTGAAGATTTTGTGTATCGCAAAAGTCATAAAGAGGTTAGACAACGAATTGTTCCTTTAATCCAAAATTAAGTTGATCTTATCTAGAATTTCAATTTTCAATTTTTTTTTTCAACTGTAGCATCAAGGCGTAGTCTATAGTTTGACTATTTGTGGCCGCGCCTAGCAGTATTGAAATCTATTCATAACTAAGTGATCTGAAGTGGTATGAGTCTATTTGGCTAGACCGTACCGAGAAAGGCCAAGTCCTCGATGAATGTTCTTTAACATGTGAAACTGTTCTGTTTACAACAAAACATGACAGCAGAGAGAGAAAGGGAGAGAGAAAGGAGGAACAGAAGACAGAACAACTACAAAAAAAAGAAGAAATTGAAAAGACAAACCAATACTATAGACAAACAAACAAATCAAGCCAGACCACATTAGCTGTTAAGGAAACGGGTTACACATCGGTGAATCGAAAAGGGAAACAAACATTACCGCCATTTACAAAACAATTCATTTTGCTTCCGGGCGCTTCTGTATATCTCCACGCTCAACTAACGTCGCGTTACTTGATCCTATTAATCTCAACTAATACCCATTTATTAGACAATTCGAGACTGGAATCAAACTGTGATTACGTAGTTTTCGTATTTACTTAACAAATGACGAAACGTTTCCTGATCTTTTGTTCATTTTTTTTATGTAATCTTACATTCGTTGCTTCCTCACTGCAGTACAAATATCTCAGCAGTAGTTTGTCTTTTGAAACTTTTGATGTCATAATTGAGTTATAATTGTTATTTGATTTCAAACTGTGCTTTTTAGAAATTCTGGACTGCAAGCCATCAAGTTAAGCTTTAATCGTTTTTACTCTGAGATTTACTTTGTTTATTTTTTTTGTCGTTGCACTCGCAGCTTCCTTACTTCAGAACAAATATCTCAGCAGTTTGTCTTTTGAACTTTTGGACGTCATAATTGAATAACAATTTTTGTCAGTCTTCAAACTGTGCTTTTTACAACTTCTTGTCTACAATCAAGTTGCACTTTTTCAGTCTTTAATCTAATCTCATTTACTTAACAAATGACGAAAAATTTCACGAGCTTTTTGAACTTTTTTCAGTAATTCAGTTTTGTCATAATTAACAATTTTTGTGAGAAAATTTCAAACTCTACTCTTTTTGAACGTATTCTAATGAATATATTTAGAAATTGTCCGGGTGTTTTTTTTTTCCCTTAAACCTGTATTACCTCTTTTATTACTATAATTCAAATTTTATAATAACATATAAAATAGTTTCGCGGGTAAATCGTACATGCAAGATCGAATTGCATTATGGGTCGAGTGAGCTTGAATGTATTTTAGAATATCAAATCGATCTCAAAATGTAATTTTTTATAGAAACATACATAAACAAAGAAATTTTGTAATTTAGTATGCTGTTGTCTCAATTTTTAACCAAATGAAAAATTAAGCCAAAAAGAGCAAAAAACATTTTTTTTTTAAATACTTTACAAAAATTGCACTCGGAAAAAGAGGCCAAGCAATCAAATTTCAAAGAGAGTATTTTCAGACGTTTTTCGAAAATGGTAGTATGAATTTATCAAACTAAAAGATTTATTAGACCAGATTACAAATTTAGAAAAATATATATTAATAAAGAAAAATGTGCAAAATTATCACAAAAATATATAATTTTCTATCTATCAAATTCAGAAACATACCAATTCTGGAATATGAAGCAAAATAAATTGCAGAAAAATGTACCTTAGGAAAGTTGAACATTGAGGGTGTCTTTAGTTTGCATCCAGCTTGACTTGTTAGCCCATCTAACGTTGACATTACCGCACATTGAACACATGGAGCCTCAATTCCCAAACCAATCCAACTCATAATTAAATAAGAGTTAGAAAAAAGAGTTAAAAAACCTATTAAAACAACAGTTTTGTTTGCTGTTAAGTCGATGAGACCGTTTTTGAGGCTTGAAAGCTGCATTTTGTATCTTAGTGTAGTTTTACAGTTGCGAAGAGGCTGATTTTTCGCTCGAGAAATCTCTGCAAAGAGCTGTTGTAGAGTGCACTAGCTCAACCAAAAGGTGTCGTTTTTATATCGTTGCTTCTTTGTTTAAAACCAAGCACCTGCGACGAAGCAAACGGTAGCGATATTACTTCTTCTCCACCCACTAATTCACGGTCGAAAAGACGTTTTGTTGTCGCTTTGTGACGAAAAAACCACATGGTGAGACAACCCGACGTGACGAAGTTCACAAACTTATATTATCTATTCACAAACAATGCAAAATAATACACTTCCTAAACTTGGTTTTCAAATTTCCTAAGCTACGTTGAATGCACTGCGAAGTTTGAAAAAGAAGGAAGGATTTGAGTTAAGGAAAGGCTTTGAAATCTCCAGTGGAGTTTAGGTAATTATTGCAAAAGATTTGAACAAGCAATTTAGTCGGATTAAATTAATTAGTTGTTTTGTGGCCGTTTTGATCTTAATATGACTAGTAAATGAAGCCATTTATCATGGGGAGTTTTCTTTTTATAGCAAACTTTTGTTTAGGGAGTAAAACTATTAAAATCTAACCCTCAAAAGAATGCATTATTAGTCAAGGCTGGGGTAATCTAGATTAGTCTAATAAAATGTCCGAGATGAGTGAAACTATGACCGAGTTTGTTCTTTTGCAACTGCAGCGAAAATATTAAAATAATGCATCAAAATGTGACAAATTTTAAGAGGCTGGAAAGAATTAACTTAACTTGAAGTTGAAAATGCAGTCTAACTTTAACAACTTTTGATAAATATTGATATTATGATGAGAATTTGCGCGCAGTCAGTATATTTGAAGTTGAAGCAAAAGTTTCGCAAATCAAAACTGGTGTTTTTGACATAGATTCAGGATGAGATGCCTGAAAAAAGATTTTTCTGAAGCCATTCTGGGGTTTCGTAAGAACTTTAACAGTCCAATCAAGTAAGGAAAACATATACTGTTCGCATATAAGTTGTCCAAAGCTTGTAACATTAAAAGTTACGAAACCGTAAGATAATGACACAATTTTAACAGCTGAATTCGTCAAGGAACGATGGCAAATTCTAGCCAAAAATTATAGGCAATTTTAATGGTCAAAATCCATTGGCTGTTTTTGTCAACTACATGTGACAAAAACTGAGATAGTTGTGATAAATAATAAATATCTCATAATTTTGACAAAAGTAAGAAGTTTAACCAAAAAGGTTAAATTATCAAGTATAACACTGAAAAATTCAAAACAAACTTGAAAATAAAAAAATTGCAAAAATGAATGTAAGAAACTCAAAAATTAAGCTCTGAAATATTCAATTAATCATATAGTTAGAACTTATATGCAGCAAAAGTTAACATGGTAACAACATTTGAAGCTGCAATCTGAAACTAAACACTTGGCAACATTTTTCCATTTTTAGGACGATATTCATTCCCCATCTCAGATATTGCTTGCTTTTGTTCTTTTTCCATAATTATCAATTTTCATACACAAAGTAGGACCATAACCGTTTTTAACAACGGAGTAGGAGCTAGTAGATTTGGGATTTATATAGGAACACATGAGTTTTTTTATGCATTCAAATAAGCAAGTAGAATTCCCGAACACCATTATTTCTCTGACCAGAGAAAGTAAAGAGTCCCATGCAAGTAATACTATCCGAGCTAAAACGTTTTTAAAAACAGTCTCCGTGGCGTAGTAGCCCGCTTTATCAAAAATTAAAAAGAACGTTTTCTCAAAACCATTCACAATACATATTTACCGAATATGTAAATAAAAACCGACACTTTTTATAAACTATACATCACATTTATTATTTTTTGTCCAAAATTGTAAGTCACCATATCCATGAAAGGAAACAAAATATCATTTATTTATTTACCGCGATAAAAGTTTTAACAAAATCATCAAGCAGAAGTCTACCTCCAGCAGGGGATAAAAATAGCAGTTATCATAGTTCAAACGTGATTGGACGAAAAAGATAATTGACCTTAGCTAATTTATACCACTTACATAAACGTATTTAAATTTTGAGAAAATAATTACTTCAATCTGATGACCTCGATCAAAGTTTTACCGGCGTTTTACTTCGAGATTTTTAGGATATGCTATCTAGTAAAATAAATTGATATTGTCCAAAACAAATGTATTCAAAAGTGAAATTCCCGCAAATGTTTGCTGCATAGAGAGTTTTCAGAATTTTTTTCAAAAGAGTTACAATTTGTTTTTATTCGAGTTTAAAAATCCCTATATCTTGAAGTTGCTCTGTGTTTTTATGTTCCGAAAAAGCAAAAAAAAGCTTTCAATTTTTCAAATTGTAGAAAGCTTGCATTTGAAAAATTCAATTTTTAACGTTTTTCGAGTGTGCATTTTTCTACAGAAAACACAGTTTTGCATTTCCCCATGAGACGGTATTTGTCATTTATTTTGTGTATGTGAAATGTGTAAAACAAACGTAATTTGTAAACCGATGTCTAGATGTCATAAAAGGAACATTTTTTTCAAAATATTTTGCACCCAACTGAGTACAGAAAGGAAATAACATTTCGACAAATTGTGTTTAAAATTTAGTATTCTTTTCAACTACAAAAGCTAGCATAAGCTACTTATCTTGCAAAATAGCTTAGAAATTAAGATATCAAAGGGATAAAAAATAGAGCAACTTGTAAAATCGCATTTTAGAAATTCGCAATCTCAGCCGCGGACAGTGCAAACGTGATAATTTGTAGCTCAATTCAATAGACAACTGTTTTTAATAGATACAGCAAGACAAATCAATAAAAATCCTAATATTTTAGTGATAATGATCATAGTTCTTTTTCGTCGAGCTTTAACTATAGTTCGGTGTTAATTTGACTAGACCGGTGACGTAGGTTAGCGCTCCTTCAGACAAAACGCACTGATAGAGTAAGCTCCCAAAAAACATTTCACAATGGTATAGCTTTCTAACACACCATTAAACGCCTTCAACAAATTGTTAACAACTTTTGGGATTTAATGTTCTCCAAAAATAAATGTTTTTTTTGGACGAGAATAACTTTTGTAACAACTGTTTCACAGCTTGAGAGACGGCTGATGCAATGCAATCTGTCTCAATATTGGACTTGTCTGAAATTAGGAGGTGGGAGGGAGGGGGGATTGGGGTTTGAAATGAACACCACGTACCCTCACTAGCGAGTAGGGAGAAAAATTCAAAACCCTTCCCTTGGCTTGGCGTATAATGCTGTGAATCCATTTGTTTCAATACAAATTATTATATATATTTTTTTCTTTTTGCATTGTATTTCAAACCATGAGAAAAAATTTGAAATTCAAGAGTTTCGGATCGCAATGTCTATCATTTTTAGGGAGAAATAGGTTTTGTCTGGGGTAGATAATCACGTACCTTAACCTTAACAATGCCGTCTAATATCAACTCCCGATGATAACATTTTATAAATCTAGTAAATCAAAACTGCAATTTCTAGCTAAAATTTGTATGACCTTCAGCTTAAATTGTGGCCTGTCATTTTTTGTAAAATAAAGTTGTTACAAAGTTGTTATAAAGTTGTTTTTGTTGCACGTTGCACAAATATAAAGTGTAGTTTGAGATCGAAAAAAAAGGAATAACAACAAAAACAAACAACCGAAAAAAACCATTACAAAATATGACGACAACCAAGGAAATGACAGCGCGCCTTCCAGTCGTAACAGTTCTTGCCACCTCCAGATGGACAATAGTTTGATGCCGGATAACCGGTTTAATTCCAACCAAGAGAGAATACTAATAATAACACAAGAAACCGTTACTGCTGAGCTTAAACCGATCTAGAAGTAACAATGTGGCGTTCTGTCTGTATACAGATATATTTCTATCAATATGCTCTTGCCTCTCTTGATTAGAAGAGATATCATTTTTAGAAATTTGATAATGGGAACACACCGACCATATTTTGTTTGTTTAATTTCTCAGGCGTTTTAAATATAAAGCAATTGACAAATAAGTCTCGATGTTGTTATAAAGTGAATTACAAAAACAAACAAAAAAAAAATCTCTTCACCCAAGAACAAAAAAAAAAAAAAAAAAAAACAAAAAAAAAAAAAAAAAAAAAAGAAACAAAAAAAACAAACAAACAAACAAACAAACAAAAAATGCATAATAGGCAAGCCGAAAAAAAAGTATGCAAGGTTGAAACCTCCCTCCCCCCTCTCACTTTTCTAATGGTCCATCCCTAATGGCATCGGTGTCAAAACGTTGCACAAATATAAAGTGTAGTTTGAGATCGAAAAAAAAAAGGAATAACAACAAAAACAAACAACCGAAAAAAACCATTACAAAATATGACGACAACCAAGGAAATGACAGCGCGCCTTCCAGTCGTAACAGTTCTTGCCACCTCCAGATGGACAATAGTTTGATGCCGGATAACCGGTTTAATTCCAACCAAGAGAGAATACTAATAATAACACAAGAAACCGTTACTGCTGAGCTTAAACCGATCTAGAAGTAACAATGTGGCGTTCTGTCTGTATACAGATATATTTCTATCAATATGCTCTTGCCTCTCTTGATTAGAAGAGATATCATTTTTAGAAATTTGATAATGGGAACACACCGACCATATTTTGTTTGTTTAATTTCTCAGGCGTTTTAAATATAAAGCAATTGACAAATAAGTCTCGATGTTGTTATAAAGTGAATTACAAAAACAAACAAAAAAAAATCTCTTCACCCAAGAACAAAAAAAAAAAAAACAAAAAAAAAAAAACAAAAAAAAAAAAAAAAAAAAAAAAACAAAAAAAAAAAACAAAAAAAAAAAAAAAAAAAAAATGCATAATAGGCAAGCCGAAAAAAAAGTATGCAAGGTTGAAACCTCCCTCCCCCCTCTCACTTTTCTAATGGTCCATCCCTAATGGCATCGGTGTCAAAACGTCGCAAAAATGAATCTAGTTGCGTTTGTTTTTCTCATTAATTGACAGATAAAAAATTGAAATGATACACGTATGGTTTGTGTGTCCTCAATGTAAATGACACATTTACGACATTTTAATTCGCTTTATTTGCATTTATTAAACAAATTTTGTTTTACATAAACGAACCGATTATCATCTTTTTTTCATCACATATAACCCATCAACCCAATCCCACAAGTCTTTGCTCGCTGCACGACCATTGTTCATAATGCCAAGGATAAATTTACCCATGATCCCTCTCTAAAACAGACTTCTCAATATCTTGGCAGATCAATTCAAACTGAACTGTTAAATCAATCTCTAATCGACAATCCAGTTTCGACTACTCTTTTACACAGTCTTAGCCTCGAATGCGTGCAATGTAATTTTTTGTTTAGTAAGGGTCCGTGCAAATGTGGAGTCTGTGTGTGAAAAAGACAATTGAATTTCTGAATATTTGACGCACAATTGAGGCTATGACTGCATTCAAGCAAAATACAAAACTGGACTAGAGTGTAAACACTAATTGTGTGCAACAGTTGTTACTATTTACCAGTAAATAGCACTATTTAAACGAGAGAAAACAATAGAATTAGCAAAATTTAGTGGTATTTATGTTGCACACTTCTGGTGTTGCACTCCATTGGTGCAACGGTCGCAATCAAATTGAATAAATCTAAACAGGCAAATCAATCGACACTATGCTTTCATTAGCTATCATAATTTTAGTCTCAAACAGTAGCGAGCGAGCAGAGACTGGAGAAAATTTAATGAAAGGTTTTTTATAAGAGTTAATGCTTTATTATTTTGGTATATATCTCAACGTAATAATAAATTTCTATTGATAATATGTTCATAACAATTTTTAATAGCATAAATTTGTACTATTTTTATAATTTATGCTAATTTAAGGGAATTCTTTAAAATAAATTCATAACAAAATGTCAATTTATCCTAATTCATAAAAATGAAAATTTACGATAAAATTATATATTTTTTTAGAAACGACTTTTTCCAATCTTTAACAAGTTTAATTCAACTATTACCATCCATTTATTCATTATTTATAGTATAGATGACATTTTATAAATTTAATGTTTCCTTTGTTCTAAAATTGTCCTTCAACTATACATGGCAAATATCCCGCTAGTCCCAGGCCTCAAACTCATTCCTCAAAACATGACGTCACTGTGACGTAACGTGGATAGATGACGTCAGTCATTGTCGGATGGTGTCACAGGTTATCTGCCTGCAAGAGACAGAACAATGTGGATTAATCAAATGGAATGAGAATGGAATTGGGAAAGAAATAAATTAAAAGAAATAATGGGAAAACTTAGATCTTGAAAAGAGTTTCGAGCATTTTTTTTTTCCAGTAGGTTTGGGAGGGCGAACTGTAATGTTGTCCTAAAAATAAATGATATGACATAGATCCACTTTATTCTGTCTCTTATACACAGGAAGACCGACAAAAAAACAATGATATTACACAGGGAACCCGACGCTAACTCAAAACAAGACATTAACACCAGAACGTCTTTTAGCTTGTCTGTACGGCAACATATATTTTTTAACTCGTTCAAGTCTCTCTCCTTTAAAAAACAATTATTCAATCATTTTGCTTTACAAATTTTTGTTCCCAGGGCTCTGCTCGTCCCAAGTTGACACACAAACACGCTGGTAAGGAGTTTCGGTATCTATCTTCACTATCTCCGTTACACCCCTGTGCATATTGTCATCACATCTCCCGTCATTGCCCTTCTTGGGTTACAAAACTCTCCCCTCACTACCCACGTTAGTCATTACATTGGATTACAAAACTCTCCCCTCACTACCCACGTTAGTCATTACATTGGATTACAAAACTCTCCCCTCACTACCCACGTAAGTCATTACATTAGATTATCAAACTCTCCCTTCACTACCCCAGTGAGTCATTACATTGGATTACAAAACTCTCCCTCACTACCCACGTAAGTCATTACATTGGATTATCAAACTCTCCCTTCACTACCCCAGTGAGTCATTGCATTGGATTACAAACTCTCCCCTCACTACCCCCGTAAGTCATTAGATTTGATTATAAAAAATCTACCCACACTTCCCCCGTGAGTCATTAGATGGGATTATCAAACTCTCCATTGACTACCCCCGTAAGTCATTACATTGGATTACAAAACTCTCGCATCACTACCCCCGTGAGTCATAAGACTGGACTATCAAACTCTCCTCTCACTTCCCCGCGAGTTATAAACAAGTTCCACACTTCCCCTGTTATTCTATAATTTTGTTATTTAATTCTCTTATTACCATCCATTCCTTTATGCCACGTCTCAAGAAATGACAGAGAAACATATTCGTCTCCAGTATGTGTCACAGTCACACCAAGAGGCCTGAGCACTAGACATACACCCCATTAGTAATTATTCAGTCCGTTAGTCATGTTAAATCTTGCGTTTATTAATTCATTTCCTTTTACATATCAATTTGTATTTTACTACGGTCATTATGACCAGCGGTCTACTTGACCATTAGTTTATCATTTCCTTTTACAGTAAGGTTATAAACATTAACATTATTTCTCTTAATTTCATTTAATTTTTAATATTGTCTATAGATTGTAGAAAACCATTTACCATCAATTGTTGATTTTCTGTTTGATCAACATGGCTTAAAAAAATAAATGATTTACTGTTAGCAAGTGCAGTTACGACGGGTCAGCGGACTTAGTTGAAAGACACGTGATATACAAAAAACAGCAAAAATATTTGATGCGAGACATGATGTTTGCATACTGGGGAACTGTTATTCTCAACCCAAAATACAACGAAACTACACATGGATATTATACAAATTTAAAGAATCAACGTAAAAAGAATAAATTACATATTTTTTTCTCAAAAGATTACAGCAATGACGAAAGAATGACACACACACACAAAGAAAACGGCTCCATTAGAACAACTAAAGACAATTCACCTATCCGGAGTTCACAGAGGGACTGGCGACGAATGTGAAAATACTTATCTAATCAGAGACCAAACCCCACCGCATGGATGATCACACTGCAATTATAACGCCTTCCAAGTGTCAGAAAGTGTTTTTTTAGGTATCGAAGAAATCTTCAAAATCAGAAAGAATGTATGGTTTTGGGGATAATTAGAGGACGATGTCTTCGAATCCCATTTGCGACTGCCATTCAGTAGATATTCACTCATAAACGCTGAAACTTGGTACGATCGTTCTTGTTTCGGAGTCAATATTCTAATTTGATAATCATTAAAACTCGGACCCAGTCCCTTTTTGAACCCCGGAAAAATTAAATAAAAAGAATAGGTAGCGACAGACAGATTAAGCAGAGCTATTCACACAGACTAACTAAAGACAGACAGACAGACAGACAGACAGACAGACAGACAGGCAGGCAGACAGACAAAGGCAACATCACAGTCAACCAATCGCAACTGCGCAAAATATAGGAATCGATGATAAATGACTTTCGATCCACTGTCTTCAAATCTGGTCTATGTACAGCTCTGTCCGTTTGACTGGTTAAACTAGTAAAACAGGTTCTGTTGGAAATCA
The DNA here is from genome assembly GCA_918843875.1 of Diadumene lineata. NCBI lineage: Eukaryota > Metazoa > Cnidaria > Anthozoa > Actiniaria > Diadumenidae > Diadumene > Diadumene lineata. The sequence continues at coordinate 7,652,182 of OU974081.1, forward strand.
TCCAACAGATTTTGATACACAAATATCAACACTAATAGTCATGAACATATGGTCAGAGATCTAATAATCAAAGGGCAACTCGAGAACACATCTTTCTGAATTCCGAATTTACTTCCTAAAGTCCGACTTGATAAAGAAAATTCCCTTTTCTATGTACGTAGGCATGTATATTAGTAGTTTGAGTAGAGCCGTATGACTTGCATTCTTTACTGAACATTTCAGAATAGTTTTAACGGGGCACTTAAAAAACTCAAAGAAACGTGAATGAAAAGGTGTACTAGCGGACTATGACCAGAAGACACGTACGTCTGACAGCGTACAATATTGCAACGCGATTAACACTGTATAAAAAACAATAATGTTATCCTTGGGGGCGGACCATTAGATATTTGAGGGGGGGGGGGGGGGGGAAGGGTTGGTCAATTTTTTTTGCAGGACATTTTTTTCTATGTGATGGTTGTGCAAGATATTTTCTTCCTCCCTGCACGATATTTTTTATTGGCACATCTGCCGTGCACGATTTTTTTCTTTGTTTAAGGCTTTGCTCGATATTATTTTTTGATATTTGCACGACCCCCACTCCCCCTCCAATATCTAATGGTCCGTCCCTTGTAGTCTGGTTCTCACTAGTGACGCAGGCATAAAGCATAACAACATATGCAAGCGAAGATAACACGTTAATGTCAACTGAACGTTTTGTTCTCAACTAACCGAGCAGGATTATTTGCACTTGCGTATATATTTAGGCTACGTCCACACTAACCCGGATAAATTGGAAAACGCAACTTTATTTGTACGGTTAGGCCTTCCGTTCACACTAAAACGCATGAATCCGAAACAATTTTATGCTAATTCTATTGTTTAACGAGCAATTTTTGTCACTGTAACGGAACAAAAGTTTTCAAATTTATCCGGCATAGTGTAGGCAGGGTTTTATACTTATGATGGTTGCGTCATTTGTGAGAACTAGACTTTACCGCCATTAATTTAGTGTTAATTGCTTTGTACGTTTTGTAAATCGTGAAAAATTAAAACTCTAACGCAGTGATGCATTCACAAAACACGTCCCACAGTTGTACGAAACCAGCAACGGTCCATGAGCTAGCATCATGTCCGACAATTTGAAAACGAATTTCATTACACGAAAAAGGGAACGAAACAATTTACACCGACTCTAGCGATTTCGCTTCCATTGTCGAAACGTTTCGTTTGATTATTTGCAATCCCACAGTTTTCAGTTAAATTCTGTTTTACACAGCCTTAGTCCCAATTATTCTTTTGTTTAGTAACGGCCTGCGGCCCGTGAAAATGTGGAGTCTCTGTGTGTGAAAAGTCAAATTAATTTATGAATATTTTAAGGCCGGTACACAGGAGGCAGCTTGCTCCTGCAACACGCTCCCGCAACATGCTCCCGGAGCAAAGCTCCCTCGTGTGCACCAACGACAAATATGTTGCGCAACAAAACGTTTACTACCGGGTTTTGCTCCCTTTGTTGCGCAACATATTTTTCTTTGGTACACCCGAGGGAGCTTTGCTCTGTGAGCATGTTGCGGGAGCGTATTGCAGGAACAAGCTCCCTCGTGTGTACCGGCCTTTAAGTACATTTGAAGCTAAGGCTGTGAATTCGAAAATGTGATATTTGTTACTGAGAAAATGGACTATTGTTATATTTGTTACTGAGAAAATAAAGTTGTACCATGAAATGTACCCATATACCAGATCTCAATTTCGGCACTTTCAAAGCAACAAAGTGCATTTCCACAAACTCATATTCCAATGTATCGGAGTCACGCATCACGCAAGTCATACTAACTCTACCCAAGTCATAAAAGAACGGTCGAACCTCGTAGAAATGATCACCTGCGTGACACAAACCGTCACGTGTTCTTCAATCACTTTTGTTCCTGGGACTTTTTTGGGCTGTTTTGCCAAATATAGCCAAGCTCCGATCTATTAGTGTCTACGGTTATACAGTTTTAGAAAAGAAAGAAAGTCAAAACACGTAAGAATCCAACAGGGAACGCACTTAGGACCTCTCACTCCAAAAGCTATATAGCAATGTGCTTAAATTCCTCAACAACTAGCAACACTTGTTCGCAGGCTCTTTTATGAGTGTTTCTTCAAACTATTTCAAGATATAAATATTGTATGTAAATTTTCCATAGTGTTGAATTATTTATCCAGAACACGTGTTCTCCTAATATTCATCCATTAGACGCTTTTGAAGATTTGGTTGTTCTACATGAAAAACAATGTATCTTGCAATTTTGTGAAATGGTCTTTTGCATGAGGTTGCCAGGTATCACGAGGTTCGACCGCTAGACAAGCAACGTTTAGATTAATGCTCAAAGTGTCGGATATAACGAGGTTTGACCACTAAAGAATCAATATACTTAAAGCAACGTCCAGATTGGTGCTCAAAGTTAACGAGGATTGACCACTAGACAAGCAACAAATAAGATAGCAACAAAGGCCGAATGCTAGTTATATTCAGAGTGTCTGATATCTCGAGGTTCGATCACTAGACAAGCAACAAATAAGATACCAACAAAGGCCGGATGCTAGTTATACTCAGAGTGCCCGATATCACGAGGTTCGACCACTAGACAAGCAACAAATGTACTCGATACCTAGATTAGTATTCAAAGTGTCCAATATAACGAGGTTCGACCACTAGACAAGCAATAAATGTCTTGCATATTTAGATTAGTAATCAGGCAGTACCATTAGTCATTACTTGCTGTTCTCCATCTTTAGAAAAGCTATCGCTACCTCTTGAACTTACTTTTAAAAGATTCATTAGTCCTTCCAACTGGACCATCAACTCACGACGACTTTCTTGTAGGGCACTCATTCGCATTTCAAGCTCGTCTTTTCGTTGTCTCAGTAGTTTGAGTTCTGCTAGGAGTTCAGGGTTTTGTGCTATCTGAGCGGCTGACTTTGATGCCTCGTCGTGCTCGTCACGAAGTCTTCGTATTTCTTTGAGAAGAAGCCTGATGAGAAAATAAATAGTTTTGACTATTTAAAAATCATTTAATCATCATTGGAGGTATCATCATCACAAAGAGATCTTTAAAAAACAAATTTCAAATTATCTCCATCACCACCACCACCACCATCATCATCACCATCACCATCTCCACCATCATCATCACCATCATCATCATCACCACAATCATCATCATCACCACCATCATCATCTCCACCATTATCATCCCCATCATCATCACCAACACAATCATTACAATGACCATTATCATCATCATCCTCACCACCATTACCACCACTACCACCATCATCATCACCATCGTCATCATTATCACCACCACCTCCACCACCATCATCATCATCACCATCATCACCACCATCACCATCACCGCCATCGTCATCATCAAAATTATCACCACCACCACTACAATCGTCATCATCACCACGTTACTTTGCTCTACCTGTTTTTGTTTTCTAAAGTCTGTATTAATTCTCTTTGCTCTTTATTAGAGTCAATACTTAATTCGCTTGATGACTTGGAAGGCGGCTTCTGACCACGCTGTAAATTAAAATACAATTATACCTAAGCAACATATTTAAACGAAGTCGTCCAAAGCACTAATGGATCGATCATAAGATCTTTGATCGGGATACTGGTCGAAAAGAATCCACAGTACACGATAGAATTTAGTAGTATTTTGTATCTGGAATCTGGCTGCGATTATTTTGGGCATGCCCAAAATTGGTGTTTTTTTGTCGTGACGATTACATGACCGATCGAAACTTGGGAACCACGTGGAACTGTGATCTTCCTAGTGGTAAATCATCTAATTTGCATACATTTAATGCATTGCATTAGCACGGACATCATTTGGATACTAGGATCTGACTGAATGACAGGATGATACTAGCACTACTACAGTGATGTCTAGTACTACAGCAGGAATGACGTGAGTGTGTGTAATAAGAGGTGTTTCGCTTTATGCCGTTCTCTTGTTGACTAAACGGGAAAGCTGTTTTGCATGCCAAGGAAAATCTAGAGCTAGGATCTTTCTAGCCTCGTGTAAACACTTCCTTATCGCTTAAGAATCACACTGCTTCACCTTACAAAGAGTATGTTTGAAACGACGAATAGCAATCCTCCCCTTATACAATGTTATTAGTTATAATTAGTCTTAAAAGGTTATTAGTCTTAAAAGCACTTACCGAGTTTGCAGCAAGTCTACAACAAAGAAAGAAACAAACAGCATTAGCGGTGTAATGCGGTGCTTATATCGGGCAAACAGTCACGACCCTCAAAAATCACGACCCCTTTAAAACTCATGACCCTAAAAAATCATGACCCTAAAAAAATCATTTGTTTTCTAATGACAAGGGACACGATTAACAAAAGACTTTTCTCTACCATCCACCTATGGACAACCAACATCATGTGAACACAATGTAGTCTACTTGACATCAAAATAAAACAATTAAAATCAATGGATTTAAAATGAAAGAAAATTGGAACTGCAACTATAGCCGATGCTTGGGAGTTCTTCTGAAAACAATAGTGGATGACTGGGAGTTCCTCTGAAAAAGATGCCCGAAGGCTGAGGAAGAAAAAGTACGAGTTCTTGAAAAACAATCATACCTACGTAGCTCAAGCCGGCGCGGCCGGTAAACAATACAAAGAAAGACACGTATCCTTTTAAAAAACCAAGGCCATCCGAAAGTTATTTCGTACAAATTTTGATTAGTTTTCTAAGTTTGTTTCATGTACAAAAACAGCCTTTCTTGAATTCCTAATCTAATCTCAATTCACCTAGGAACAATATCACTTTCACACACTTGAAAATCAATTGAACAACTGAGTAAACATTGCCAGTAATTTTGTCTCCAGTAAGTGAATAAACAGAGCGATAGCAATAATAGGCTATTGACCTAGCGAGAATCATTTGAATAGATTGATTAGATGTTTATTTTAGACATACAGCTTTATTTCCATTAAAAGAAACTTTCAAAAGTAGAGATTTTGAGAATACATTGAGAATAAATATTAACGCTAGGATCCGACGTTTCGGAGTCATCCTGACCCCAAAAGAAACACTGCTTTATTAGTTAAAAGTAAATTTATTATTGTTAAGAAAAAGCGGGTGGCCACAGATAAAATAAACACATCCCCCATTTGGTATGTCATTACTGAAATCGAACAGGCCAAGAAAATACCGATAACTTTATGAGTTATTGAACACTGCGATTATTCAAATCAGGAGCATATACAGAAATCGTTCAGGGAGTTATCCCGAAAGGATTCAACTATGTAAGGTTTTTAGGATTGGAGCGTAAAACAGCATCAAAACTATGCTCCTAAGCACAAACTTGATTATCTTCCGAGGCCTTTTCTTTATATAGCTCATTATCTGATGTTGCAATAGAAACGTTTTCGTATGAATGGAAGACAGTACTATACCGTATCGCAACCATAGTTTCTAGGAAAACATTTGAATTATCTACCGTATCGTAGCGGTATCGTAACCGTACCGTTTCCCACTCATACGAAAACGACTATATATGAAATTTTTGAATTCTTCGTATTTACTAAATTCAAATATTTGTGAATTAAATGAACAGAAAAAAGATAATTATTTGTACAGCTTGTTTTCCTAAGTCGTGCAAAATAATGAAAAAAACAACTTAGTAGGAGTAAGACCGTAACCAAGCAACGAACAAATTAACGCCAATAAAGTAAAAACACCTTCCTTGATTGAATAACCATACCACAGTGGAGATAGGTAGCCGATATTACCAAGTATCGCCATCAACACTTTCATTACCACTACCATCAACACCACCATCACCACTACCATCAACACCACCATCACCACTACCATTATCAACATCACCACTACCATCAACACTATCATCACCACTACCATTATCAACATCACCACTTTCATCAACACTATAATCACCACTACCATTATCAACATCACCACTACCATCAACACTATCATCACCACTACCATTATCAACATCACCACTTTCATCAACACTATCATCACCACTACCATTATCAACATCACCACTTTCATCAACACTATCATCACCACTACCATTATCAACATCACCACTTTCATCAACACTATCATCACCACTACCATTATCAACATCACCACTTTCATCAACACTATCATCACCACTACCATTATCAACATCACCACTTTCATCAACACTATCATCACCACTACCATTAACAACATCACCACTTTCATCAACACTATCATCACCACTACCATTATCAACATCACCACTTTCATCAACACTATCATCACCACTACCATTATCAACATCACCACTTTCATCAACACTATCATCACCACTACCATTATCAACATCACCACTTTCATCAACACTATCATCACCACTACCATTATCAACATCACCACTTTCATCAACACTATCATCACCACTACCATTATCAACATCACCACTTTCATCAACACTATCATCACCACTACCATTATCAACATCACCACTTTCATCAACACTATCATCACCACTACCATTATCAACATCACCACTTTCATCAACACTATCATCACCACTACCATTATCAACATCACCACTTTCATCAACACTATCATCACCACTACCATTATCAACATCACCACTTTCATCAACACTATCATCACCACTACCATTATCAACATCACCACTTTCATCAACACTATCATCACCACTACCATTATCAACATCACCACTTTCATCAACACTATCATCACCACTACCATTATCAACATCACCACTTTCATCAACACTATCATCACCACTACCATTATCAACATCACCACTTTCATCAACACTATCATCACCACTACCATTATCAACATCACCACTTTCATCAACACTATCATCACCACTACCATTATCAACATCACCACTTTCATCAACACTATCATCACCACTACCATTATCAACATCACCACTTTCATCAACACTATCATCACCACTACCATTATCAACATCACCACTTTCATCAACACTATCATCACCACTACCATTATCAACATCACCACTTTCATCAACACTATCATCACCACTACCATTATCAACATCACCACTTTCATCAACACTATCATCACCACTACCATTATCAACATCACCACTTTCATCAACACTATCATCACCACTACCATTATCAACATCACCACTTTCATCAACACTATCATCACCACTACCATTATCAACATCACCACTTTCATCAACACTATCATCACCACTACCATTATCAACATCACCACTTTCATCAACACTATCATCACCACTACCATTAACAACATCACCACTACCATCAACACTATCATCACCACTACCATTATCAACATCACCACTTTCATCAACACTATCATCACCACTACCATTATCAACATCACCACTTTCATCAACACTATCATCACCACTACCATTATCAACATCACCACTTTCATCAACACTATCATCACCACTACCATTATCAACATCACCACTTTCATCAACACTATCATCACCACTACCATTAACAACATCACCACTACCATCAACACTATCATCACCACTACCATTAACAACATCACCACTACCATCAACACCACCATCACCACTACCATTAACAACATCACCACTACCATCAACACTATAATCACCACTACCATTATCAACATCACCACTACCATCAACACTATCATCACCACTACCATTATCAACATCACCACTACCATCAACACTATAATCACCACTACCATTATCAACATCACCACTACCATCAACACTATAATCACCACTACCATTATCAACATCACCACTACCATCAACACTATAATCACCACTACCATTATCAACATCACCACTACCATCAACACTATCATCACCACTACCATTATCAACATCACCACTACCATCAACACTATAATCACCACTACCATTATCAACATCACCACTACCATCAACACTATCATCACCACTACCATTATCAACATCACCACTTTCATCAACACTATAATCACCACTACCATTATCAACATCACCACTACCATCAACACTATCATCACCACTACCATTAACAACATCACCACTACCATCAACACTATCATCACCACTACCATTAACAACATCACCACTACCATCAACACTATCATCACCACTACCATTAACAACATCACCACTACCATCAACACTATAATCACCACTACCATTATCAACATCACCACTACCATCAACACTATCATCACCACTACCATTATCAACATCACCACTTTCATCAACACTATAATCACCACTACCATTATCAACATCACCACTACCATCAACACTATCATCACCACTACCATTATCAACATCACCACTTTCATCAACACTATCATCACCACTACCATTATCAACATCACCACTTTCATCAACACTATCATCACCACTACCATTATCAACATCACCACCATCACCACCTGCAATATCAACAATCATCATCACTAAAATCATCATCATCATCATCGTCGTCGTCATCATCACAATCACCATCACTAAAATAATTATCATCATCATCATCACCATCATCATCAGTGCCACAATCTTTATCACTGCTACTATAGCACCATCAATGTCACCAAAACAATCTTCATCACCAACACCCGTCATCATCTTCACTTCCACCATCATCATCGTCACTACCTCCATCAGTATCATCATCATGACCAATGAGTGCGTCCATGAATCATAAATTAAGCAGTTCCAGTGCACTTAAACATGCTCGCTCGATCGCTTTTCTCTTCTTCTTAGTCATATTCTTCTTCCACCTATTAATCGTAATACTAGCATTTCTCTTGGTCGAGTGTGCATTCTTCAAATCACCTTGAGACGGTCCTTTCAGCCTGGAATCAATCCAGCGAAAAACATGTTCATCTAACTGAATTCCCAAATAGTCATAAATCTCCTTGACTAGCTTCTTTGGAGCCAAAACCAAGTCTTCATAGCGAATAAATTTGTAGTGATTTTCCATCCATTTTGGACGCTGTTTTCTTAACTGAAGGTTTTTATTTAAAGACCCGCAGATGCGCCTCACGATTTGGTAGAAAGACGTATTGGGATAGTCTTTTATCCATTTCCAATCCGTCCACGAGTAGACAACAGCTCTTGGATCGCGAACAATATGCACGATTTTTACCTCGCGATTTTTCTTTTTAGCATTTCGTATAGTTTCTTCAAGACTGAAAATCGACAGATTTGACAAACGTCCTGTTAAGAGCTTGATGGCTCGATGCTCAAAGCTACACAACTCTTTTTCATAAAATTTCTTAACTTCTGGAAAGTTTCCTAGCATTTTTTCGGTTGGTTTCAACTGCAGAAACTTGCTCTTATAGGAGAATGGGTGTAAAACAAACTTGCGCAAATATCCCTCATTACCAGTGAAGTTACATGTTAAAAAGTTTCCTAAAGTTGTAGTCATTTTTTCTCTGTATTCTTGAACTTCTTTTTCGTAGAGGACATTGTTTTGTAGAAGTTCTATCATTGTCACTAAAGGCTCGTATATGTACGCAATTCGTCGATGCTGGTTGAACAGTTCACCCAAGAACGTTGTTCCTGATCTAGCATGGCCAACTATCAGCACATCTACGTTATAACGTCTGTTTTTGCTTAACTTAAGTCTGCTGTGGTTTGCTAGTTCTTCTTTCAAGGACCTTGGTTGCGCTACGTCGTAGTTTGTGGACTGTATTTTCTTCAGTGGACTTAAATGGATTGAATGGGAATTTTCCTTCGCGAAACTATTTTGAAGTATCTTATAATCAAGGCTCACAAAAAGGAACAAACAAGAAGTTGTGACCAGAGTAATGAATACTTTGAAAACTCGTTTCTTGCGAAGTGTAATCATCGCACGATCTCCTATTAATTCCTAGTTGAACGATGATGCACAAAACAAAATTATGCAATTGTACTTTTGTTCACAACTGTTAAACTATCGAACAAGTTTGAATATTAAATGACTTGATAATGACGTTGTGAATTTCTTGAGTTGTTTAATATCTAAAGCCAAACTTGTCAAATGAATGAATGAGTGAATGAATGAATGAATGAATGAATACATAAATGAATGAATGAATGAATGAATGAATGAATGAATACCTAAATGAATGAATGAATAAATTTTTTATTGTTCAAACTTTTTCAATCTCGATTTTAATTCAATAATATTTTTTTCCTCCATTTGCGCTTCTGTTCTTTTGAACACAAGTCTAAACTTATTACAAGAACAGATACCGCAAGATATCCTGAATACCACAACGTCCTGTTCTTTAGCAGGTTATGAAGATTTACTATTGATAGTCAAATCCCAAGTCTTAAGTTATCACTGCACAAGATCACTTTAAACCCTTCCGTTGTATGAGATAGCAATCGTAAGCTATTTAATAATGTTGTAAACCTGCTAAGTTTGATCAGGCCGAGAACTACAGCTAAGGAGTTTCTTTTGCGTTTCTAAACTTGTGAAAATTTCAAAATGTCTATTCATTCATTCATTTTTTCGTTTATTCATTCATTCATTTATTCATTCATTCATTCATTCATACATTCATTCATTCATACATTCATTCATTCATACATTCATTCATCCATTCACTCATTCATTCATTCATTCATCCATGGATTTATTCATTCACTTATTTATCCATTCATTCATTCATTCATTCATTTACTCATTCACACATTCATTCATTCATTCATTCATTCATTCATTCATTCATTCATTCATTCATTTATTCATTCATTCATTTATCCATTCATTCATACATTCATTCACTTATTCATTTACTCATTCATTCATTCATTCATTCATTCATTCATACATTCATTCACTTATTCATTTACTCATTCATTCATTCATTCATTCATTCATTCATTCATGCTTGCATTCATTCATTCATTCATTCAATCATTCATTCATCCATTCATTCACTCATTTATACATATATTCATTCATTCATTCGCTCATTCATTCACTCGTTCATTTACTCATTCGTTCGTTCGTTTGCCCATTCAACCTTGTGGTCGCTCACCGTCCGCCTGTCCATTCCATCAATCGACCATTCGTTCATTTAATCCCAATAATCATGTACACATTCTGTTGCGGTCAAATTCGCTATTCTAAATCAAATTAACCTTGGCGGCACTGACTTGACAATTCTGATCGCCAATTAACGTTACGAAAAACTAGCCGTAATATCACATATAATATAATTAGCAACAAATACTCAAATACTGGTTATAATGATATGCTACCCATTAAAGGTTCTCGCCCTTAGACATGACCCAATTATATTTACTAATTAACGTTACGAAAAATAGCCGACATATCACAAATAATATTATTAACGACAACTATACGAAAGGTTAGTTATATTGGTATTCGACACATTAGCCAATCTAAACGCTGTAAACATGCTCAGAACATATATATATATATCTACGCATATTTAGGACCTTAGACTTGTGGCGACGCAAGGAGTGGATATAAACTGAGTTGATCAATATGTGCCCTGAGTCTTTCTTTGAAGGTAGTAATTGCATTTTCAGTAGTTGTTGTCAACGTTTTGACTAAAGATGACTCATTACACATGTTTTTTTTTATAGCAAAAATAGTCCAAACTCGTCATCGTTGTCTTTTTTGTTCTCATGTTTAGCGTCCTCATTATTTCCGAAAAACAGACCGAATAAACTGGTTTCTTAGGAGAAAATTTGTGCCAATGTCCGAGCATAATAAAATACAATACTACCATGAATTCCAATATTTTAAAACATAAAGTACCAATGTCTTGCTGCGCTTTCAGTCGCTTTTTCATGCCCCTCCCTCCCCTCCCTCACTATTTTTTATTAGCAACGTCATTATTTCAGTATTGCAACTCAAGATATGTTCAGAATGTAAACAATTGACGCCAATCTCCATGATAAAATATGTTGACATGAATAAAATATTTCAACTCAAAACAATTCCACAGCTACACCATAAACATTTTTTGTCTTATGCAAATTTAAGGAAAACTCACTTTAAAAAAATACTCACCTGGATCTTTTTAAAAGTGAAATTCGTTTTTTCAAAACAATTCCACAGCCAAACCATAAACATTTATTATATGCAAATTTAAGAGAAACTCACTTTAAAAAAATACGCATCTGGATTATTTTTTTAAAACTGAAATTCGTTTTTGAACACAACACCTACATGCAAAACATGTGAAAATTTCTTTATAAAAAGGGGAATACCGTTTGAGAGATCTTAAAATATCAAACAGCAGACGGTTCTTACAAAAACAAGTAAATAACAAAACTTTTGTTCAGTATTTTTTTAATTTTTTTTTTCGGTCTTAAACGGCTTTTGTTTTTCGAGAAAAATTGACATTCTAAAATAAAGCACATCATTTGAGATTGGGGGAAAATCTTGAAAAACTAATTGAAAAACTTACTTTTTCGAATAGCCTAAACCACAAAACTGTGGAGTGATAATTGTAAATTAATTTTTTAACAAAACTTTAGAAAACCGCATCAAAAAATGGGCCTAAAGTTTAGGCAAAGTTGGACAAAAATTTTGGCGCGAACTGACATTAGACAAAGTAGGCCGTTCTAAATTCAATGTTATTGTTAGCGCTTTACTTTTCAGCTGAACTTATTATGATAATTCACAATTTCATAGCTTCTAGGTTGTTTAAGCTGAAGAATTAACGTTTAAAATCGAAGTAAAGTTGTATAAGAAGAGGAAGAATTAGGATTCTTGAGGAGAAAGTTTATTTCTAGAAAGGCAGCTGCTACTTTGAACCTTGGTTTTCTTCTTAAACTGAATAAATTACACAGTAAGAAAATTAACTAAGAAATGGACTCCAACAGAAAGAGAAATGTCAAACAAAGCCCCGCCAGACTATTAACTCTTCACCTTTCGCGAAATAATCTATGAGTATGTATTTATTTTTTGAAATAGAAAACGAAATATTGACTTACCTTGCAGCATATCGAGAAATAAGTTTATGCTCATCGTCCATTCTGAAAATAAAGAAGAAGAAAAAGAAAAACAAATCAATGACAACTTTTACATTTTGAAACATGATTATAGGGCTTAAAAGTATAACAAATGTTTGAACTTCCAAAATGCAACAATTGCAACCCGTTTTGCTATTGCTGTGTGGAGCATTTGATGAAAGTTTGAACCTTCAAACGCGAAAAAAGAGGAAGTTTTGCATCGAATGAACATAACTTTTGAAATCAATATCAAAGAAATGATATAAATAATAATAATTCTAATTTCAAAAATTCATTACATCAGACAAAATACTAAAGAGAGAAAACGATAAAACTTGTGCAAATAGACGAAAGATCTTATCCTAAAACGTTTGAGTCTTAAACTAACAGTAAATATCAAGAATGGAAGCAAAATTTACTAAACATTACCCATAAACGTCCCAGACCGATTCCATAGTTCCAGCAATACAAGAAGTAGAAATGAAGTCGGCACAATTCCCGTGTCTAAGTTTATAGCGTTTTATGCTCTCTCGTAAATGGGGCAAATCCCAATTCAATAAACACATAAACGCTAACTATCTTTCTATTTACTTAGTCTACTAACTTATAAACATTAGTGGAAAATGCCCTAAATGTCTCACGGTTGGTGAAAAATTTCTCGTCTAACTATTTGCTGTAGTCGACTGAATATAGGCTTTGTCCGCGTCAGGAATGTTGCTTAGCGAGAACAGGAACGAATACAAATACATATAATTATATTTCTAAAGCTATTAAGCAAGATGAATAATCATACAAAAGTTTCCACTTGATTCTGATATGTCAGGATGTGGTTATTGATGAGTTGAAAAGCAAAAACACTGGTGTAATTCCGGTCAGGTTTTTGTATTGTCATTTGGCACTTTTTTCAAAGAAAACCAATGAATTATGACAATCGTTAATGAGGAGATTTTACATTACTATATGTAACTTTAATTGTAATTTTAATTATTTTTAGGGAGTTTCATTTATTTTTGAAAGGGAATACAAGGGCAAGATTTTAAAAGGAACGTTCAATTTGCAGTAAGTAAGTAAGTAAGTAAGTAAGTAAGTAAGTAAGTAAGTAAGTAAGTAAGTTAGTAAGTAAGTAAGTAAATTAGTAAGTAAATTAGTAAGTAAATTAGTAAGTAAATTAGTAAGTAAATAAGTAAATAAGTAAGTAAGTAGGCTAGTAAATAAGTTAGTAAGCAAATGTAAACAGCTAAACAAACAACAAACAAACACATAAATGAATAAATAAAAAAGTAAGTAAGTATGTAAGTAAGTAAAAAAGTATATAATTTAACAAGAGCCAATAAACCAGTAAAAATTGACATTAAAATTCATTTGTTGTTATTGAAGTGAAGCAAATATGGCCAAGAATATAAAGATCGATTGATTAGGAGGATAAGCACGACTTACTGTAAACAGTATGCTAGTTATTCTATATTGCATGGAACTACTAGTATTGATATACAGATCAAAGATTCTAGAACCACGAGAAATATTGACTACATTTACTTGAAATGAATATTCATTGCGCAAGATAGCACTTGATAGCGTGTGACAAACTATGTTGGTGTTAGTGGAAGACTATTTATCCACTGAGCTCCAGTGCTTGCTTCTTCATTTGTTAATCGATTAACCTAGATGTTTGATCAACCGTACATTTCATCAATTCATTCATAAGCTCACTCTTTCATGCATTTATTTGTGCAGTCACAAAATCAAACGACCAGTCAATCTATCTATTTTTCATGATGATTTTCTTTCTCTTTCTCTTTTTTTTCTTTCTTTTTCTTCCTTTGTTCTTTTTTCGTTTTCTTTTCTTTCTTTCTTCCTTTTATTTTCCTTTTCTTTTTTTCATTCATTCATTTCTTCATTCATTCATTCCATCATTCATTCATTAATTAACAAATTCATACAGCTTTTATTCGTCTATCACACATTCATTCATCCATCCATCCATCCATTTACTCAATTTAACTTCTTGATCTATGTCAAGTCCATCCATTCATTTTTGCATGCATTTATTGATTTCATGACATTATTTGATGATTTCATCTAGTCATTCAGTAGAACATAATAGAAAAAATCACTTCACAGTATAGTTCCTTCACAGTAGGAGTCTTGGAGCGTTGTTATCCTAAATACTGTACAATCTGCACGATATTAGTGGTTTGTTTACAACAAAGTCAATAACGCGCCGTATGACACCAAGAATATTAGGTAAATAGCCACAATGGAGTGAATTTGATTATTCCTTCGATTTGATTGTCTGCTCAACTTGATTATTCGTTCGATTTGATTATCTGTTCGACTTGATTTTTCGTTCGATTTGAGTATCTATTCAATTTGAAAATCCGTTCGAATTGATTATTTGTTCGATTTTTTTTTCTTTATTCGATATATTTATTCGATTTTTCTTTTCAAATTTACGATTATTGGTTTGATTTGATGAGATCTTTTGAATTACTTTACTCAAATTTTATTGTGTTCTTATTCAACTTTTACATTGTCTCAAAATTATTTGTTCTATTCAATGAAGTTCCGTTGATTTGATGCATCGTTCATAACCTGTTCGATATCATGAAATTCATTCAAATTGATTATTTTCTCAATCTCTTTGTACATTTCACTTGTCCATTCGATAAAAAAGGTTTGCTAAATGTTTGATTGATTTTAATGATTGGTTGTTTCACTATTTCATGTCCATGTTTCATCGCTTGTAACTTGTTCGTCTTGATTATTTACGTCTTCAAAAGCATTTTATAAACAAAAGTTTTACGTCATTGATGTTTTTGTATTTGCTCCATTTTGATATTCATTTCATTAACAGTTTATGTAGACGATTTGGCATTTTTCTCGATTTGATCATTTTTCAATTAAGCTGATTTTCACGTTGAAACGAAAAACCACCTTATATAAATTTGATGTTTGCCCTTTCCTGATTTAAGAATCCAATTACTAATATTTGAATTGGATGTCAATATTCTATTATTGTTAGACGGTCAAGTTGAATGTGTTATTCCATTCCATTCCATTCCATTCCATTCCATTCCATTCCATTTCATCTTATTTCGTTCCGATCGTTTCCATTTTACCTCTTTTTCATGTTTTATTGCATTTCACACCCGTATTTCGAATGAAATGGTGCGCTTTATTTGAAAAATTGAAAACAATTTCCACTATTCCAACTCTCAATCTTTCACTTGCCATATATTTAATCTCTTAGCTATAATTACCATGCCCAGACAATATGTTAAACTGCCAGCAATAGTTAATGTTGTTTGAGTCGCCCGTCTTACAGGAGTCAAAATAATAAAACGAAAAGGAAATTTCAGTCATTTGGGAATAGCATCATTATAATTAGCGACGCACTCAGAATGAAAAACTTTGAGACTTGAAGGCGGTGTGCAGTTGTCACTGAAAAATCAAACATTCTAGTCTTATTATCAGTAGATTTTTTTTCATTTATTTAAAGTACTTTCATCCAATTTTTCATTTCATAATTAGATTCTTACTTTTTGCGTTTTGTTATTGAAAATTGAATTTGTCAGAATCGTAATTACTACTGAAATTTGGAAATGTCCCAATACCTTCGCTCTTTTTAAGACCGCTTTTTTGAAGCAACGAAAAGACTTCGTAGTTTTTGCACACAAAGAAAAGTAATTGCTCTTCTCCACAAATTTGTTTTAGACAAAGAAACCATTCAATGAAATTACGCATACATTTGAGAGATGTATTTCCTCTGAACTGATTACTTAAAATTTTTTACATTAACGTATAGTACTTTTGCAAACAAAGAAAATAATTGGTCATTTTAGAAAACAAAAAAAAAGGCTCTTAAAGGACCTAATCAAAAAGAAGATGCTCGGTTGGCTTTCTCATTCGCAACATTTTGAAATGTTTGAAAGTAGATGAAATGCTTTTAGTAAAAGAGATGCTCTTGTGGAGTGATTTTGGTAATTAGTAAATTGACATTTCATGTTGAAGCGCTTTCGAAACAAAACAACTTGCAGCGTTTCCATTTCCAGACACACTTTGGACAAACAAAAATATCACTTAGAAAAGCAGAAGAAAAAGTAAAAGGAGAAGAAAAAGGAATAGTAAAAGTAGAAAGATAAGAAGAGCAATAAGGCAAGGAGTATAAAAAGGAAAAACGAAGAAAAGATAAAATAAAACAAGAGAAGACAAAAGAAGAGAAGATAATTCAAAAGAGAGGAAAATCCAAAAGAAGAAAGGTGAATCCAAAAGAAGAGAGGTGAATCCAAACGTTTTCACAAAACCAATTAACTTAATTTCAAGTGCACCATGGTAGCAATAATATACAAAATGTCGTATTTGTAAGTATTTCGATTTAATCAATGGCGCCCAATTGGTCCGTTTTGTCAAAATATTTTAGTCCATTTAATGTGAAGTGTTCACTAAAGTGATATGACAAAAGAAAATAAATAATTAAGTCATCGTCAACACTTTAATACCATGCCCTGGGAGATGCAAGATTATTGACAGCAAAACATATTATGGTCGTCGATAAAGCCAAAACAAAAAAGCAACAGAAACGAAAATAAAATAAATAAATAATAAAAAACAAAGGAATAAAAAGAAACTAACAAAACAAATGGAGATTGTAGCAAGTCGTTGTTGTTAAATTTAAGAGTCGATTGGTGTCCAAAGGAACTAAATAAATGTCGAATAAAATCGTCCGACGTTGAAAGGAATTAATGTAGAACATTTCAAAGGAAAAATAATTGGCGCACCCTCAAAATCGATGTCCATAAAACGCCTTATAGCGCGCGAACTATTATAGTCACTACTATAGTAGTATACAATTTCTTGAAGCCGAATAAATGGACATTACACAATGCTATTAAAATTATTCTGATAAATTTAATTCTTATCTTTAAGATAAGTGTTTTATGTGAGACTTCAAAAGAACAGCTAAGTGTTTTTATGAAAAAAAATAGATAACTCAAATCAATTATCAATACAAAACTATAAATCAAACGTTTGAACAATACCACAGAAAACGTCAAGGAGCCATCTCGACTCGAAAGGAATAGAAAGAGGTGGATGGAAAAGAATACTAAAACAAACAAAAAGTACAACAATATTTCCCATGTATGTCAGTTCAATAACAATGCTCGAGTGGAACTCGTCTTACAGAAAAATTCGTTTTGTATCGCGACCTTCCATTCCTAAACTTTGTATTTTGGTATTTTCTGAACCGTCAATCAATTTCATAGGGCGGAGCTTCTTCTAACACGTTCTATCATTGGTTAATAAAAAGTAAACTCCGTCCCTGAATTTGATTGACGGTCGACAAAAGACGAAATCAAAGCGGCGAAATCGAAGGGAAGCAAACTTAACTCACTGGCAGGCTACAACAATATCTTGTTCCATGCGGATAAAACCGGAGTCTATCAAGCGTCGAGTACTCGCTATGCGTCTTGAATCGTAGCCAGAAAAAAAAATCAAAAGTAAAAAGAGTTGTAAAGAACACAATGCTGTTTGTCGTGCAGAAGGACACTACAACAGTCTAGTTATAGTTGGTTATGAAACCGGAATAGTATTTATTAGTATCATCATAATCTTGCCCAAGGAAAAGGAAGAAAATTAGCCTACTTGGACACATACGTCTGGGCGCAAGACGAAAACCCTTCCTTGCGTACTTAGCAATCTCCAGACATTAGTATCATACTTGTAATAAGTAGATGGCCTTGAGCAATGAGGTAATATTGCTAAGATGAAATTTTCTTAAAAGCGTGCTTAAATGGAAGTATTGTTGATAGTATAGGAGGATTTATTAGTTTTACTAGATGTGGTTTGCTTTATCGTAGTCAATTCATCTGTTTGGAAGTACACAGATTTACATGCCGACTCGTTTGATCGTACCATTATCACAATTAAAGTATTCCTTTGTAAAATTATTTGCCTATCCATTCATTCATTCATTCATTGGATCATTATTCATTGGATCATTCATTCATTTATCCATTCATTAATTCATCCATTCATTTATCAATTCATTCATTCATTCACTCATTCATTCATCCATTCATTTATCAATTCATTCATTCATTCACTCATCCATTCATTCATTCATCCATTTATTCATCCATTCATTCATCCACCCATCAATTCATTACCTACCCACTCATTCACTAGTTTATTCATTAGTTTATCGCCGAATTCACGATCATTCTTCTTTGGGGAGAGCTTCAGAGTGCAAAGTTAAAAACTACTACCCAGTCTCCTTCAATAACCCCCCACACGGGTATCCCGTTCTTACCTAGGGTCGAAGTCAGAGTCGGAGAATTTTCTTGCGTTAGACGATACAGACGATGCACCGGACTCGGGCGATGGGGACGTATTATAGTCTGATGTTGCATGTGCTGGTCCAGAGAGGTCTGACGGTAATGGAGGTCTGAAATGATAATATTATTATACCATGATTGAGTGTTTTTATTATTGTATGTTCTCCTCGATTGTATAAGTAAATTAAACTCCGTGGTGGCATTTAGTTTTACGACACACAAGTTATGAATGGAATGTATGGGGTTCCTGTGTTGTATTACATTCTGAAAAATGGGTTGCCTGTCCGAGTTTAGTTTTACGATACACAAATAATGAATGGATGTATGGGGTTCCTGTGTTGTATTACATTCTGAAAAAAGGGTTGCCTGTCCGTGGTCAAGTTTAGTTTTACGATACACAAGTTATGAATGGAATGTATGGGGTTCCTGTGTTGTACTACATTCTGAAAAATGGTTTGCCTGTCCGTGGTCGAGTTTACACAGGCGGACCAGGCCAATTCCCTGTGGCTTATTAATCGAAGGGTCGCGAGATCGAGCCCCATAGAAATCACTAAAAAATATTAGTCTATTTCTTTCTTTTCTTCTTCTTCTTTAGATAAAAAAATTCCCTGTGCTGTAAATAACTTTTTTCTGAAAACAAAACATTTTTTAAACATGTTTTTATATTTTTATCCCCCCACGGAATAAAAAATAACAAGGCAGGAGAGCTCCATGGCTGCGATAGACAACTGCCTCTGATCGTCAAGCTCTAAATGCTTTTCTATTTCTCCAATCGACACTATGCTCGGTCTATTTATCGATCAATAGCCATTCTTACTTGTGCTAAAATTTCAACCTCCAGCAAAAAATATTTTTCGAGATATTTTGGTGAAAACATCAAAGTTATCCAACCTACCAACGTACGGTACTTGCTCCGCGGACACCAACGAAAATGCCTCGCTTTCGTGTGTCCATACTTGATCCCGAGCCGGGAGGTCAACAATGAAACGTGAAACATTATATCAACGGAAATCGTTGATACAACTTAGAACATGTCATTCCAAAAATGTTTAACAGCGAAAGATAATTGGGATATCGTGGTTTACTTAAACTGTTAATTCTTTTCAGACACACCACTGAAATTTTTCAATTTTACGCTCAGTTACACTTTTAGCTTGAAGCTCAATCGAACACAAGAGGCCTATTAAAAATCATTATTTCAGCAGTTTCTTACTCGAAATCGAAATATTACTCCATACACTGTGTTCGATTTCGAGATATATAAGCTTATCTTTTATTCCGTGGGGAGATAAAAATATAAAAACATGTTTAAAAAATGTTTTGTTTTCAGAAAAATGTTACTTACAGCACAGGAAATTTTTTTATCTAAAGAAGAAGAAGAAAAGAAAGAAATAGACTAAAAATATTTTTTAGTGATTTCTATGGGGCTCGATCTCGCGACCCTTCGTTTAATTAGACACAGAGAATTGGCCTGGTCCGCCTGTGGAGTTTAGTTTTACGATGCACAAATAATGAATGGATGTATGGGGTTCCTGTGTTGTATTACATTCTGGAAAATCTGTTTCCTGTCCGTTCATAAATGATTAATACGAGCTTGACCACAATTATTTTATTCGTCGATAGTATAACTATGTTTTTGTTTTCCTTCTGGTACAATTAAAAAACGACAAAAACAAAAACAACTTGAAATAATTACTCAAGATATTGTATAAAATAACAATTTGGAGAAGATAAATAGAAGAAAGGTTTGTAAACTAGAATGAATTGTCGCGTGAAGTTCGTTTATAATTCAGTTAGAAACGTAATAGCCAGTAATTAAAAAATCTTTGTTGTTAAATTTGCTAATCACCTAAGAGATGAACATACATAAATATGGATTTGAACGTATTTTAAGAAACCGAATGTATATTAACGTGCTCACACAGAGTACAAAAAAAAAATTAAATTTTGAAGAAAATTTTGACATTTGAAAGGCATAAAATGTTTTCATTCACGCACAATAAGATAAAAATTTGAGTAGAAGATATTATTTCTTTAAATCACAGGAACTTGTGAAAATACGGTGTTGTAAGCTCAATTCGTAGAATGAAAAATGCGATTTTAAAGATGAGCTTAGTTGCCAAGATATCGCGCGCATTTCAGAAAGAAGTAATTCCCCTTCACAAAAAGAAAAACATACAAAAAATCAATTGTTTTAACTTACGTCGTTCGCGGACTAGCAAACGTGGCTGAATGCAATTTCACTTTGGAGTTATGAGTGACAATGTAACAAGACTGCCCTGGCTTAAGTTTGAGGACAACACATTTTGGATCGTTTCCACAACTCATCTTAAAGATGCTTGAAAATTACTTGAAATAATTCCAGTCTTCTTGAGGAAAATTACGGTGTACATTTTCGCGTTATTTGAGTGGGATTCATTGTATTACAAATAAGGGAATTCCTATGGTGGAATTCGTTAATCCAAATACAATAAATAAATAATGAGTCGATGAATTCCGTTCGCCTTGGGGTTTTCATAACAAAGGTTGGCTCTCAAATTTGATCCAAAGCGATTACATTGTAAACTGAAATATTGAATTGTGAAATCAATTGTGAAAGTTTGCCTTAAGTAAACAGTCAAGACAAAAAGTTTTGAAAATCCAGTTGAGATACGCGATTAGATATTGCGTTTTTTACCTAGGTACGTCTAAGGTGTTGTAATATTTATTACATTACATGCAAACCCAGCAAAAAAAGTGATAATTATTTTAGAGAAATGACTGCGGCTTCATAATGTAATTTAAAGTGTCTGTGTTGTAGTCTGAATAATCTTGCTAAATTGCTCGAGCTAAAAAGGGAATTTTGAAGCCTCTTTTTGCTGAAACTAAACTTGATTACTTCTATATTAAACAATGCACAAATATGATGCAATATATGAATAAAGGAAAAAAACTAGAAAAAAAATTCAACATTTTTATCTAAATATATCGGGTCTCTAAAGCTTTGGTGTAATTGGTTGATTTTTAAGGAAACACGCTGTGATTGGTCGAGAGGGTAACCTTTAAATGATTGCGTCTCTGTGATTGGACAACATGCGGTTTGCCACCCTGCGATTGGTTGGTTTAAAACTGTGTAATACAAAACCACAGAAACCCCACAATATAAAAATAACTCAGAAAACACAGGAAGTGATACATTTGAGACCACAAAAAATAATGAATGTGTATAACGAAAGAACGAGGGCATAAATAGATGAATTAATTAATAAATGAGTGAATGAAGAAATAAATGTATTTCCTTAATTAGATGTACTTAACAATCTAAATGACAAAAATTGAAAATGCTAAAAATTTGAAATAACAAATTACTGTCAATCTCGTACCCAGAGCCCACGTTTTCTTGTGGTCTTCATTACCGCAGGCCACAAGAAAACCTAACAGCCCACAAAAGCCCATTTATCACTTACACAATATTCGACATGTCCAGCGTTTTATTTGGTTCTGGTTCATAGGGATATTCCGGTAAAGAGGGTCGTTTTTTCTTGCCTGAGCCACAAAGGAATTTATTTCTCATTGAAGTTCCTCGTTCACCAGTTTTCTGAATACGAAAAACACCGCATGATTAGTAGAATGCTTTCACATTTTATTACGCTGAAAATAGCTTATAGTCTAGTTTTTAATTCTTTGAGAAAAAAAAGGATCATTAAGCATTATAATTTCTATTTAAATGTTTCGAATACTTGGGTTACATGACCAACAATCCAAGGAAAAAATATTAAGAACCTTCGACAATGCAAGCACAAGGATGGAAACAAGCAAACAAGCACATAGCACAAAAGCAAACAAGGAAACAAGCAAATAGTACAAAAGCAAACAAGCAATATAGCAAACAAGCCAACAAGCACATAGCACAAAAGCAAACAGGGAAACAAGCAAACAAGCAAAACTGATGAGGAATGGTTTCCTAATCATCTCCCTAAAATAAGTACGAACAAACTCAGTTTAAATATCATGCTCCTCCCCCACCCCTCTCGTGCAAGAATTAGAACTCACCCACGTGGTGTATTCTCGAACATCGTGATCGGACTTGTGAGCCTGGGATGCCTTTCCCCTCCAGAAACAATCCTGCAAAAAATAACAAAACAAATAACTACCAAGACCAATCCCTAATAGAGTCGTCTTCACATGAGTGGGAAACGGAACAGCTACGATACTGCTACGATGCTACAGATGATTGGAATATTTTCTTAAGCCCGATTTCCACGATGCGATTTGTCGCGTGCGATTTGTAGTATACGACTAGTCGTAACTTATAAAACTGGTCGCACGCGCTCTAAAACGTGTTTTAGAATGTCCTACGACTAATTTTAAACGTTTTGAACCTCACGACTAGTTGTATACTACAAATCGCACACAACAAATCGCACCGTGTAAATCAACCTTTAGAAACTACAGTTACGATACGATACGATACGATACGACACAATGTTTCCCACTCATACGAAAATGACAAACAAAAAACAAAACATAATAGTGACCGAAATGCATTGTTAACGATATATAAATAATCATCTTATGGGTCCTGACTACTTTAGAAAAACAACAACGCTTGAAACATGTGCCCACGAGCAATTTACCGCTGAAAACGCCGCGCGCGACAAATCCCGCCAAAAATGCAACATAAGAATAACATAATGAGTCTTCAAAAATTATACTTCAACCAGCCAAAATCCTCATTCTTTGCGCGACACTCTATATTTTTCTTCATTTTTGTCTGAAAGATTTCGTAAAAATCCGTTGTTTTTTTTTGGCGAGATTTGAAAAAATCCTGATGACTTTTCAACATAACACGCGATGGTAAGTGGTTTAGGGTTTCACGTTTCAAAACGATTTTAAGTCAAAGACGAAAACAAAACTGCATATTTTGACAAAATATTATAACATATACAATTTATTTTCCCATATTTGTGTAAAATAATGCCTGGTTGAGATTGCCTGTAAAAACTACGTCAATAGCTTTATTAGTTTTTGAGAATTAATTTTTTTGTGAAAAATGCATTTTGCCATTTGTTTTTCAAAAATGTCAAAACATGGTTCCATTCAAAAATGTTTATCTCGAAAACGTGCGAGGGACCATATAGCTTTCTATTCATTTTTTGATTAATCGATAAATTCTAAGAAAAAATCGTGATGACTTTTTGCTTAAGTAATCAGGACCCTTAATTTGCAAGCATGCCGGCTCCATATTTCGAAGATTTACGTTCAGAATCCATTTTCGCAGTACACTTGTTACTCTTCGCTTCAATGCATTTTATTGTCAACAATGCATTTCGGTCTCGGAATGCAGTATTCGGTATTCAGTATGCAGAATTCAGGAAAAAATCCAAGGACAACCTTTTTTTTAAAGATGTATTATTGGTATATCTTACCTGACAGAGAACATAGTTATGACAGTGCAGACATTTGTATCTCAAACCAACTAATGGTTTATTTTTACATATTTGACATGGTACTTGGTGTTCAACTACGACAAAATAAGAAATTTATTTATTTATTTATAAAGATGTTGCACGGTGTTACAAACAAGGAGTGGCAACAATAGGACACGATGTCCCGTACAAAGTTTGTCACTCCAATGGTCAAAAGACAGAATCCAAAGAGAAACGCTAACACAAAAATAAAATAGGTAAACAAAAAACAAAAATTTGCAAAAACGAAGCGCGAATCAACTATAAACGAACTATAAACGTCAAAACAAAGCAACAGCAGCGAAACGGAGAGCCGATAAGACATGTTAGGCGGATACGGGGGGACATGGGGCTGGTGTTTCCCCTTTTTTATTCATTTTTATAGATAATTCTTATAAGTTTTGATTGATAATCAGTAATTTTTTGATTTGTGCCTCCCCCCCCTCAAAATTTCCAGATCATTTTTTGGATAAGTGCTCCCCCCTTTCAAAATTTCTGGAACCCCCCTGTTAATGATTCACAGTGACAATTACCTGTCATAGAATTGTTGAGTTTCTGCAGAGTTGACAGCCAGGCATAGGGAGGAGGGGTGTCCTTAGATATCACACATTCTAAAAAATGCTGTAAGGTTGTTGCTTGTCTGTTTAACGTCTACAAAACAAACAAAATATATTCAAACAAACAACTTATTGCTGCCATCGAATTCATGAATAATTCAGGAACCGTGAGCAACACAAATACAGATTTAGTCCTGATTTGCACAAGGTTTAGCTTGAAATATCTCGGCCAAATTACATCTAATTTCTGATCTATAGTCTCAAGCATATTTAGACTGGCACTGCGTCATACTAATTGGGGAGACTTTCTCGCGTATTCACAACTTCTATATCAACTATTTTACATTTTTACAGAAAACTTAATTTCATATGTCATTATGAAAAATATTTCTGTTTTGTTGTCATGTTAAAAAGAGTAACCAAGGGAAAATATGGAGTCTCCAGTGCTTGAAATAAGGGCAGGTCAAAGGACAATGTCCCTCCAAATGTGCTACCTGACCTGTCAAATCAGAGTTTGAAAGGACAAGTTGACCTCCATATTTTGTTTAGTGAAAAAGCTAGGACAGCAAGAGAATTATTGTTAAAAATTCATGCACAATACAAAATCTGAAAAGTCATTGCAATCCAAAAACTTTCCGACATCAATACTTTGGTACATTATTGTAGTTGGTTTGTTTTGACTTACTCCATGTGGCTTGAATATGCTGCCTGCGACGTCCTCTGTAAACCCAAATGTTGGTGTCTCTCCCACTGCTGTAGGTAACTATCACAAAAGTCACAACAGGAGATAATAATAATTAAGAAAAAAATAGAAGATTTTAAAATAGAAATAATTGTCAGACCAAAATAAGTCGTTAGATGCCTTTTTTGATTGATTCTGTGAAAATTAAAATTTTCGCTTTAAACCCTTCAATTACAAGATCATAACCATGATTACTGATTATGATTACTATAATCACACTTTTTGCTGTTCATTAACCTCACAACCAAAAGAGCATCTTCATAAGGGACAGGATATTAATTATCAGAGGGGGGAGGGGCTGGTGCAAATGTAAAAAGCCATGTCCACCCCTCAGCTTCTTAAGAACAATTTCAAAGAGATTGGTTCTTATTTGTCTAGTTTGCATATTACTGCAGTCAAACGTCTGTGTATGCTCAAAAAAAAGAAATGCCAATCAAAAGATTTTGTACCCAGTGTTTTCTGAGTAGGGATTTCTAAAGGAACCTACGAAAAAGAAAACTTTTGCCGTTTTTTCCTCAAAATATAAACAGAATTGAAAAAGTGTAAACTTAGGGTACAAAGAGAATTTAGCAAAGACTTAAATGCAAAAATTGAATAAGCCTACTAGATAGTCACGCAATTTCTTAGTAATTGACTTAAAAGTCAATTGCCAAACGATCTGATTGTTTACAAATGCAAATGTCAGACATGCGCTGATGTTTGACTGCAGTGCCTCGTTTGATAACAATTCGTGACCCACCATGTATTCACACCAGTGTTATTGGTCAAGTTAAAACTTTGGAGTCCAAAACCAACCACCTACCCAACCAACCTATCAATCATTTACCTGGAGCAGCTCACGGAGGTAAGCTTCAAATTTTGGAAAGTTAAGAATACCATTATCATCTTCAACTTGGGAAAAATGATCTGAAGAAACAAACAAATGATGAAATGAATGAATGGGAAATGAATGAATGAACGTGAGAGTGAATGGGAGAATGAATGGATGAATGAATGGAAGAATGAATAGGAAAATGAATGAATGGGAGAATGAATGGGAGAATGAATGAATGAATAGGAGAATTAATGAATATTGAATATTGCTAAAATTGTTAGAAATCAAAAAATGTTTGGAGAATGCACTTACATCTTAGCTTGTCCACCAGTCGTCCATAGCATAAAGTGGAAAGAGCTGTCTTCACTGACAAAACTCGTATTCTACCAATTCCATCACTAAAGACAAGAATGATTAATTAATTAATTAAATTAATTTGATTAATCAATTTAAAACTGTTGCACACATTTAGTGTTTGCACTCTTTTTGTTAGTATCTAGTTTGCTTTTAGCTCATGGCGTTTAGTTCCTGTGTTTGCTCTAATCGATTTCCTTACCTATCAAAAGCATACAATAACCAGTTAGTGACCAGGCTGATAGACTTCTCTATATCAACATTGTGTGATGTTGGCAGTCTTTTATTTAAAGCATAGAAGATACTTGATACCACTGCTTCTAATCTAAGCTCATGCAGCTCTGTATTGTGATCCAATGTGTTGAGACCATTTTCACGGAAAGCTTCTATCATGTTATAAACATCAACTAGAAATACTGATCATAAAGAAATAAGGAATTGGTAAAAGTTATATTAGGGCATTCAGATTATTTTGATGAACTTGAAATGACTAGCTATTGATATTACCCAACTCATCAATCAACCAACAACTAAGAGATAAAAACTAGTAAGAAACTAGATAAGATTGAGTTGATGTTTCTACAGCAACAGTTGTAAAATGTATAGCTGTAATAGATAAGTTATACAGTCCGTAGAATGAGAGGGCAAAACTGAAGTTTCGGACATTAGTTCTTTGTCGGAGTAAAGGACTAACAACCGAAACATCAGTTTTGCTTTCTTATTCTATGACGTATGACTTATCTATACATTTTACAATCAACAACCAAGATCATTTACTGTAAATCTTAAACTTATGAGTGCTACTTTAAATTGTATATTAGAAACTTAGGTCAGGTAAAGTGACAATGTGACTTTGAATGGATTTTTTATTTGCCAATCTACAACAAAGAGAACCAATATTTTCATTTGTCTATGTCTGTTGAGCTAAATCACCAATAGCTTCCAGTAAGCACTCAGGGATGAGAAATGCATCAACTATGTTCATACACATACTCAAACTGTTCATTGTTTAGATGTTATAATCTATTTACTCACGATTAGTTTTTCTCTGTATAAAATGTAATTTAGCTGCAGTCCTGTAAGCAGCAAACTTGATGTCATCAAATCTCTCTTCATCTAAGAAAATAAAATCAAGAGATGATACTAATTTGGACTGGTCATTTTTTTTTCAAAACTATAAGCCAATTTATAGTTTTAAAAAATCGCTTTCAGTGCGCATGCAATTTTATTCTGAATTCCTCACTTTCTTTTGTATTTTGAAAGACAAATGAAGGGGAAACAAAGATTTGGGATAAAATCATATCCACACTGATAGTTTGTTAACTATGAACTGGCCTTTACAATCAAATAATTACGTAATTATTACAATCAAATGATCAAATACTTAAAGTTTGCAAGATAGGTCAAAAGAACTGAGGCAGGCTGTTAATACAATATTATTTCACTATCCATATCACTTGCATCAGAAGTTAAAAATTCAAATGTGAGTACAGAAACGAAATGCTAGAAGAAAAAAACCTGAACTGGGAAATATTAACACCACACTAACTTTCTTTTGATGTCACATCTTCTTGGTTTTGATGTCACACCTTCTTTCTTTTGATGTCACACCTTCTTTGTTTTGATGTCACACCATCTTCTTTTGATGTCACACCTTCTTTCTTTTGATGTCACACCTTCCTTTTGATGTCACACCTTCTTTCTTTTGATGTCACACCTTCTTGGTTTTGATGTCACACCTTTCTTTTGATGTCACACCTTCTTGGTTTTGATGTCACACCATCTTCTTTTGATGTCACACCTTCTTTCTTTTGATGTCACACCTTCCTTTTGATGTCACACCTTCTTTCTTTTGATGTCACACCTTCCTTTTGATGTCACGAATTCTTTCTTTTGATGTCACACCTTCCTTTTGATGTCACACCTTCTTTCTTTTGATGTCACACATTCTTTCTTTTGATGTCACACCTTTCTTTTGGTGTCACACAATCTTTCTTTTGATGTCACACCTTCTTTCTTTTGCGTCACACATTCTTTCTTTTGATGTCACACCTTCTTTCTTTTGGTGTCACACATTCTTTCTTTTGATGTCACACCTTCTTTCTTTTGATGTCACACCTTCTTTCTTTTGCTGTCACACCTTCTTTCTTTTGATGTCACACCTTTCTTTTGATGTCACACCTTCTTGGTTTTGACGTCACACCTTCTTTATTTTGATGTCACACCTTCTTTATTTTGATGTCACATTTTCTTTCTTTTGATGTCACACAGTCTTTCTTTTGATGTCATGCCTTCTTTCTCATGCCTTCTTTCTTTTGATGATACGCTATCTATCTTGTTACCGACAGCGTGAGAACAATAATTGGCAAATTGTGCTCGACTTGCAATAAAGCATGGTAGCACAATGGATTAAAAAAACACATTCAAGCTCAAGGTTATTAAGCTCAAAGAAAATTGCATAAAGAGTTTTTTTTCATTTGATCAAAAATCTAGCATAATTTATTTGCTATTCAGAAAGTTGTTGACAAAGTTCCAAGTCTCTTCTATAGCTGTAGTGAGCACAATGCATACTTACGCATATCATTGATAAGTTCTTGAAGAATTTGTTCTGCTTCATCTTTTGGTATAGTTTCATTCATAATGCTATAAAAGACACAAAAAATAAAGCTAGATATAAACTTTCTGTACTTCTAAAGACTGAATCAACACATCCAAGGTTTTTTCCTATTGCTATGTGATTTTATGTGGAAAATGCTATTGACAGTTTAACAAGTACAGTTCCAGGCTTTTGGAAGTAGATGTTGTAATAAAATTGGGATACCCCCCTGTATATAGCATGGGATCCCTGTGCCATGCTCTGTTGTGAGGGAGTCTGCCATGTTGCTTGTTAAAGTTTGAAATATCATTACAGTGAGGACACTTGAACCGTGAACACTTTGTGCTTTTTTGACACTTTTTTTAACATGCTTCCTTTGAGTGAATCAATCTGAAAACGTTTCAATTTTGATAACACACTGCATTTGAGTTCAGTCCTACTTTTTTAGAGAATTTGAAGCAGTAGAAAGCTCAGAAAATAAAAAAAGCTAAATAACGACAAGTGTTCATGGTTCGAGTGCCCTCACTGTAAAAGGACTAGTTACAGACGTACCAATAGTACTTTAAAGTGATTAGCATGAATAATGTAACAGATGTTCAGTCTAGAATTCTACTCATTAAACTGCCAATAACCTTTCCATATAAAAAGCTTTCAAATAATATATGAATCCAGTGATTCGAATAATAATTGCAGCCTAAATTCATTTCACTTTAAGGGTTTTATTTTGGGTTTCCTGTGGCAGGTGACAAAGTATACCCAGGGTGCATTGATTGATTTCTCCAATTCTTTACACAAATAACTATAAATTAAAATAGGCAGAAGAACTACAAGACATAAATGAAATTAAATATAATGGTTATCTCCCATGTAATATAATTTATGTCACAATGGAGAAACAAAAGGAGCATTGTCTTATCGAAAACTCTAATTGTGACCTCACTTGTGCAACATGAATTATTGTATTACATCAGTGGTAGATAACCCAATAATAACTATGCTGGGTATGTCTGGCCAGACCCCTGGCTAGGGTGTGGTCCTAAACTTAAAATATTCAGAACTGCAGTTACTGATTTCAATTCTGATAATAAAAATGACTTCTAGTAGACTACTTTTTGTTCTAGGCTTTATTTCTGCAATACCTATGAAAACACAATGAAAATACTCTGAAAACTAGGACTCTCTTTCATAGGTATTTCATACGGCGTTCAACGGTTAAAATAACTTATAAAATAGTAAAATAGTAATAAATTTCCTGGGGTTTTCATAGCCTTTAAGTCGGTGATTACTCACTTTCCAGCCAGGATTGGTGACATAGTACTATCCATGCTGACACTCATTTTTCTAAAAAAAATATTTTAAAACATAAGTTAGATCAATTATATAATAGTTGGGATAAAGTGTAAACACTAAACGTATGCAATAGCTATCACTATTTAGTAGTAATTAAATAACACTAATCAAACAAAAGAAAACAATAGGATTAGCATAAAATAGCACTATTTAATGGTATTTATGTTGCACACTTTAAGTGTGTGCATTCTACTAAATGCACTCTGATTGATCAATTGACACATGTGCGTTAATAAAGAACAGATGAGCGGATGATGTCATGAATTCAGCAAAAATGCTTTCAGCACTTATCTTCATGATTCGTGATTGAGGAGTTTGAATGAAATACTGCATGTTAAATGTATGTAAGTGCCATGAACATGTTTGATGAACAGTGGTCTTTTGCATATACTTCAAACATTGCGATGGTGCACATGTAGCAGTACAAATGGTAGTAATAATATAGTACTTGATCTAATAATAATAATAATAATAATAATAACAACAACAACAACAACAACAACAACAACAACAACAACAACAACAACAACAATAATAACAACAACAACAACAACAACAACAACAACAATAATAATAATAATAATAATAATTATTATTATTATTATTATGCTTCTAATACGATCACTGAAGCCTACGCTAAACACACAAAGCAACTCTATTAGAGTGAAACTGTTTATTTAATCCTTTGTGCACTTTAATATGTACATTTATTGTTTTTCTATTTTTGTACTTTTCTTAACTATTGTATTTTTCCTAATTATTATTCAAATAACTTAAAATTCACCCAACTTTTCTCACTTCACTTGAGAATGACATTTCACAAAGTCGAAACGTTGTGTTTTCTAGCGTTTAATTTTGTCTTAAAATTATTATTATTATTATTATTATTATTATTATCATTATTATTATTATTATCATTATTATTATTATTATCATTATTATTATTGGCCTATTTAGAAACTAGAATTTGTCTAGTTAAAATAAGCTGATCAACATTATCAGAGACATTACCATACTTTCAAACTCAATGTACAATTTGCTTTCACAAAACATTTGACAGCAACTAAAGCAATCTTAAAACATTACAAAATACATGTATGATCAATGTACAGTTGTACTCACTCCTGGGGAATAAAAACTGGGCCAAATTCTGTATCAATCACCCAGTCATTTCTCTTTGAATCAGCTCCAGAAGCCTCTTTCTCAAATTCAACACGTTTTTGTTTAACTTTTGGATCATAGCTTTTCTGAGGTGAATTTGCTTCTTTAGTGTTTTGTTTCCCATGAAACAAATCAGTTTTTTTGCCCATCATATTCAAACTACTAAGAACTGAAGCCTTCTCAAAAGCAAGGGAGCAGAAGTTTGGTTAATTCCCAAGCTTAGCAAAACAGTTTCAAGGGACTAAATTTAGTTGCAATCAAGTGTTATAAATCAAACGTTATGGTCTGCTTCAGTCATAGTTAGACTGATAGCATTTATAACTTTATAACATTACCAAATTAGAAAAAAAAGTCAATAAGTGGATATGGCTGGTTGGACTTTTTCCACCCTTTGCACTGAAATATTGTGAAACATAACTAACAAACAATCATAGTTAAACATTTCGTATACAATGCCGGTCAATCTTCCATTTTTTGGAATCTTCCAAAATAATCACAACTACGTCGAACTTGAAAAAAAATGACTTAAAGTGTGCTGTGATCAAAGGTATGGGTACATAATATTATTCAAAAAATTATCATATCTACACTGGCAGCCCAATATTTCAACAAATTTCAACATAATCAAGATATATTAGTAGCTTTTATCACTTCAATGATTTCGTGATAATTAAAAAAATAACCTTCCAATTTGTTAAATTTTGACATTGTAGGTAAAAATGGGCTTGTGCAATGAATTACTCAACGCTAGCTAAATTCCAAAACTATGTAATCAGCGATGATTCGATTACCGCAAAAATGCTGACATAGCCAGGGCAAAATCTGAGTTCAAGTAACTTTTCGACACCATTTTAAAATTAACAATGTCAAGTACAAATATTTTGGGTGACACTCGTAAATAATTTCGAGCTTTTTATGGGTAAATACAGTTTTAATTAACAGTAGAGTCTTAAATCATCCATCAAAGCTTGAAGAGATTCAAGAATTTGACGTTACTTGTTATCTCGAATTGATTTTTGATCCGTGAAGAGTGACTTTGTGCATAAGTGTTATCAATTGCAATATAATATGAAGGGGAATCAAAAATCATTATCTGAATAAAAGTAAAATTAGAATAAATAAATTTGGTAATTAAAATAGTTGAGATGAATAACTCCAGAGACGAAAAATTCAAATAATTCAAGATAAATTTTCAAATGCGCGCAAAACTTGAAGAGAACATTTACGAACAACTTTTCGGCGGAATATTATTAATTCAAAATTACTCAAAACCACCACATTAATTGATAATGATAAGTGAAGGATTACAGAAATTGCAATTACGATGATGAAACTAAGAACAAGAGCCTACACAGCAAGACCCAAACGTAAGCTCCATATACAATTACCCAATAATAAGCGCGTACATTTTTTGCGCATTTTTGCCAGTTTTGTATACTTTTCACCACTTCTGGGACGTCAAATCTACGTTTTCAATCGTAATAACTAATTTACTCGAGTGCTATTGGCTTAGATTGCTTTTCTGTCGTTGAACGATGGAAAAATTATCGGGGTTTTTAGTGGCTTCAAATGAGCATCTTACGGATTGTTTACTTCTTGCAATGGACACTCACACCCTCGCGAGAAATGTATGTGTCTTATGCGCTCGTTCTCAAGCAAACAAATAACTTCAAGATACGAAAAATAGTTAGAGCAATATATATAGAGTAACCTCGAAAGAGATATAATTATTACCTTTGTTCTGGAGGTTGTAAAAAGAGAAATTCCTTCAGTTGGCAACGATAACGGTGAGTTACTCTGCCATTTTCATGCTTCACTACGTCCAGTCACGTGGGCTGTGGGAGAGAGGAGATTGGATCGAGCAACAAAATTACAATGAACAAATAAAATGAACAAATGAATAAAATAACAGGTTAAAAAAGTGTATAAACAGTAAGCAAATATATCAAGAACAGATAAAAAAATGAACAAATTGAAAAAATAAACAAACGAAATGAATGAAAAAATAGATATATAATGAAATAAATCAACAAACAAATCGATAAATGGATCGATATTGAAATCAGTGAATAAATAAATAATTAAAGGATTCAACAGATACGTAGATGAATATATAAATATATTCACAGCTTAGATAAAAAATGAAAATAGATCAATATTAATGAAAAAAAGCAGTGGTCACGTGACATATCGGTCAACAAACGACTGCGGGACGACTGCGGTAGACTGGAGTGCATAACCAGCATAAACAAAATGGCGGACGTTTAGATCATGGTGAACATTTTATATGCCAAAAAACTACAACAAATAATGACACAATTTCTAAACAAATGAAATGATACACTATTAACTCACTTCTCCATAACATTTGGTTGAAGTTGAAGGGAAAATCATGCCTAAAAAGACAGGAAAGGGGAAGAAAAAGGCGAAGAAGAAGAAGACTTCAAAAAATGAGGATAGTGGTCCAGTTACAGTTGGTAAAATCCCTAATAAGACTATGGTACAGCAAATGGCTTCAGTATCGCTTAGTCCTGTCCCCGTCAGACAACCTACTACACGAGAAAAGGTAAGCTTTTATTTCAAAATACTTTGTACTATTAAAATTCAAGGTTATTTTTGTACACATTTAGTGTTTACTCTGTCAGCATCAAAATCATAAGCCACCATGTCTTTTATCGCAGTGTCTAGGTATCCGAAACTTGTACATGGCTTCAAAATAACTCAGTGTCCAAAAAAGAATTTATTTCCCCAAAAATCATTTTATTGGTTAAGTCTTCCAAAACCGAAAGACGCAACTCTTGCGTGTTTCGTTTTTGAAAGTTTCAATGAGAATCATAACGTTCTTTTAGATGAGTAAAATGATTTTTGTCAGCATTCTTTTGTTGCAAATATAGATGATTCAAGCATTGGAAGATGCTGAACTACGGAAACAACAAAGGTTCATGGGAGGACAAATAAGTAGTACTGCACAGCAAAAATTGACACCACAGGAAATTAGAGACTTGAAATTAGTCTTCGACACCTTTGATACAGACAGAAGTGGGTGTGTATTACTTAATAGATAATCACTGAGGCACACAGTATTCGTGGGTATAATGCAGGCAGCTGAGGGCGCAGTGCCGAAGTGATTATCTAGTATTAATTATTGTTCTTATTGTTGTCTTATTCGTTTTCGTTATATTGACTGCTAGGGAACTCACTGCATTATTAAAAATAATGCTTTTAGCTAGAAGCATTATTTTTGATAATGCAGTTTGCTGTTAGTTGAAGTGTGACCTATGTATTTGTTGGGATAATACCAAGTAAAAACAATGGGTTTTGATGAGAACAATGATTATAATTATGTAAGACAATCAGGAGTGCAGGGAGATCTCTATGAAGATTTAAAGCAGCGAGTTGTTTTAAACTAATCTAATAGATCAGACGCAGATATTTCATATATACTTATCAAATGTCTATAATGTAATAAATCTATTTTGCATGAAAAAAATTAAAATTAAATGTAATTTGATCAAGATATTTCATGATAAACCTTATGCTTATCAGAACTGAATTCTGTATCAGGATTTAAAGATGCCTTCATGGTAGTGATTTTGTATTGTTTTAGGGTTGTGAATCATTGATTAATTTGATAAATATACAAGTTGAAATTGCACAATAATATGACTGTTTTTTATGGTTGTCACTTTGTAGTTCAATTGACGAAAGAGAACTGCGTAAAGCAATGAGAGCTCTAGGATTCAAGATATCAAAGTCATCTATCAAAGGAATGATAAGTAAGATGTACAGGAAAAAATATGTCAATTCCCAACTCGGGTTATACCTGGGACAGGTTTGGGACTAGCATACTCCAGGTTGGGACTAAGTGTCCAGGGGCCGGTTGCACAAAGCCTGAATAAAGTTATCCACTGGATAAAGTTATCCACTCCAAACAATTTCTTTAGAATTTATCTGCCGGATAGTGACTTATCTGGTGGATAGCGCTATTCAGCCTTCTTTCGACCAGCCCCAGGGTTTTAAAACCATATCTAAATGATATTTAACGACTGAGCACAAGATTGGAAGATTGGTAGTAAGTTATTTCTTTAGAAACAGTTTATCAAGGTTTGGGAAATTTAGATAATAATTTTAATTCTTATAATCAAGCTGTTCTCCCATTCTTCAAGATACATGGGCCAACTAGCCCCCAGGGTTGGGGGAATTTGGTTAATGCTAAAACAACATTTTCCATGCTTCGAGATAATTTATCTGGATCAACTAGCCCCCAGGGTTGGGCAAATTTTGTTAACACTAAAACAATGTTGTCCATTCTTTGAGATATCTGGGTCAACTAGCCCCCAGGGTTGGACGAAGTTGGTAAACACTAAAACAATGTTTTCCATGCCTTGAGATATCTGGGTCAACTAGCCCCCAGGGTTGGGTGAATTTAGTTAACACTTAAAAGATGTTTTCCATGCTTTAATTGTCTCTATTACTTTATTTTATATCATATAGCAGTTTTCATTGAGCTAGAATCACATAATGAAATCCATATTAGTTAGCTTGTAAACTGATGAAGATATTAATTTTTAAAGTTGACTAATCTTGTTGACTTTTTACGAAAAAAGAGGCCCTGCTCTCATCCATGCATGCTTACCATACATTTCCTTGCAAAAATGCAAAGTTTAAAAAATTCACATCTTGTCAGTTTGAAACCAATACTTTGGAATTATGTTATCATTAGTATGGGCAATTGGACTATGAATTCAGTTTTCTAAAAAACTACATAGTTTGCATTTTAATTTAGCGTGACAAGAGTCTATTATGTGGAACCGGAAATTAATTGCACTCTTGTATTTATCACTAAATATGAAATATTTATTTATATTTGTATCTGTTTTAGGTGATTTGGATACAGATCGTTCTGGGTAAATTTTATAGATTTCTTTCAACACTTTTAACATAATGTATATAACTTCCCAATCAACATTTCAAAATAAAAAAGAAACAAATTCCTTCTCATATCATAAGACTATATGCATAATTTATTTGCCGCACCATTGCTACAAGGCAATGATCATTTGCCGCAAGTTATATTATTGTGGTATAAATTACAATCAAACTACCTTATTCATGAATACACAGAGATCGTTAATGATTTTATTATTGAAAAATTTAATTCATTATTCAATTTGAATATTTAATTTTGAAATCAACATCTGAAATAATTGAGTCAAGAAGTCACTGTTTGAGGCAGAAAATGGCTTTGGAAATCTAATCTGTCATAAGATATAAAGCTCAGCCTGTCAATGAACCTTTCATGAATTTTTTCTTAACAAAACAGAGATGTTGTTTGAATCGTTCATAGTTTATAAAATAGAATTATTTTGGATTTTTTGTAGAAAGAGATATATTGAAATTCAAATACTTTTTTTCAAATTTGAATTTTGAAATGGAATCAGTAATGATCTCTAGTTGTCTATGATTATGGTAGTTTGATTGTAAACTTCTTTTTCATTCCACCTTTCAGCAAGATTGAATTCAATGAGAGATATATTGAAGTTCAAATACTTTTTTTCAAATTTGAATTTTGGACAATTAAAATCATTAATGATCTCTATTTGTCTATGATTACGGTAGTTTGATTGTAAACTTCTTTTTCATTCCACCTTTCAGCAAGATTGAATTCAATGAGTTTCTTGACTTTGTTGTGTGTCGACAAGCTGATGGTCGTGATGTCCATGATGAAATATTACAGGTACAGACATGATGATAAATTGATGACAATTTCTTCTAGTGTTGTCTTTTTGCACGTCAAAAATTTGATAATTTAGAACTTTCTGTTTTTATAGGGTTTCAAGATGTTTGATGCAGGTAACAATTATTCATTTACTCAAGACTTTCATTCATTCATTCATTAGTCCATTCATCCATTCAGTCAATCTGTCATTCATTCATTCATTTGTTCATTCTTTTATTCATTCATTCATTCATTCATTCATTCATTCATTCATTCATTCATTCATTCATTCATTCATTCATTCATTCATTCATTCATTCATTCATTTGTTCATTCATTCATTCATTCATCTAGTCATTCATTCAGTCAGTTATTCATTCATTCATTCATTCATTCAATCATTCGTTTTGTCAGTCCGTCATTTATTCAGTCATTCATTTATTCATTCAGTCATTCAATCATTCGTTCATTCAATCATTCATTAAGTCACACATTTATTCATTTATTTTTCCAGTCATTCATTTAGTCAGTAAGTCATTCAGTCATTCAGTCAGTCACACATTTAATCATTTATTCAGTCGTTCATTTATTCAGTCAGTTATTCATTCATTTAGTCGGTCATTCATTCAGTCAGTCACAATTAATATATTTATTCCCTCCTTTCTTTGAATCCCTTCCTTCCATCCCTCCTTTCTTTCCTCCTTCCTTCCTTTTTTCACTGAGTTTGTTTATTTATCTGTCTTAGATAAAAGTGGTCGTATCACATTAGACAATCTCAAAAACGTTTCAAGGTTGTGTGGTGTAAAACTGAACGAACAAGAACTGAAAGAAATGATTCACGAAGCAGACAAAGATGGCGACAATCAAATAGATCAAGACGAGTTTGTGAACATCATGTTAAAAACAAACCTTTTCCCATGAACTTGTCCACTGCATCAAGAGCTAAATCCACTTCTATTTTATTATTAAAACTGATAACGAGACAAGATGAGTGCGCGTGCAAAAATTACGGGAAGGGTATTTTCCAATTTTCTAGGTTCAGTCGAACTAAACACTCACTATTACTACAGTTCCAAACTGGGACTATGTTTCATCGGAAGAGACTTTCATGAATTTCCGTCATAAAATTTGCAGCTATTGTTGAATGGCGATCGATAGTGTCCAGTGCATCAATCTTCTTGAAATAAAAACCAAATTTGCTTTCTAGAAATTGATATTTAACTCAAATACTGTCAAAGTGTCAAATCCGAAAATCCGCTCCCAAAATTTTGAAAATCCGCGTTGAAAAATGCCTGTCAAAATAAGCTTGGAATTATTATTTATGTCATACAGCTATTCTTGAAAAGGTTGTCCAGTTGAAATACTGATTTAGCGAATAACAATGTCAATATGCACATATCAAGTTTTCAGTTTTCTTGTTTTTGATACAAAGCTGCACATATTATATAGTTACATAGTTTATTATAATTATGTGATGAAGGTATAAAAAAATACCTTCCTAAAAAAATAACAATCATGAGATATGAAAATGACTTCGCTATTCACCAACTATTTCAAAAATAGCTATATATAATAAAACGTGCTTTCAAGTAGCTCAGTGACAAGACTTTGTTCCCCGTTGGTTTTTGCCGTTACAACACAACACCGTAACAGACTGCGAGGGTGAGCATATAGAGAATTTTTTTCTACGACCGGGGAACTTTTGAGTTCAAATTAATCGCAATCTTAGTGATCTTCAATATAGGAAAATATAAATGGATACTTAAAGTCTATCACTAAGGTGCTGTGACTAAGTCAAGTAAATGTGGAGGTTTTTTATCTCAAAATATTTTTGAGCAAAAGTAAACAAGTATTATACACAGATAGGTATTATATTCAAATAGTTATTTTATCTTCAAACAAGTATCATTTGATTGAAAAAGTATTATATTTTGAAACAAGTTTACAAATAAGATTATTGTTCTTTTTCTTTTCATCAAAGGAAGTCTTAGATCGGCAAAGAAGTAATATATTTATAGCGAAGTATTTTTGTCTAGATTGGCGCGTCATACATATTGCAGAATCTTGCAGATACTTCATGGTTATAAACAAACAAATTGTTATGCTATTGTCCAACAAGAACTATAATAAGCCGTACGGAAATAACGGCCAATCACTGTATGGTTGGAACAGAGACTTTCGTCAGCTGAAGTATCGCTCTTGTGAATTGGGATTAAAGGGGATTTAGAAGGTATTTTTCTTTCGCGTGATTATAGCGGCTTCTACCATTAACTTACGACATGCGTATACAAATTCTCTATATGCTGCGAGGGTGTCAACCTCTGTCAAATTAGCTGTTCACAATATGTTTGTACTTGTGTGCACTCAACAAACTATCCCACGTGTTCCTTTATATTTTAGCACTCATCATATGCACGTGTTTGAAACCGTTTCATAACCAACCATAACAAATTGTTGGTCAGCACGCGTCCGACACGCATGCAAAATATACAGCTGATCACTACGTATGCACGTACTAACTATGGTGCTTTTGTCCATAGAGATTTGGAAGCCTATTGTTTTATGTGTCTGTTCGGCTTTGAGGTTGACCCGGTCTTGACCCTGCACAGGTTCTTATTTATGCTCATATTCAAAATTGTGAAATAAATAGACATAAACTTTGTCTATGATATTATAGTAAGGATGGTGCAATTTGTTTTTTTTAATGAATAATTAAGCATTTCGAGCCAGCAGCCCGTAGAAATAATGAAAACAAACTCCGGGGGTAAA
This sequence comes from Diadumene lineata, assembly GCA_918843875.1. Taxonomy (NCBI): domain Eukaryota; kingdom Metazoa; phylum Cnidaria; class Anthozoa; order Actiniaria; family Diadumenidae; genus Diadumene; species Diadumene lineata. The sequence goes on from OU974081.1 coordinate 7,693,028, forward strand.
CGACCGGGGATGCCCGTCGTATCTTTTAGGAGCAAAAATGTGACATTTGCCGTATCTCTTGGTGGTTGAAACGAGAAACTAGCCCCCATCCTTTCAAAGCACTGAAACTCATGAGTAAAATAAATAAATAAAACTAATTTTTGATGTATTTAATGGTATTCTTTTTTGGTCTTCTTTTAGTAATCTTTTTTGGTAAATTTTTGAAGCAAAGCCCTTTTGAAAAACGTCCGTTATCTTTTAGGGGTATTTTTGAAAATTTCCGACGAGCATCCCCGGTCGTTTATCCCCTCTCCCGAGCATCGTACACTCCAACTCGAGTCCTTGGCTTGTTTTTGAGGCCTGTACTATTGTCCAAATAAATGTTTTGCGGACAAACATTAAATACACAGACCATGCTGTGGATCAATGATTCTACTTGAAAAAAATTGTTCAGGAAAAAGAGTTCGAGAACATTCTAAGAACAAGTACATCTAAATATGATAAAAACATCAAAAACAAACTCCCTGAAAACCACTTTTAAACTATGAAACTTTCTCTATAAAAGACAGTTGAGAAAGCTAGCGATCAGCTTGAAGTTGGCAAACAGACCACGACGTATGTCATTGAGTAGTTCGTGTCAAACGAGAGATGAGAACCCAATTCGCTGTCGTTTTACTGTTCTTTTTCCTGCTGTCTGATGTAACTCAGTCAAGTTTAAAGCAAAGAATACCAAAGTTGTTTAAGAAGATTCATCCATTTCATCCGGTAAGTTCGATTAATTTTCATTTTACCTTTTTAGTGCTATAAGGACAACAAAGTAGAGGTACGTCCTAATGGGGTTAATATTTAACTGAGATTCGGCCAAAATATTAGTTGGTAACAGTGATTTGACCCAAAAATTAGCAGTTAACTGGAAATTAAACCATAGTTACTGATAGAAAGAATTTCACTCGATTAACTATGATTAAACTTTGTAGTTAACTGAGATTTATATAAACGTTTCAAGAATGTTTGCATTTTCTGCCCAACTAAGGTAAAATTTTCAGATTTTGAAAATTAGTAGTTAACTGAGATTTCGGTAATCCCATCAGGACCCTCAAAGTATAGTTGAAATCCAAGATGGCAGGGCAAGGGACCTTCGTGTTTGGATATACACTGCCCGACATATCAGGGACAGCGTATACTTTTTAGCACTAAAGAATAGAAATACAAATAATCCAAATAAAAATTATCCTCAGAAGTTTTGTTTTTCTTCTTTTTAATAGTATCATTGTTTTGAATATGGATGCATGTCGTGAATGTCTTGTTCTTTGTGACCTAAGAAAAAAAGTGATTATTGTTTGGCTGTCAGCCCCCCACTTTTCAATATACTCCGCGCTCATTCCATATAATGTTGTTTTTCAGCTCTTGTCTTTTTCTGAACTTTTCACAGAAAACCTGGCAATCGACACATAACACTTCAAGAAAACAAGAGAATTATCTAGATATTGAAGAGCTTTTGAATACCTTCCACCACGGGAAACAAGCCAACCATTAAAACGACCGTAGAAACTCGACCGGAGCAAGACAGTATAAGATGAGAGATGGAATCGCTGGTATAACAAACAAAAAACCTGAGAATTTAACAAAAACAAAAAAAACAAAACAAAAAACTTGCAAAACAAAAACGAAAACAAAAACAAACAAAAAAACGAAAAACGAAAAAAAAAAAAAACTAAAACAAAAACAAAACCAAAAACAAACAAACAAAACCAACAACAACAACAAAACAAAAATGAAAGAGCCTATTTTAGAAATACATTTGAATTGTATTTACGCTAGTAATAAACCAAATATATAACAACAACGCGTGAACTTTTCAGAAGACAAAACTAAACTTACTATAATTCCAATTAGATAAATTAAAATAGTTACACCTAGCTTTTAAGGGCTGATTTTGTTGAAAATTGTATTTAATGTTATCAAAATAAGATGATTTTAAAATGATAACAATCAATAAAACGGTTATAAACTACTCAATGTTTTCTTAATAAAAATAAGAGTTTGGGAAAACAGTGTTGAAAAAAAAAGTGGGCCGAATCGTATTCCTTGAGGAATACCTCAACTAAACTAAGATTACGGCAATTCGAGGTAAAGCCATTTCAGTAAATAGAAAAACGTTGGAGATATGATTATCGAGATAACATCAAAATATCAATTTATAGCTGATTGCTAGCAGATTCCGTCTCGCTTGTGATTCTGACGAGCGAGATTCTGCTAGCAGAGAAAGTAGCTCCGCCTGCTCTAGTTGATATTTTACCCACGAAACATGATTTCAGGGAAAAGAGAAAAACAGCCCGTCACAGCATGAAACCCAACTTCTAAAAGGCATAACAGGAAGCTAGACATCGCATGCGTAGCACGGTGATCCCCACATGTCGATTCTCGGCAGGAAACGACGTCACAGACAAAACAAAACTTTCTGATAACCCTGAACACTTTTTCCAAAAAAAAAACCCTGCAATCATGAAGACACGGGATTTTTTTCTGGAAAAACGTGAGAAGAGGAAGAAGAAAGCAAATTAGAAACAAAGATAATGGATGAAGATAGAGGATATGCGGAAAAAAAACAAGTCGAAGACGAAAAAAGAAAAAAAGAAAAAGCTGACGTTATAGAAATGATGATGATAAAAACAACGAGAAGAAAAATGGAAAAAGGCGTACATTTCCCATAAAAAATTCACCCAAAATAAAATTTTCTTTTTCATTATTTGAAACCACAGATACACGTTTGAGCGTCTCTGTGATATATGTTCTAAAGTGCTTTCACACATCTGTTCGGCCCCACTTTAGTCGCTATTCTTTGTTTAACCCCTACTCAAAACAGCCATGCACGCTAAAATTGTTTTTTAGACACAACAACCTTCGTACCAAATGTGTCTGGTGTCAATCTGGAAACAGTCTGACACCAAGCATTTGTTACATAAAGAGCGACTTTGGTTAAGTTCGTCACCTCTGTCGAGCTTGCTCTTTGAGAATCCTGTATCTTATTTTGTCTGTTCGTCTGTAGTAGAATAGTGAAAATATGTGGGGTCCAGTACTATGTGTGAGTCTGATACTACTGTTCTCAAGTGGCTTTCATGCTATTTCCATTGGCGGTGAGAATCAGATGACCCGACCTCACAGTGGAGATACTCCAACCAAGGTAAGAGTTGTCATGAGTGAATCTCGCCTGAAGCAAAACGATAATCACTATTAAGAGATATTTTAACTTTAAAAGGGAAAGTGAGTACATTTTGGTATATTTTGACCTCTAATATACTATTAAACAATCCTCTTAAATAACTGTCGTTCGCATGCATAACCATATTTGGTAACCTTACCTTACTTGGTAGTGACTCTGGATTCTTTTTCGGTGATTTTTTTTATCGTATCTATATTCCGGTGCCCTGATTGGCGGAGATTTCTCAAAAGAAACCTCTGCAAGGACGTTTTTCGCGCCGTCCAAAAATTTGGACGAATAAATCAACTCGCATACCGGTCATTTCCGGTTTCAAACTGGTATGCGAGTTATTGGGGTAATTCCGTAGTTTTGCACTGCGCACATTTCTGAAAACTTTTTTTAAATGAGAAATTTCACAATTTGAAGTAAAATTACGAACATTCGCGTGTTTTCGAGCGAAATAAGCGATACTTTGTAAACTCGTCTCAGCCTTTTCTCGGAAAAACCTTGTTTTTGACAACAAAATGACTATATATGTTTAAATATCTCGCCAAGTACGGCACATATCTTTTTTTATTTTCTAATTGTTTCAAGAACAATTTTTTTCTATCACATATCTGATTGTCAATAAACTCCCATGTCTAGTTTTTGAGATATTTCAAGAAATGTGTCCTGAATAGGCACTTCAAGAGAATTTAATATGTTTAGATTCATGTACCAACGAGTAATTCATTATTTTTTCCGGATATCTGAACTTTCAAATTTTACTCCCAAAACCCAAAACATGCCACTTTTTGGATTTTTTTTTCGCAAAAAAACGAGTTCGGGGACCCCATTTTTTATTTCATTTTTAAAACAAGCAACGCAAAAAATATTGTGCAGAGTTTCAAGAAGCTTCCATGTCTAGTTTTTTTTTTATACGGAATCATCCGTCCGTCCGTCCATTCATTCATTCATTCATTTATTCATTATCTTATTTTCACTTTCACTTTATTCACTTTCTACTGGTGTATTCAGATCCCCTTTAGTGCTCAACTCTCTAGACTGCGTACAAGAGCTCGACTACAAGTATCTTGCAAATGGCAATGTCAGGAAGTCCCGTATAAGAACCACGTGTGAAAGCCACACCCTCCTGGAACCAGAAAATCATGGAATGGACCAAAAAATAAATCCAAGAAATCAACGTATTATCGTGTATAAAAAAACAGTAAATTGTGTTTTAATTTGATTAATGCAAGACAACATTTGACACTAGTTTAAATTAAAGTATGTACCAACTGTAAGTTGTTTTAATTTAAATAAATTAAATAGTAACATTGCATGGAGTATTTTGAGTAGTGTGCATGTTTACAGCGATACCAGCCATTCCTTATCTAAGTACCTTGTATTCTCCAGTCATCATTGTGTTGTTTATAGTTAAAACTTCACCACATTAATTGGTGCCCATCAATGTTCCAGTCACCCGGAAGAGAGGGGGACGCTGTACCACCATATCAACTTGGGCGGGAATGTACAGCAACATGGAAATACGTAACAGTGACGTCGCCTAATGTCCAGTCTTTTTAAGGGTCATGTATTGAGATATTGAGATATTTTAAAAACAAATGTGTCTTGAATAGGCACTTCGACCTCCCTAGAACACTATAGCTATGTTAGAAAATTGCCATTTTGGTTCCTGAGAAAAAGCTTTGTCTGCATGATCAAATAATCACATTATATTTATATCTATAGGAAAAATAAAATAGTTATAAATAAAGAAAATTACATATGCTTAGATCCATGTATTGACATGTAATTAATTATTTTTCGTGGTATCTGAACTTTCGAATTTTACTCCCAAAACCCAAAACAAGGGAGTCTTTAAAGATTTTTCGCGAGAAAACGAGTTTGGAAACTCCATTTTTTATTTTGGAAATAAGCAGCTCAATAATATTACTGTGCAAAGTTTCAAGACATTTCCATGGCCAGTTTTATTTCTACGGAATCACCTTATATCGCCAAGTGTTAAAGATAATTTTGTAGCGATCGCAAAAATTTTATGCAAATGAATGCAAATTACGGGCGACTATCCTCGATTGATTTCATTGGGAAATGAGTTTCATGCACAGCAGAGTGCCTTGATATGTAATATAAAATTTCCTCAAGTTTGTTCTACAAGGGTGGGGTACCATCGTTGAAAGAAGATATGGATGCATGGATAGTGTCAATCATTCGCCCTTTTCTACCATGAAATAATTACAGTTTGTTTTGATTTGGTCTTTTCTCTAGCGTCAATCAATATCAAGGGCGGAGTTTATATCAAATTAACCAGCGACAGAATCTGTTAATTAGGGCAAGCTCCGCCCTATGAAATTGACCGTTCAGAAAAGACCAAATTGAAAATCAAGATTTGAAAGGACGAATCGCGATACAACGAATTTGGTTGTAATGCCTACTCCCTAAATATATTCAAAGGAGCTCTCACCCAGGATGCATTGCAAGCATTATTGTTTACACATGAAACACCGTCAGAAAATAAACAAATGTATAATAAACAAACAGCAAGTCAGTATTTAAAGTTCCAAAGTAAACAGGGATGTTCGAGATTTTGAACAGATTATTTAACAGCATTTTGACGTCATGGAAAATGGCGTCCGCTGTATATATTGGTTTCATGTGAAGATTGCAATGCATTGTGGATGAGACGGCTCCTCTAAATAAATGATATGCTCGTTCAAATGAAGTAATACTAAACAATAAAATGCATCCAAACAAATTCTATCAAAGTTTTTATTATTACATATACATGCTATTTCTATATTGTTACAAACACCGAAGGTGAACATGGTTTGACATAATCTTACTTGTACATTGTATGCGACCACTTTAGCCAACGGTAAATGCTCAGTGACTGAACACGACGAAACATTGGCCACATACTGAACATTTTTCATTGTTTAGTCCTCTGAACAGCACTGAACAACGTTGCTGTACACTGTTTAGTGGGTGGTTAAATGCGTTATACAGTGGGTGTACAGTGTTCAACCAATTTATGGAACTGCTACTTCATTACAAATCATCTATTTATCGTATTGTTGTTGTTTATCGTCCTCCTTCGTCAAATAACTTGCAGTTTTTTAATGACTTCTCTTCTCTTTTGGAACGATTGGTCACGTCGTCTGGTAAACTATTAATTTGTGGGGATTTTAACTATCACGTCAATGATGATAAAGATTATAATGCGAATTGCTTTATGGATTTACTTGACTGTTTTAATTTGACTATACTTGATTCCGTTTCTCCAACGCATAAAAGTAATCATGTTTTAGATTTAATCATAACTAGATCTGATGAGGAGTCTGCAAAAAATCTTTCGATACATGACCCTGTTCTATCTGATCATTATGCTGTTCATTGTATGCTACATGTAAACAAGCCTCTTCATCAAACAAAAACCACTTCATACCGTAAACTTCGAACAATTGATGTTGATTCTTTTCGTCAAGATATTAAACATTCTGTGCTGTTTCAACATCCTTCGACTGATTTATCTGTTCTATGTAATCAATATGATTCTGTTCTGTCGGCTTTATTGAATAAACATGCACCATTACGTACTCGCTCTATATCTGTTCGTCCAAGAGCCACATGGTACACTGATGATATACAAATAAATAAAACAAAACGTCGTAACCTTGAAAGACGTTGGCGTCACTCTAAACTAACAATTGATCGTGAATTATATGTTGCTCAATGTAATGTTGTCAACAAACTTATCTTTGAAGCTAAAATGAATTATTTTTCCAAACTGATTACAGATGCTGGCTCTAACAGTAAAGATTTATTTCGTTCGATTGATCGATTGCTACATCGTACACCTGAGAAAAAACTACCTACCTCTTCCTCATCTGTTGATCTGGCTAATGATTTTGTTCACTTTTTTAGGAACAAAATTGTTAAAATTAGAAATGGTTTTGTTTCTACATTACATCATTCCCATAATTTCTCTAACCTTGACTTACCTCAACTGGATTGTCAACTTGATTCATTTTTACCTATTTCGATTGATGAATTATCAGCCATTTCAAGAAAGATGTCATCTAAATCCTGCAGTCTTGATCCTCTACCAGCAAGTATTTTACTTAATCACTTTAATGTGCTACTGCCTACTATATGTGAAATTGTTAATAAGTCACTACAATCTGGTGTTGTTCCATCTTCTCTTAAAGTTGGTGTTTTAAAACCTTTACTGAAAAAGCCATCTCTAAATCATGAAGTTCTTAGCAATTATCGTCCAATCTCTAATTTGAAGAATATATCGAAAATTGTTGAGAAAATTGCATCTCTTCAACTTAACAATTATCTGTCACTAAATAATCTTCATGAACCGTTTCAGTCTGCATATAAATCATTCCATAGCTGTGAAACTGCCCTTCTTCGCGTACAAAATGATATCCTTCAGTCTATTGACAATCGTTCCTGTGTTGCTATGCTACTGTTAGATCTATCTGCGGCTTTTGACACTGTAGATCATCAGATTCTTCTTAATCGTCTTAATACTAAATTTGGTATTTCTGGTACAGCTCTTCAGTGGTTTAAGTCCTATCTCACCAATCGTCTTCAGTTTGTCTCCATTGATAATTATTCTTCAGAAGCTCTACAACTTGATTGCGGTGTGCCTCAAGGGTCTGTACTTGGTCCATTGCTGTATCTTCTTTATACTTCTCCTGTTGCTGAAATCCTTCGCCAACACAAGATGTTTTTTCACCTCTATGCTGATGACACACAATTATATATTCCGTTTTCATGTAATGATGATTTAGCTTTAAGTGATTCTATGAAACTGATTGAAAACTGTCTCTCAGATATTGATGCATGGATGACCATAAATAAATTAAAATTAAATAAAGACAAAACAGAATTTCTCCTTTTTTCGTCAAAACACAGTCCTCAATTAACTGTTCCTTCTCTCAATTTTGGTTGTGATTTTATTGCGCCATCAACACATGTGCGGAACATTGGTGTTATTTTTGATTCTCAATTAACAATGGCTCGTCATGTAAACAACATCTGCAAATCTTCTTTTTACCATCTCAGAAACATTGCCAAAATAAGAAAATTCATCTCTGTTGAAACAACTGAAATTATTGTTCATGCTTTTGTATCCTCCAAACTGGACAATTGCAACTCTCTACTTTTTGGTTTACCACACAAGCTCCTCAACAAATTACAGTCTGTACAAAATGCTGCTGCTAGAATAATCACTCTTTCTCGTAAACATGATCACATCACTCCTATACTCGTAAAACTACACTGGCTACCAATTGAATCTAGAATCAAATACAAAATCTTATTATTAACCTACAAAGCTCTTCATGGCATTTCCCCTATCTATATCCAAGAACTCATTTCTGTTTACAAACCTAAAAGAAGTCTTCGTTCATCATAACAACTGTTACTGTCATCAAAGTCATATAATCTCAAATCCTATGGTCATCGCTCCTTCTCTGTTGCAGCTCCAGAACTTTGGAACTCACTACCATCATGTCTCCGAAATATCTCTAATCTTGCGTTTTTTAAAACTGAACTTAAAACTCACCTTTTTAAATTAGCTTATTCCTTGTAATTGATGTTCTAAACTGTTGTAATTAGTTATTTTGTGTTTGTCCATTGTATTTAATAGCGCTTAGAACATATTTTGGATTTGCGCTCTATAAATATTATTATTATTATTATTATTATTAAATATGTTATGCAGTAGGTGTACAGTGTTCAACCAAATATGTTATGCAGTAGGTGTACAGTGTTCAACCAAATGTTGTGCAGTGGGTGTACAGTGTTCAGTGGGTGACCACATGTGCTGTGCAGTGTGTGTACAATGTTCGGTCATATTTAGTTACTGAACATCTTTCACTGCTTGTCTGGGTGTTTAGGGATGATATGAAACAATTGGATTTTTGTCTTGCATGATATAAAGCTCAGTACAATCATACAAATTAATTCGCTTTATTGCTAATGCACTAAACTATAATATTACAATTACTAATATTGAATGATAACGAATGATACTTATTACTGATTTTAGACTTTAAAACTCAACCTTTTTCACTAAAATTCATAATTGTGCTAGTAGTACTTTCCGAATATTTTTGACATTCGAAAACTCTCAAGAAAAAAAAAACACTTCTGCAACTCATCACTTCTGTGGTCTATAGGTAAATGATGTCGCGAATGGTGAGCCCACGAACTAGGACAACAAGAATCTGTTCAGTGTTATATTAGTAAAGGATCTACTTGAAATCACTAATAATATATTTAAGATAGATTTGATCAGCATCGTGTTTCATATAGACCACTTCTGGAAATATATCGCACCCACTTGATGGTGTCGTGATCACTGTAGTTTAATTTGGGCTCAAATACTTTAAGATAACGAACTTTCAAACCAGAGCATGCAAATGGAACCTGAAAAAACAATCCTGTGTTAGCTGGGCTTTCAATCGAAGTACCCTATTCCCCCTTCACAGGGAAAAAAATCAGCACATCACAATTTTGGTACGTCATTGGATAAACCGAGCAGGCCACGAAAATACCATAGCTTCACAAATAGATACGTTAACTTATTTGAAAAAAATATTGTCAGTAAGAATGACGGACTGCAGCTGTCCATTGCACAAGTGAAAAGGTCTATGCTTATTTTTTTTTGTAATGAATAGCCACAAAAGATACACATACAATTTTATCGACAACTGGAGATCTTCAATTTGAGGAAATTATGCTGATTTGAATAAAATTACTGCTTATTTATCATTATTGGAATCCCACAGTACCTTTCGGTATTCCCTTATTTCCCATGAAACATTTTTTTTTTTGAAATAAGTATATTTTTATGATATAAAATCTGGAGATTTTACTGGAATTATCATCGAAATGTCACCAATTGAGCAAATAATACCGACATTATCCAAAGATTCCATTTTAATTAAGTTGTAGAGTGGGGGGCCAGTTTGGATGGGGGTCCCAGTTTACTGAGTTTAATACTACAAGAGATGTAGGGAAATGTTAAATTCAGGATAAAAAATGTTGTTTAGTTTAAAGAGAATTCGAGCATATTGAGCGTCCAGTTTGGAGGGATTTTATTGTATTTTCTTCAAATACCTCAAAGTTTAGTGATATTGGTGGTCTAGCCCATTTCTTAGAATCCTTAGTAGGCATTAGTTCAATCTCAGCACTGATCTGAGATTCTTTCATTCCTCCCATTCTCTTGATCCTGAAAAATAAGTATCATAAATTAATAATAATATCAATAATAATAATAGTAATTCAAATACGTATATAGCATGGTTCACAGGGTGATACTAATGTGCGCTTTACAAAATAATCAATACATAGTAAAATTAAAAACTGTATTACAATAAATTTGTAAATAATATATAGATGTATATTTTGGTGAAAACTTGAGAAAAATTTGTTTTACAATTTTTTTTTCAGTGGCCCTTTCTGAAGATGTCATTGAAATAAAATAATTGCAAAAAAAAAAAAGTTTATTTGTGACATTATCATTTTGACACTTTGTTGTCATCCACGATACTAGAAAAAAAGTTAGTAACATTGTCCAAATTCTTCAACCACTTGTATAGAAAGACTTACTTCCATACAATAGCATTGTCACTTGACTTGAACTTGGCTTTACCCTTCAGACATACCACTTGTACACCAGCGGTTGTGGGAGGGGTCGGAATGCGTACCTACACGATAACATGATTAAGAAACTCATATGTGACAAACCATTAAAAACGTGAAGGGAGGGGGTGGGTCATATGTTTTTTAACATGAAAAGTAAAATTTTTTATGACATGGCAAGATTATTTTTTCAAGGAAAGTATCGAGACAGAAATATTTTTAATAATTTTTTTTTGGTGATGGTGTCAGGCCGACTTTGAAACGTGCTTATAACTCTGATATTTTTATCAACTTTTTTACTGGAAATATTTTTTTCTGCTTTTGGTCCACACCCCCTTCACTTTTGTAATAATTTGTCCCTGAGGGGATTGATATGTGTAATTGCCGCACATTTATTTAGTGCTTCCATGTGCAGGAGTATTTGATATTTCAGTAAAAAAGATTCGCTCAAATAATTCATATATTTGCTTAAGGAAAACATTACAAACTAGGTAAAAGACACATATGGAGTACACAGACTAGATGTGCAAAGCTTTTCACTATTCAGACGAAAATAGCACTACTTAAACAAAAGGAAAAAAATAAAATCATAGATGAAGGAAAGGTACTTATATTTAATGTCAGTTGTTCCTTCAACTTGAAGCTGGTTTCCGAGGAAGCCAATTGTGCACACTTCCCCCCCCCCCCCCCCCCCCCGTTCCATCAATCCTCCTTTTTACGGGTATTTAAAGCTACTACAAGCTATGGAACAGAAAGAAATCGGAGCAAGGATGTGGAGCTACTGCGAATCAAACTTGTGACATCTCACACAGATGGCTGTGCACTAACCAACTGTGCCATCCTTGCTCCCTTAAATATCAGATCTATTTATATTGCACAGCTTTATTGTTTGTACCCTAATTCCACATCTCATTTCAGTAGCAAAGCACAAGTTCATAACATATATTTTCGATGAAGTGTACCTCTATTTTCTGTCCCAATATGGATGGTTTAAAGTTTGACTTCAACACGACCTTGACCTCCATTCTAGACCGACCAACTTCCCTGACTAGGGGAATGACACGGAATGGCAGGCTAATGTCCTTAGTTGTTCTATATCTATTTACAATATCAAATGAAAGATTGAATGTTAGAAATGTGTTAAATATCCTTAAAATGAGCCTTTTGCAGTTGACTGATTTACAGGCTATAGGTCAGAACTATACATACACAGAATTACAGAATAGAATTTAAATCAACTGCATTAATTCAAACTGGGCCATTTGCATGATGACGTAGAATACCACCAATACCATAATGCTTTGCTGACTTTCTTTTGTATCGACAATTAGTGCAACTTTTTCTCTTAATCTCCACAAGGATTAAAAATTTGAATGTGAAAGAGGATTCGCAAAGAATGCTGGTAGTTGTAGTAAAATGCCTATTCTATCCATAATTTTACTATAGTGATGTTATCTCGTCTTATTGGTTGAGTGATAGTGGCAGATGTTTGCTGATACTTCACAGCTTAATAAAACGTTAAGGTATTATAGTTGAAGGGAATTAATGTCCAAAACTTAAAGTTACATTTGTAGAGGGGTGAGTCACTCTAATAATGATGACACCTGAACAAGGACTTGTGTGAGATTCTTTGATTGTTAGGGAATTCCTGTGATGTCCCAGACTTCTTTTATCTTAAATTAATCTTGGGTTGGAACAGAATTAGCTTCAAGGCCTTGAAGTATGAAACACGTTTTGCCCTCAACCATTATGACAACAGTCAAGAGAGTATGAGATAAGTGAGCTTATCCCTCATTCCCATCATGGGCTCTACTGGTCTTCCTATTTTTAGAAACTTGTTACCAATTTCCGCACTTTTGTATTAGATGTTTTGACGATGCTACTGTGCCTCCTGCAATCTGGCCAGTCACGTTCCATTCCCGAAATCACTTCAATTTAAAAATGAAAAGATCCCCTGATGAGTGTAAAGCCCACTATGGGGGATAAGCTCCCTTACCTCATATTCTCTTGCAACAGTTTAACATCTTAACCCCAGGGGTCAGTTGTACAAAGCCTGAATAAAGTTATCTACTGGATAAAGTTATCCACTCCAAAGGATTTCTTTAGAATTTATCTGCTGGATAGGGATTTATCTGGTGGATAGCGCTATTCAGGCTTCGTACAACCGACCCCTGATGGGTAACTGGGTTCACCAAACAGTGACACATTCACCTTGAGTTCACGAATGGGTTTGTGAGCTCATAACAACCCCCACACCTCTCTTCACCTTCCATTGTGACAATTAACCAATTTTATTACCCAGAATTACCATACACGAATACAGATTTACCTCATAAGCTCAAATTCTCCATCAGGCGGGATAAAGCTAATACTACGCTCAGTCTCAAACTTACTAAGCTTGACACACTGATGGAAAGTGCAATCGTCAATAGCTATTCCTGTCTTACTAGTATTCCTGAAGTATAAAGCACAACAAAAATACATTGAAATCCAGAACTCAAATACAGTACCGATAATTCTGCTGATTAAAACACTTAATAGACAGCAATCAGAAACCGTGGTAAGAGCAGTCATACCAGTGCTGGTCCTATAGAGCTAATAATGGTCATCATCACTTCGCTGTCTTGGCAGTGCCAGTAATAATTAATCATAAAATAATATGAATATTAAAAGAAACTCATAAGGGATAGAAATGTGTAGTGACAATACATTGCTTTGGTTCCATGCACTGGAATATTTCATTGTTCTGTTAAATCAAATCAAATCATATCTTTTATGCTTCCAAAACCTCACAAACTAGGTAAAAGACATATTAAAATGCAGAAAGGAAAATCTCTTGTAAAACCTGAAAATTTGCAGATGTTTGACTTACAGCATCAAGTGGACATTTTGAATCTAGTTCCGAGTATCAAATATTGACCAAATATGGTGTCAAAATTATTCTAATTAGTATGAATTTTATCGGAGCACAGAACTTTTAAATTTGTAAATAAATGTAAATTCACTTTTATTCTTATATTCATTTTAACACTTGTAATTCACCTTTGTGGTGCGATATGTGTTTTTCCAATAAACCTTTATTATTATTATTATTATTATTAACTGTGATGCACGTTTCAATTCCATGAGTTTCTGACATAAGTAATCTTGAGGCTTTCGATTCTTTGCGTTTCAATATGAAAAAAAAAAAAAACTAAAAAAAACACTACTATGTATACTACTAAGTAATTCAAATGAATCCACTTACTTTTTAGAGCCCACACTATCTGCAGATGATTCAGAGGTTGATTTTGCTGATTGCTTCTCTACAACTAGCTTATCATTCATACCAAATTTACACTCTGGCATACCGGATAGAAAACTCTTCATAACAACTCGGCCAGAAACATGAGCACTGAGAACTTGACCTGAAAATTACCATACATAAAAACATGATGACCATGAAAACAGTTACATCTGTAAAATACATTGTAATCAGAATATTGCTCCTAGGTAAAGCATATAAATATATATCTGTTTATAAAAAAATAATGAAGTTTATGATTACTATCATTAATATTAAATCTATAATATATCTTTTAAAATTCCCAAGTGCTCTATAAATCCATAGAACACTGCTGCCAGGTTTTCTATTCCTTTTTAAATACAATCACAGTTATTTGGGCAAATTTTCTGGGTTATTTGTGACAAGAAATGTGTGCATGCATGCCCTGTGCGCTCATAAGGCACACATCTCAGCCAAACAGATCATACATTATCAGATTGTACGTATCTCAAATATTTTATAATTATGATCAATAGAGATGGTAGATATGATCAAGGTGATGATATGTAATGATGACAATAATGGTTGCAATAACATCAATCGTTAATATGATGGCAATCAATCTGAATGATGATGAATATGACATGGTTATGATCATGATGACTCATGATCATGGTGGTTATGATAATGGTGGTGATGATGATGGTGATAATGATGTATTGATGAAGATGGTGGTGATGATGATGGTGGTAGTGATGATGATTGTGATGATGAAAGTGGTTTTGCTCATTGTGAAGATGATGAATGTGATGACAAGGATTGTGATGATGATGATTATGATGATGATAAATGTGGTTGATTATGATGATTGTGGTGATGATGATGAATGTGATGATAATGATGTTGTGGTAATGATGATTGTGGTGATAATGACGATTGTGATGATGATGATTATTATAATGATGATGATGACTGTGGTGTCAGATGATGATGAATGTGGTGATGATGAAGCATCATCAATCCTGTACCTTGTGGTGACATGAGTAGATTAACAGACTCCAAGACATCAAGGAACAGCTCATTTCTTCTGTATTTGATTCCCTCTCTTCTCCATCCTATTTGGCCAGTCACTTGACTGGTAATTTGAGCTTGCTCTTCACGTGTCTACAAAAAATAAACATCTCACATCTTCAGCTGGAAAAATTTAGACTGCGTTCATAATGTACTGTGGTGTTGGGTGGTTAAATTGCAAAAACCTTCATTAGTAAAAAGGGGATACTTCCACATTTTTATTAGTGGTTTTATTGGTTTTATTGAGGAGGATTGTTATTCTTTTTAGGATTTCAAGGGAATGTTGAGATTTTTTTTCAGCCACTTAGAATTTTATTTAGTTTTTTTTTCCAGAGGAATTTAACATTTAAATGAGAAGTCTGGTAGCTGGTTTTTGCTGACACCCTTATCAAGAACATGTTATCAATATTACCTGTGTCTTGACACCTTGCTGAGTAATGAAAGTCTTTAAGATTGCTGTATCAGTCTTTTGTGGGTAGCCATAATCAGCGATTTCTAAAAAAATATAAAATATACCATAGTCATGATCTGTTATCATTGGACTTCTTGCTGCAGATCAAGTACAAACCATACAGATCTGTTGCTGTTGAACCTATTATTAATAATATTTTTTAATGTTATTTAAAAATGAATACATCCTTTTGAATGAGCTATGGATAAAGTGTATTGGCTTTCTCTTTGACACTGTTGCATTTGGCAACAAATGATGTATTCATAAAAGTCTTACTGAGCATTAAATCACCATATTCATGACTATTACAGCTAAAATTGTTGCATCGTGAATGGGCGCCTTTGCAACTTTGACTGGATTCTATTTTTTTGCGACATCAACCCTTGATCCACCGAGGTTGCACAGAAAAAAAAAACAAAATTCAGTCAAAGTTACAAAGGCATCCGGTTGCGATACAACAATTTTAGCTGTATATATCAATTTTGTCTTATCTTACCATCCAAAAGCTCATAGATCAAAACAAAGTTGTTCTTGATGCCCTCTTCTGTAACTTTACCAAAATATGAGATCATGATGTCCACTGTTCTGAACAAAAACTCAAACACAAGAGCAGCATTGACATTCTGTCTTGTGACTGCCGCAATCCACACATTTCCCTGACGGATATGAAAGAAGCTAGTTCTGGCTATGTTGGTCACCGGGGAACGGATTTGGCCTCTTGCATGAATGACGTTGACTCTGAATGCATCAACTGCATTGCGCCTGCAATATTACGACAATGAATCACAAACGTTACTGTGAGGTTAATAGCACAAATTCAGAATAAAAGCCAAAGGATATTCAAGTACTTGACAAACACAAAATTTGGATTTTCAAAGAGTATCATTTTTTCATAATTTGAATTACTAAATAGATCTAAAAACATTTATTATGTATATCTGCAGGCAACTCAAGGGTGGTTGCAGAGATCAAATGGTATATTTATGACGTTTTTGGATAAGAGCATAAAACAGGATCAAAATCATCCTCTTAATTATAAATACTGATGATTATGATGACTTTGAAATATAATTTGATCACAATTTCTAAGAACATTTATAATAGCCAAATGCATGCGTTTGACTTCAATACAATTTTTTGCACGCTGCACATCTTCCTTTTCGAATTCCCATACCAAACTGGTTTGTATTCTAACATACAAATGGGTGCCCAAGTTGACAAAATGCCTCGAAATAATGCAATATCCAATCTACATTTACAATTCATATAAAAGAAACAACTCCTAAGATTAAATCAAATTAGTTACGACTGGAAATCTTAAAACTACCAATTTATGTTCACATTATTTAGAGACACATCATATTTGATGAATTGAAGGCAGAATGACAAATGATATAAATAACAATAAATTAATCGAATAAAACGATGACCTGATTGAGAAAATAGGAGATTTAAAGATTGAAAAATAGAAGTAAGGGTTTATGGGAAGGTATGGATAATAACGAGAAGCAAAACTTACCCGATATCGTCTCGATAAACTCGAGAAATCAAAACCTCTCCTTTGTGATTGTAGATGAACAAGCCGCCTATCATTTTAGCAGGCACTTACAATTAAACTGAAAACTAAAAATGCAGTTGGAACAAGCAGTATTTGAATCAGTCTTATGTCGAGTTTGGCGTTGAAGTAACGTGTTTTTCAGGCAGAAAATGACGGCTAACTATGCATATATTGAGTTCACTTTCAAAACTCAAGCCGCCATTTTTTGGTGCAGGACAACCCTATCTCCATACGATTATCCATATTTGGTGACAATGCCCATATATGTGTTAATGTTATTGATGAGACTTTCCAGTGCCAAAACGAGGCACAGCAAGTTTGAGGCAACGAAAGATCGAGCAAAAATTATAAACTGAAGCAATTCCATATTAATATTAAATACTTATAATAGGTAATAATAAAATGCCTCATGAAAAATCATGACAAAGAAAATTATTCTTACTATTGCCGAAAAAAAATATTAATGCAGTTTATAAACACCTCATGCCCCATCACTTTTTTATGGTCCATCCATCTCCTTCATTTTTTCTTTCATCTCTTCAATTTTTCTCTTGGTGTTAAAAAAAGTAAAAAAATCAAAACACAACTCAAAATTTTCAAAACAGCCCACAAACTATCACAAGCAAAATAAGATTAAGGTTGTAGAGAGAACTTAAACATAAAAAAATCAAAATTCAACATTAAATTTAAAAAAAGCAGAAAAGGATGAAAAATAAATAAATAAATAAATAAATAAATAAATAAATAAATAAATAAATAAATAAATAAATAAATAAATAAATAAATAAATAAATAAATAAATAAATAAATAAATAAATAAATAAATAAATAAATAAATAAATAAATAAATAAATAAATAAATAAATAAATAAATAAATAAATAAATAAATAAATAAATAAATAAATAAATAAATAAATAAATAAATAAATAAATAAATAAATAAATAAATAAATAAATAAATAAATAAATAAATAAATAAATAAATAAATAAATAAATAAATAAATAAATAAATAAATAAATAAATAAATAAATAAATAAATAAATAAATAAATAAATAAATAAATAAATAAATAAATAAATAAATAAATAAATAAATAAATAAATAAATAAATAAATAAATAAATAAATAAATAAATAAATAAATAAATAAATAAATAAATAAATAAATAAATAAATAAATAAATAAATAAATAAATAAATAAATAAATAAATAAATAAATAAATAAATAAATAAAAGTAAAATAAAAAATTCCTCAGGAATGATCGAGTGAGCCTGGTGCAGCTCTTCTCTTCTCCACATCATCAGAACGAGGTCAGGTATCTTCCTTCTTCTTTTTCAAGATGGCGTCTATGGACACGTGTCGGCTTTCTGGCTTTCTAGCGCTTTTCCTACTTTCTTTGTGCACTTTCACCCTCGCTGGCAAAAGAACTCTCATCCTTCTAGACAATGCAAATACACAGGAAACTCATTCCATCTTTTTTGGCTCGCTTAAAGGTAAGAAAAGCCAAAAACTATAGAACTTTCTCAGCTCCGCCCGGCTCCTATTGTTCTCAAAAGAGTCGTTAAAAGTGTTAATTTTTTGTGATAAAATAATTCGATATTTCTTTCATTAATGTTTTTTTAAGTTGCCATGATGTGGTTTTTTCTTTTTAATGCATTTGATGGTAATTCTAGTTTGAAATTGTTTGTGTTTTTGTTAACTTTCTGACTGATAATATATAAAGTCTATTTCCAACTTTGAATTTTTTTTATTCACTTGTATGATTTTATTAAATTTTGAGTTTGCATTTTACACGAATAAATTCAACTAGTTTTTTTCCCGAAATGCCAAAAGAAATACATAAGTAGTCAGCTTTGAATTCCAGGGCTGTATATTGACAGCTTTGGACTTCATAATTTTATTGAAATTGCATTGAGAATATTGATAACAATTCACTATTATCATGCCGACATATCAAATGTCATATAGTTGTACAATTTAGTCAGATTCCAATACTTATTTAATATTTAATTAGTCCATTCAAAACATGCATTAATACACTTCAATAACTGCATATACATGCATGTGCATGCATGTGTGCCTACCCTTGTGTTACGTGTATGCATGCATGAACACGCATGATATATTTGTATACATATATTTAAATATATTTAATATTATATACTAGACAATTCTTGCATCTATATGCATATATCTAGTCATTTAATTATTTCTATACAATAATTTGTTTCTCCTTCTATCTATTTATTTACTTATTTATTCTCAACTTAATCAAATAGGCGACCCAAGAATATAAGTCCCCGGCTTCTTTTTGGGCTGCCTGCCATCCTTGAACAAAATATATTATATTATATTGTTATTTCTATATTATTATAAATTACTATAATTCTAATACTATTATGTAAATATCAAAAATAGCTAAAATATTATGAAAACATCAATGACAAACACTATACAAAATTGTAATTTATTTTATCTATTCATTATATTATCTTGTAATTCTTGGATGGAATGTAACCTAATAAATTGATTGATTGATTGATTGAGTGGCTTATACCTTCAATTATTGAAAGATGCTATGATGAATTATGGTAAAGTTTTATTGAGAAATCTCATGCATTATTTATATTTGAAGTCTTTTCGAACAAAATGAAAATACCAGAAACCAGCAAACAAGAATTTTGAAAGAGAAATTGAACAAAAGATTTCACATAAGTGACTATTGTGCGTTCCCCGACCTACAATCTTAAACATGAATAGTTGAAACTCTTTGAAATTTGCACAGTTTCATGCCTACACTCTCCATATTACACCAATATTTGACCCTCCCTCCTATACCTTCAATCAATGTTGTTATTCATGAGAGAGAAACACTTTCAGGAACACATTGCTTTTGGGAGGTGGGGGCTCATTGAAAGACCGTCAGAGTGATGCATTGCAGCAGCAAACATACTTAAAAAATGTTAAAGTGTGCAAAGAGTCTCAAAATTTATGTCCAAGATTGTAGGTTTCTGTCTGAAATGTAAAGGCCATGTGGGTTTGACTCATGGAAAAATAAAGATTTAGCATGTGCAGTAGATACGTTGTGAGCCATGAAATAGCTTTTAGGCTTCTTTCTTTTTGTGGCTGAGAGACCATTACACACCTTCTACTATTAAGCCTACCCCCCCCCCCCCCCACGGTTGCATGTGCTCAATTTACTAGGTCCCACTCTATTGTACTTTGATTTCCAATTGCTAACCAGCTATAATGTTCATTAACTGACAATAATTCAAAAATTTTTCATTTGATCTTTCAATTGTAATTCTTACTTTGCAATATTTTTTATCCACAGCTAAAGGGTTTGAACTCACATTCAGAACAGCTGAAGAAAGCAACCTTGCCTTGGTGAAATATGGTGAATTCCTGTACGATAATCTTATTCTTTTCTCGCCGTCTGTTGAAGAGTTTGGTGGTTCACTGAATGTTAGAGCTATCACAGATTTCATTGATGGAGGTGGGAATGTTCTGGTGGCAGCTAGCTCTGCTATTGGTAAGTCATACAAGACTACAAAACAGTTGAATGTAGAGTACAAAAGCAATGATGTTACAATTTTTTTGGTTTCAATAACGTTTTCAGAAAGTGTCAGTGAAATTAGAATTATGGAAAAAATTTGATGAAACTTGAGTGGATATTTGTTAAGGGCTTGAAGTTTATTATAAGTAAATGTGAACAATATGCCTATCTATAGAGCTTTTGTAAGTTCACAGGCAGAATTCTAGATCAAGGACATGCTACAGACTAGCCTGTGTACATCCATTCTCACCCCTCCCCCTCTACGGGGAAAAATTGGGGAGAAGAAGGGGTGAGAACAGATGTACACAGGCTGGCTACAGACCAAAAATTGCCCTGCCAAAGTTTTTCTTTTTTTTTTTTTTTTGACTTGAGGGCCAACTTTTTATTTGCTATTTTGTATACTTTTTGGCTTTCCATGGTTATTCTGGACTGCTAAATATTGGCCATTGGCAGGCTGCTATTTCAAGCCCCTCCCCACAATGTCACATGATTCTGTTGAAAGAAAAGCCGAATAATATTATCATTTGCTACATAGGTGATCCTATTCGTGAGCTGGGAAGTGAATGTGGTGTCGAGTTTGATGAGGAAAAAACAGCTGTCATTGATCACATCAACCATGATGTCTCTGATCTGGATCAACACACATTGATTGTTGCCAACCCCAGCAATGTTATTAAAGCTCCAACAGTTACTGGCAAAAACTCCAACACTCCCCTTTTGTTTAAGGGGGTAGGGTATGTACACTTTGTTTTGGGTAAAGTTAAGATTTTGTTGTTGTTTTATGAAATATATGCATATTATGCATGCTTCAATTGGTTAAATGCTGTGTTTGATGAGAGTATCAAAACAGGCTACAGATCCCTTGCATGTGATGTCAAAGCAGCCTCACACAGGAAAAAAATTGTAATTCCCAACATGGGTTTATTTTGGGTTATTGTTGTGAAAGTGCTACAAAATCCAACATTGGGTTCAAATTTGTGATTCCCAAAATGGGTTTATTTTTTATTTTTTTATTTAAACATATATATTCTCAAAGTTCTCTCCAAGAGTTCGTTAACGAACTCATCTAGGGAGATCACTTTAAATATTGATTACAAATTTTATAGGAGTATAGATATGCAAAAAGATTGAAAAGAAAAAAAAAAAAAAATAATAATAATAATAATATGTTGAGTTTACAAAGAAAATAACGTTAAATTAACAGATGTTTACAAACTCATACGAAAGGTGAGGACTGATTACATATAATAGTGGAATAGAAAAAGTAAGTATACTGAATTTACAAACAAAATAACATTAATGTGACAGATTTGTACCAATAAGAAGTGTGAGAGTTCAAGATTATAAATAAGAGTGCAAGTTTCAGAAGTTAATGCCATACGAAAGATGTACTGATAAAAATGTTGTTACGACTAATCATTTTGAAAACCTTTTTGAGTGGATGATAAACTTTTGGACTTCTAAAAACAATTTTGTATTATTTTCAGTTGACAAAAATACAGCACCGTTTAAAAAATATTGAACCTTTTCTTTATCAGAAATATTGTTATGAAAAAGCTGTGCGGAAAGTGACATTAGGGCTATTCGATGAGCGGCATATCGAGGACAGTGTAATAAGTAATGACAGACAGATTCCACAGAACCATCATTGCATTCACAAAGCGGAGATGGTTTGCAGGTGATCTTATACAGATATGAATTTAAGCCAGACTGGTTAAGACGCAGACGTGTGTGCAGTATGGAGGCCTGTCTATTCAGAGATGTATTTAAAAGTTGGCTATATTCTTTACAGTAATAAGACCTAATTTTAGATTTGAATGATTTTAACGAGTCCAAGTTACGAGCTTCTTCATCTAGTTCGTTCCATGATAGAATAACAGATGGCAAAAACGACTTTTTGAAACGCGCTGTTCTCGTTTGAATTAACGAGAAGTTATCGTTAGACCTTAAATTGTATCTCGACCTTTGACATTGTTTCAGAGGAAGTAAACTGAATAGATATGATGGAGTTAAATGGTTAACCATTTTGTAAAAAAGAATCAATTTATGTATTTTTCGTCTAATTTTCAAATCTTCCCAACATAATTCGCTTAACAAGTTCGCCTTACTGGTTCCCCTTATTGCTCCAGTTACTACGCGTGCACATTCATATTGTATATTTTCGAGAATATTGCTATCCTCTTGACTACAGCCATCCCATATGATATCCCCATATTCCATTAAAGGACGAATTAAACTTTTATAAAGAACAATTAAGGTTGAGCGATTCAATTTGAATTTGAGACCCTTAAATACGTTAAGTGCTTTACTAGCCTTTTCATGAATAGCTAAAATGTGTTCTTTCCAGGAAAGGTTGTCTGACAAAGTTAAGCCAAGGTGGGTATGCGATCTGACTTCACGAATAGGAACATCTTCGAAAAAAAGTGTGGGATGTACTATTTTATTACGTTTTACTGAAAAAGTCATTGATTCACATTTACTGATGTTCATTTTCATAGACCACTTATCACACCATTGACTTATAACTTTCAGATCATTGTTCAGTACATGAGAAGATTGCGAAGGGTCGTCAGTAATGTCAAATAACGAAGTATCGTCAGTGTATAGAAAACACTGCGATTGTACATCTACACATATGTCATTTATATAGATCAAAAATAACAAGGGCCCGAGAACAGACCCTTGCGGGACCCCTGCAGATATTTTTGACCAGTTAGAACATTGACCTTCGATTACAACACGCTGCTGTCTTTCTGAAAGATAACTGTGCAACCAACTTAACAACGGATCTTTGATGCCTATGTGTTGCAGTTTAAAAATAAGGCCTTCATGCCAAACTCTATCAAACGCTTTGCTTAGGTCTAGGAAAACCATTCTAACCTCTTTACCTTTTTCTAATGCCTCGAAAATACAATGAATGATCAGGGTCAGTTGGTAGACTGTACTATCGCCTGGTCTAAAGCCGGACTGATGGACATTAAAAAAATTAATATTTTCCAGAAACTTCTAAAGTCTTATAAACACTACTTTCTCAATGATTTTAGATAATGAATCAAGTAGCGAGACTGGTCGATAGTTCTCTTTCAGTTGACGATCTCCCTTTTTGAATATCGGAATTACATTGGCCTTTTTCCACTCGCTGATAAATTCGCCACGACTAAGACTGATATTGCATAAAACAGAAAAAGATTTAGCAATGCCCTCACAACACATTTTGATTATTTTGTTACTAAAATTATCATGTCCACATGCTTTGGATGTATCTACTTTCAGCATCAAATTTAGAATTTCAGTATCGGTCGTCGCTATATTGGATAAAGATAGAGACGGGGATCGAGTAACCGGTGTAAAAAAGGCCAAGTCTTGATCAGAAACCTCAATCCTACCCTGGTTTATAAAAAAGTCGTTAAACAAACTGGCTTTTTCACATGAGTCCGTGACGATTTCAGCCCCTACTCGGAGATTTGGGATTGAAGTGTAATTTTTTTTCTTATACATAGATTTAACACAACTCCACCATTTTTTGGGAGCAGTTGCCGAGTCTGACAATTGTTGATTCAATTTGAAGTAGAAATCATTTTTAGCCTTACGAATCAGGCGTGTGGTGTTGTTTCTTTGAGCTTTATAGCTTTTTTTTTTAATGGGTTTATTTTGGGTTATCTTTGGGAAAGTGCTACAAAATCCAAAATAAACCCATTTTGGGAATCACAATTTTTTTCCTGTGTCATCTGGAGGACAAAACAAAAGATTTTTGCTCTCTTGGCAGCTGTCATCCATTGTTTAGTGTTCATTGCAATAATCAGTTGCTTACATTAATTTGTTTTCCTCAGAATGACTGCTGATGTTGACAACCCCCTGGTCCTTGAAGTACTCACAGCTTCATCAACTGCCTACTCTTATTTCCCGGATAATAAGATCACTGAGGTATCAGATCACATAATGATTGTCATTGGAATACATTGGCCAAAGTGAATCGTGTACATGTGCAAAGAATGATTCCATGACTACACATGCTTTTTGTTCATTACAGCTAAAATCATTGTATTGTGACCGAGTGCATTTGCAACTTTGAAAGGATTTTGTTTTTTTTCTACAATATCAACAATGCTGTCTCAGTGGATCATTGGTTAGAAGAAGAAAAAACAATCCAATTAAAGTTGCAAAGGGGCTCAGTTGCGATGCAACAATTTTAGCTGTAAGTTTGTTCATTCATGACATTTGTTCTTTCATTGATTTGTTTCATTCATTTGACCTTTTATTCACTGATAATACTTGCATTGTTATATTCAATTATTTTTTCATTTGTTAATAATTTTATTAGTTTGTTCATTCAATAATTTTTCATACTTTTGTTCATTATTTGCAAATTCCCTGAAAGCGTATATTTGAAATAAACCATCCTTGAAAGGGGTGTCGTTATCTTTTTCGATAAGTGTCTGAGTAATTGAAGCATGCGTCTGTGTCCCTCCAGCAAATTTTACAGTCATTTATTATTATTTTTAGTAAGAGGTAAAATAGGTGGCTGCCTATTATTGAAAACCCTGCTTTGCTGCTTCTAAAACTCTACAAACTAAGCAATATATGTTTTGATTTGTAGAACTTTGTCCATTTTCAATTAAAATACTGTCTGGTGTCAAAAATATGCTTATCACTATTTCATTCAATCTGATCATGAGTTTCTTGTTTCATGGTAGTACCCCCATGCTGTAGGTAAGAGTACACTACTGATTGCTGCATTACAAGCTAGAAATAATGCTAGAGTCGTTTTCTCTGGGTCAATTGACTTCTTCAGTGATGAGTAAGTACAAAAACCACGAGAGCTACATGTAATATTGTTCTGTTGTTATTTTTTTTGTCAGAGAGGTGAGGGAGAATGAGCTGTGATGTCAGGGTTTTCAAAGATATCTGAAAGTTACTTTCCATGAAGATGTATTGAGTGTTTTTGTCCAGGATTGTCCTTTTCATACTTTTTTTACCTTTTTTTTGTTTTGTGAAAAGATTTGATAAAATAATATACGTGTTAAATGTAAGTTTTCTTGTAACTTGGTTGAGATTATTATGCACCAGTGGAAATTGTAAGGATCTCCTTTAGTTGTAATGCAACTTACGCCTGGTAGACTTCCTTAATATTAGCTGCACAGTGATAGTCCTATAAGAGGTCATTACTTGAAATCCTGTTCATCAGTGTTGAATTGATATCTTATTTTCTGTTTATTTTCCCATTAGATTCTTCCAGAAGGCCGTTCAGAGCTCCAGAGCCGGATCTAAGCAGTAAGTTGATCACAATGATGATATCATTTCAGATTATAGAAATTATTTGTATAATCTACATGTAAAGTCCTCTTTATAGTAAGTGGATCAATATTTGTTATTTTTAGCAAGAGGTTGCAATAAACAACTCATTCATTCGTTCATTCAGTGAAGTCATTTGTCAAGACAGCGAAGTGATGATGACCATTATTAGCTCTATAGGACCAGTAATGGTATGACTGCTCTTACCACGGTTTCTGATTGCTGTCTATAAATGGCTTTAGTGTAATCACACTCACTCTCTCACAAATAGTCACTATTTATTTATTATTGTTGTCTGGGCATGTCACCATAATTCAGAGCTAGAAATAAGGAGACGTCAAGGGATATTCCCCCACAAAATTTGCTATTTGATTTTCCAAATGAGTTTTTGAAAGGGAAAAGTCGCTAGCCAATAATTTAGATTGAAAAAATTTAGATTTGTATTTGTTATAAAAATTTTGACTTTTCAAAAATGGGGCGTGACCAAACAACAGATCAATCCTCATCTCAAAGAAATATATGGAACCAGATTTCGCTATTGCAGACTCTCTATTATGAACACTAAGTTAGGCTCATTAAGATGTCTGTTATAATGAGAGTTGACTGTAATGATAATCTTAATTATTATTAGGACAGTTGAGCCAAAGTCTGATTCATTAGCCGCTAGGTTACCATGTTTATCGTAAACACTTCCATCACCAGTTGTCTAATTTTACATTCCATTGGTGCCCTCCACAGAACATGTTCCTATTTATTCAAGCAATAGGTTAACACTAGTGACATAACACTACTATGACATAATGTCCCACATTGTTCATGTGGGACATAAATTCTGCACAACACCATGAAGACAAACATAACAAAATCGAGAAAGGATGAGTTCTTGAAGGCGTTATGTCAGTTTTATGTCCTTATGTTTTCATGTTAACAGTCTGTCAACATACCGGTAACAACATAAACCTGACATAACACCATTAGGTTTATGTCATTATGTCACTTGTTTGAACCAGGCTTTAGTGAAATAGTTGATTGAATACTGCCATATTATTGTTGAATAGATACCCTAAATCAGGTAATAAGGACCTTGCCATGGCAATAGCTGACTGGGTGTTCAAACAACAAGGTGTCCTGCGTGTGAATCAAGTAAAACATCACAAAGTTGGAGAGAGCCAACCACCAGCTGCATACACTGTTGAAGACAATGTTGTAAGTACTATTTCCAGCACATCAATAATTTTTTTCATTAGTCTTCTGCGTGCCTATTGCTGCATAAGGACTGCAACAGTAATGATTTTTTCATTTGTCGTCTGTGTGCCTCATGCCGCATAAGGACTGCAGCAGTAATGATTTTTTCATTTTTCTTCTGTGTGCCTTGTGGCACAAAAGGACTGCAACAGTAATGATTTTTGTAGATTTATTTGCTACATGTAGATGGCTTGTAGTGTGTTTGTACTTTTTAAGTTTGATTGAGGTTAAATGTGCAAAATTGTATGGCAGATGCCACTAGTGGTCTTAGTTGTAACAGTGTCTGTAACTAGAACATTGTTTAGGTTCATTTAGTATTTCTGGGACTACCCTGGCCAAATTCTGTTTGTAGTTGTTCCTCATTCTCTTTGTTATATGCTATGCACATTTAAGCAAGGAAATGGATGAACTTTTATCTAGTAACGTTTGTTACATGTTCAACAACTCCTTCATGTACATCATTACCAAATTTTGGTTGATATTTCAGTTTTACAGCATTCAAATTGAAGAACTTGTTAATGGCAAATGGCAGCCATTCAGAGCTAGCGATGTCCAGCTGGAATTCTTTAGGATTGATCCCTTTGTCAGAACAACCCTCAACAGGACAAGAGGTAAGACAAAGCTGGTTGTGTGTAGGTTGACTTGTGATGTTGACCAATATCACAGACTACAAAAAAAGAGTACTGACAAAGAATGAAGCACATTTCACCACTAAAAGTTGATCAAATTAGTACTTGAATGAATGAATGTGTGAGTGAATAAATGAAATGGATGAATAAATGGATGGATGAGTGAATTAATGAATGAAATGGATGAATGAGTGGAAGGATGAATGAATGATTGGATGGATGAATGAATGAATGAGTGGATGGATGAGAGAATGATTGGATGGCAGAATGAATAAAATGAATAAATGAAATGGATGAATGAGTGGATGGCTGTATGAATGAATGAGATGGATGAATGACTGAATAAATAAAATGAATTGATGAATGAATTTAAAAATGAATAATTTATGGATGAATGCAAGAGTGGATGGATAAATGAATGAATGTTGATTGAATATAAAAAATGGGAATTCAAGAAATGAATGCATGTTGCATTGTGTATCATAATATCAAGAAGTTCAAATACTTCAGAAGTAGATAGTATTAGAGGCAATGTATTTACCATACCATTTGTCAAGACAGCGAAGTGATGATGACCATTATTAGCTCTATAGGACCAGCACTGGTATGACTGCTCTTACCACGGTTTCTGATTGCTGTCAATAATTGAAGGGTTCACTGTAAAAAATTGCTTAATTGACAATTTGAGTGAATTTTAATAAAATGGAATGAACCCAATAAAATATGATGAAGTTGCTTGTATGCATTAATTAAGTGATTTGCGCTTTGATTAAGAAAATTCTGATAGGCCATTTGCATTTTATCTAGGGTTCTTTAGTGTGATAAGCCAAGGAATAAAATAAAAATAAAAATAAATGTTTCTGTCTGGCCAGGGTTTTTAAATTCACACACTAAGATCAAATTGTCACTTCTGCTACTTTTACTTTCCAACCCTATAATGAATCATTCATGCATGGACAGTCTTTCCAATAAGAGTAATTGTACCATTTTAATTTGTTATGTATTGTTGTTTCATCTTAGAAGGTCTTTTCACTGCACAGTTTAAGCTTCCAGATGTCTATGGGGTCTTTCAGTTCAAAGTGGAATATAATCGAATTGGTTACACCTACTTGAATAGCAAAACACAGGTAAGACAGATGTTTTGCCACAGAAAATCTATGACGTTTTTATTCATGATTTCTGAAATATACAATGTGAGCAGGATATGTTTCTGAGGATTTCAAATCAGTTAACCTAATAAAGATTCTTTGATTTCCATCTTTGATTTCCTGGGTTAGTGCTTCTATTTTGGATTTTAAAAATTTAACTTGAATATGATTTGGTTGGGATATTTCAAGGCTAACCTTACGCAAATCAAGGCAGATTTTGTATCAAGATTTAGAGATGCCTTCACCGTAGTGTGTTTATATTGTTTTACCATTATGTACTGATGAGGATGAATTTCATATGTCTGGTAGTTAAAATAAACTTTACAGGCATTTTTAGATAGATAAATATTGGTTATAGAGTGTAAACAATAATGTGTGCAGCAGTTGTCACTATTTAGTAGTAAATAACACTAATCAAACAAACAAAAACAATAGAATTTATTTAGCGTAAAATAGTGGTATTTATGTTGCACACATTTAGTGTGCACTGTAATGTTATTTTTTATTTGCTAACTACTGTCTATTTTGTTTCAGGTGTCTGTGCGTCCAAAACAGCATACCCAGTATGAACGGTTCATCCCATCTGCCTATCCTTACTATGCCAGTGCTTTCTCGATGATGATTGGCTTGTTTGTATTCACCATTGTGTTCCTGCATCATCGCGAAGAAGGCAAAGTCAAAGCAGACTAGCATTGTCATTGATTTAAAGTCAATACCTAGAATTTTGTAATTGCAATTGTTTTTTGGAATCTTGTTTTGCATGAATAAAAAAGAAAAAAATCATTAGATAATTTTCAGTGTTTGTTGTTGTTGGATTTTTTTTCAATAGTAGTTTTTAAAAACCAAGGGCATATTATACCTTTTCTCTTATTCTTTATTTCTTTTCTGTTTTTCTCTGTTCTTATTTATGGTGTTCAACTTCCATAAAGAAAGATATAAAGGGATCCTGGCAGTTTCCCTATATATTCTGAATTTTTTTGCCAGTGTGGTTGGTTCTTGCATTTTAGTGGGTAACATATCGGACAAGAATACCAAAGACAGGGTTTCAGTTCCCGCCAAGAGCATAATATTTTTTTTTTGTATTATTGCTGGACAAACCAAATTTGGAGAACGGCCTATAATAGAGTGCACGCAGGAAAAGTGTGCAATATAAATACCACTAAATAGTGCTATTTTATGCTAATTCCATTGTTTTCTTTTGTTTAATTAGTGCTATTTACCACTAAATAGTGACACTGTTGCACAATTTTAGTGCGTGCACTCAAACACGCTTCTCACTAACCTACACTGGGGGTTGCAAGACCAATAACCTCAGAGAATGGCCTATACTAGCAAACATTACCTGCATTGGGAGATGTTTATGTTTTGATATTGTTTTTGTGATGAGGGATCAGATTATAGAGTGCTTACAATATGTCTGTGAAATAAAATCTAAATAGTTACTACCTATTAGTTCCTATTAAGTGACTGATTTAGACAAGTAAGTTGTAACGAGTTATTGTTTCCTTTGTATTTGCCTTTTCTTTGACTGTTCTGTTTGAATGATAGCCCCTAAATAGTCTCTAAATAGAGACTATTTGTTAGTTACTAATTAGTTTTTTTGGACATAGTGTAAGCACTCTATTCATCAAAATTATTGGAGTTGTTTTGCATGGGTGTGAAACAGTACAGTATGGTACCACTGCAACAGGGCAGGAAAATTGGTTTCTGATCGGTTTCTAAGGAGCTACAGTTGAGACGGTAAATCGTGTTTCCTCGTATGAAAATGAATCTATTGTTATTCACAATACAACATGGAGTGGTTTGAGTGGCTGATGTTTTTGTTTATTTGATGGAAATCAGTCATTGTACTTCCAATATAAATTTGGGGATCATAATTCAGGCCTTGGGGTAAGTTATCTCTGTATTAAGCAACTGAGATTACTACTTTAACATGGGATCTGGGAGTAAATTATTGGTTATTTTAGGGATCAGGTTTTTTACCTTGACATTGTTTTGATCTCCTGCTTGTATTGTATATATTACTTATTACTGAAAATAAGGCAAATTTGATATCATAATTCTTAGCTATAAATTTCGAATTTATTTGACAACTGGGACTGTTGCACAAAGCCTGAATAGCGCTATCCACTGGATAAATCACTATCCAGTGGATAAATTCTAAAGAAATTCTATGGAGTGGATAACTTTATTCAGGCTTCGTGCAACTAGCTCATGAAGGTTAGAATTTTGATGCTAAATTTGCCCTATTTTTCCTAATAAGTTTGGCTTGAGGCTCACTACGACAGTCAATAAACCCTGATAGTAGTGCCAGCAACAACAATGAGACCTACACTTACAAGATGTTATCATGTTTTATTTTAGTCCATTTTATTGGTTTATCTGTACAAATGTTTTAATAAATATGTACCTCACACAGTCTCCTTGTTTACAATAAGAAAAACACTAAAAAAGGTCAACAGTGCAATCTACAGGTTTGAGTTTGTATACTTGGTTTTATCTGTAACTGGAAAAAAAGCAAAGACCAACTTTGGTATGTCTTAGGTAAAACGTAGCAACCTTATAATTGCATTATCATTCAACAGCAACTTAATCCTAAGTTTGTTTTGTTTATGCAACTTTTTTGCTTATGCAACCCTTGTAGGGATACCATTTTAGCAAAGATTGTCTTGAATCAAAAAGGTTTATTTTAGCGATTTCACATATCTTTGTCTTGAACAAGTTACCAAACATCATTAAACTTAACAAAGGATATCTTTTTCCACTATCAAGAGTTCCAAAGCAAATTATTTCTCACTTAGTTCACATTAACATTTAGGACATATTATCAGGCTGGGCTGTCAACCACCCTACCAAATAATCGAATCAGTCTCAAAACTTCATTGTCAAAATCTCCAGGGTAATCTCGGAATCTCTTTGAGAATGTATTACATCTTGCAAAATAAAAAGACAGTCTGAATTAGAAATGTTATCAATAAACTTAACCAATGTGAATTGTTGGTGCATTCTAAATTTGTCCATAATTTTTATTTTGCCGAGCATGATGTCATTTTAAATGTTAAATCCCTAAAACGTCACCTAACGTCTACTATTTCCCAATTCTCCAGATTTGAAAACCTTGGGGGATGAGAGCCCTGCATTATGAAAGAAGTACTTTAATTTACTCCACAAAACGAAACAGTCGATCAACATATTATAATTTTACACTATTTACAAGAAATCTTAATAAATTGAAGTTCAAACACTGTAAGAATATGACATATGCTATTTTATGCTAAGTGTATTGTTGCCTTTTGTTTAATAGTGCCAGTAGAGTGCAAATAATATATCTGTGAAATAGTAAACTAACCATTTGGAAGTTACAAAATCACCCATTTATCTCGCTCTAGTTTGTATTGTAATTAAAAACAATCTTAAGAAATGCAAATAGAATAGCGATACTTGAGCTGACTTAATCCTTTGTTATTCATGTACCAACCAGACAGTGATTGGCCGTTATTTCAATAGAGCTTATTGCTGTTCTGGCACACTAGCATAACAATTTGTTTGTTGGTAAACATGAAGTTAGATTGCTATAGTTTTGAAATTTTGAACATTCTCGCATTTTATTGTTTTGCATTTGCCTATTGTGCAGTTAGTCATAATGAACACATTAAAGCTTGGATATTTTATTTCCTATTTATTTTTAATAAGCACTACTTTGATAGCAGATATTTCACAGGTATATTACTTGCACTCTACTACTAATAATTAGTGAGAACTTCTGCACAGTTACTGTTTGTAGTCTACACAATCTTGAGCTTCATGTCTTATATTCACCAAGTGGGCCTGGAAAGATTTATTCCCAGACCTCACAGTTGTTTTTAGTTTCGGGCCCATTCCCCTATGGTCCCAGGGAATGAATGGACTGTAGGGGAATGGGCCCAAAACTAAAACGACTGCAAGGAAGTCTTATTTATTCCTTGTATTGTCCAATCTCATACCCAGAGCCCTGATTTTCTTGTGGCTTACGGCAAAAAATGAGGGCTCTGGCATAATCTGATACAGGAAGCCATGTTTTATGTATTGATTTGCTTTGAAATCATGCAATTGTTATTCATGAGTATTAGAAGCTAGTCTTGTAGCACATCTTAGAACAATGAAGACACTGTACAGGTTCACCAATTACATAATTATTGTTCAAGAGGCAAAGTATTTGCTAGAAATAGTAAAACAACTACACCACAAAGTGTCTTTGGTTTTCTGATTTAGCAAGTCCTGCTTGCTGTCTAAACACCAGTTCAAGACAGTATATTGTTAATATTCACTCTATATAAAACATACAAGCTGGGTGCCAATACTATATTACAATATAATAATATACCATGTTTACAGTATGACTGACAGTGATTTATATTGAAACAATACCTATCAATATTAATGTTAAAGTTTTCACTAATGATATGAACACTTTCAACTTTTCTTGGCTTTCAAACAGAGTCTAGTCTAAATGGAAACATACTCCTCATCAAAGCACTCAGTCTTGATGTTGCTTTTGTTATTTGGTTTGAGCTTTTTGTTATTGTACCACTGCAACATAAAGTTGCCCATTAAAAAAAACCTTTAGTGCTGGGTATATCCCCATCTTAGCCAATCGGAATATTCACATAGGTTGAACTGTCAATTGGATGTCCAAGTTGCACAATAAATTTCCAAAGTACCAACGTTTGAGCTTTTAAAATTGAAGCTATAAGATTTTTTTTTTAATTGGTAAAAGTAACAAGGATTGTATGACTGACTGAGAAGCCTGGCCAGTAAGTTTAACAATCTCTTGTAAATTTTTGCCATTTAAAAAAAAAATCATATATCTTCCCTCTCTTCAATTAAAATGTCCAATACAATTTTAGTTTGATATAAATCAGGTAAATTTCAAGATTTACAACAATCCTTTACCAAAATTATATAAACTGTACTTGCATTAAAAATGCTTCAAAATGTTTCAAGACCTTAACAAAGTTGAAGCCTGTTAACTGCACCCATACTGTGTATGATTATCATGGTAACACACAATGCATTGTGTTATTGAGTTACCATGGTAACATAAGGAATCACACTTACTTACATAAGTAATAATAAATAAAGATCACTACAATATTCCACTATTTTTTGTTAAAATGCTAATAAAAATATGTTACACCTTTTAAAACAATTCAAAATCAGCATGCAGTCTTCTTAATACCTCCACTTTCATGACACTTGAATTTTGACAAAAATAAACTGGCACATGATATTGTGATCAATGATGATTTTTTGAATTCTCCCAAACTGCCAATAAGCAAGCTAAGTAGCTAAGTTAAAGTTAAGAGACAGACCAATATATATTAGAGGGGGGGGGAGGGGGTTGAGCAAATACCCAAAAAATATTGAGCAAAGACTTAAAGAGAGAAAAAAAATCTTGCATAGCAGATGTGCCAATAAAATATATTGTGCTGAGAGGAAAAAAATATTCTGCATAACCATCACATGGGAAAGAAATATCCTGCAAAAGCAAATTGCCCAACCCTTCCCCCCTCAAATATCTAATGGTCCGTCCCTAAGTCACTTCTAATCTATTGCTAAATGATGTCACTTCAAATAAGGTCTAAGTGAAAAGGATAATGGTACTCAGAGGGGCTCAAATCAACACAAATTTTCAAAAAATTAAAAAATCTTTATCCAGGAAGAGAAACAGAAAAGATCCCTTGCATGCGATGTCAAAGCAGCCTTATCTGGGGGACAAAACAAAAGATTTTTCCTCTAATGGGAGCAGAAATCCATTGTTTTGTCCTCCAGATTGAGCTGCATTCCCAACGACCTGCAAGGGGTTTATAATCTTCAAACACATTAAATGTTACTTACTACAAATTGACAAATATCATATCTAAAAAAACTAACAATTTAAGAACTGTTTTGATCGGAGAACCTTTTTTTCTTGACACCAAAAAACAATAGACCAATATTATTCTTGTGATGAACAGTTGCCAGACTTGATTAATTACCGAAAATCTACCAAAGTTTTTTAGACACTCAAAAACACTCTTGTGAGAATTCAAAACTTCATGATCAGACTTCATCCCATATCTAATAGATTAATTAATACTTTAATGATCATTGTAACTGATCAAATGCTAAATTCTCCATACTATACACACCTGTGTAAGACAATAACATTACCATGGTAACTATGGTTACATAATCGACTCCCAGTCAAAATCCTCCTCATCTTCATCGTCAAGTTGTTGTCCCCCTTGTACAGTTCGTGAGACTGGCGTGATCTTAATTCCTGGAATAGAGTGTGAATGATTTGATCCACCGCTATAACTTGCAGAGCTATTATAACTAGTGCGTGACGTATGTAATGAAGACTGAGGAGTACTAGTTGTGTACGATGGACTACCGTGCACAGGACTCTGTAGCAAACTAGAAGAAGAAGTTGAACCAGTGTCTATGTTTTGTTGTGAGATGTACTGGCTGAATGAGAAGGCCAGTTCTTGCCAATGGTTTGCATCTAAACCCATTGTTTGAAAGTCAAAGTCTTTCATACTCTCCATAAGGTTATTCCACTGGTTTAAGTTGAGGCTTTGTAGGTTTCCCTTATTGATGCTATCCATCAGCGTTTCCATGTTTTGTAGGAAGTACTGTTGTTGGTTTTGGTTAGTAGGTGGTATCGCTGTTGTTGGTATGCTTTGGTTCATGTTTGGATCATTATTCCTCATATTTCCTAGAAATAATAATTTTACAATCAAGCAATATCAAAACAAAAAACTGAGACAGCCAGTTGCGATACAATGAATTTGGCTGTAAATCGTAATACGTTTGTGCATTCATCCAAGAATGGGTGTTTTAGTTTTACGTAATTTAAGGATGTTCCTGGGTATTGGTCGCGTGCATCGTTACTGCCCAAGATTGAGCGCGCACGCTCATTACCGTTGGTCAAATTAATGATAATTTTTCCTTCATTTTTTTCATCTAAGTCCCAATTATCTTCGATTGAAAAGCAATTGAGTTCATTTTTCTGTAGTTTAATGTCAATTTGCTACAAAAGAGCAAATATTAAACGTTTTATGCGGTAAACGGTAAATTATTAGAACCCAGTCTCCACGCGGTATTCAAGATGGCCAGATTTTTTTTCAACTTTGCCGCAAGATATCTCGAAAACAAAGCCGGTGACCCCTATTTTTTTCTTTCGTGAAATGAAGCTTTTTATCAAGACTACAACATATGTGAAACACAAAAAAATGACATTACATGAAACGAAGAACAGTACACTTTTGTAAAATAAATCGACCCCTACCTTGGAACGAATCCAGCGACATCGCTTAACTTAAAAGCGTAAAGAAAGGCATAAACAATCCTATTATATCTTGGAAATGGAAGACAACAGTTTATTAATTTTCTTTCCAAATTTTGAAGAGAGTTGATTTCTGTTTTACAACATTTTTATGACTTTATTCTTTGAAAATGGTAGTGTTTAAATACGCGTGTTTTTTCATCAAAATACCAC
The DNA here is from genome assembly GCA_918843875.1 of Diadumene lineata. Classification (NCBI taxonomy): domain Eukaryota; kingdom Metazoa; phylum Cnidaria; class Anthozoa; order Actiniaria; family Diadumenidae; genus Diadumene; species Diadumene lineata. Next base: position 7,729,612 of record OU974081.1, read on the forward strand.
ATTTTCTACGCCTTGTACCTCAAAAACAAACTCGGTGACCCCCGATTTTTATTGCATTTCTGAAATCCTCATATAATGAAATAGCTTTGTACAAAGTTTCATAAAAATGACATTAGAAATTCATTTACCCAGGAACGTCCTTAAGAAGACATGCATTTAGATAAACAACGTTTTACAACCAAAATTTGTTGCATCAAAACCTGCAGTTTCAAAACGTTTTTATATCGTAGAGGTGGAGTTAATTTTAATAAGCAATGACAGAATGTTTTAGCAAGCTATGGACTATGAAATAATGGAAAATTAAAATAACCATGTTTTTAACATCAGTATAAATATCGATCAATAGCCCTGAAATGAGATGACGTTTTACCCCCGTCTCCAGACCATAATAGTTTTTAAATCCCTTTCATATTCAAATTTGTATATTCCCTCGAGAATACAGAAACAATAGTGATAATGAGTGAACAAAAGCAATGTGAAAAGGGTTCTGGTCTAGACACGGGGGTAAAACGTCATCACGCTTCAGGCTTATTAATGATCAACATTTCAGAAAAAATTAAGACAAAGTTTTGAAATCGAGAGTTGTGAACAATTACTTTTGGCTGGAATGTAATAATTTTATAATCTTTTCATCACTGCTGAATCACTTTCTACTTTAATACTCCTTACCAAAAGTAGCACCACTTTGTGACGCATCAAAAACTGACTTATACAAATTTTTAAATGATGCACTAAGATCCTCGAAGGCAATTTCAGGGAAAATCTTGTGTGGCGGTTCTCCGTAGTTATTGGAATTGTTCAGCTCTCCTTGCCCCTGTGGTCCTACAATAACACCACTGTGTCCCAAGTTAGCTGATGAAGATGGCGAGGTTCCAAGGAACTGACTCTGTGGAGAGGTACCATAGTACTGATCCATGTGGACAGACGCTAGTGTTGGTGAATGGGATGATGTCGAAGAGTGATTTGATCCATGACTACTTGATGGAGAAAGTTGATTCTCATCGCTATATGCCGACAGCTGGGGAAGAAAGAGAACGAGTTGAATAGAAACACATAAGGCTGTTAATTATAAAACTATTACATGCTTGCCCTCTGGATTAAAATTTGGTTGATTGATTGACTATGTTAAGGATTGACTGACTGACTGTGTGATGATTGGAGGGGTTTTATTATCTTTTTGAAAAGGTGTCTGAGTAATTAACATAAGCTTCTGTGTCCCAAATGCTTTCTACAGGGATTTCGGGCATATTTATTAACTAAGTCACAAAATAACAGGCGGTAAGAGGTAAAATATTAGGCAGCACTATATCATCAGTAGCTGCCTATTAGTGAAACTACTGAAACCCCTGGATTGTCCAATTAATTGACTGATTGATTGGTTGACTGACTATATGATGACTGATTAATTGAATGATTGGTTGATTGACTGACTATAATATGACTGATTAATTGATTGATTGGTTGATTGATGGACTGACTATATGATGACTGATTAATTGATTGACTGCTTGACTGATTGGAAGGTTGACTTCTTCTTTAGGTTTAATCCCATCTATTTCTTAACTGAAAAAACTCTCATGAGTAAATTGCACATGGATTCAAATTTTGATGATAAACATATTAATCACAACAGCCAAACCATGAAAATCAAATTTCAAGCTGCATCTTATTTGTTTTATAACAAAAAATTATGTACATATTCGTCATGCCCTTTCTAAATATTAAAGATTGACTGAAAGAGTGTTTAGATATTATAGCTGTACACAAAATGTATATTTGTGAATATTATGAATTGGTTAAAACTTTCATGGCTTACAAAATGATCCAATTTTACATGAAAAAATTAAATAATTTATTTAAAATATTATATTATTTAAATTATTCTATTATTTAAAATATTTCATCCATTCTGGTGTTTTCTATTATTTCTAGTTTTCTGTTTAATGTCAGCTGTTAAAAATAACTTGAATAACACAGGTAACAATGAAAAACCCTCCTACCAAGCATGCTTTGTAAGTTTTACAATAAGAAACAAAGTATTACAATTCCTGTTGGTTAAACATGAAAATAGTACAATCAAATGAATCTGCCATTGGATAAACTGAACGAGCTCACGTTTTCTAAAAATATCGAGCTAAACAATTGGTCTAATAGTTAACTGATGGTTTTTCAAGTTCATGATATTTCCAGAGGTTTGGTTAGCGATATTCATATCATCTGTTGGACATGTTTTATTGACGGGTGGAGAAATTAGCATTGAAAACCCACTAAATTTTCATGCATGATTGAATATTGTAAGAAGTTTAGCAGCTTTTTCCATCATTAGCAACAAATTAGTTTATTTCTGAGGCACAGAATGCGTAAATACCACGAACAATTTCACCGGCGTTAAATAATTTCCTTCCAGCGAGAGTACTTTGTAAACAAATCGTGATCAACTTCGTGAGGATTACAAATATGAACATTTCGCGCCATTTTGGAAGCTATTTTCTACATAATTTTCAATACTGTCAACACAATACTTGAAAGCCACAACTTTGAGTGTATATGTTAGAAAACAATGGATTCTTTCGGCTGTTTTATGTCATTAGAATGAGGTGCTGACGCCATAGTAAATATCAAAAATCCAAGTGACGAAAACATAAGAAAAAAGTTCATATAAAGATCACTGTAATGCCGCTACTTTAATAATAGTGTTAGATTTGGTAAAAACTTACTCTCGTGTCGCCTGGCTCTTTACGTTTCCTGTTCTGTCTAGAAGGCAAAGGGTCTTCTTGAGGATTTTGATCGATGGCCCAATACGAACCCTATAAAAATACATCGAAATTTCCTCTGTTAGACGAGTTGTATATTTCAACTGCTCTGTAAGCTTAGTTATCGAAATATTATGGATCATTAAAATCGCAGTTTATACTAACTTTCCCAGGGTCATCTTTGCTTCTAGGTACTTTCATAAAGCACTTGTTTAATGATAAATTGTGTCGGATGGAGTTCTGGGGTAAAGAAAATAAAAACCAGGTTATAAAAATATTATAAACAAATACATTGGCGGGCAGTAATCGAGTTTACACCTTCAAACACGATTCAATACCTTCCAGCCGTTTCCAGCGTCTTTATAGTAAGGAAAATGATCACAAATCCATTGGTAAATCTCACTTAAAGTCATCTTCTTTTTGGGCGAGCTGTTTATCGCAAATGTAATCAGATTAGCGTAAGAATATGGTGGTTTACTTTCGCGAGTTTGGTGTTGCCTAGCCTCTGTTTCGTCCAGAACTGCACTCGGATCGAGCGGTGAATTTGCAATTTTCCTCGCGCCAAGCTTATCTTTTAAGGAATCACTATTGTTGTTGTTATTTTTCACGTCTTGGCCGCTTAGAGCAGTGCCTACACTTAGCTTAGGCAGCCAGTCCATGGCAGTAAGGCTGCTGTTTAAATCCGCCATGATGATAGCAATGGCGTTCTTGCCAACCAACACAACGCAGGGGGTCTAGCCTAGGACATACAAAAATGCGCATGACTGATGCGCCGATATGACGTCATATATGACGTAGAGCACACACACATTGTTTCTTTTTTGTCTATTTCTTTTTTTTCCTTTTCTTTTCAAAAGATGTCTAAAACCAAATTTATACTCGTTAAAAGTCGATATCGCAAAGAATTTATTTTTGAAAAATGTTATGTATTTTTTTAAGGGGTGCTTTCAATGTTTTTATATTTTAGAATATTCTTTTATCTTGCAGGATGAATTTAAAAGTATTTATTTAATTGAAAAAGGAAATTAAGGAATTAAATAACGTAACACTAGATAGTCTTAACTACTCATTACTTTAAAATGTCACATGTAACTCAAAGAAAGAAAAAAAAAATCACAATTTCCATTATTTCAAATCTTTACAAGAATTATCATTTCAGGATATTTTGATTTAGTTTTCAATTAAAATTCCATCATTCCTTTGCATGCTTTTTTTTAATTTGCTACTAATCCATTTATTATACTTGTTGATCTCTTAAGATTTGTCATTGTTGGACTTCAAAGTTCAAGCACATGGTCTAAATTCTACAGACACAGTTAAGTCGCCATAGTAACAAGTTACACAAACTAATCCATACATTTTTTGATTGGATTATAGAAGTAGTGTGGTTGTTGAGAATAATAAAATCAGCTTTATTTTAATCACAGGATAAGTTTTCTTCAACACTTCAATGACATTGTTTGAAATATTATCCAGCATCACTTTTTGTAACTCAACGTTTGACATGTAATTAAGTTTTTCTATGAAAAAACCTTCTGTAAAAGAAATTTTAAAAGAAAATGTATTTTGCATTTCCTTGGCAGAGACTTTGGTTTGTTTATGATTAAGCAGTTGGATATATGTATCATTGTTTTTTAAATATTTTATTTCATCAACAACAATTATCATATCAAGCTTTTCCCTTAAGAATGTTGTCGTTTTCTGTCAAGCCTCATGTATTGCCTTATAAGGATTGTGCCATCATATTTGGGCATTAGAGTAAATCAGCAATGCGAAAAAAGCGATTTTTCTCTCAAAATCCTTCAATTTTTTACAGCTTTTTTTAGTAAAAGCATGCACAACAAGTTAGCCGATTTGGTTTTTGGTCGAAAATAAACTTTTAAACCTAAAACAAAACCCCAGTGTATGTCACCACAGGAAGCCCAAAATCGACAACAAAAGTTTGATATGTCTGATCTCTTCAATTATTAGGGTTCGTTCTACATTTCCAATACAAAATTCCAGCACATTTCAAGCACAAAAAGGTGATTTTCAAGTTATAATTTCAAAAATTAATCACAACCTTCAATACCTACGAAATGGAGCAACAAAGTTGTCAAAGCTCCTTGAAGATTTTTCTTTAAAATTCATTTTAACAAGACATTGTCTCATTTTTGAAATCAAATTCAATGAGTATTCCCACATTTTTGAACCCTGAATTTTTAATCCATCCTTTCACTTATCTTTTCATTTATCCACCCACTCATTCATTTGCTCATTCATTCATACCATTTCTAAAAAAAAGTCTTTCCTGATCAATCAACTCAACTAAAAAATTAAACAGCCAATCTATCAAGATAAGAGTGATTTTACAAGCAAACTATTATGTGACTGGCATCCAAAGATGCAGTGGAGGGTCTGCTGCCCCACAAACAAATTCTATATTGGCTCAGGACCAGATTTAGGGGTTGTCCTCCAGTATACTGGACATTTCCTCCAGGGATAAACAATCGGGGATGCTCATCGGAAATTTAGAAAAATACCCCTAAAAGATACTGGATGTTTTTCAAAAGGGTGTGGTTTTGCAAATTTTTGACATGCCTGAAAGATCATCAAAATCATGAGTTTCAGTGCTATTCAACCCCTAAAAGATACCAAGAAGTGAGAATTTGGCAAAGTTCATTTTTTAAACCCTAAAAGAGACCAAATTGCTGATTTTTACCCCTAAAAGATACGACAAGCATCCCTAATCGTTTATTACCAGAGTCCCCCCCAGGTTCCTTTTACCACTGGCACTTTCAAACTTTCAGGTGCATCAGTGTTAAATGCACTGCCAAAAGATCACTGAACATGACAGTGTTGGTCAAAATCTTTTAAGAAAAAATGTAAGAAACATTTGTTATCCATGGCTAAAAATAGACCATCAACACTATAAAACAACTGTTCTTTTTATTGATTATTCTTGTTATAATTTTACTACTAGTGATGGCTAGTGTTTCAGGTTTGCTTGAGCGGGAAACTGTACAGTTATGATTAGGCAGTAGCCTCCGTTGCAGACATTTAATGTTGTTCATCAAACTTTTCTTTCAGTAAACTACATAAGACGTTTGCAATGGAGGCTAATAAGGCAGATGATTTGAATATTTTCTTAGAAACTATACAGCTGCGATACCATATGATACTGTTATCCATCACATGCAAAAACAACTCTAGCTATGACTGTCTTCAGTTGTCCTGAGGGGCTTTAAAAGCAATAATTTGAATTTTAGAGTGGTGAGCTTCTGCAATTATTTTTCACTTTTCACTCCTCTCCACGAATAATTTAAGGTTCCTTTGGGCTTGTATTTCCTGGAAAAATCTCTTTTTAAGACACAGGTTTAGCTGATCATATTGAAAGTTGAAGCAAAAACTAGTAAGAAATATAAGACAGGACTGGGTTCGTGTTTCTAGAGAAACAGTAACTGTTGTAAATGTGATGATAAGTTGTACATAGTTGAGTGATGACTGACGTTTCAGACATTAGTCCTTCGTCAGAGTAATATGAACGTTGAGTTTAACTTCCAAGTGGAAATGCTTGCACCTCAACTGACTGTACCGACTGTGTTCCATATTGTGTCTCAAAAAGAACTTGCTGAATTTTCAATTTAGCTAGGTCTTTCGTTTTCATGTCATTGATTTTTGTTAGTGATAATCCAACATGATGTGCAAAGACCATATCAGGATCGTAAGAAGTAAGATCATTCCTGGGATTTGAAATGTTCTTAGCTTGTGTTTTTGTTTCTGTTTTACCATTGCTTCTACGCAATTTGGCTATAACACTTTCAAGGTCATCACCTGTCCGCTTACGAAGGTTTCGCTCTGGAAGTTTTGGGCTTCCTGTATTAAGGGAAGATATAGGTACCATAGAGATATGCGAATGTTCTCCAATGTCGATTTGTTCATTTGAAAGTCCTTCATCAACAATTTCACTGCTGATGCCATCCTTTGAATCATCTTTACCATTTTCTGCTGCCAAGCCAACAAAACTGAGTGCCGAGTCATCCCATTGATCATTGCTATCGTTGACATCCTCATCAAGGGTAGACAAGTTGAGACCTCCATCATCTTCTTTATGTTTAGGGTTACAGTTGTGTCGTAGAAAATCCAAAGGTTTGAAGAAAATCCACCGAGAAGTGTAACCCTTTGAAGGGTAGTTGTCTGTTTCTGCTTTCATTTCATTCTTTTTTACTTTCCAGAGTTCTTTAGCATAGTAAGTGCGTAAGTTGGTCATTTTCTTTTTGATCTCTGGAACTAGAGATGTAATGATGTTAATTCAGGAATTCATATGACTGACAGAATTCTAACATACAGTCTCTTTTATGCATTAAAAAATTTGAAGAAAAAAAACAACAACTATGTTTCTAAAATTGATCAGGGGATCGGAAATCCCATGTAAAAGTATTGAGTACGCTTAATATTGCATCTGTCATAAAAATAAATTTGTTATCTTTTAGATATCCAGTGGACATAAAAGTTCTGTACTTTGAAACAAGTTTCAGTAGTATGATTGAGAACGGTTACAAATGATCAAGAAAAAAAATTGGATTATATTGAAATCAAAGTTTTCTGATCCTACGAACCATTTCGACCCATTTGGATAGTCTACTATTACATGGAAACACTCTTTTCGATTGTACAATTACAAGTGGACTTTGTTCCACAATTCTCAATTATATGGAAATCATGCTTGAGCAATCTCAGTGACATTTAAACTAACAAAGTTATAGAACTAGTTGAGAGACACCAAGTATCTCTTACTTTTGAGAATGTCTAACCAACAGCAAACCCATTTTACTGGGAAAGAGGCATTATATACTACAACTCCCAGAATGCTTTGCTTACTTTATTTTGTAGCACAATTAGCACAAATATATTGTTGTTAATCTCAAAAGGGATCAAGAATTTGAATATGAAAGAGAATTTGCTTATAATGCCACAATGCAGATCGACAAGCCAGAAAAGATGAAATCAAAACGAATGTATGAACAGCTGTGTTATTGCAACATAACAAATTTAGCTGCAAAAGTGAGTTTATATACATTCGTGCATTCATTCATTTGATTATGTGTCTGCTTATTTATGGTATTTGTTTATTTATCTTTTTTGTTGTATTTTGTTTTGTTTCTCTGTTTTTATATGTTTTTTTTTGCGTTTTTTTTTATAAATCAGTTATATTTTTTATATTTCCACCAAATATCCACTTTTTTTTCTTTTCTGGTTCTCGCTCTTTCTTTTTTATATTCAGTTAAAAGAAATACAGCAAACGTGAACATTTTATTTTCAAAAACATGCAACTATCCATTTCGATTTTTCTCGATACTCTATCTGATTGGAGTGGAGTCCGCCATCTTTAAAATAAATCGACATCGCACTCGACAACATTGTCATCGTTCTTTGTCGGTCAAAATCGTCCAAACAACATTCGACTTTCGACAAATTGAACTTTCAATTCACTAAAGAGAGTAATAAAGCTGATTTTGTTGTGAATCCAGTAATACTTAATTAAATATTTAGAGAAATTTAAACAACTTTACTTGGAATTTTGAGTGTGTCGCTTATTCTCTCCATCGCCTCGAGTCGTTTGTCGCGTTTGAAGTAATCCATACATTGTGTATTATATAAAATGTCTTCATTTTCCCACAAAGCAATGAGAACTTCAATTTCGTTGGAACTCCAGATGTATTTTTCGTGTGATATATTTTCCGCCATCGAGAACAAATGTCGAGAGGAGTTGGATGCTTTCGATCACGAAACGACATATGAAAGATGTCATGTCGAGAACGAAATGTCGAACACGTGACTTAGGTAGCAATGACTCAAAGTATCGAAGAATACATTTTGGGTCAATTCCATGAAAATGGTTTCTTGAAAAAATCCGAATAAAAAAAACGATAGAATATTTAAATTAATACAGACGGAAGAAAACTATTGTGTTAGAAAAAAGAAAGTTGATAAAAAAATTTTAGTTCCCACACCGGGAATCGAACCCGGGCCACGGCGGTGAGAGCGCCGGATCCTAACCACTAGACCATATGGGAATTCATAAATATTGAAGTGAAAACAACAATATATATTTGGAGTTCAAAGGCAAAAGCACCGATCTTCTTTTAATATACAAACTTTTTAATGTATTTATTCTTATTTAATAAAAATTCGAGTTTTAAATTGAGTTGATTGTAAATATCAAATCTGAAAAAAAACTTCTGGACCATCTATGTTCAACATAGAGATCTCGAAATTCAATTAATTTTACCATCCGAGTATACATTCTTAAACTAAGAAGATACCTGACAGCAAAACAATCTTTTAAAAATATATTAATTCTGTAATACGACATGAATTGTAACATTTATCATATGGCTTTAAAGTCATAAAAATAATTAAAAATAAATAGGGGAAACCCCTTACTAGGTCATTTATACATCATAGGGGAAAGCCCCCGTTTTTAAATAGCAAAATCCTACCGAAATAGTACAAAATACCACTAATTCATCTTTAATCAGTGAGATAATTTTCACGGCTACAATATCCAAGGTTAGCTAGGTAAATCCAAGGTCAATAACATAACAAAGACGTACACAATAGCTTCCGGGTATTATTTATGTACGAGAACGACTCGAAGCGACACCAACCTGAACCGAGATCGGAAAAACAACAAATACCAAAACAAATAAAAAAATGAAATTGCTCAAAAACTGCATCCATCAGATCATTAAACGGGTCTACGCGAATTTCTTTCAAAAAGATTTTTAGTTGAGTCCTTTGCTTCAAAGTTTTCCCGCCATTTTTTCGGTGCTTGTGAACTTCGCTTAGAAAGTATGTGTTTTGCGGCCGCTCGCCTTCAAACGGCAATACAAAACACTTCGGCACTGACAAATACACCGCGGAAAACTTCAGTAAACTTTCTCATTGGCTGAATGACAGATGATTCGGCGTTGAAAACCTTTCAATACAACATTCACAAAAAAATTAGTTGTTGTAGTGTAAAATTTACAAACGAATTCGATCAATTTTGTACTGTCTTTGTAGCGCTTCTGAACACATCTAAAAGAATTTTTTACGCGCCGATTTCTGCACCTTTTTGGCTTCTGTTTTCTTGATAAAATGTAAGCGTTTTACGATCGGTTTTTTGTCGCTTTTTTATCTTTGTTTGTAGTGGTAAAAGCGTAAATTGAAAGTAGTTCAATTGTGCCAGTTTAAAGAGGACAGGTCTATGCAAGTCGCTCCCAAGGTTCTAACAAATATAGATCACCCCCGGGCTATTTGACACTGTGCAAATCATCCAAAAGGTCACACTACGACTACAAACTCTGGCGAGGAACTTTAGCGTTCATTCTTTGCACTATTTCTGTCGTTTTTTTATGTGGAACAGCTCATTTTACAGCGAAAAGCTTGGAGTTTGAACGTCAGTAGCTATAGAGGTAAACGTTTGCATCAAAACTGACTCTTTCATATTGGATCTACAATCTACGAACGCACTTCAGTTCCGCTAAAACCAAAGTCAAAATAGTGGTGAAAAAATATCTGACTTTTTGCCAAGATCAGTCTATACTCTGGGGAAAAACGTTTCATCTAAAAGAAAGACATGGAAAAGTAACAGAACAATAGTTCCGGATGATAACGGAAAGAAAGTTAAAATCCGTAAATGATATGGTTTTGTTTGGGTAAATTTATGTATAAAAGTAATATAATGGAGAACTTGAATAGCCATGCTGGGGGTAGCTCAAAATCAATACCCAAAACCGCAAACTCTTCAAAAGCAGAGATACAAACTCAGGATGAACGTTTGGTTAACCCTAACCATAGATATGTTGGTTCGTATTTAAGATGGCTTGGAGATCAATTGGACGCACAAAGAACTGAAACTTGGCACAGCCTCAATAACCCTCCACCTCAACATCCACAAACTTTACCCCATGAAAAAGTTGCTCGCGATTTGGCTTGGATAGGAGACCAACTAGAAAAAAGACAGGATAATTCGTTAAAAGCTTTAAATGATTTTGTAGGGGATTTTTCTCCGTGTTGTGTTGTCCTTTTTGGTCTTTTTTGTTATGTCATAGTAAGCGGTATTCGAAGAGGCAGATAAAAGATATTGAAAAAAATCGCGAAAACGGCAAACGTTTTTTACAAAGCAATTGCGTAGTGCTGGCGGACTGACTACTACTTTCTTACTTACTTACTTACTTATTACTTATTTACTTACTTACTCACCTACTTACTTACTTAGTTACTTACTTACTTACTTACTCACCTACTTACTTAGTTACTTACTTACTTACTCACCTACTTACCTCTGTTTACTTACTTACATATCTACTTACCTCTACTTGCTTACTTACGTACTTATATCTTACGTTTCGCCAAAACATATACTGAATTTCATCATCGTAGAAAGAAAATTACAGTCGCGTAAAATGGGTGGAAGGTTGCAAAATTAAATACAATTTCACGAAGTTAAAGTTAATGCAAAGTTGATGCTTTTTTCTGAGCATTTATGGCATTATATCGCTTTCTAAGGGGGTAATCATTGTTATTTACATCGATTGGCAAGTTAATTGTGGAACACACGGTCAGTGTAGGATGCGTGGGAGGCTATGGCCATGCAGTATTTAGTGTTTATATATAGCAGTTCATGTAGGATATTTTATGAATGACAGCACAATGCAATTCATGATTTTACATGCTTTATTAGCAGCTACCGTCTAACAACTGAAAGTTGTGATTCTTTGTAAATGGATGTAAATAGCTGTTAAAAAAAAACATGATTAAAAGTATTCAAAATTAATTATGAGTTAAAAACTTGTGAAAACTGATAATCAATGAACGAAGGAAAGTGATATATGACATATTTTACATATAAATATACACTAAAAGAGAAAAAGATGATTACACCGAGCAAGATTAGAAAGATACTGGACAAAAAAAGGTTTATAGAATTATAGCAAGACTAGCAACAGCAATAAACGGAACTGCAAAAAAGAATTCTCAAAAAACTGGGGAAAACTAAATTATAATTGATATGTCAACAGCTGGTAAAGGTCTCTTTTATATCTCTACAAATAAATACAAATTATGATGACAAATCAAATGTCCATTTATAGAAGTAGCGACTCTATTTACTCGTCAAAGCTCAAAATTGTATCAGCCACAACGGTTCGGGACTTTGAAGCTGTAATCAAAGTTAAATAATACTCTATGTTGGTATAATTATATATTGTATATCCATTATGTAAAAGACCCGACTAATGCTATTATAGTTAAAACACCCGCGTTTGAATTGACGATAGCCTTTGAAAACCGGCGAGCGCGGGTTTTCAGCCAAATCAGGTGAATACTGAATTGCGGTCAATTCATGAACAACACGGGTCGTTTTCTTTAGACAACGATATATTGAACAAATTGGAAAATGCAATTTGCTGGATTTCTTGTGGTTAGGTATCAAAAATGCGTGTACAAGATGATATTTTTGAATGGTTGCACTCTTTGATGTTTGCGCACACAGATCGAGTTTGAGTTAGTTGATAACTGAATTGCGGTAAATTCGTAAATACAGCGGTACCTTTTTCACTTTTTTGTTGAATGAAAATATATTACTTTGGATAGGTGATAGTTGTATAATTTCAATTATTTTATTAATATAAATCTGAATTTAATAATTCGGATGGCACGGTTCAATCCCGAGATCCACACAATTCAGCGATTAATTCATAAACAAAACAATTTTTTACGTAAATCCAACCTGGAGGGAAGTTAATGGAAAAGATTGATTGTGATAGTTAAAAGCTTTTGTTCAAGTTTTGTTAGAGCTTGCAAAAGTACCTAAATCAGTAGCTTAGAAAATTTCTGGTGCGGTTAGTGTCTTGTATAATAAACAAAACCATTCTTTTTCCCAATAGAGATACTTTGAATGAATGAGTACTCTCTGCAATGAAATGTCAAAAAATTAACGTTTATGAAATATGTATATAGTCACGGAGTATGTGAAAGTCTTCCTCGCGTGCGCGAAGCCCGAGTAACCAACACTGATCGATGTAATTGCGAACACGGTAGCCATTTTCCAAGCAGATGGTATTTTTTTTAGAAATAGATTGCTATCATGAATACTAGTTTGAGATGTATTTCTACGCACAAGATAACAATTTTGGTATATAGATCAAAACTTGGCTTTAAACTAGAATACTTGCGCAAACAAATTTGTGGAGAATTTGACATTTCGCGTGCTCTTTGGTGTAGCAACTTGCAATCAAGCTACTGAGTATTAAAACTCATTCTCCATATGTCACTGCGGTCAACGCACAAAGTTATGTACATTCTCATATTCCATCTAGATATTTATCAGAAAATTTGCACTTTAAGTATAGCTTGTCGCATGCGACAACATTCACGGAAGTAAATACATTTGTATTAATTGCATTTGAATTTAATTCCCTTTGATACTGGTTCCAAACAAACCCTTCCCTTATCTTCTATGCATTTTTTTTCTTTTTTCTAGTTTAATTATTTTCCCTTAATTACCTTCCCTTCTCTTCTCTGCATTTGTTTTTATATATATATAGTTTCATTATTTTCCTAACGGTTCACCATAAACATTCCCTGAAACAAAAACTAAACTGAAAAGCAATTTTATCAATACAAACATATTTACAATGCGGTGAAAAAGTCAAACGAGATCTGATTGATCTAAATTAGTTTAGCTAAATAGTACTATTAACACAGTCCAAGACTCCATACTGTGTTGTGTTCGGCATCAAACCACCAATTACGAATACCCTGCGGCAATATCCCGACCACACGCCGAGTTAAATAAAAAAGCTCTCGGTAAGTATTCGGCTTCTTTGAAAATCTCTACTGCCTGTCAACCTTTAAATTAAAGACTGAATTCGACAAGGATTGAAACAAACATTAATTTTATTATTGTTTTAGATATGCGTCGATAAGCGAAATCATTTGCAATATCAAATGTGCTGTTTTGAAAGCTACGCGGGTCATTTCATTGACATATTTATTGATCAGAAATATTATCATAAATAGATAAATTAATTAATTAATGTTAATATCCACTCATCTATAAAACCATCCATTTATATTCATTCCTTCGTTAACGTTCTATTATTAGGACAAAGAAAATCAACTCAATGAAATCAATCCCTTTTTCGGAAGACTCAATTATTTTAAGATTTTTTTTTTGTCAAATAGTTTACAACCTCAACTTGGAAACTATGATATGATTCTCAATGATAATTCGCTCATTCGATTATCAATTTACAATCTGAATTCCTATATTATCTATTTTTTGGATATTGTGGTAATTCGTAATTCAGAACCAGGATAATTGTTGTAATTATGATAATTAGCGGTGGCACTTGGATGTCACCGATACCGCAAAAATCAATTAACTATAACAGTCAAACAAACAAAATTCAGCAATTGCGATTAAGTGTTACAAATTGTTCTTCTTATTCTCCGTAACTTTCTATAAACCTTCAGTATTAATGAATTCGCCCTCTTTTAATAGAGATTGTAAGCACAATTGTCGTCTACAATGTGACCAGAAGAGGGGTGGGGGATCCAGTTTGAAAAGCCGGCTGGGAAGGGGAGCTCGGAAGATTCGCCAATGACTCTAAAAATCACCGATAATTACGTTAAACTTTCCATATATATATACACTCGTTTGCAAGAACGTTGTAGTATACATTTATACAAATACCTAATTTATTCAGTGCATTTAATGATATGCGAAACGGAAAACTCGCTTTAATCATTGTTTGCTTCATTCAGTGAATGTCCAAATATATTTTTCCTGTCTATTACATCGTACAGATTAGAAAAAAGTGCGTTTGATGTGTAAAAACAGTTTATTTTGCGTTTTGCATCTCATTAGATATTTGTATAAATGTATAAATGTATACTACAACGTTCTTGCAAACGAGTGTATATATATATATACACTCGTTTGCAAGAACGTTGTAGTATACATTTATACAAATATCTAATTTATTCGGTATATTTAATAATATGCAAAACAGAAAACTCGCTTTATTCGTTGTTTGTTTCATTCAATGAATGTCAAAATATATTTTTCCTGTTTATTTTATCGTACAGATTATAAAACAGTTGGTTTCTTGAGTAAAAACGGCTTCTTTTGCCTTTTGCATCTCATTAGATATTTGTATAAATGTATAAATGTATACTACAACGTTCTTGCAAACGAGTGTATATCTATATATATATATATATATATATATATATATATATATATATATATATATATATATATATATATATACTTTTAATAAAAATGAATAAACAGCGCTTCTATAGTTGCAAGTTGTGTGGCCTTGATTTACTTTATTCTACTTATATATATACTTTTATATACATGTATATATATATATTTATATTCTTCTTTGAAAAAAAACACTGGTCCTATTGAAAGTTAAGCCCTCTAAGGTGAGGACGGTCTCAATTTACGACCCTAAAATGTTCATCGAGCACACCTAACTAATTCCCTAGTCATCATAGCGGGGTGGCCGTGTCCTTTTCGCGTTTAATCAGTCATAAAGTTTAATTATAGCTTGACCATGTTTATATGCTGACTCATAATAAGTTATTAAGAATCGCAAATAATTAATGTTGAAGCACTTTTTGAAAAACCATTTTTGGAGTTTAAATTTCGTGCTACGATGCCACTACAACACTTAACTACTTAGTAACTTAATTTTCTTTTAGGGTGTATTTCTTTAATATACAGAGAGGTTTTCGAAAACCCGTGAAAAGATCCCAAAATATCTTATGTGTTTTTGGCGTGTTACATTTTTTTTTTGGTTTACCAAAACCACGAACTCTTTGACATGTTATCGAACTATCTTATGCTTTTATTTCATAGTTATCCATTCATTTCATGTCCAAACAGTAATCAACAATAGACATATTTACTTTGAGTTACCCGCGAACTCCCGGACAGAACTATCAAATAATATCAAAACTTCAGGGAGGTACTCCACTGGATAGATTTGTAATCATATATGAGTGAACAGCGCCTCTAGCTATTATATTTCGAAAGCTTTAATACCGTTTGTAAAATTTCATGTTCGCCGAGACTTTATAAATATAGTGCAATTATCACGGAGAAAAACTCAAAATGTAAACAAATAAAAAGATCAGTGTACTGAATTTTAGCGTATCATGACTATTATTTATAGTATCAACTTATATTTTTATATTTTTAGTAGTCCGTAAGTTTCAATTCAATAGGATAGACAAACATACAAACAAACAAAAGAACAAACAAACAAACATAATATTTATACAAAGTATGTAAAGTTTTTAGACTCTGACTTATTGCATAATTAATAAGACGTTTCGACTATTCTATGGTGTTCTTCTTCTGCAACTTCAACATTTTTGAATAATATTTATCATTGTAATTTAATTCTTGTAATGCGAAACGATAGGAGATACTCGTCGTATCTTTTATAGGGGTAAAAATCAGCGATTTGGTCTATTTTAGGGTTTAAAATATGAGATTTTTTTTAATCCTCACATTTTGGCCATCCTTTAGGGGTTGAATAGCACTAAAATTCACGTTTTTGGTATCAGAGATATATAACTGAAAAGTTGTGAAGTCACGCCTTTTTGAATAACGTCCGAAAATAAACAGATAAACAAACAGACCGAGATCACAAACAAACACACCAATAAACAATTTTGAGTGCTTACTTAAACACTCCAAGGCAGCGCAAACAAACACACAAGTCTTTACTGATACAGGTCGATGAATTGAAAGCCTTCTAAGGCGATCCCATGAGACCGGTTGTCGATGAGGGTTTAAGGTTCCCTGCTCGCAGTCTCTCTCGTTTTGATTCCTGACTAAGTCGCGATGTCGTCGAGACGGGAGTAAAACGTCATCACGTTTCAGGCTTATTAGATTGATCTCCGTGTGAGAACCGAGTCTTGAGAAACGCT
Organism: Diadumene lineata; assembly: GCA_918843875.1. NCBI lineage: Eukaryota > Metazoa > Cnidaria > Anthozoa > Actiniaria > Diadumenidae > Diadumene > Diadumene lineata. The sequence goes on from OU974081.1 coordinate 7,746,348, forward strand.
GATCTAGTGTGATCTGACGTTTCGGCAATCTGCTCGGAAGTCGGAGAACTCTTGTCGCACGCGCTTGCGATTTCGTTAAAATTTCGTATTGAAATAATACATACAAAGAGGAAAAATAAACAGAGAAATGAAACAATTTCTTTGTTAAAATTCACTGTAATTTAGACAAATAATTCGATCTACGAATTTACAATCTTTTCGACAAAATTAATTACTTTAGTTTATACTGTTACTTTCATTCACTACCACTAATATTTACGCGCTAAAACTTACAGACAAGGCGAGCGCCCACACATCACATATATGTACTTTTGGCGGGAAAATGTGTTCGTCGATTTGGGCCAATCATAGTCTCCCTCGCATCCGTTTCCGGTCTGTTCGATAAAATCTCCAGCCCAGTGAGTTTTTTTCGAACAGACCGGAAACGGATGCGAGGGAGACTAGGCCAATCACAGTGTGCAGTCATTTCTTCACTCGCACTTTTTTAAGAATAGTTTTGTATATACCGTGTAATATAAGTGTAATTCGCTACTCACAATCATTTAATACCTTTTTACATAGAAAATTAAGAAAATATTAGTACCCTACTGGTTAATCTACTCTTTTGTTTCACTTTCTTTGAAATCGTTTCGCCACAGGGAGCCCAAGCAAAGCCAATACCTTATACCACAGGAAATCCAAACTACAATCCTCAACACATTTCAAAAACAAGTTGAATTGTGATTTCTGACAATGAAGAAGTGCAAAGTGCATACTAAACAGTACATTTGTTAGTTTGGATAGAATTGCTATTTTGGAGTTCCTGTCACTTCTCAATTTCTTCCGTTTTTAGCTCAGTCGCACTCTCTTTTCATAGTTTCAAACAGGACCCCCAAAAATAGCAATTCCTGACATGGGAACCAGCTTCCTTCTTAATTCTTTGTTTTTGGATTAATAACAATATTACTAATGGATTATTTTCAATTATTTTGGTATGAGAAATATTGTTTAAAACTGAACCCAACCACCGTCACTCGATGAACTGAAAGGGAAACAAGAAACCATGATTAATTTCAAGACACTCTGCTACTGTGAACATTGTTACAGGGCCGTAACCAGGACTTTTACACTGGGGTGCACAAAAAAAAAACCTGGACCAGAGCTTGGAATAGAGCTTAGGCTCCCCCCCCCCCCCCCCCCCAAAAAAAAAAAAAAAAAAAAGAAAAACTGTTCTGCTGTCCCTGTACCAACATCATTGTTTTAACCACCATAGCCCTGATCATCACCACTACGATCATTGCTACCACCACTATCATCATCATCACCACTACCATCATTCCTACCACCAAAATCATCATCATCATCACCACTATCTCTATTACCATCCCTATCATTATCAAGTGAAAAAAGTGACATGTTTACCAGCACTACCTCCAAAGCTAGTTAACAACCATATCTACTACCATCAACAAGACTAACACAGCTTAACAATTACCTGGATGAAGACGCTGCAGTAAAATCTCCCCATTCTGATGTACCAGTGCTCTGTTGAGGCTGTGGTTGAGTTGCAGGCTGACCAAATTCAGAAAAATCAGAGAATAGATTTGAGGAAGGCTGTGTTGGTTGAGTTTGAGGCATTCGTCTTGATGCTGTTGGTGAATGTGCTCCACTTGTCCCAGGGGGTGGGGCTAGTTTAGGAGCAACTCCCCCTGGGGGTGGTGGAAAGGCTCCCAGTGCTCCTCCAGCTGAAAGGATAATCATAGTGGACAAAAAGTTGAGGCAAAAAACAAAAACAAAAAAAAACAGAGTAGATTTAAGCAGTTATGAAAATAAAAATAATGTGTTAGCGGGAAGATAGGAGAAATGGAATAAAAAAAAAGTAAAAATGTACAACAAATTAAAATTTACCAGGTTTAGGTCGACTTGTTGCTGATTTATTCTAAAAAAAGCAATATCAGTAAACATACTGTTATTAATATCAATTTAGTAAAAATGATCTTTTTGCATTTTATATTATTTCTCATACAATCATTCTGTATTCATAGGCTATCTTGGCATAATTGGGGACAAAATGCTGTCTTTGTAATTACATCTTCAAATGGTTAATGTTTCACGTCTTCTTGTGTGATAAAGTCATGTGACAATGCCTTCTTACACGGGGGAGTGTAATTTTTGTCTAGGGTGGCCACATAGCAAAGCAAACAGCAGCTACTAATGGTTTTACTTACTCCAATGTTTATGTGAATTGTTTGTCCTTGTTTGAAAGCCAAGTCCAGCTTTGGCTGTTCTGGTTGGGGATGGTTCTTTTCTTCTTCTATCTCTGTACTCTTTTTAACCCATCTACAAAATTGTGAAATATAAAATAATAATTCATCTTAGGGTGAACTGGGAGCTACACTCAGTTTCAAAATTGTTGGGACATCGACAGTTTTTTCCCCGTTCTCTTTTGAAACTTCTCCTTTTTTATGTATACACTGTTTTCATCCACTTCAAATCCCCCTTTCCTGATTCAATGTTGCATTGGCATTGTTGTGACATGTTAACCAGCATTGAGGCTACTAACACTGAGGAGGGGAGGAGGGGTTAGAGTTTGAGAACAATACTGGTTTACTTCAAAATTATGTGTAGTGTCCCAACTAATTTTGTAACTGAGTGTAGATTGGTTTAGTGTCTCAGAAGAACACTGGACAACAACAACACATTAGCTGACATAAGTATTTGTCATTCATGCACAAACTAGACAGTGAATGGCCACTATAACAATCAGGTTCTGGTTGGCACATCAATTCACTTGTTTTTTAAACAAAATGTTGCATTTGTAAGAAGGTACTGAATGAATGAATGAATGAATGAATGATTACATGGATAGAGGAATAAAATTTTTAACAATAAGGTTCTGGTTGGTAAATCAATTAACTTGTTTTATAAAAATGAAATGTTACATTAATAATTTTGTAAGAAGGTATTGGATGAATGAATGATTACATAGATGGAAGAATAAAATTAACCGATATTCATTTGACGGTTGGATGCATTAGTTGGTTGGATGAATAAAAATACATGTGAATAAAAACACTTCGTATTTTCAAATAAATCAAAATATCACAAGACACAACAAGATAAAAAATGAAACCAATGTGTCTCATACTTGAAGTGATCTTGCAAAGCCACATTGAAATCAAACGAGTCTCCTCTATCACCAAAACCCAGACCAATAAAAGCATGACGACCTAAAAAAACAATATAAAGTAAGATTATCAATGGTAACATCAACACATGTTGTTTTTAAGTTATAACCATTCTTCTAGATCTTTCCATCTTTACATAATGGTATATACAAGTCTGGGGGGCAGCATACAAACAAAAAGAAAAAAAACTATACAAGTCTGGGGGGAAGCATTCCAAAAAAAACATAAGAAACAAATTGTGAACTTTTTCAAAAGATCTAAGAAATTCAGTTACACTGATAAAATGATAAAAACAGCAGACCTCATTTCAAAATATGAAATCAAGCTATTTTTGTACCAATGAAGAAAATCATGTATTGAAAGACTTATTGCCTACTAAGAAAACTCGTAACAATACCATAAATATTCTGTATACTTCCCCAAGTCACAACAGAACGTTTTAAGAAGTTTTTTTTTATAACAACATGCTTATTCATATACTTTTTATATCAATACCTTGAACTATTTATATTCATGTTTATAAAATTCATTAATAATTCATGAACATAGAACAATAATACAAAATCACTGCCGTGAAGGCAACTGCATTTCTGGTATAGAATACATCCTGATTTGCATAAGGTTTGGCTTGAAATATCTCCCCAAAAATTACATTCAATTTCAAAATTCTCAATCTAGAATAAAAGCCTTAATCTAGATATTTCATAAGTAATATACAATATTCATGTCAGATCTGTATGGAATATAAAGTGTCTCACCTGCTGCTTGGCATTGTATATTCCATACAAATCGGCTGCACGTATTGTATATATTGCATTGACATGTTAATATCATTATTCAATGACATGTAAAATAATTCACCTTTGTTGAATTTTATTTTCATAAAAGATTTATTATCATTATAGTTCCTCTTGTTCTTGTGATGCTTTAGGTCCTGATCACTATTTTAAACTTACCACTATCATTTTATTTTCAATTTTATTTTCAAAAAAGATTTATTATCATTATAGTCCCTCTTGTTCTTGTGATGCTTTAGGTCCTGATCACTATTTTAAACTTACCACTATCATCTTCAATCTTCAGCACAAAATATCTACTGCTGTCTAATACTCCTTCCACAGCAAGACCCGGATAATTGTCTACATTACACCTGGCAAACAGCTCACCTGAAATAATGACAAATCTACTTAACTTTTAAATATCAAATAAATAAATAAAATAAATATTTTACACATGGTTATGGTAAGTTATTCTTGAGATGGCCGCTCACACTCACTACCCCTACATTAATTATTTTACACACAAGTTTTCATATATGTTAACTTGATTTTTGATGAGAGAGGAAAAACTGGAGACCCCAGAGAAAAACCCTCATGGCATGAGTGAGAAACAACACATCAAACAAACTCACAAATCACCCAGACTGATCCAGGGATCGAACCGCGGTCACAGTGGTGAAAGGCCAGTGCTCTCACTGCTTGGCTACCCATGCCACCCACAATTTGAATAATTTCAATCCCATTCTGTACTTAAAGGAGCTGTATCAACCATAATGCTTTGCAGGCCTTTCTTAATGTTTACACATGAGTAAAATAGAACAAGGCATTATTTTACCTGCGCATGCGCTGAACTGCTGAGCCAAACAATTGTATGGCGCATGCGCAGGTAAAATAATGCCTTGTTGTAAAATAGTGAAGTCTACAAAATATCTTCAAACATCAACCAATAGCTAACAAGGACCTCTCATTAATCCACTCTTTTGGCATGAGTGAGAAAATGTTAAAGAATTAGAAGCGATGTTATTTCTCTAGCGGGCATTTTCAGTCACCTTGGCTGTTCTAAGCATATGATAGACCATAGGGCCGCAAAGCATTGTGGTTGAGACAGCTACTTGAATCAATAAAAAATCATTTTTAAAAAAAGATTGTGTGATAGGTTTGTTCAAGATCTTAGCTTATCAGAATAAATTATTTCATAGAAATCCTGATGGGTTGAGAATTGCGATCTCTCAGTAACACAATCCTTTTGAAGAGTTAACTAATCAAGACACATAATGTACAAGGTTAAAATAAAAATGATACATGACTGAATGCAACTCCTTTGCTTCTGTTTTCCTCTTCTGGGCCTCATTTTATCTGAGCAAATTTAAAAGAAAAATGAAGCCCAAGAAAGAAAAAGGTGGCCCAAAAGACAAAGGAAGCCCAAAAGTGAAACAGGGAGCCTCAATAAAGGAGTTACCTACAGAGGATGTGCACCATTCTCTTACCAGAAGTTTTATCTTCAATTTTAATATAACATGATTTTCCTTTAGCACAAACCCTTAATCTTCCTGTCCAGCTAGGGTTTGGTAAATCCCAGTCAGCAGCCCTATGAACAAAAAATAGTAATTAGCATATTTTGCAGCAATTAACAAGATGTTTCATTTCGACCAACAACCAATGGATTTCTAATGGAGTTTGGTCTTTTCTGATCATTCAAACGTTTAGGGGTATAAGAGCTTTAAAGTTTGCTTACCACTGGAAGGAAGGTTGAACAACAGTAGCCTTTGTACATTCTCACAGGGGATTGATGGGTGAGAACAGATGTACACAGGCTAAACAACAGCAGCCCAAAACAAAACAAAAAAGCAATTTTTTTCTTATCTTCTCCTTTCATTCTGAATGAATTCATTTAAAAAAAAACTTGAGCAGTTAAGAAAAATGGGCAGGAAAACACTGCAAACCATATGAGACATATTATGTTAAATTCCCCAATTATATACTCCTCTAGTGGTTTCTCAACAACTGCATGTGGTTCTAAATGGAGCACTTGATAGAAAAAAAAAATGTTTTTATTTGTGATATAAAATCACAAAACTATTATATAAAATACAATTATATAAATTTGACAACAAAATAGTGTAAATCAAATTAAACTAACAAGTATTAAAAAAATTGTTTGAAAAGAGTAAATGTGTGTTTCTTTAGATGCAATTATCGTTTTATGAATGTCATTTAAGGTATTAAAAGGCGAATGAATATGTTTAAGTGAGTAAAAATAAAAAATAAAAATAATGACCTATACGCGTTAATGTGTGTTCTATTTTAAATTTTAAACGGATATATTTTCTTTAAAGAAGACATTGATAAAATACGCTAATGAAGCTTTCGTTATAATTAAAGTTGAACATTACGTAATTTTTTTTATGAATTCGAACAGTCGCTTTATTTTTGTGCAGCAAAACTGCAAATTTAGCTGCACGACACGATCACTCAAATATCATATTTCCAATTTCTCAATCAAGTATAGGTTATGAAAGACGTTTTATCACGAAGAAGCAACTTAGTATTATTCAAAAAATTCTCCAAAAAGCCTCCAATGACTTAATTGCTTAAAATAGCCGCTCCTTAACTAAGACAAACGAAGTTTTTCAAAGATAGAATTAGTCAAAAACGATGATAAAGAGCATCGACTTCGCCGTTATTTTGTCTCAATTAAATCACCGATTGCCGGAAAAATAACTCAACTTGTAGCTCAATAAAAAAGGTATCTACCTGTAGCCTCTGCTTGTTGTTCGTGGTGGAATTCTATAGATATTTACTTCGTTTTTCACACACAAAATACTCTCATAATCAGCGTCGGCCATTTTGCTTCAAGCGGGACTGTCTCGAGCTCCAGGCAATCGCGTTATGGCAAACCGATGGAGTCTGGAATCCACAGTTTTCAAAATGGCGGGCGGAACTTTCGAATTTAATGGAAAGACTTGGAATTTAATTTTGAATTTTAACGTAAATTTTCTCGCATAAAAATGAATTTTTCGAATGTTTTAAGCGCTCTAAAAGAGCTATGTAAATATATTTAATTTTTTAATATTATATCAATCAAAGAAACTTCAATTTAGCTGTAGAATAACTGAACCCACTCTATTGCCAAGTTTGTTTACACTCTATATTTAAAATCGTCGATTTATAAACAACTATGGAATGCACTATTTATAAGTTCAAAAGAAAAATTCAGTGTGAGGAATGTTCAAAGGAAGGACAACTTTATCCAGAAGAAGCTGTGAACAGATTAGTTGGGGATTTGATTGGGCAAAAGTATGAGCAAAAGTCTAGCAACAATGCATTTCGACCTTGGTATGATGGTAAGTGACTGTTTGTGGAGTTCGAAAATGGAGGCAGGAGGAGACAGCATGGCTGAATGGTCATTAGTACTTACCAGTCAGTGCATTGGTCTCGCAATCTGGTCTTCCTAGGTTCAATTCCTGCTCTGGCCACAGCAATTGTATTTGTCTGGGTACCGATTTGGTCAAAATATAATTTCTTGGCCATGCTTTGTATATAACAAACTGGTTTGTCTCCTAACCAGTTGGGATTCTTAACATTGTTATGTTTCATTCGCGGACTACCTGCAAAATAGCTTAACACTAAGTGTATAGATACCATGTTAAATAAGTAATATATACAATATGAGCGGCCAATCTGTATGGAATATACAATGTCTAGCCGAAGACGAGACATATTTTATATTCCATACAGATTGGACGCGAATATTGTATATTACTTATGAAATGTCTAGGTTAATGCTGCTATTTTATATTAATATTTTTGAAATTAGATCTAATTTGGCCGAGATATTTCAAGATAACCTTATGCAAATCAAGACGATTTCTGTATCAAATATACAGATGCTGTCACGGGAGTGATTTTCTATTGTTCTGGGCTCATTAATTATTCATGAATTTTATAATTAAAAGTAATTTACAGTCACCTGTTTGAGAGAAGTCTTGAGAAACTGACAGACTGTTTGTGTGGTCTGATGTTTAAACCTGAGCAGAAGCCACTCAGATGGATAGATGGATGAGTGAATGAAAAAATGGGATTAGTAAAAAAATTCTCACAAACATTAGACAATCAAAATACATAATTTATTGATGAACATGTTCTAATTAGCCACAAGCTCTATGACGTCACATGTAAACAAATCTATTGTTTTAATGCTAAGAATCATGGGCAAAAGAGGGGATTCAACATCTTAAAATCAATGAAAAATAGAGTAAAAGCTCACTTATAATATTGGAACAAATTATAAGTATAAGTACAATATCAAATATATTAAAGGAAAAATAATTATTTTGCCAGAACTAGATACATTTTTATTCATGTAAACAAGCCATGACGTCATAGTGCTTGACGGCAATTAGATACAACTCTGAATCTATCTCTGTGATTCAATATTAATTATTTTTTTAAAGTACGGATTTAAATATTGAGGCAATAACCCTGTTCTCAATTCTTGTTATTTCTGTAGGTTCTTCTGGTTTGACACTGATGTTTAAATATCCTCCTCCAAAGAAAAAAGATATGGTGAATAAAGGAATGTGTACCAAAGATTATCCTGATAACAGCAAAGAATCCTTGACAGAATTTTCACCTGAGTACAATTTACAAAAGGATACAACAGAGAATATCAAACACAAAGAGTCATGTGATTTGGGTGATAGTAGTATGTCAACACATGACTCATCAAGTTCTTTGGAAACAATAACAGAGAGGCTGCATAGTCTTAAAAGAAGAACATTACTAGATAAAGATGCACAAGTCAACAAATTGGAATGCTCAAGTAATGCAGAGCATTACTCTATACAGGACTCTTCAAGTTGTGAAAGGATGCTGCCATCATCCTCAAAGAGTTTGTTGAGCTCAAGTAAAGCACAAATAAAACCAAGTGAATCAAGTGGTTTCTCATGCAGGAAGTCCTTGCATTCTACAGATTTCCCTTCAACAAATTTTAGTGTATTAGATACTAAATTATCCAGTGTAAAATCTCATGAATCTTGTGATCCTAACACTGCACCACAAAACTGCAAAGGCTTAACTGGAAAATTACAGGTAGTTAATGTGGAACATTTTGATGAATCCTCTGTTTCTAAATATCCTCCGCAAAAAAAATCAAAAGATTTATTTAAAGATGGCACTCAATCAAAAAATTTAAATTCAGAGGATGGCAAGAAATGTCCAACAAAGATTTTTTCCAAGGAAAGCAACACTGATAACAAATGGTGTACCAGTGTGTCAGGATGTACTAAAAGACATCGCAATTCTTCACCATTGAAGAGACTCAATACCAGAGAGATAGTTGAAATGAAAAAGAAATATAATTTAAGTGATTTCCACAGAGGAAAGTGGTTGATCAATGGAGATAGTTGCGGGTCACTCAAGATCTCTGGTGTATGGAAAGAAGTTTGTAAAATGCTGAAATGTGGACAGTTGCCAAACTGTAATTCTAAATATCAGGTGATTTTCAGCCAAATAGAGTACCGAAGTGTAAAAAAAGTGTGAAAGTTTGATTCAAGAGATTTTGATTCTTGATTTGTATAAAATGTCTAATCTTATCTTCTTTTGGGCAAAGCCCTGGAGATACAAAGAGGACTAGGTCCCACATTAATATATCCCCCGTCCACACTCTCTCTATACTCTACTCAGACACAGTGTTGATTATTTGTGAAGGAGGAAAACCGGAGGACCCGGAGAAAAACCCTTGTGGTACGAGAACAACACATGAAACAAACTCAGTTCACATACAACCCCGATCCGGAATCGAACCTGGGTCACAGAGGTGAAAAGCCAGTGCTCTCACAACTAGGGCAAATTTCATAAAAATTGGTTCAGTAGTGGCTGAGATGTGACCAGCTGAATATTATATAATTTTGCCATACATTTCTCCGTATTTTCGCCTTGGTTCTAAAAGTTTCAAGTAATTCTATTCAAATTGAGAATCAAAATTCAATAAATCATAAAATTATTATTTATGACGTCATACTCTATTTTATGTGTAATGACAGTTGATATGTAATGACAGTTGGTTGTGGTTGTGATCACAATAATTATTTTGGACAAAATCTAGCAAGTATTGATCTTACTTTCCCCAACATACACATTGTTCAATTGTGACGCATGAGGACACAGTCATACAAGCCACATCTGTTTTGCAGGGTATTTTGCTCTCTGATAACCATGTTATTTCCCTTTTTTTCAGAAAACAAGTCAAGAAATCTGGATTTATTGTGATGTCATTTACAGCCTTGATGTATGTATTTCTTTGAATAATGATTATTTCTATGTGATTGCTGATGCATTAGTACTCTGTCTTTAGTAGATGCACAGATGATGTGACAAAGTGATGCATCTCATATGTAGTATTTATAAAATAAGAATGAGTGTTTTATTGGGGGAGGGGAGACTGAGGTCACAGATTACAACCATCCTTGGTGATAGGCCTACACTAATACAAACTAAACACTAACAATATTAAGCAGGCTACATAAAATAAGTATTCTAAAGATTGTAAAGCGCATTGAGCTGATAATATCGAATTGTCTTTCTTTCCATTAGTATTATTTTATTTACTGTAAGTTGTACTTGCAAGCAAGCAAATACAGTTTTTTTTCAATAACTCAAAAAACAATTGAATGCCTTGCCTGCCTCTCTAGTCGCAGCCCCAATCCTTAATATCTTTAACAGTGGACTGTATATAATATATACAATATGAGCAGCCGATCTGCATGGAATATACTATATTGATTTCTATATTCCATACAGATCGGACGCTCATATTGTATATTACCTATGAAATGTCTAGATTAATGCTGCTATTCTAGATTAATACTTTTGAAATTAGATTCAATTTCAATGAGATATTTCAAACTAAACATTATGCAAATCAGGACGATTTCTGTATCAGATATACAGATGCCTTCACGGTTGTGATTTTCTATTGTTCTGGGTTCATTAATTATTCATGAATTTTATAAGTACTAAACACTGATGAATAACAACTCTAACCAATCTGAGCACTGCATAAGCCTGATAGATAGGGAGTGCTTGTAATGTGGTAAATGTAAAATGTAAGTTAACATAGTTGTATTGTTATTTTAGGTCAGAAGAAAGCTGAAGTCCAACTACAAGGTCAAGTTGACAGCACCTCTGACGTACTGGGTACATCCACATGGAAGTGTTTTAAAAGTCTAATCCTTGTGAATCTAATCTAATATTAAATACCTTTTTATTTAAATATGTACACTGCAGGGGCAGATCCAGAAATTTTGAAAGAGGGGGCATTAATCAAAAAATGATCCTGCAATTTTGAAAGGGGGGGCACTAGTAAAAAAATTACTGATTATCAATCAAAAATTAAAAGAATTATCTATAGAAATGATTCAAAAGGGGGCATCAGCCTTCCATACCCCCTTGGATCGGCCTCTGTAATACCATTAAGATTTAAAAATCTTATTAAATACGGTTTAATTACTCTATTATAACTATCCTGATTATACTATTATTGTAAGTAAGAAATCCTCACTGCACACATATTCTTTTGATTTTCCTTTGCGGTATCTTTTTTTATGTCTTAGACTAGCTATCTGGCGAAGATAGTTTATTTCTACAGTATGCAAAAATGTACATTTTTTTAACAATAAGTTTATTAATAGATAAGTAAAAAAAGAAAGCATGAAAAGTTGAAAAGTAAAAGTATGTAATCCATTTCTTGAGGTTTTGAACAAATTTTGGTATAGTTGCTTAATTTTGAAAGTATTTTGGAGGGTTTTCATCAGATGATAGAAGTTATTTTCCCTCAACTTTATTTTGTTGTGAAAATCAGTAATTTCTGTCATGTTTGACCTTTTTTCAATGTAATCAAGGTAATTAGCCACAAGCACTATGACGTCACATGTAAACAAATCTATTGTTTTAATGCTAAGAATCATGGGCAAAAGAGGGGATTCAACATCTTAAAATCAATGAAAAATAGGGTAAAAGTTCACTAGTTATAATATTGGAACAAATTATAAGTATAAGTACAATTCCAAATGTATTAAAGGAAAAATATTTTGCCAGAACTAGATGCATTTTTATTCATGTAAACAAGCCATGACGTCATAGTGCTTGACGGCAATTGGGCCATAGTAAAGTAGTAATTTATGAATGCGTGCGGTGTGAAGTTATGAAAGAAATGTTAAGAGAAAAATATCATTCGCCTTGGCACATCGGACTAGAATACCAAAGACGTGGGTTCAAATCCTGCCAAGGGCGTATGATATTTTTCTAAACATTTCTTTAATTGGGTCATATGTTAGTAGAAAATGTTTCTCGTCTTCTATGTCAAGTTCGAATATCTTGCACATACATTCTTCTTTTGCATTTCCTCCCCTTCCGATGTGGTCACTTTTTTGAAGTTTTGTGGGCTGCATCTGGTTTTGGAGGCTTGAACAGAACAGCCACATCCGAATTAAGCTCACCCACCTGAGCATGGGTTAAAGACATCATAGCCCCGTAACCAGAGACCCGGTATAGGGGAGGGGTGCGCACCCATTCCTGGAAGGATTTCGAGTCCTTGTTTTATCAAATATTTTTCCAAAATAACCTCAGTCTTACATGTTTACTGGGTAGTGCAACCCCTCCTAAAGATGATGCATTCCCCCCCCCCTGTAACAATCCTGGATCCGCCCTGAATAGCAGTATATATGCTCAATGAGAAATATTAAATAAAAACATAAACCAAGACCCAGGAGTAATATAGGAAATAAGGCAATTAAATTAAACTTTGGTAGTTCCTTCAGCTTGAAGCTAGTCTCCCAGGAAGCCTAGAGTGCACACCTTTCCCTCACTTTCCATTGATGCTCCTTTCAACAGGTATTTAAGGTAATTCCGTAGTTTTGCATTGCGCATAGTTCTGCGCATGTTTCAAAATTTTTGGTTTCAGGATTTTTATCATGTAATCTAGTCAAATTGTGTTTGTAAAGTACTTTGAATAAAAAATTTGAAGAATTGCGATATTTTCGAGCGGGAAAACGCAATAATTTTGAAACTCGACCCAGTCCTTTCTCGGAAAACCTGTTTTTTGACAATAAAATGACGATATTTTTCGCAATATTTCGCAAACTAGCACGGTGACCTGTGTGTTTTATTTGATAAAATTATTTGTTATAATATAAAATCAAATATATCTAAAATTGAGCATAGGTCATCGGGCTAACTTTTGAGAAATTTCCAAAATACTTTCAGCTTAGGACTTTTTCGAACGAATTAGCAGCTCGTGCGCACGTTGGTATTTTGTCAATTTTTTCAAGATCACATATTTTTTATACATCTGTTCATATTTTTTTAATAAAATTAAGTGCAGACATTTGAACGAAACACGCATTTTGCTCTTAAAAGAGAAATTACTGTGTTTTTGTTCCGTTTCTCTTCGATTTTTGAGCTTATTTCTTTACGTTCTCAAGTCACCAAAATGCATGAACTTTGACGTCATATAGCACAAAAACGAAGTCGGTGACCCCCCTTTTTTATTGTATTTTCTGAAAGCGTTTCTCAAAATTGTTTTTTAGGACGAGTATAAAAAAATTTCATCGGGCAGTTTTATTTCTACGGAATTACCTTAAAGCTACTACAAGCTACACAGAATAGAAAGAAGTCAAAACAAGGTTGTGAAGCCACTGTGAATCAAACTGGTGGTCTCTCGCACAGCCGGATGTGCTAGCTAACCAACTGTGCCACCCTTGTTCCCTTACAAATGTGGTGCTTTATGGACATTTTAGGATTGACTAATAATATTTTTATTTTTCATTCCCATTTTGTCTATTTTGTTTTTGTTTTTGTTTGTTTGTTTGTTTGTTTGTTTTTTCAATTATTCCTCGCTTCCTAAAATCTGTGCAAGGAATTCTGTGAATTTTAAGTGCTCACAAAGAAAAAAAAAAAAAAAAAAATTACAAAAACAAAAGAAACAACCTTAGCTAATGATGTTTAGCTTGTAAACAACTATGGAGCATCCGGGACACCAGATGTCAATCTTGAAGGGACATGCGCTCTGTCGTGTTTTCGTCCATCAAATGTGTTCGTGTAAAATATATGTTTGACAAGCTATTCTCCACAAATTCAAACAGAAAGGTCTGTTTGAATAGGACTCCACAATGAGTGGCGGTCGAAGGAACCTTCCTTACTTAATATTGTACATAGTTTCTGCGAGTTTGTTGACTTCTCGCGGTGCTACACATTGGAAATTGAACGAAGATGGAGTTGTGCAGAGTTTTGACGAACAAACTCCCGATATCGTTAAAACTGATCCAATTTTAGCGATTCTTACTAAAGGATTTACTAATAGAGAAGTTGGTTTGAGAAAAACATACTGTGAAGCGTGTGCAAATGGTGGATCTTTACCTGAAGGGTGAGTAAAGCAAGTGAAATCGTTGCATGAATGAAGTTCATGTTTTGACAAGGACCACATTGTTTGTAGCTAACTAAAATGCGCTGATGGTACTTGAAATAGCTGGTTTTTTTTAAAGAAATACTCTGTTATATAACAAGTGCGAATCTTAACTTTGAGATCCTGCTGTTTTCAATTCCGTATTTTTCATCAAAGATGTTTTAACTGTAAGCATATTTTAGTGTTTAGTTTCGCGTCAAAAGCGCTCGACTCCTCGTGGTTTCTGTACACACAAAAATTCTGTACAAAAAATGCACTATTGGGGATCACTTTTGAGACTAAGAACTTTAATATTTTTTGTATTTTAAGTGTTGTTATGATCTTGCTTCGACTGTTATTGTTATGGATTTTGGATGTTAATTAAAGTAAAGTACAGGTGTCTTGTTATGATTAATAAGTTGAAAAATTATTCCAAAGTTCACACAACTTTATTAACTTGTGATAGAGAAAATGTTTAAAATTATCATAATTCTGATAATAACAAAAAATGATTTCTACTAAAAAAAATAATATCAGCTAAAAATATAAAAAAAATTCAACACATTTGTATAACAGATTTCTAAAAGAATTATAATCGGACATTTTTTAGAAAAGCCACCTTGAATATTAAACTGGTATAATTGTCGATGTGTTTATGTTAAAAAAATGGATTTCTTACTCATTAAAAATATACTAAAGCCTTGAGGCAAAGACACTGTAAGAAAACTTTAATGGTTTATTTCTTATTTCTTGTTACAGTCAACGCACTTCACGCATGAACACATTTTTTGCGATTCTTGGATTATTCAAAATGAATATTCCATTATTCAAAATGAAGAATGAACAATTTGAAATGATTATTCAAAGAATAAAATGAAGAAACATATGTCCAAAATAAAGATTTGATTAATATTATTTCTTTTTCGTAATATCAAAAACGTTTTTACTATAAAGGCTGTTATTAGCCTCCGCATTTTATCTTAAGACATTGCGTACTGAAATGATTAGTTTGGATATCTTGTCAGTTTCATTTCGAGACAGACAACTGTCTAGCTTCTCCACGTTTTATCCTGCTGTGTCTGTTTTTGCAGTTAGTATCGTGGGAAGAATGACTGAGGTGGTATTTAAAATTGTGACAAAAGAAGAAAAGTGCTTGGCTTTCGTGGAAAAAACGTGACAGAATTTTTACCCAAGCCATTAATTCAAGTACGGCGTGAAGTACACAATAAAGTTGGTGATTTACTACCAGAACAATTTAACTTTTTATTTAAAGGATCAATGCCAATTAGCAAAGAGCAAGAGAAAAACATGACTCTAGAAAAATGTGCAGTGGTCAAAGACGATGAGTCTTACGCTATCTTTGTCGACGAGAAACCCAAGTTTTCTCAAAAATCCACAAGTAATGCGGGGGTTATTTCTAACAACATTGAACAGTCTCGGAATGAAAATGTCGTCTGCAGTGACAATCCGTTCAAAGCAACATCGACACAGATGAAAAACGAACTTGTTAGATTAGAAGAAGAGCTAGATATAGCAAATGCTTAACTCCAGAGTCTTCAAGAAGCACCACCATCACGGGCGTGGCATGGAAGAGGTAACTTTACCTGCACAAATTGCCACTATAAAGGACACAAGGTCTCAAAATCTTGTCGACTTCCGACATGTAAGGGATTCCACGAATGCGGCATTTTAACTTTACACCAGGAACAGAAATGTGAAATTAGCAAGGCAAAAAGTGAAGTGAAGGATTTAGAACGTAAAGTAAAACAAAAAAAAGAAGAGTTAGACTCTTTCAATTTGATGAAAGACCGCACAAAGGGAAATTTTTTCAGCTTGATGCGACCCAGAGTTATCTCATACGATAATTTTTTGGAAATTCTAGAAATACTTTCACAACCATTATACATATCAATGATTTCTTGTCTCAAATAATTAGGCAATGGACGTCCGGGAAGATAGAATCCTCCCTCCTTGTTTTACGCCATATTTCAATGAACATTGTGTAATCAGCGGTCGACTGGTTTGTTTTGACGTCTCGACGACTCACATTTCAGAAGGACCATGTTTTTTTGGCAGATTTTTTTCTGCATCAAAAACGTTTATTTATAATCAAAAGACCAAATAAAGATTTGATTCTTAAAATTTAAGGTTGGAATATTCATTTTAATAGTCGTGTATTCAAACGAAGATTCGAGTATTCGTTTCTAACAATCGATTATTCATTTCAAATCTTGAAGTTTACCGTTCATGCGTGAAGTGCGTTGACTGTAAGTTCAAATTTTGGTGTGTTTTTAGGTTTGATGACTCGTTTCTTTCTTATGCAAATTCTAATATCGAAACAAAAATTGAAACTGAGTGTTACAAAAAAGATAATTTATTTTTTTGTGATACTTAGAATTCTGAATTGATATATACAATTCTTTCAAACTTGGTTTGGACATTAAGGCTGAACTTGCGAATTTCATTTACATTTTGCCAAATGGGCTTCCTCTTTGACGATGGAACTGTCAAGTTTGTAATGAAGTTCCCAAGTCCTCAACTAATTCTGGGAATCAGTTTAGACAAAGTTCCACAAATTCAACTTTAAATCAGTAGTTTTTGATATTAAGTTTGTGTGACAGACATACAGCTATTCTTGAAATGGTTGTCCTGTTGAAATACTGATTTAGCGAATAGCAAACCCATTTGCATATCTCATAATTTTTATTTTTTTAAGAAATAATGAGTCAAAATGTCCAAAATAGCTTCATCACATAATTATAATAAACTATGTAGCTATTTAATATGTGCAGCTTTGTATTAAAAACAAGAAAACTGAAAACTTGATGTATGCAAATGACATTGTTCTTTGCTAAATCAGTATTTCAATTACACAACCTTTTCAAGAATAGCTGTATATTAAAGCTTAGCCAATCAAACATATTTTCACTATCATGCATTGTGATTGGCTAAGCTTGACCACACAATCTTTTTCAAAAGTACAGATTTAAATCATTGGTACAATGTTTCAAATGTTGTTCTAGGTCTAGTCTAGTAGCCCAAGGACCAACAGCCCTACAGATGTTTCCATCACCATCACTCACATGCGGTGGGCTGGCAAATGAGACTATCTATGACCATCTTGACGGAATAAGACTTCGCGAGACACACCCACCATATGCCGAACCTGAAGTAGCTATGATATTCAAAAAGACAGAAATTGAAGAAATTGACCTGAATGAAATTGAACAGAACTTGAAACAAAACCTGGAAGAGGTAAGATCCATACGTGGAGCAAGAATGGTTCAGTAAAGCTTTCTAAATCCTTGGAACTTTGATTATCCTTATAACTCCACACTCTAGTTTCACCATTACTGATTAGGGACCCACAAATACAAAAGTGATGGGGTATACAAAAAAAAAAATGAAAAAAAAAATTAGCAATAGAAAAAGGTTAAAATTTGTGCATGAAAGAAAAATAAAAAATAAAATGTTAGTTAACTACAAAAAAACAAATCATTGTAAATTTAAAGACAAGCTTTCGTGCCCTTCCTTCAGGGCAATAGCAAAGTTGGAAAATTTATTAATTTGTTTCAAACATAATAACTTTATGTGAAAACATTTTTGCAAGTGAACCAATAAAACAAGCAGAATTAAGATTCAGCAAGAGGAATTTCAAAAGTAATGAAGGTATACAAATAGCCTGCAAGCTTGGCTTTTTTATATAAAACCTGGAAGAAATGCATAAAAATGGATAGCTATGCCCATGTACCAACCAATATTTACACATTCTCATTGTTTTTTTTTTATCTTGCTGTTTCACCAGAGTCCAAACTCAGTGGTTGTATGCAACCAAATAGCAAACTTCTGGCGAATCCGAGGGAACACCTACCAATCAATAGAATGCTTCAGAAAAGCTTTAGAAACCTCGCCAAACAATGCAGACGTATTATTAAACCTAGCCAAAGTACTCTTTAACCTAAACTTCCAAAAAGATGCCATCTTTCTAACTCGAAGGTCACTTGAAATGCAACCCTCTGATCAGAATTGTTGGTTGCAGCACTTTACACTTGGGGAGATACTAAGAGCTGCTGGAGATTATGAAGAAGCTGGTGTACATTTTAGACAAGCACTGGATTTGAATCCTTCATTTTTACCAGCTGAAATACACTTGAGAGAAATTGGACTGCCACCTTCATCAACTACTAACACCTACACATTTCTTGTGATAGGAGTATTAGTTGTTGTTGTGTTGGCTGTTGTGTATTTTATGACGCTTGCTAGTGATCAGAAAGGAACAAAATCAAGTAGAATTTCACCCTGGAATGATTTGAAGAAATCCACCAAGAAAAGACCGTCAACTTAGCATGAAATTTGTCTGCAAAGCATTCAGTTTAAAATCAACTTTGAGTGGTTCAAGAACCTGTCTAGTGGATTTTTGTATTTATTTATTCTGTTGAGCTAATTTGCTGCACATTTTTTGTAAGTTAACATCGGCCTGTTTGAACTGGAAATGTTTTTCGTATATAAAATCTACAAAGAGATGATCAAATGGTTTATCAAATCAACATATTTATAAAAAAAAAATGTCCAACTTGTTACAAGCTTTGGAAAGCATTTATGGAAGGTTTATTAGCAATTTGAAAAATATCCAGTATCCATATACTGGTAATACTGATTAAAAAGTATTTGATACACAAAGCACAAGAAAATATTTGCACAAAATACAAGGTTGATCCTTGAAAGTTTTAATAAAAAACAAAAAATGAATAACCTAAGTCTATGTTGTAAATCAATGTGAGGGAAATATCTTCAGTTGGATTTTTTCCATAGCTGGGGTCCAATTTAAGATGCATAGATTATGTACAATAGAGTAAACGCAGGAAAACCATGAAATAACAAACTAAATGCTAAGAGATAGTAGCTATTAGTAACTCTGTCACTAGCACTCAACAAGAACACAGTACAAAGACAAAAGGAATAGTAATAATGTTCTGAGTGCTAGTGACAAAATTAATAATCATGAAATAGCTAGAGTGCAAACACTAAATGTGTGCAACAGTTGTCACAATTTAGTAGTAAATAGCACTAATTGAACAAATGAAAACAATAGAATTAGCATATCACTATTTAGTGGTATTTATGCTGCACACTTAGAGTGCAAACAATTAATCCGTGAAACTTTAGTAATACTAAATAGTACAATTTTATGGTAATTCAATTGTTTTCTTTTGTTCAATTAGCACTATTTTGTACTATTTGGTAATTAGTGTTTCAGGGATATATTGTTTGCACTCTATAAAGTGGACACACTAAAGGTGTGCAACACAATTACTACTAAATAGTGCTATTTTATGCTAATTCTATTGTTTTCTTTTGTTCAGTTAGTGCTTTTTAGTACTAAATAGTGACAACTGTTGCACACTTTTAGTGTGTGCACTCTACCACTAAATAGTGCTATTTTATGCTAATTCTATTGTTTTCATTTGTTCAGTTAGTGCTTTTTAGTACTAAATAGTGACAACTGTTGCACACTTTTAGTGTGTGCACTCTACTACTATTTGTTAATATCTAGTCTTTTGATTTAATGGTAATTCTGCATTTGCTCTACAAGCCTGAAGCATCACAACGTTGCAACTACACCTCTATGTATTATAACCCTTTTGACATTGTCAAGGAATCAAAAATTTGATTATGAAAATTTTGAAAACTGTTATGGTAGAGACTGCTAAAACGTTGTCATCAGTATTGCTTTTCAGTCTGATTTCCATCTGCTTGGGCTTGCAATGGGGGAAGATTCATGACTAGCTAAGCACCCCCTTAATAATTGCAGTGGTCAAACCTTTCAACTGACTGGAAAAGAGGAGGAAGATTGATGGTCAGCAGTACCTCCTAAATACGGTTGCACGAAGCCTGAATAGCGCTATCCAGTGGATAAATCACTATCCAGCAGATAAATTCTGCAGCAATCCTTTGGAGTGGATAACTTTATCCAGTTGCATAACTTTATTCAGGCTTCGTGCAACCGGCCCCTGGTGTATCCCAACTTTGTGAGTTGATTTATAAAACCCCGTTCATGAGTGATTTTGCTGTAATTTTCACGGTGATTTTCATTGTGATTAAAGGCAGAAACAGGACGCTCATGCAATTAAGTAATAGTTTGTAAATAATATATCTAGGGTTAAGTTAAAGCTCATAAAATATTCTGCACTCTATCTGGAAATTGCAGCTAAAATTGATATTTTGAGTACATTAACTAAAGGTAGTGCTGGATCTTCAAAATAGTGGTAGGTGTACAAAAGTAATTAAAGAAAGCAACATTCCTTGTATAAGATTCAAAATTAAAGGCGCTTATAAAGCGCATGTGCCTACTGGAATTTTGTGAATAGCTGCAGAGTGGGAAAACTCTTGAACAAACGGTCTTGTGATATTTATGTTTGAAGTCGCTCAAAGAGAGCATGTAGTTACTCCCATGTAAGCTAGTAGCCGATCATTTGTTAGAATATTTATTCTACTATAACTCTTAGCATTTTATAGATTGTAGCACTATTGCTGACGAGTGAAATGAAGTTTGCCGCGGCAGATGCAGATTTTGAGATTAATTGCCACTTTGATTGGGTTTCCTGTGGCTCTATGAAACTTGTTCGAAATTCGAGTAGAATATTGTAGGTTTTCTAGCTTCTCAAAATCAAAAATTTTGAGGACTTTTTATCAATTAAAAAAAATTCAAATCAATCGTCGTTCTTTTGCTTATTTGAATACGTGTGATGTTTGTTGATTTAATGCTAATTTAGCCTTTTTGTCGGCAAATGTTGTGTCTGAAATTCTCACGAGTTAGCGGCTAGGCCTAGGTTAAATCGCTCAGAAAGAAAACTCTTCTCTTTAGTTTGCAAACGTTCACTTTAGAAGCCATATGGAGGAGATATTAAGTCAAAAATATATGCAAGTAAAAGTACGACCTCGGAAAATCGCTCAAAAAAAAACAAAAAAAAAACTCTAATATCTACGTCAAACATATACAAGAGGTTTATTTTATTTTATTTTATTTTATTTATACTTTTTTCGAAAGAAGTCACATTTTATTGCATACATTTCTTTACAAATGAATTGTCGAAGAATAAAGACCATGATTGGAATAAGACAACTATGCGTTTTGGTTTTACAATGAAATGTAGAAATCTTACATCGCAAATGTACCTTAGAATTTGACGTCCAAAGAATCCAAACCATTGTTGAAAATTTGTTTATCTTCTTTCTACTTTTGATTTTGCCATGATTCGATTTTAAGACTTTAAGTAAATATTATCGCCATGGGCTAAACTTCGCCATAATATGGTATCGTGTTTCCCCCATTGTGACGTCAAGTTACTTACAATTTGCATAAAGACCGACGACATAGTGCCTACAGCTTCTAGCTAGTAGGCACAAAAAGGAGGAACAATGGGATGCCCACGTTATCTTTGGAGCTATAAGCTAAAAGCATGCTAAAAATGTTATAATTTCAATGTTTTGGCTGGGAGGGCATGGGCACTAACATGTAATAAAGCCCATGTGAAACGCTTTTAAGTTTTTGTGCCAATGGCCAAATTTTGCCTCTAACACATGGTTTGATTTTAGCTGCTCAGGAATTTTAGTCAGATCAGCATACACAAGCTGGATGTGAAGTAGCAAGGGTCCGGAAATACCTTAGGAGCCAGTCCCGGGATTTTCAATTTTTGATGGTCAATGTTTGATGGGTTCTGAAATAAACAAATGTGACTTGGCCCTTGCAAATCTATCCATGGGTTATTTTACATATCAAGCAAAGGTGGAACTACATTTCTACCTTAGAGTTTATTGAGAACAGAATACAAGTTACATATCACATAGTTCCCTCAAAAGTTTGGAATTATATTGTATCACTACTTTATAAGTTCCAGCATTATTTCATAGCACAAAAGCACTGATGATTTTTGCAAATTTCAGTTTTAAAATCAAATGGTTTTCATTATCAATCATCTTCCTTTCCACTCAGTGCAGCACTGAAACAAACAAAGAAACAATTATGTTATAAATTGAGCAGTAAAACACTTATCATACAGTAGCAGATCCAGAGAAGGAGTGCAGGTGGTGTGCACGCACTCCTTGAAGTACTTAGAGTCCTTGTTTGTCAAAAAAGTTTTAAATATTCTCAATATTTCATGTTTACTGGGTAATGCCCCCTCCTGAAAATGAAACACCCCCTCCTGAATACAACCCTGGATTTGCCCCTGGTCATGTGTTCATAAACAATACAACTTTATGTTGCTTTTCTCTCTTCTCTTCTCTTCCCTTCTATTCTCCCCTCTTCCCTTCTGTATTAACTTCCATTCTGTTTTGTGTCACCTGTCCAGTAAATATCTTCTTTGCTTGCAAGGCGAAACTAAATAGTTGTAAAAGAATTGTTATACTCACAGATTGAAATTATCTTCTCCTCTCAAGTTCAACATAAGTGCATCAGCATTCAAGTAAACAGGATTAGCTGATTGAGCGATCTACAAATACAAACAAGGATATTTTGAATATTAAACAAAATTACTCATTTATTGATATCTACGGTAGAGTGCACGCACTAAAAGTGTGCAACATAAATACCACTAAGTAGTGCTATTTTATGCTAATTCTGTTTTCTTTTATTTAATTAGTGCTAATTATTACTAAGTAGTTACAACTGTTGCACACATTTACTGTTTGCACTCTACCAATATAATCACTGGCAAAGACTCTAGAGTTTTTATATAAAGATTCATTGAATACAAATCAGAGTATTTTATGGGTATAAAACCTCATGCAAGTGACCAAAATTGGACCACGGATTGGACTAGATGCTCATGAATTATTAATGAGTTTTTGAAGTAAGAAGATGGTCAACACTATCTGTTTCTTGGAGGTTCAATCTCGAGTTCCACCAATGCTCAAACATAAGATTTTCCTTTTCATTAGATTCTACTCACAGTTCTTGCAATTCGTTGAGCTGCTCTGACTTTTCTTAACTTGAGATAGCCAGGATTATCTTTCAGTGCCTCACCAAGGTAAAAACAGTCAAAGAAATTCACTTTAGATATTAAACGATAGTTGTAGTTAACAAGGCTGCAATGGCCTAATGCCTTGTGAGAGAGGTGCTACTGTAAACTCATTTATAATTTTGAAACATAATAAAGACTGACTGATTGATTGATAGTGATTAATAAAATAAAATAATTAATTGATAGATTGACTGATGGGTGATTGATTGATAGTTGGATGATTGATAGACTGACTGATTGACCAACTGATTGATTGATTGATTGTTGGATGATTAATGGGTGACCAATTGCTCTTCCTCTAAAGGTTTATACAAAAGTGGATCAAAGGATATCAATGTGGCAGCTTGTGCCTCTCCCTCTGCCTGGACAATCTTTTGCTGTCTTTCTTGTTTGGCTTTCTCTACAGCAAACTGAGCTCTTTGGGCTTCCTGTTGGGCTAAAAAATAATAAAAATACAATACAAATATTATCTCATGTGCATTAATGTCAACCTGCATTCCAAGAGGTTCTCTTAACTCTCACAATCCATCCCACGCCACTTTATGGTTTGTGTCATCACAAATCATTTAGATACAGTGAAACATTGCTACTGCTGGGACAAAAGAAAATGTCCCTTTTGGAGGGGGCTCTGGCTTGCTGCAGTTGATTTTACAAGAAAATTTCATATATACATGAGCACATGGTGATGAAGAACATATATGTACATTTGAAGTGAAAATAAATCTTTGGAATGTTGTGACTTACCAACTTGTTTGGATTCAATGGCTCTTTCATACTCTCTACCAAAACTTAGATCAGTCTGTCATTTGAAAAATATATATATATTGAAGTGTTTTACTCAAAGATACAATTGAGTTTCTTTTACTTTATTACTATCAAGACAATTAACAAACGATAAGTTAAGTACACGATGCTCAAAACAAGTTGTTTTATTTCAACTATTTGGATATATTTACAAACAAATTTCCATGCGCCTCCCCCCTTAGTTGTTTTATTTCAACACTTTGGATATATTTAAACACAGATTTCCATGCACCTACCCCTCCCCTCCCCCCTTAAGAGTTGTTTTATTTCAGCACTGGATATATGAACAAATGCATACTCATACTTACAATAGATACATCATCCAGTATGATGTGGAAATCTTTTCCTCTTTCAACCAGCTGTCTTCTGATAAGTAAACTGACCTAAAAACACAAAATAGTATGGGATGTAGATTGATATCATTGGAAAACTAATGATGATGATGTTGATGATAATGATGATCTAGTCATGAGAATTGTGACTTATTACGATGGTGATATGAAGCAAGGATGATGGTGATGCTTATATGATACTAATGATGATGTGACAATAATGGTCATGACAACAAGAATGTTGGCATTAACTTAGAAATAAATATTAATAACAATAATAATGGTTTATTAAAATTACAAACTGGCACTTAAATGAAATACTTTGCATTTACAAACGTTGATATAGCTATTGTACAAAAAATATGAAAAATATACAAAAAATTACAAATTTACAGTGAATTGAAAGGTGCCGGGGGACTGGAAAACCGGCTCACAAGGAAAATGATAAATATATATGTACTATATTACTATGTTAAATGTTACTATTTCAAAATTTTCAAAACTTATTGAAGTCCAGAGTCATTGCTGGTAAAAAAACTGTTCTTAAATCTATTTGTGTTACATTTGAAAAGTGTTACAGTGCGACTACTAACTCCAACCAAAGCCACCCTAACAAATTTTTCACAAATTGTCCAATCACCTTTGAGCATTTGAACAATAGATTTCCCATAAACTTCAAATATTGCTACATATATCGCGATAGATCGCGAGCAACAATGTATTGGGCAAATAATTTTGGCAAATATTTTTTTCAAATGCTCGAACGTGGTTGGACAATTGAAGGGTTCAGAGCGAAAACGGCGTAAGTGCATTTTAGGATAAATTTCTTCGAATTTCAAATATTCACCAAATCAATCAAAAAAGGCATCTAACGACTTATTTTGGTCTAAAAATAAACATCTTCTATCTTTTTCCGAAGAACTTGTCCGAAAAAGGTGTAATTCGGCCCGTAGTTACGCTTTCGCTTTGCTTGACAACCGTTCACTCTTGCGTGAAAAGCACAAATTTGTATAAGGACGATAATAATCCCCGAGTGAATATGCATAAGTACAAATCTTAGAGTGTGCGCACTAAATAAATACCATTAAATAGTGCTATTTTATGCCAATCCTATTTTTTTGTTTGTTTGTTTGTTTTGTTTAATAAGCGCTATTTACTAATCTCGACATCAGTGTTCATGGGGACGAATAAACCTATTAATATGTATGTATTTTTTGGCTAAAAACTTGGCCTTCGAGCAAAAAGTTTAATATCCTACGAAAATTCAGTCCTTCTTCTAATCTTATGCAAGTTTTTCAAGTTTTACTTCATTCTACTTACACCGCTAAAGCACTACGAACATGCCTATTTCGAACTACACGTGTTTCGACAAAAATACCACTGCAATGCATTCTGGGAAATCAACCAAATTTTCGGCAGCCGTCATAGCCTCCCCCCATTTCAAGTTTTTTTTATAAGTCTAACGCTACCTCGGAATTCTGCCGAAATTTCAGGCTTGTTGTGTTCTTTGATCGCCAAAACTTGCAAAAATACCCGCGGCAGTCCGAGAATTTGCCTCTAAAACAGTCTTTAAGTGATGATTTCTGCAACGGTCGCCAAGATTCACGAGTGCGGAAAAAAAACTAATTTTTACTCGAAATCATCTCAACTGCTTGATTTCTTTCAAACAGTAGACTCATCACAACTAGAAAGCTTAATGATGCTGTTCCAGAAGCGTTTAGAGGCAAATTAATAGCAAAAAACAACAACAAAATCGCAAATGATGCGACTTTGTCGAAGTCCTGATTAGACTAGAAAACCAGTTTCAAACGTGTTAAACATGTTTACCAGTTTCATGCCTCCCCAGTAACACAAAAACACAGGAGTGTTGATTGAAGCCAAAAAGAAACTACCCTGGACGAGCTTCAGGTTTGTACGACTCAAAAAATCCCTAAAATCGCCAAAAATGTCCTTTTTCGGACAATTTCTTCGGAAAAAAATAGAAGATGTTTGTTTTTTATGGCGTACCATCGGGGCCAAAATTCAACCCGCTAATTCAACATTGTACTTTTGAAATTTGTGCTGACTTCACAATTCGACTTTCAAGTTTATATTTTCTTGTGGTCACTTTACAATTCAACATTGTACTTCCAAGAATTGAACATTGTATTTTACGTAATTCAACATGCAACATTCGCGATTCGACTTTGTACTTTTCACCATCGAACATTCAACTTGCTTCGTTTGAATATCCAACCGCAATCCAATCACCATCAGTCATCGTGGGCTCAAGAAATATCAAAAATTATTCCCCAGTAGGGGATAGGGGTATTCAACCAGCCCTCCCTACACCGTACCCTTGAATTTTATCGCGAAGCATTCCCCTCACGGTTGCAAAAAGACGGCGGATCGACGTAAGAACTAAATTAAGTCAGGTCAGCCCTTTTAAAAGTGGCTGACCAACTTTTCTCCTTGGGTTCTTTGCCAACCACCGGCACCCGTGGACCGAAAGTACAAACTCAAGGTACAGGTAAGCATTGCCTTTATAGAACAAAAGATTTCAGAAATTCCACACTTGCATAATCCGCGTAGTAGCTAAAAGCCGGAACTACCCACAACGACCCAAAACGATAACGAAACAAAAATAAAAACGATGATAATATTATGATAATAAATCAAAAAATTCACATTGCTGTTGTTTGCCTTTGTTGCAGTCTATTCTCTGGCGTGGGAATGCTTTGCTGTGATTTTTTGACAAGATGTCTAGTGTGTTATATTTAGACTCGGAAGCCATTTCAATGTTGCGGGGAAAAAAAGCATACTATGACATCGTTTTCGGTTTTTTATACAACTCTATTTATTTAATAAATCAATAGATAATATTTAGTAAATGAATGAATTTTGAAGTTTGAGCCATTCAGCAGCAATACTAATAACCAATGATTGATAACTAATTTATTTATTCATTATTGTGGCTCGTTGTGGGTAGTTCCGGCTTTTAGCAACTACGCGGATTATGCAAGTGTGGAATTTCTGAAATCTTTTGTTCTATAAAGGCAATGCTTACCTGTACCTTGAGTCTGTACTTTCGGTCCACGGGTGCCGATGGTTGGCAAAGAACCCAAGGAGGTAAGTCGGTCAGCCACTTTTAAAGTCTTTAAAAGGGCTGACCTGACTTAATTTAGTTTCCTTACGTTGATCCGCTATCTTTTTGCAACCGTCAGGGAAAGGCTTCGCGATAAAATTCAAGGGTACGGTGTAGGGAGGTTGAATACCCCTATCCCCTACTGGGGAATAATTTTTGATATTTCTTGAGCCCACGATGACTGATGGTGATTGGATTGCGGTTGGATATTCAAACAAAGCAAGTTGAATGTTCGATGGTGAAAAGTACAAAGTCGAATCGCGAATGTTGCATGTTGAATTACGTAAAGTACAATGTTGAATTCTTGGAAGTACAATGTTGAATTGTAAAGTGACCACAAGAAAATATAAACTTGAAAGTCGAATTGTGAAATCAGCACAAATTTCAAAAGTACAATGTCAAATTGTTAATGTTGAATTTTGGCCCCGATGGTACGCCATAGTTTTTAGACCAAATTGAATTGTTAAATGCCTTTTTTTGATTGATTTGGTGACAATTCGAAAATTCGAAAAAGTTATCCTAAAATGCACTTACGCCGTTTTCGCTCTGAACCCTTCAATTTGTGAAAAATTTGTCAGGGTGGCTTTGGTTGGAGTAGTCGCACTGTAAGTTATTGCTTGAACCCAGCTGACGACCATGTTCGTTTTTTCTTTTTTGGGGAATCAGATGGAATAGCTTTGATGTAGGATCATCTTTGATTTTCTTAAAAGTTTCAAGGCAAATATGCTGTCTTCGTTCATTTAAAGTAGGATAGTTCAAAGCATTACAAGCTGATTTATATGACATGTGTGGCTGAATTATCCTGAAGGCTCTTTTTTGGATCTTTTCTAATTTGTCCACAAGATATGCTTGAATGCCAAACCGGACAAGCATACTTCAGGACAGACCATACTAAGGCGGTGTAAACACTCAATAGCTCGCTAAAGGTGATATAATGTGCAGACTGACAATGACAATGAAGTGATGATGATGATGATAATGATGACAGTGACTGATTAAGATGACTAAAAACACAAAATAGTATGGGACATAGATTGATAGTGCTGGAAAACCAATGATGAAAGTGATGATGATGATAATGATGATAGTGACAGATTAAGACAGTGATAAAAAGCAGTGACGATGATGATGCTTAAATGATGGTAATGATGACGTGATGATAGTGATGACAATCTTAATGAAAACATTAACTCCCAAACAAATAATAATAGCTTGGAAATGATGATATATCTCGAATTGCCCTGGAAATGAAGTGACAGCAACACTGACTGACTGATGATGACTAAAGTCTATGTTACCTGTTGACGCATTGTAATAAGCTGTGATGCATTGAATTGAGCTACTACACTCTTCAAAACCTACAAACATAGCATAAAGCAAAAAGGATTATTCACAGGCTGCCCAGCCTAATCACCTGTGGCGTCGCAATACTACACTCTTCAAAACCTACAAACATAGTATAAAGCAAAAAGGATTATTTAGAGGCTGCCCAGGCTAATCACCTGTGGCGTTGCAATACTACACTCTTCAAAACCTACAAACATAGTATAAAGCAAAAAGGATTATTTAGAGGCTGCCCAGGCTAATCTCCTGTGGCGTTGCAATACTACACTCTTCAAAACCTACAAACATAGTATAAAGCAAAAAGGATTATTCACAGGCTGCCCAGACTAATCTCCTGTGGCGTCGCAATGGTGAACAAATTAGCAAGAGTTTGATTCCCACAAAAATTACTCAAACATTTTCTCTCTCGCTTTTTTTAGTTGAACTTCTCCATAAGAAAAAATCCCTTTTTAGATAAGAATTCCTTTTCCCTGTTTTTCTGAGGGAAAGTACTACCCTAACTCTCCAGAATTTCCATAATCTTTTGTAGTGCGGTATGGCTATTTTCAGGAACTACACAATGAGCACATGAAAGGTAGTTAAAAATGAAGTAATTATTGTAAAACTGCAGGCAAACATCATCCAAAAACCCACCTCATGCATGATGGAAGGCAGAACTCTCTCGTCAAAGTCAAGCCCAAGTCTTTGATATAAAACAGGGAGTTGGTTAGCTTCAGGACGGGCAAGAACACGAAGACCAATGTTCACCATCTGTAAATCTGATACAACAAAGAAACAATTCTCAAGTAAAGTAAGAATCTTTCAATGGCAGACATGGTACAGCGTCCTGCTGCCATAATCATTTACTCTTTGAATACAGACGCAACTTTTCCCAAGACAATGCTATAATAAAAAATAACTTCTACTTTTATATGAACAATCGACCCTCCCATTTAGCAAAACAGTTTCAACAGCAAAATTCTCAAATAGTTTTGAGTTAATCAAAAAAGACATTACCTTTACTGCCAGTAGGCGAAATAACCTTTCTTGGTCTTGAACGGATGTCATAAATAATGGGATATTGGAACCAAGGAATCCTGAGTAGATAAAATAATCATAATTACTGTAATATTCATTGTTAATAATCAGTTAATAGTTATCAAGTTAGACGTAAAAACTAGTAAAAACTACTAGGTAGGACACCACCTAAGAGAAACAGTTGTAAATGTAATGATAAGTTAGACACCGTAGAATGATAGTAGAGAAAACTGACGTTTCGGACATTAGTCCTTCATCTACTAGTTTTCTCTACTATCATTCTACGGTGTCTAACTTATCATTTACAACAGTTATCAAGTTTTCTTGGTTTCAAAACTATGGCATCAAAAAATCTGATATCTGAATCGCAAACACCGAAAGATCATTAGTGGATAAATCCCTATCCAGCAGACAAAATGTATCCTGTAAACTCTACACAGCGGATAATGTTGATCCAGTGGATAACCTTATCCAGGCTTGGTGCAATCAGCACCTCATGTGTGTGAAATTGTTAGTCTGATATTTTACCCACCTGAAATGTAATCCTTCTGTATAAATTGTTTTCTGGACACCACCTATTCTGCTAAATATAATAGCCCTGTGACCACCATCCACTGAAATATTATACAAAACAATCTAATTTGTTGGAAATGCAACTTTGGAACGATCATTATAAAATGCCTGTTCACTTTTCAGCCCAACATAACGTAGTGCTAATATAGCACATTTCACCTAATGTCTAAATGCGCTTCATAATCTCTAATATTCATTGTATGTAATCAGGTTTTACAAGCACAAGGTTCATTGTTAGTAAGTAATTAGTATGTGTTAGTGTAGGTCAATCTTCTGCAGTCTCAAAGTGGTTCTTTACAGTTGAAAATGAATAAGTATCACATTCTGCAAAGTCATAGTGCATGCAAAGCCCCATGAGAGTCTCAGAATATTGGCTCTTTGTAAACAAGAAATTTGAGTGCTATTGCAGTCCACAATCCAATAGTGCACGCAAAGCCCAATGGGAGTCCCAGAATATTAGGTCCTTGTAACAAGAAATTATAGACGATTTCCATTATTGCATCACATACTTCCAATACCAGAATGCCTTGCTGACTTTCTTTTGTATCACAATTGGTGCAAACTGTTTTACTAATCTCCAAATGGATTAAAAATTTGAATATGAAAAAAATATTTTGCAAAGAATGCTGATCTTGGTAGAGTGCATGCCATATAAGCGTGAAACAATTCCTAACTATTTAGCGCTTAATAGTATTTAGTTATCAACTACATAGTTATCAACTAACTAACAATGCGCCAAGGCATAAACTTAAAACTATTCGTTTCAATAAAGAAAACTTGTGATCATAATAAACGATAGATCACTAATTAATTTATCAACACAAAAGATGTGCAATAAAACAAAACGTGCAACATTCCTTATAACGTGTCTTTGAATTTCTTTGTGTCTTAAGTTTATGCCTTGGCGCATTGTTAGTTAGTTGATAACTATGTAGTTGATAACTAAATACTATTAAGCGCTAAATAGTTAGGAATTGTTTCACGCTTATATGGCATGCACTCTAGTAAAATAATGTCATAATAAAAATCGCCTATTATGTTTGATTGCTATCGCAGTACGCAGTCCGGTAGTGCATGCAAAGGCTTATAGGAAAATCAGAGTAACTGTGGGACTGTGGTAGCACTCAAAATTCAGGGCTCCTGTACTGGACGTGTATTCTATAATCTAGTTAATTCTTTTAACCATGATATTTTAAGGAATTACACAAAATTATTTAGGATAAATAAGTGCTGTACATTTCTACTTGAGGCTACTTATTGATAACTATTATAATGAAAGAATGTACCAAATTATGTAGCATGTTCAACTCATTACAAAATGTACATAACGTTATTCCAAGATAATTCTCTAAATAAATGCAACAGCAGCTGAAAAATACATGACAAGAATCTAAAAAATAAGTTTAACTTCTCAAAAGTTTCCAAACGCAACTGCGAATTTCATTCAATGTAAAAGTTATGTCATTTCTGATGCAATGGTCATTTCGAGTGTCAGCCACGTTTTAAAACTCGACATAAAAATCGTTATTTCTGAACGTTTTTATCCTAATTTACCTGTGAAAACAGATTCTTTGATTCCATAAGCAGCAAGTGCTGCTGCTGCAAGCAACTTCGCTCCAGCTCCAACGCCTCTGGGAGCTTTTCCGAGCCGTCCAGCAAACTCTTGAAACTTGTCCGCCATGTTGGAAATCGATTCACGTGCTTACGAGTTTCGCTCTGCGAAGAGCATGAAGTGAAGGCCGGCTGTACTGTATATGCCCTCTATGGATAATGTCCCCTCGGAAAAAATAAATGAGTGCCCTTGAAAAAAATCAAAAATTGATAAAAATATGTTTGAATTACTACTAATTAATAAATATATATTAATATAAAAAAATGTTTTTCAAATGTTTATTTGTGAGAGGATTTTATTTTTGCCCAGTGAATTTTTTGGTCAAACATCTTTAATTTATTCAAATATCATTCCTTTACAACGGTCAATTTACATTTCTAAGACATACTTCCCACTAAAAAATTACCAATTATCTATTATAGTCATTTTTTAAAGAACCTGATTAAAAAAAGGAAATTTATCTTTATAAATTATCAATTTAAGTTCGGGTTTCCTGTGATATACCACAGGAACCCCACAATCTTTAATAACACCAAGATGGCGGATCAAGGTGTCCACAGAGCGAGTGTAGAATTTTTTCAAAATTTGACAAATTCTAAGAAAAGGTAAAAGTTTTTACCCTGTTAAATATCTACGATGACCTATTTTTAATTCATTTATTATCATGAATATTTTTCTAAGTGTATTTTTTCTTTGTAAATGTTGAAAAATTCACGTTTTCAAATTTTCCTTCTCCAGCTAAAAAATTGTTTTGTTTGTGTTATTTAGTTTTGCAGACGACAGAGTATGTGTGATTGGTATTATTGGTAAAGGGAGTTTTGGTTACAAGTCAAAAGCTCGACATATTAACTCAGCCATCGAGAAAGATTTGTTTAAGGTAGTTAGCTATAGTACCTTGTTTGTGTATTGCTGCTGTGTATTGATTGGTATTATTGGTAAAGGGAGTTTTGGTTACAAGTCAAAAGCTCGACATATTAACTCAGCCATCGAGAAAGATTTGTTTAAGGGAGTTAGCTATAGTACCGTGTTTGTGTATTGCTGCAGTGCAGGTTTCAGTGTATGTAATCTTGTATATTTTTTCTGGACGCAGTGATCATAGATTAGATAAATTACTGATGTTCATAGGTCTCGCAAATATTGTCTCTCAAGACTGCAGACATCCACACTATCCTGGCAGCACATTTTACATGATGATTGTGATAATGATGCTATTGGTGATGATGATGAAGATGATATTTAGATACTGATGGTGATGATGATGATAATGATGGTGGTGAAATAAAGATGATATGTAGATCTACTGATGATGATGACGATACAGGCAGTATTGGCCACAGACTGTGATGGTAAACTTTGATGTCCACTGATGGCAATAGTATGATAATACCTATATTTTATTTTCATAGCTTGGTTTTGCTGAGAAATCAAATCCACTTGAAGGTCTTTTTCCTGTAAGTTCAATTGTTATTAAACCATAGCAATTATGGAATGATCTGTGAGTGTAAGAAATGAGTGAAAAAATTCATATGCGTTTCTCTCAGGATAAGCTCATCATAAAAACCTTGATGGGAAACATGTATAATTTATTCCACTAAACAGCAATTCAAATCAATCAATCAATCAATCAATCAATCAATCAATCATTTTTATTTAGTACCATAAGTTATAATTAGTTTACATGAATATACTTTAGTTAAAAACATTCTTTTTAGTACAAGCTACCTATAATAACTTAAAGAGTTAGACGAGATAGGCAGCTTATAATTGATTATAATTTATAACTACATAGAATAAAGGTAGAAGATTGTAATATTTTATACAAACAGACATTTTTCAAAGGAGGACATTCCAGGAGAAAAAAACTCCAGCTGAGATAGCCTTAAATCTATGTGTCTTAAAGGCATGCAGATTTTTTCACCATAATAAT
The DNA here is from genome assembly GCA_918843875.1 of Diadumene lineata. Lineage (NCBI taxonomy): Eukaryota > Metazoa > Cnidaria > Anthozoa > Actiniaria > Diadumenidae > Diadumene > Diadumene lineata. The sequence continues at coordinate 7,780,491 of OU974081.1, forward strand.
TAAGAATAATGAGTCATGTTCGTATGAATGGGAAACAGTACGATAATATCGTATCGTACCTACTCATACCAAAACAACTCTAACAGTGGTGATGACAATGATGATAATAGTGATGACAATGATGACTGTAATGTTGTTGATGATTATGATGATGATAGTGACAATAGTGATACTCTGTTAATGATGGTTGTGATGATGATAATGGTGGTGGTGGTAATGATGATAAATAGTGATGATAATGATCTTGATGATGATGATGGTGGTGGTGATGATGATGATGATGATGGTGGTGGTGATGATGATGATGATGGTGGTGATGATGATGATGGTTGTGATGATAATGATCATGGTGATAATTGTAATAGTGATGATGATGATGATGGTGGTGGTGATGATGATGATGCTGAAGGTTGTGATGATGATGATTGTGATGTATTATTTATTTATTAACATTCCAGAGTGACATAGAAGTCCACCATGATGTTGAACAAAGAATCATCTATCTTCATCTTGTGTCGCTTTTTGATGCTTCACGGCTTGCTCTTCTCTGTGAGCAAACATTGACTGACTGCTCTAGCTCTGTAAGCTGACACTTTAAATATCAAATAAATGTTAAATGAATACTTTTGCTCTAAACACTAGAAGGTGCATGAAAATAAATTAAATTTTTGACTGGAATTTCAGTCTTTGTCAGAGTGTCTGAATAGATGAATCAATTAGGCTTTGATTCATTTTATTTCACTTTTTTGTGTTGAGAACAACTTTAAGGTAATTCCGTAGTAATAAATCTAGCCATAGAATTTTGATAAAACTTTCTACAGTAAAACATTTTGAGTTTTTCATAAAAAATATTTTTAAAAAATGGGGTCACTGTATTGGATTTCACGAGAAACATTAAAAAATATACCCACTTTAGTCAATTTAGTGTATAACATTCGAAAATGGACATCATTCATAAAAGTATCACTTTACTGAGCTTGGTCACTACCAAATATTTTAAATTTGCTTTAATGTGCTCCTTATACATTGGGCTACCGATGTAAAGCAAAAGATTTGCACTAAAATTCAACAGCGAAGAGAAATAAAGCTAACATTAACAAAATGTTCGAATTTTTACGGGCCTCATCGATGCTTTGAATGAAACACTTTTCGAAATATCGAAAAATCTAGCCATAGAATTTTGTAATCGATCATATATGTTTTAAAAACCATGATTTCAAATGATATTATGAAATAAAAAAGATAGGTGCCTGTATTGGTTTGCGAAAAACAATATGAGTAATCCTACTACAAGTTAAATTAGAATTCATGATTGAGTACGAATAAACATGATTGTTTTCTGTGTTGGCAGGAATCTCATCGGTACTGGAAGACCCAAGAATATTACCATGCCTGCTCAATGCTGTTCTTGTTCTCTGTTTGTCACATCATGGTGGTAAGCCAATAGAATTCAGGGTGCCTTCCCCTCCCTCCCCTCCCTCCCCTCCCTCCCCTCCCTCCCCTCCCCCCCCCCCTCCCCCTTCAAATCAAAGATATGAAAAATACATTCAAATAAAAGGGTATTCATTTAAGGAGGCTGCATATAGTTATAGAGCGTCTCGGAACTTAGAGGTTCATTAAATATCAACTGCCTCCAAAGCTCATGAGTGGACTATATTTCAAAGAGTTTGAGTCAAAGATTCTGTTTTTGCACATATAATGATCACGTCACCGATCACCATAGCAATGCTATGGTAGTCATATAAAGCTAATTTTTTATGTAAAAAAACCCTCTAGTTTTAAGCGGTAATTTTTTTTGAAAACATTGTATATGGATTTGAGTATGATGACCTAGCATATATTAGCATGACAAAAAATCCCAACTGTAGAATCCTAGAAATAATGGAATAATGGTCTTTGCTAAATAAAAAAAAATTCTGCTGTTGGAAGCGTGCACGCTTAAATAATATGGAGCCACCTAAAGAGATGACAACAATAAACTGTTTAAACTAATGTGGTGATGGGTTTGAACTCCAAAGGTTGGAGTTAAATTGATCAAATAGCAGGTTAATAATTTGAGGCCTGTAATGTATATGGATGGAAACAAATCCAGCTAAATTATTATGATTCCCATGAACAACAGAATTTTCTAATTTTAATTTCTTTTTGTTTGATTTAAGATGATCCATCCCTCATCCACCTTTGATCTTGGTTATATCAGACTCTTTAGAACTCTAGCAACAGCAAGGTTGGTTTCTACATAACTAGAACTGTTGTCAAACAGTCATAATGAAATGTCCAAATTGAGCAAGTGCAGTAGTTGTGAGCCATGAAATAGCCACTGGGCTTCAATAGTGACCATTCCACTTCTTCCATTATTGTCAAGCCTAATGGCAATTCACGGTTTAAAACATATCTGCTGCACATGCTCAATCTACATTTTACATGACCTTAATGTCATTACGCTAATAAGAAAACTATGGATATGTAAATGTATATGTATATAGTAATTGAAGGAACAGTAACGCAAGAGTTTGGGCAAAACCGAGCAGTTTATTATATTGAACATATATTTGGTTACAATACAACTGCCGTGGAGGAGGGAGGGTGGGAATTATAAACTAGCTTTGTAAACGTGTACAGCACTCGAGGCAAGGGACACTAATACAATTCAATATAGTCCACGTGATCAGTGTCATGTGATACATGTGCGATAAAAATAGCACCACTCCACTCCTACATTAATTATAGTAAACATTTTACATCATCAAACCCACATGGTTTATTGCCTTGACATTTCAGTCTACATAATAAACAATAGATTTGTTTTGATGTGACGTCATAATGAAATAAGGCAATTCAGAACTGATTCACAAGAAAATGTGTAAAATAAAATGTAATTAGATGAAAAAAAAAAAAAAAAAAAAAATCAGACATAATAAATTGTTGTATTTAGACAGATCAAATATCAGTTGGATCTTCATGCAAGTACTTGTTTACCTAGCTTCTTCTCTTACAACCATTCCACTAATAATTTATTGTTCAATCTAGACACCAGCTGCTGAATCAGATCTCTCACTGTCTTGGCAGCATTGAAGGTTTACCTGAAATATGGCGACAAACTGGTAGACCTTGCATACCAAGGCTTGTGTGTTCCTTCAAACAGGTATATTTGTCTTGGGCAAATCCTCCCACCATGAGAGAGACCCAGGGGGGGGGGGGGGGATTCCAGGGATAAATGATCGGGGATGCTCATTGGAATTTTTCAAAAATACCTTTAAAAGACACTGGACGTTTTTCAAAAGGGTGTGGCTTCGCAAATTTTTCATCCCTAAAAGATACCAAAATCATGAGTTTCAGTGGCTTTCAACTCCTAAAAGATTCCAAAAAAGTAAGAATTTGGGAAATGTCATATTTTTAAACCCTACAAGATACCAAATCATTGATTTTTAGCCCTAAAAGATACGACAAGCATCCCCGATCGTTTACCCTTCCCCCCAGGGAGAGAGATAGATTTTATATTTTTTTCTCAAATTATTGCATCATAAAGGGCTGTTAATGTAACAATCCCCCGCTTTTTTTAAAAAAAAATCCTGAATCCACACAATCTTGGGTATAATCTGAGATTTTGCTATAAAAATAAAAGTAATATTAATATCACATAGACATCCAATTATTTTTAAATCTGTATTTTTTTTTTGACCATTCAAATCTGCACGTTTGAAAATGATTGCGTCAGAAAGATATTAATGCAGAGCCTATACTATCATAAGACATTGTTTTGTCGTACAATGTGGTCTGGTTGGTAAAGCTTTGGCATATATCTGTCACACAATGTTTTTATTATAGATTTAAATGGCACAGATTCATATCAAAGAGTTGCCATAAAAAAGGTTTCGTTTGCACAGTCATCATTTTATATCAATATTTGGCTCATGTTATTTGGTGGTTTTCTTGGCTTTTAAAGCCTTAAATCGTCCAAAGCTTACAGGAGTTGTAGTGAAAACACTACTTAACAGGCCGCCATCTTGTATATGGTCTAAATACATTATGGGAACCAGATACTGAAAAGCACAGGGCTCCTGCACAGAAGGCAACAATTCTTTGTTAATATGTAATTAGCACAATACTCTTGATAAAATTTATTCATTTGATAATGTTATTTTGTATTTCTAGATTGTACCATTCACAGCATTAGATCCAACAGTAACAGTAAGATTCATTTATCTTTGCTTTTGACTTGTTAGTTTTAGAATGTGTTTAAAATTGTTTGTTTAATACTCCATGACATCACTTCTAAACAATCTATAGTTTAAATACAAAGGATTATGATTGTCAGAGGGAGGTCAGATCAACATATATCCACATGACATCACTTCTAAACAATCTATTGTTTAAATACAAAGGATTATGATTGTCAGGGAGGGGGTCAGATCAACATATATCCACATGACATCACTTCTAAACAATCTATTGCTTAAATACAAAGGATTATGATTGTCAGGGGGGGGGGGTCAGATCAACATATATCCACATGACATCACTTCTAAACAATCTATTGTTTAAATACAAAGGATTATGATTGTCAGAGGGGGGTCAGATCAACATATATCCACATGACATCACTTCTAAACAATCTATTGTTTAAATACAAAGGATTATGATTGTCAGAGGGGGGTCAGATCAACATATATCCACATGACATCACTTCTAAACAATCTATTGTTTAAATACAAAGGATTATGATTGTCAGAGGGGGGTCAGATCAACATATATCCACATGACATCACTTCTAAACAATCTATTGTTTAAATACAAAGGATTATGATTGTCAGAGGGGGGTCAGATCAACATATATCCACATGACATCACTTCTAAACAATCTATAGTTTAAATGCAAAGGATTATGATTGTCAGAGGGGGGGGGTAAAATCAACATAAATTCACAAAAAATTCAGTTCTAAAATACACCTTAAGTCATAAAGAGAAGTGGAATAATCATAAAATGCACAGAATGTTATGTACAACATTATATGTTATACTAATACGGAATTAACAAAATTGTATTGAAAACCAGGCCATTTGAGAAAAAGAATATACTGGGGTTCTAGGATTACATTTTGTAATATTTCCAATTGGATTTGCTGTTTCTTTCCCCCAAATAGACAAACCGTGATTTTATGGAATAATAGGACAATGTTTTGAAGTTGTTATACTTTGTAGTCAAGGGAAACTGGAATCTGGAATAAACTTTTGTTTGTTATACATTTATTTGTAAGTTTTATTTTAAATTATCATTTTTACTTTAGACATCTATGAATAAAGATACATATGCAAGCAGAGCAAAAGTGAAGACACAGGTACATTATGAAAAACAGAATGGAAAAAGAGATGAATAAAAGAATGAATGAAAGAATAAATGACTGAATAGATTAAGGAATGGATACTTGAATGAATAAATGGATTGATTAATGAATGAATGGATAAATGATTAGATGACGGTATGGATGGATTAATGAGTAAATGAATGAATGGATGAATAAATGAATGGATGAATGAATGGATAAATGAATGAATGAATGGATGAATAAATAAATGAGTGAATGAATGGATTAATAAATGAATGGATAAATGAATCAATGGGTGGATGGATGAATGAATGGATGGATGGATAGATGATCAAAAGATGAATGGATATATCAATGAATAAATATTAGATAAATGAAAGAATGACTTGTTGAACAGATAAATAATGAATGAATGGATAAATGAATAAATGAGCAAATAATCAGCCACTGTGTATAGTTGGATCCTTGTACTGATAAAGTGAAATCAATGATTGAATGAACAAAGAATGATGAGCATTTCAAGGGGTCAAATAATTTGTTTATGTTTTCAGGCCAATAACTCTCAGGGCAATCTTCAAAATGCACTACAAGACCAAATTTACCATATCATGAGAAAGGCAAGACTGTTAGGCAGTCTTAGGTATGATATACACAATGTACATTACCCCGAGGGGGGACTCCGGTGGTAAGTGATCGGGGATGCTCGTCATATCTTTTAGGGGTAAAAATCAGCGATTTGGTATCTTTTAGGGTTGAAAATGTGAAATTTGCCAAATGCTCACTTTTTAGTATTTTTTAGGGGTTGAATAGCATGAAACTCGTGGTTTTGGTATCTTTTAGAGATGAAAAATTTATAAAGCCACGCCCTTGTAAAGCCATGCCCTTGAAAAACGCCCGGTATCTTTTAGGGGTATTTTTGAAAAATTCAGACAAGCATTTCCAATTGTTTACCCTCAGATCACCCTTCCCCCCCCCCTCCCCCCCCCCCCCCGGTACATTATTTTTAAAATGCCTTTGTATTTGTCAGATGTTTTGAATGTTTTCTTTATAGACATTACTGTTATGATATAGGCAGAAACTCATAATAGAATTGAAACTAGCTAGCATGGTTCTCTGCTATGAAATATTCAAACTTCAAGAGCATAATTTTGACACCATATTTGATAGTGAAACCTTACAGTCAAAATACCTCAAGTGTACCCGCCAAAAGTTAATTATTGATTTCATTATTTGAATAATTGAATTTGTATATTATTTTATAGTTCTAGCTCATTGTTTACTGTGAGTTCTGGTCATGCATTTGTACATGTTGAGCCAAGTTCATCATCATTTGATCCTATTAACATCATGTTAAATAAACTAGCCATGCCTGCTATCAGAACACAGTGGGGTAAGAACCTTATATTCTAAAATCATGAATAATTATTGAGTAATTTAAAAGCAAATCATACTCATGATGAGTTCTATAAATACTACATAAAAGATACATTGGACAAACACAATGCATCTTAAAAATCAGAGAACATCATAGGCTGGTTATACAAAGCATGAATAAAGCTATCCACTGGATAAAGTTATCCAATCCATAGGATTTCTTTAGAATTTATCATCTGAATAGCGATTTTTCCAGTGGATAGTGCTTTTCAGGCTTCGTACAACCGGCCCCAGTTGTTTTTTCATCAAGATTGTAATTCACTTTTTTTTCAGAACAGAAGTACATTATCACCCTTTTGACTTTGAAAACACCACAGACTGAATATTTGATTTGTAACATTGTTTTTCCCTTTCATTAGCACTTATTAGAGATTTAGTTCAATGAGCCATAAAAATGTCTGCCGTATTGTTATTATCTTTATCACCATCATCATCATCATCACCATCATTGGCATCATCATTACCATCACCACCACCACCGTAATCCTCATCATCACCATCATCGTTATTATGCTGCTGACATATGCACTATCTATCTCTCCACAGCTGAGTCCAGTATGCTTCTAAAAGACAAATCAGTCTTCAAACCATTCAAACCAGTATCCAAAGATATTTTCAATGAGAACTCTAGTGAGGACGTCGTCTTGTTCAAGGACTACCTTAAGCTACAGATAGATAATTTAATGACAGGAGATGCCGGCAGGGATGGTGTAGCAGAGGGACGTCGTGGGACGCATGTTGAGGTAAACTTAAAAATGGATTAAAGGTCTATGAGTCTGTCTGTAATGGAAGGTGTTGTGGTATGGGGTGGGGGGGGGGGGTGCATTATTGTCTTGACTAGTAGAATTTTTTTTTCTTTTTTCATAGGTTTTTCTTTCTTTTTTGGAGTTTTTTGGATTGATTGCTAGTAATCAAATCATTTGTGGTATCATAGAAAGATCATAACAATATTTATCAAGTTCATTCATAATTTATGACCCTAGAACAATGCAACATCACCACCATGAAGGCATCCTTAAATCTGATACAGAATTCATCCTGATCTGTATACAGCTTAGCTTGAAATATCTCAGCCAAATTGTGTTTCATTTGAATTTTTAATGAAAATAGATTTATTGATCTTGCTGTTTGAAATCTTCATAAAAAAATTCCAGATCACATTTTATATCTTTCATTACTATCAATTATCATGAGTTTAGAAATTACTAAAAGTTAGTGTTGTTATTAGGTGCCTAGCTGTCGTCAATGGGCCCAAGTGTGTGCAGTATTGTACGATTTCTACATGAATACGTCCAGTGACACTCCTTCTCCGTTCACAACCATGGCATCACAACTTGACTTGGATATGAAATTCTCTGAGGGGTAAGAAAATTTCGTTTTCATACAATCTAGAATCTGAATTTAGAATCTAGGACTTAGGATAGAAACATTGTTATCAGTAAATTAAAAACAGATTTTTTATTTTCTTATTTTTTTTAAGGATTAGTTTGTTTTGATAGTTCGGTTTGTTTTCTTAATTGTTGTAATATGTTTGCTTGCTTGTTTGATTGGTTTCTTGCTTGCTTGTTTGCTCGTATTTTTCTTTCTTTCAGTTTTGCTTTCTTGTTCTTTGTTGTTGTTTTTTACTAGTTTGTTTGTTTTTATTTGTTTTGTTTTTTTGTTTGTTTGGTTGTTCGTCTTGCTTGTTTGGGAGTTTGTCTTGTGTTATTGTTATTTGTTGTTTTTTGTTTTTATTTGTTTCGGTTTGTCTGCCTGTCTTTCTGTCTGTCTGTCTCTTTGGCACATGAATAACAAAGACATACGTCAGCGTGAACATCGCTTTCGATTTGCCTTGAAAATCACACATTGATTTTTCAGTGAATTAGAACTTAATAACGGTTTTTAATTGCAGTCGTTGTCGTAAAGTTCTTCCGCTGGCCAGTAGTGCCTATCTTGAGGGACTACCGTCACACTATACACACAGTGTACATCTTAACCAGGTCAGTGTTCAACAGACGTAATATCAGAACTTTATTATTAAAGCCACGGAGAAAGGAGGTTTTCCTATATGGACTATAGAGGGGTGGGGCTCTAAGCAGTGTATGATTTCGTCCAATTCCACTCCATTGCTGATTTTTTCTCAGTTTTTTGTCATATTGAGAGTTTCTGCTTTCTAAGCAACCCAAGGTGATCATTCCCTGCTTGGTGGAGATTTTCAACGGAAACTCCCTGCAAGGACGTTTATCTTTCTGTCGAGCATGCGCAATCGGACGCCCGCGAGCGTCACTTCACGTCACTTCCGAAATGGTTTTGGCGCGAAAATGTTTGGTATACGCGCGCGTTGTTGCCAAGTTTTAGTTATTTATAGTCTCAAATTTTTGAAGGAAAAAAACTCACCACGGTTTGAAACCGTTTGATTTATCCGTCCAAACGTTTGAACGGCGTGAAGCATGTCCTTCTAGAGGTTTCTGTTTCTCTGCCAAGCAATGTAAGGTGTTCTCAAAAAACAATGCAGAAGCTGGTACATTTGCATCGCACCACGTAAAACTGTGCCCACATATTTAGTAGTAAATAGTGCAAATTAAATAAAAGATAACAATAGAATTAGCATAAAATAGCGCTATTTAGTGGTATTTATGTTGCACACTTTAGTGTGTGCACTCTATAATCATCATGATGTATTTAACACAATGTCGTTGGTTCATCTTCTAGCTTGCCCAAGCACAGAGAGTGTTTGCTCTTCACGCTAGAGGACCAGCGTATGAACACTATGCAGCACAACTGCAAGACGAATGCAATAAGGTTTGACTTTCTATTTGTAACACTAGCTCAGTAAAATATCCTATCAGATTGAATTCCATATTGCCTGCATATGTGAACCAGTCAATATATCAGTAGAATTGGACCACACTTTCCCTATACACTTATTTTTTTTTGTTATTTTGAACAATATATAGCAGGAATGAGAGCGATTTTTTTTTGTGAAAAACAATAGCTCCACAATTACACCTGAAATTGCCGTCTGCAGGACGCGGCGAATATGAAATTCACGTTTCATGCAATAAATTTTGCCATTTTCACGAATCACGTACTTACTTCACACAAATCACAGCATGGCCCCTTGACCAACACGGACTACCGAAAAGGGTGCATCAAAACCTACGGGATTGAGTATACCAGTTTGTCAGAAATAAACTGGTTCTTTCCGTAGGTACTGGAGCACAGATTGCGCCATAATACAAAAAGATTTCAAGTCAAATAATAAAACGAAGCAATAATAGATTACAATAGTTTTTTGTGCGCGCAGAGAGACCCAAGCAACTAATGGCCCAGAAATAGGGCGATTTTCATATGACCGTGAAAGAATAGTCAAAATAATAGTTATTAGTTAACACTAAAGCCATTGTTTTCTTTTGTTGGTTATAAACTACTATGGTCTATTTTCTTCACGAACATATGGAAATCACTCTATTTTACACCGTTTGTGATTGCAAAAGTATGTTGTGTTTATAGATTTGGTTGAATGGCAGACAGCTTTGTGAAGAGAGAAGTTTGACAGGAAGCCACTGTGTCTACCCGGTAGGAAACAAGACTACTGAGATTTTCTGCACTCGAACGCTTATCATGTTATTTGTTGTTTTTGTTCTCGTCAATCAAAACACCGAACTTCACCGAACTAATTTTAACCCACGTACTTATACCGGTGTTAGTACGAACTTTCTTTGTGGTGAATCATATTTGGTTAGTTTTTATTCCGATCGTAATCGGAGTTTTGATTGACGGGAGCAAAAAACCACCAAGCGTTTATGTTTTTGAGTTCGCATAAAACGATAAACTGCAGTAATAGAACCATTGTCATCGTGATCATGATTGTTAGCGTCTGCACATGTCTCATGCCTCATTTCTCATTATTAAATTATTATTTACATTTTATTTACTAATTTACTAACATTTATTTAGTGTTACTTCAAAGTCCCCGTGAATAGGGGCGAATTATATCCACACTGTTGTCATGATCACTATCACCTTCATCAATATCATCATCACTATCATCATTATCATCATCAGTATCATCATCACTATCATCATCACTATCATCCTCATCACTTACCAACCTACTAGTATTTTGTTCTAATACGAGTTGCCGAGAGTATGGTTGAATATCAATCACCATAATCACTGTCATCATCATCAGCCTCATAATCACTATCATTACCATCGTTATCATTATCTATTAACTAACTATTAACTATTAATTAACTTTCATTTGACTGTTTTTGTTCCAGTATCATAAGGTCCCGGAAAGTATCGGAGAATACTTGTCAGAGAAGTCAAGAGAAGATGGCACTATTCCATGTAAACCGCACTCTAGTCGTATAACTAGTCTGTGTGCTTGTAACTGCGGTAGAACACAGGAACATAGAGATGACCCATTCGATATTAGGGTATGTTGTCTTGAGTTAAAGGTTACGATTACCGCAGTGGTGGATTTAGGGGAGGGGTGGAGGGGTTGCGCACACCCTCCTGAAATGATTTCATGTCTTTGTATTCTTAAACATTTTTTTTCAAAATGCCCTCGGTATTTCGTGCTTACTTGGTAGTGCACCCCACTCTTGAAGATGTTGCCTCCTGAAAACAATCCTAGATCTGCCCCTGATAAGGACTTCTTCTGCCCGAGTTCAATCTCAACCCGGTGGAAAAGGTCCAGCCCATTTGATGGCCACCAGGCTGTGGGTAAAGTTATTTTTCACTGCCGTACTAGCATTGAGAAAGTGTGTTTGAGAAATCCAAAATAGCTTCAAAAGGCTAGTCCAGGATGGAAATCTATATGTAATCGGGCCCTAAAAGACAAAGAAAGCGTAAGACTGAAAGAAAGTTATGATGGGGTTGTGGTAGGGGATATTTTGTTTTGTATCTTTTTTTGTTTCTTCTGGTCGTGTTTTCTTTGTTGCACTAATTGTTCTCTCGTTTTTTCTTGTACCAATTTTTTAGCCGAATTTTCTCTATCCCATTATCATCTTTGTGATAATCCGTCTTAATGTCATCATTACAATCATAATTATCATTCTCATCATCACCAGCATCGTCATCATTCTCATCATCATTATGACCATCCTCATTGTCATGATTCGTGTTTTTTTCAACTTCAGACTGCAAACTACGATTTCTTCAAAGTCCTGGAAGACAAATGCTGTGCATATCTTATCCATCTTGTTCTACCTTGTCATCCAAGCTTCTCTTTTTCCAAAACTCCAGAGATCTCCCTCAAAACTTCAGAAGCTCACGAAGATGAACCAGTCCTGGAAATGGCCGTTGAAAACAAGAGCCCTCCTTCAATTGACGAAGGATCTGGGGAAGAACAGAAACAAGCAAACCAAGGGTCAAGGGATGAGCCCCAGCCAGTAACGCCTCACGTGAGTGGAATCATTCCCATTCCTAAATCGGCCTTGATGTCACGTGACTCAAAGGAGTTTACCGGAAGTGCACAAAGCGGAAGTCATTGTCAAAGCTCGAATTCGATGTTCAGCTTGGGCGGTTTTCACTCTATGTTCGATAACATGTCACACGAGGGGACTAGTACAGAGTATAAGAGTGTGACGTCAGTTGGTATTGGAGGGGAAACAAGTACTGCGGGCTCACAAGAAGTTCTTAGCACCGCCGAGTCTCAGATTCATCCCAATGATGTCACAGCTCCAAATAAGGAAACGGGTATCGCGAAGGCGTTCTTACAGACAATGCTCTCTGACCAATCACCAGCAGGCTTTCTTCCACGCTTTCCATCGTGGTCGATATGTAGACTTGGTAACCTGTCCTCTTATCAACCAGCGAAGGGCTTGGAACAGCCAGGGTTTTTTCCTGGGAGTAACTTCCTGTTAGCCTGGGATATCCCATTGTTGAATAGCAGCTACTGTGACGTCACAAGTCAGTTTGACAGCTTAGGGAAACACCAAGGATCCAAGACCGCATCAACGGAGGCTTGGCCCGCTCCAAATGAACTACCAGTAGCAGGAAGTACACCTTCACTTCCTCTACACCAGGCTCTCTCCTATGCACAACGTCAGTGCACTGAGAGCAAAGGAAACCCGCATCCATTAGTTGTTACAGCAGGGTTAAGTAAAGGATCGTCCAGTGGAGGATCAATGAGATCCCGAGGGAGAAACCAGCGGGATACGGGACCGTCAACTGTCCGCGCTTATATTGGTAACGAGTACGAATGTCCTAGGGGACATAGGTAAGTAGCTGCATTTTTGTTTTAACATTTGATAATAAAATGCTTAACACACCCTATATATAGTTAATCACTCGTGGAAGTAACGAAGAAAAGACATTGTCGCTTCAACCCACTAGATTTCAATTCCGGACAAAATGATATGGGGCAATAAAAAATATCACCACAACTGTTTGTAACGTTCTTAAACATTCCCCTCCCTTCTTATCAATGTTGAATCCTGGCAGTGGTTCTTAATGCAACCGGACAGCAATAGATCCCTTGCATGTGACGTCAAAGCAGCCTCATCTGGAGGACAAAACAAGCCGCCGTACAAAAGTTTGTAGGAATAAATTGACAAACAGCAGGTTTTAAACTGGTCTACTTGTCTTGTCGTTTGTCATGTCGTGGAGTCATCATGAAGCCTCTTGAAGCTCATCGTTGATTGGCTCAACAAAAAATAATCTCTTGACGTGTCTTTTCAAAATGACCAATAAAACATTCAATCATATTGTTCTCTACGGCCAATCAAAAAGCCTTTCAAAACTCCTTCGTCACCTCTATAAGTCCTGATGGAACGAATATATATTGATTATTTGTTTTCAGGCTCATATGTTCGGGTCCTGACAAGATGGCTATAAGTCCTGATGTAACGAATATATATTGATTATTTTTTCAGGTTTATATGTTCGGGTCCTGACAAGATGGTCAAGGCAACTACTTCCGGTCACGTGAAAGAATCAGCCCACAAGTTGGTTACCATGGATATGCCACTCTACTTCCCATGCCCCTGTCGGTCATCAAAACCTCTTCTCGCTCAACTCGCGCGCATCTTTGTCGCAACACCCGACTCTCCGGTACTTATATCGCTAAACCCGAGGGTACAACCCGCATCTCCACCATGTCCCGTATTTTATCCCGGGCCGGGTGCTGGTATTTCCATACCACCCGCGAGTTTTTGTGTTTTGCGGTTTCCTTACGTTTACGTAGGGACGGAAGGTCCGATATTACCACCTGGGGACTCGCAACCTTTGCTTTCATGTCGGTTACTCAAGGGTACGTATTCCGTAACGGGTCGTGAGTAGGCTTGCGTATTACACAGGCGTTGGTACGTTTACGTAACGTAAAGCCATCATGACTCGATTTCCGAGGATGGCTGATATATGTTACTCATTAGCCAAAAACGTAACGGGAGACTTCAGAAGCCTTTTGTGCCAGTGCGCTTTTGTACATTTGTATGAAATCCAAGACCCAATGTTGTCGAGTTGTCATCTCCGATAAACAAAAACGCATTGTTTGAACATGCGCCTACTTGCTAGGACGTGCAAACTAGAACAGTAACATATACCAAAGAAAATCCATCGGACTGGATTAATTTGTAGCGGTGTTGGGTCGCTTCGACAGTCCAACGTGATCATGAGAACTGATCAAACCAGATGAGAATAGGTATTGTCAATACTCGACAAGCGGTAGCTTGTCATTTATCAAGAGAAAAAGATCAATAAAATGGCACATTAGCTTATATGCGTCTTCGTCGTGGTATTTAGCTGATGTTTACTTACAACACATCGTTACAAACTACAGTCAAGCACAGAAAAAAATAATCGAAAACCAGAAATAATTTTAGTTGTTGTTTTTAATCTGGTTTAACTAAAACTGGATCCACATACAGAAAAAAAGATAGGTCTAGATATAATGCAATTTATCCATATATGTTTGGTTTTTCTTTGAAATCCAAATTGAAACAGCTAAACACCTTTTTTTCTGATAACTTCAACACCCATAGGAGTTGATGTGCATATTAGAGAGTCTGAAACTTTCATAGTAACTTAAGGCGATTCACAACAGTTTTAGGGAAGCGCACCCACTACTTTTCATTTCGCGCAAAAAATAACTTAATCTACACCTATGGGCTTGATTTAAATATGTAGTTATGACTGAAGTTTTGAATAGTGACACAATTAACTCGATCAAATTTATTAAAGCGATAAAAAATAGATATTTTGAAAATCAGTTTTTCGAAAATATCTCAAAAAAATGATCAGCTTCAAACAAGTGGTAAACTGTATTGTAAACTTCAAACCAATGCACAACACTTCATAACAAATTAAAAACATTCAATCTGTTCGATTTTGCTCAAATCTAAAAAATGTTCAAACGTTCCGTATTTGTTTCGCTTAACATCTTGAAGCTTTAGAATATACTCAAAGTCGACAAAACACTGCCAAAACACTGTTGAAATAGTGCTAAGATACACATTTACCTAGTGTGGAAATATTGAGTTTCAATTCATTGTCGATTTGAAGATATAATTTTTAATTCCTCGTGTCATTTGAGAACATTTTCTCTGCAACATTTACGTCAGAAGTTATGTTCAAAATTCTCAAAAACGCGGGATTATTTTTGCATGAGGTTCTAGGAAATCTTAACTTATCATATATGCAGCAATATCCCAGCCCCTCAGCTGAATGGAAGCACTAAAACCATCCGAAATTACATTCTAACATTGGCCAACTATGCGAGCTCAAAACTTGCATCCACACAACCGTTCGACTTGCAAATTAGCATATCGAAGTCGCAAATTGTTCTATGCACGTGCAAATACATTCGCATAGCATACAAAACACTTGCATAGCACTGCACGGTATATAAATCAGGAACCGTAAGCTAGGAATCAAGAAAACAGTACTATAATTACTCGTGCCCAGGCCTCTGGCCGGCACGAGTCTTAAAATGCAGACACGTTCCATCAGGTCTGATTAAATTAACTAACAAAGAAAGAAATTTCTATGGACCTGGGACATTAGCATTGTCAAACTACGCCTTACCCGAGTTGCCATCGCGCCAAACACGTTGTTAGTGAGATCCATTAAGCTATATATACGTAGTACGAGTTCAAGTCTCCGAACGGCCAATCTCTTTTTTGGTTCTTTTTTTTATATATATATTTTTATTCTTAAGTAATCTTTCTTTTGCAATTTTATCAGTTATTTTTTAATAAACAATGTTTTTAATAATTAAAACGAATGCTTCCATGTCGCATCAAAACAGCTAAACAAATAATTAAAACGAATGCTTCCATGTCGCATCAAAACAGCTAAACAAATAATTAAAACGAATGTTTCCATGTCGCATCAAAACAGCTAAATAAAACTTAATTGAAGGAAAAAAAATTCGTGGAATTGTTGAGAAGAATCATTAGAAGTGAACAAGATCAAAAAGTAGCAAAAAATCCATAGCGAAAGTGAGAATTTTCGAGCTTGTAGACGTGACATATCGAAGTTCGCTCACTCGAATTGAAGAACGATTGTTTAGCGATGTGTATTAACAAAAGCGAAAAAAGACAAATATTTCAAAAGGATCTTTTGGTATCTTACCCAAAGGAAACTATTTGGTCACTTTTCAAGTCTAAAGGATCTCTTTTTTGCCTGAACTTTGCGAAATTGAGCAAACAACGAATAATAATTATGGGCTTCCTGTGTACTTCCCAGAGTGCTTTGCTAGCCGTCAAACTCCACGAGGTATTATACAAGCTCAAAGGAAAGGCCCTGAAGATGTCGCAAAAAATCGAATTTTCCAGCTATTTCCTGATAAATTATCAGGTCCAGTCTACGTATTTCTATCATGACCAGCAGAAACTAGATATATGACCATCCTACAGATTTGCAGTTTGATGCTAAATAGTCCACAAAGCAACCCCATGCAAATAAACACACCAGTACATTTAACTATCCTCATCACCCGATCAGTAGACTATCAGTGTGTTGCTAACACTTTTCTAGCTGGACGCATGAACAAGGCACGAGTGAATCCTGCAGGGCAGGTCTAGTTTATTAAACTCCATTTTCGTTTTTCAGGTCTTGTCATAATGAAAATACTATGATAACAAATTCAAAACATACTGATCATAGTATTTTTATTGTGACAAGACCTGAAAAACGAAAATGGAGTTTAATAAATTATAGTAACTGTTTTCTATTTTAACACGATGTGAATTCTGATTTCACGCGTAATATTTCACTCGGCAACACGTTGCGAGCTTTTCATCTGCCTTCAAATACTCGCAAGGCAATATGACAAATTTTCAGTAAATCGATGTGTGTAACATGACCGCTGGCGATTTATCGCGCAACAAAATGGCGACAGGTCGATGTACAAAACAGAGTGCAGCAATTCCACGGATTCATATTGAAAAAGGGACTGAGTTCTAGTTGACAAAAATACAAATTATTGAAACCATTCCTCATTTTTTTAAATGAGTGATAATCTGAGACCATATTTCAAGAGATCATGTCAAAAGGAATAAATGATGAAAGTTTGGTTAAAATCGGATAAATACAGATAATTTTTTTGGACCTTGAATATTACAAGAAATGTAAGTAGTGAAGGGACAGTGTCCTTCCAAAACATTTTTCCTTCATAAATTCAATATAACTAAAATATATATAGCAAATATAACTAAAATAGCATAGTAATGATGTTTGTCTTTGCATTTTCGTTATGTAAAGATGTTTTTTTTATGAATTATGCTTTGTTTTGGAAGACTAGAAACCAGTCCCTTTTTCAATATGAAACCGGCTAATTGCAATAAATGTCTAAACTTTGAGAGTTGACAATTGTCCCGTGTAACATGTTGAAAAAAAATCCACAAACAAATGACGCAGTAGCGTTGCCAGAAAAGTTGTCACTTGGAACATCAGCTTCATTACACTTTTTTCACAATTTGTTTCACGGATTTCTGAAAACCACACTATATTCATTGCAATTTACATCATTGTGAATCGATACAATACAATGCATATGGTTGGTTTTGCAATCAAATATGCAAACAAGTTTAGTATAATGCATATTTAAGGTGTGCAAGCAAGCGAGTATATGCACTATTGTATGCACAGAAAAAGAATGAATGATCGTATGCTTATTGTGACGGATGTGCGAGTCTTGTACAATCAAAATGTAGCTCAATAACAATGCATTATTTCATAAGCAATATTGCAGGACGTCTATTGAACAAGATCAAATTATCAGGTAAAACTACCATTACAACCAATATTGGACGAATTTTCACCATCTATAATGTTGGTAGGCTATTTACTCGCAAAAAGCCGCATTTCTTTGAGGATTAAACAATTCTGGACAACACTTTCAGCAAGATTTTGAAATGTTGAATTGACGGCAGCAAATACCAAATCCAAGTTTTGTTAGCTCTGCTACTTGTAAATGTTTGAACTCTTTCCAGCTTCAGCTTAGCATGTCGACGCGTTGCATACATAGTTATGCATTCATGTTTAGTATTTTTAAGTTTTAGTTAAAACTTCTTTTCATGTGTTATTACAAGATTGTTGTAGTAAACTCACAAAAACATTACAAAACAAATATGGCAATTCAGCTTTAGTTATTCTTGAATTATTCATTTGCATGTTGGTCAAGGATGAACTACGTGGCTCTCAGTCTCCTCACGTTGATGTTAGTTGCTCAATCAGGTAAGCGAAAACACAGAAAAAAATCACAAGTCAACAGATTTTGTATGTCAATCATTGGTCAAATTGAACAATTCAAGAAAATAAAAATAAAGTTCTAAATAAATATATATACCTATTTAAGGGACCATGGAGTATGCTGAAAAGTGGGGGGAGGGGGAGGGGGGACTGAGAGCCAAATGATTACCCCTTGTTTTCCTAGGTCACAAAGAACAAGACATCCACGGCATGCATCTGTATTTAAAAAAATGATAATATTAAAAAGAAGAAAAAACTTTTGAGGATAATTATTATTTGGATTAGTTGTATTTCTATTCTTTAGCGCTGAAAAGTGGGTGACTGCAGCCCCCACCCCCACCCCTCCCTCTCCGCGGTCCCTGTATTTCAAAAAAAAAAGAAAAAAAAAAAAAAGAAACATTGTCGGGCGGTGAGACTGATGGATACCGTTTCGGATGTCCATTATACGACAGAAAAAGTCTATGAGTAATGTTTTTTTAATGACTGTATTTCTTTGGGTAACAATTTGGTCATGCACTTTAGAAGGATTTTGAGCCTGATGAATAATTCAGCAATCAAACATTTGAAATTCGCTTACGATATTTTTATTTTTTACATTATTTTTTTCCCTTTCTTTCTTCACCTAGACGGTTTACTTCTTTCTGGGCAAGTTTCACTGGAAGTTGAGCCCGTCATCGAATTCAAATGTCAGCGAATTACTTTCACATCATCCTTCCCCTCCCAACCAATCAACGTTCAGCTTTCCTTACACGAAGATGAGGCTGCTGATACCTACGAAGCTGCGGTCTCTTGGATTGAGCAGGTTTCACAAACCGGTTTTACCGGTTGCGTGGCAACGTCTGGACCAATCATCTTATCACGTCGCGTTGATCTTGAGTGGATTGCATTTGATGTAGTACCTACGCGGTGCATGGCGGGAATTCAGTCAGTGTCGCTATGGACAACGGGGACTAAATGCGTCACTGTTTTAATGACAGGAATGGTAACGAATAGCAGTCACGTGATATGAAGAAAATCTTTCATAATTCCCCTGCCCGCAATTCAAAAAGGGAGTGGGGCCGAGTTAAAATATTATTCAAATTAAGCTATCAACTCCCAACAAAAGAGTATGAAATAAGAGAGCTTATCCCGGACCCCATCAGGGCTCTACTCGTCGTGCTATTTTTAGTTGAGATATTTGATGATGTGACCGCGCCTCCTGCAAAAATAAAAATAGAATGAAAACATCCCCTGATCAACCCTCGTTGTCCGCCTTTGTAACCAGGCAGGGGCCGGATACACGAAACCCGAATAAAACTATCAACTCAATAAAAGGTTTCCACCCTAATAATATTTTTTTACAATTTATCCGGTGGATAACGATTTATCCAGTGGACACCGATTTATCCAATTGATAGTGATTTATCCTGTGGATAGCGCTATTCAGGCTTCTTGTGACCGACCCCAGGCGAGTATAGGATATATTTTTTATTTATTTAAACATATATGTTCTACAAGTTCTCTCCAAGAGCTCGCATATGAGCTCATCTTGGGAGATCACTTTACATTTGCTCATAAAAATAGTTACGGAGTACAAGACAGATGATTTACAAAAAATATATTTCATGAAATAAATATAAGTTGATATGTTTACAATAAACCTAATACAAGAAAATAAAGAAAGAGAGAAAAATAATATTTGTATAGGATATTTGCTATCCATTTGCATTGACTTGTTCTATTTACCAATATTTCTAACTTTGAACTTTGTTGACTTCACAGTCGTTCTCTAGAGCGCCTTATATCTTTGTCACCCCAATCCACTCGGTCATCCACTACCACTACGACGCTACTGCAGCCTGGGTCGAGGATCCGTCTATGTATGAATTCAAGATTTGTTTGCGGGAATTGAAGAATTTTGATGGCATGCATAGAAACATACGCGTGGTAAGCTTGTCTATCTGATAATCTATGTGAAGTGCATACCTATTTTATAAAATTTTAGAGAGAAAAAGGGAAAATGCCGAATCTCGAAAGGCACACTCGAAAGAAATTGTGGTAAAACGTTATTGGTATTTGTTTTGAAAGGATTGCTGTAGATGATGCACAAGTCCTATATAATTAAACATCTCTGGTTTTAACTCAATGTAATTGATTGATCATATATAATGTTACTCATTTCTCGTTTAAAACTGAAAAGCAAAAAAAAAAATAAGGAAAATTCCATTTGAAACTAATTGTTCATCTATAAATAAGATTGTATGTCGATAAAGCAGCGCGCTAGAGATGCGTCGAGCTGCATAGTAAAGGCCGGTACACACGAGGGATCTTGCTCCCCAACACGCTCCCGCAACATGCTCCCGCGGAGCAAGCTCCTCGTGTGTACCAACGATTTCATGCGAAAAAAATGTGTTGCGCAACAAAACTTTTGCTCCCTGTCTTTGCTCTCTCATATCAAATTGGTTTGAAATGAGGGATCAAAACCAGGGAGCAAATATGTTGCAAAAGTGTGTTTCAGGAGCAAGCTCCCTCGTGTGTACCGGTTTTAATAAGAGGGAGCAAAACCCAGGAGCAAAACAGAAATGTTAAGAGAAAAATATCATACGCCCTTGGCAGGATTTGAACCCACGTCTTCGGTATTCTAGTCCGATGTGTTAAACGCAAAACGTTTGTTGCGCAACATATTTTTTGCGTGAAATCGTTAGTACACACGAGGGACCTTGCTCCGGGAGCATGTTGCGGGAGCGTGTTGCGGGAGCAAGCTCCCTCGTGTGTACTGGTCTTGAAAAATGACCCAGGAGCATGTTACGGGAGTGTGTTGCAGGAGCATGCAATCTCCCTCGTGTGTACCGGCCTTTAGCCTTAATAGCAAGATCCTTTTGTATTTAGAACATCCCGTGAAAATGCACGCATTGTCCAAAAACAATAGAAATATTGGAGGATTTTTTTTAGCTCTTGTTATTTTTACTGCAATCCAGCCTAATATAACGTAACTCAATAATTAGAATTATAACGCTGATTGTATATTGATCTATTAGTCTTATTCCATTTTTTAGAATTGGCTTGCTCTTGAAGATATTCCTCAAGACTGGAAGGCTTTCATTCCATTTGATAATAACCTGGTTTTACCCAATACTGAGATATTACTACAAGAACAGCATTATAGCTTTTGTAAGGTGAGTGGTAAAATTTCATTATGTTCACCTTGTATATAATATATTATTCATTCATTCATTCATTCATTCATTCATTCATTCATTCATTCATTCATTCATTCATTCATTCATTCATTCATTCATTCATTCATTCATTCATTCATTCATTCATTCATTCATCCATTATTCATTCATTCATTCATTCAATCAATCATTCATTCATTCATTCATTCATTCATTCAATCATTCATTCATTCATTCATCCATCCATTCATTCATTCATTCATTCATTCAAAAGAAAAGTAGCGTACATTTAAATATTAGCTTCTGACACCCTTGCATACAACTTATTCGAATTCCTTCATTTTAAGATTATCAATTGAATTATTCATGTGTTTTCTCCATGCCAATCAAGGCTGTGAATTTCACACGACATTTCTATGCTGTACCCGTAATGATCACCACTTCGACTCACGTGACCGACAAAGCCAACCCCAAAACAATACCACCAGAAAACAACGCTATAGCTGAATGGCTTGAGGTTAGTATTCATGGACCGGTTGATCAAAACCTAGACAACGTTGTCAGCTGGATGAAATTTATCCACCCTATAGAACTTCTTTAGAATTTATCCAATGAATAGTGATTTATCCGCGGCCGGTGGATAGCGCTATCAAGGTTTGTGCAACGGGTCCCAAATGTATATCATGTCACGCAGTCCTTGTGTTTTGTGTCACACAATATATGAGAGGTCACGCAATGCTATTGCCTGATACAGGCGCTGTCATAAGAACTTTTTCCAGCAAAGTTGTAAGTGTAATAGAGTGTGACTTGCAGTCTTTTTATATTTTACAAGGTAATGAGTTGAACTTTGTTAAATTGCGATTTTATGTGTTTTTCGTCATGCACAAGTCATGCAACACTTCGTCGTCATTCCTTGAAACCTCGGCTTGGACTCATGTTTGTTGATATTTTTTTATGCGTTTGGAAAGCACGCAGTTGCGTGTATTTATATGATGAAAGAAAATACGAGAAGCCATTTGTCTTCAGTCCCGTGTTTTTTATCTGACATTTTGAACATATATCTTAACTGCAATATGCAATAACTTTGACTATAATGAAAAATAGAAATAATAAAAAATAAAAATAAAAATTACTCAGTAAAATAAGGTACATTTAACAGTACATTCTTGGGGAGGTATAATTGCCATACCCAATTTGATATACAGCTATTCTAACCTTAAAACAAAACAAAAACAAAAAAAACTAAAAACAAAAAACTTCAGATATGCAAATGATATTATTTGCTCAATCAATATTTCAAATGGACGACCTTTTTAATAATTAGTGTATATGAAAATTGGTGAAAATAGTCCGCAAAGGTTTTGCAAATTGCAATACATGCATTCCTGATTTGAAATGTCTTTTGTTTTAAAACTTATTTATGTTGTTTCTAGGATGTGACCGTGAATGGTTTCAAAGTTTGTATGAAGGACATTCAGCCTTATTACGAACATCACGACCCTGTGATCATTAACTACTTGGCTATTGGAGGTAAAATATCATTTCTATTATATTTTATTTCTATACATAATATTCTATTCTTGAAAGGCGGGGTTGTCCAGTTGAAATACTGATTTAGCGAATAACAATGTCATTTGCGTATCTCAAGTTTTCAGTTTTTTTATTTTGTTTAAGGTCAGACCTCGAACAACGATACAAAGCAGCACACATTATATGGTTACATGTAATGTTATTTTGTACATTTGGAGTCATCATTTCTTAATAAGAGATATGCTATTGACTAATTGTCTTTCAACTAGACAGCCATATCAAGAATAGCTGTATAACGTTCTATTCGTTTCCAGACCTCCATCCTTGTATCAGCGTCGAGTGCACGTACTATGCTTACTGCCAAGCGTTTGGACCCAGGGACGCGCGATGTGTTTGCCAGACTTCATGCCCGTCTTATGAAGATCTTGTTTGTGCTGATAATGGTCAGACCTACCAGAATATGTGCTATTTTGAACTGTTTGTCTGTCAGAATAGAGCCAACGTCAAAATGATGAGGAAAGGAAGCTGTGTCCGTAAGTTCTCTTCTCTTCTCTTCTCTTCTCTTCTCTTCTCTTCTCTTCTCTTCTCTTCTCTTCTCTTCTCTTCTCTTCTCTTCTCTTCTCTTCTCTTCTCTTCTCTTCTCTTCTCTTCTCTTCTCTTCTCTTCTCTTCTCTTCTCTTCTCTTCTCTTCCTTTGTACGTCAAATTCACCTTGGCCTTCACTAATTGTTTCTTCCTCTTCTGTCAGCTTTTGTCATCCATCGTGGCCGCGTACCTCTTCGTCTGGAGACAACAGATGTCCAGTGCAAGACGGTGGAGTTTATTCCAAGAGACTTCAACGCAACAAGACGTGTTCATGTCCAGACTTCCATCAACTACTTTAACCACTCCTCCAAGTTTGTCCACGATGCAGCAGTGACCTGGACCGAGAAAATCAACTCGACGTCATTCAGCGTTTGTGCGCTAAAGGCTGGCAGAGGAGACCGCCCTACACCAGACCGTGGGCTCACGTTTGTGGATTACATCGCGTATCAAGGTGCACCACGGGAAGCCGTAGCTGGAGAGGAGAAGATCTCTGATTGGTGGGATGGAACCACGTGCAAGAAGGTCGAATTTCCAAAGGTACACTTGCAAAAATGTCCAAGCTATTTTTTAACATGCATTTTATAAAACTACATTGCTTGCTTGAGTTATTTTCTAAAGCTTTTGCATGCATACCACTGCATTAAAGTTTAAAGCGATAACCGCTCTTTCCCATAATAGACACTTGCTAGGCAACCGAAGACAAAAAATAATATGAAATATGTTGTATTTAAATAAAACTATTTTCATTTTCTCCGAATTGAGGTTAACTCTGTATTTCAAAAAGATGATAAGGATTCACGCTACATTTTGAATGTAAACAATGCAAACAGATCACTGCATGACTCGAGGCTAAGCCTGCAGACACTCAACTATGAATACGAAACTGGAGTATGCGCTACTTCTTTATTATGTGTTCTCTCTACCTGACTTAGAGCAACCGACTCAAATGGAACGTCGAACAATATGTGTTATTATTAAGAGATGGGGCCTTCAGTATAACTTCCTTATTCAAAGAAAAAACGAAATTCTAAGCATTCAACAATTCTTACGGTGGAGTGAGGACGTGTGTTTCGTAGCTCCGTAGCATCTCTTAGTCTTTTACAAATTCTCTACTATATTATGCTGTGAAAATTCTCAATCTTACTAGTGGCGAGTAAGATAAAATAGTCGTAATGTCCGATAGCACTGAAGAGTCCAACTCGACAACTAACCAAGAAGTAATGGCCTTCTTTAAATCGAGCAACTTCACCGAAGTGCTAAAAGAAGTCGTTTCTAAAGCTGTGCAAGAGGCTGTGGAAAAGGCCACAAGACCGTTACATGCTAGAATTAGTTGGTTAGAAAGTAAACTGGAAGAAGTTCAAGCGCACGCAAATGATAACGAACAGTATTCCAGAAAATATAATCTTCGTTTCATTGGCATCGACGAAGACGAAGGTGAAGACTGCACAGAGAAGATTGTTAATATGTGTAGTGACGAGCTAAATATTAGCGTTAAAAAAGAAGAAATAGATCGTGCACATCGTGTTGGCCCAAAGAAGTCTTCCTCTTCACGACCAATTATAGTGAAATTTAAATCCTACAATTCAAAGATGGAAGTGTGCAGGAAGAAGAAGGAGCTGAAAGGATCCAATATATTCATTAATGAAGACTTGACTAAAGCTAATGTCAAGCTCTTTAATCACGCACGCAAGAACTGTGACCGTGTGAAGAGTGTATGGGCTAGCGATGGCAAAATTCTTGTACGCAATCTGGAGGGAAAGATATATCGAATAAGGAAGATGAGCGATTTTCAGAAGTTCAACTTGGGTGGTGATATTACTACAAGCTTTCCTACATTGGATAATAGTACTCCAAGCTACCCGTCATTGCCAAGTCATTACAGCTCTGGATATCCATTGTATCAATGAACGGTATTTCGCCACTAGGCTACTACACATTATTTATCATTAACTCAATACCATGACATTTTTTCTACTTTATACTTATGAACTTATCATTTATACTTATGAACTTATCATTTATTCTATGCATGTTTGTTTTGGATTTTTTCTCTTATTTAATTATATAGCAACTATAATTTATTCTAAGATTACTATTTTTGATCAATTTTTCACAAGTATTAATGCTAAAATTTTTAAAGTTCTCAAACGTTTTATTCTCTCAAACTGTGCGGAAAGTATTTTTATATTTATGGATGGGGGTTGATTTAAATCTATACAGAGCGGCTATCGGGCTTTTCAATAGATGTAAGCTAATATACAGTAAGCTAGATATAGTGTTTTTGTTGTTAACTTTAGAAATTCTTTTTGAAATATTTTTCATTGTTCAAATAATTCTACTTTTATTGTCGGGAGATGTTGAACTAAATCCCGGACCTGTTTTGCAATCTATGTCATTTGGTCATATAAATGCAAGGAGCATTTCTGCTCTGGATAAATTTGACGAAATTAGTTCATATATCCTAGAAGAAAAGTTAAATGTTTTTGCTCTTTCCGAGACTTGGCTTAATAACAGAACATCTAATGATTCATTACTAATTTCAGGATATCATTCAATCATCCGTAAAGATCGTGTTGGTGCAAGAGGTGGGGGTGTGGCATTATATGTTGATAATTCTTTTATTGTAAAAAAGCGTAACGATCTTGAAACTAATGATGTTGAAATGCTATGGGTGGAGATCAAACTTTCTAAAATGAATCTTTTGTGTGGAGTTTGTTATAGGCCACCAGGGAATTGTAGCGAAAACACTGCGCGTTTTCTAGATTGCTTACAAAATTCTATTGACGTAATTAAACAAAGACCTCAGGATCTCATTGTAATAATGGGCGATTTCAATGCGCACTATGATCAAAACAATCCTTCTAGTAGTTCTGCTTTTGGCTTAAGTTTTTGTCGGTGGCTTGAATGCAACAACTTACATCAAATGATTAGAGAGCCTACTCGCATAACAGAAAATACCGCATCGATTTTAGATTTTTTTATTACTAATTGTCCAGGTTATATTGTTGACACTGGAACATCCAGTCCACCGGCTAATTGCGACCACTCATATATCTACGCTAAACTAAGTATTTCTTTTGTAAGACCTCGGGCATTTAAAAGGCACATTTGGAATTTTTCTAATGTGGATACAAACAGCTTGAACAATGCCTTATGTAAAATTAAACTTGACACTAGTATTGACTATGAGCATATCGATTTAATATATCTTTCATGGTTCGATCAAGTCTATGATACAATTTCTTCTTTTGTTCATGAGAAAACTGTGATAATTCGCCCACGAGATAAGCCATGGTTTACTTCTACGGTTCGCTCTGCAATTAGAAAGCGCGATAGATTGTTAAAAATTCATAATAAAAACAAAACGAATAACTCTTGGCAACGTTATAAAACGCATAGAAATTTTACAACGGATTTGATTCGGAAAACAAAGGAGAACTATTACGCTAAATTGAATGAGCAGTTGTCGGATCCCACTACTTGTTCAAAGAAATGGTGGGGCTATGTTAAATCAGCATATAATAGAACATCGTCTATTTCAATTCCACCCTTGCGTGACGGACCTGAACTAGTATCGGATTCAGTGAAAAAAGCCGAAATATTGAATACGTTTTTTATAAATCAATCCAAGATAGACGATTTACATCATCAACTACCTAATTTTACCAATTCGATATCTCACGATAGTTTTCTGTCAGTGGTTATCACTTCTTCAACCGAAGTATCAAATTTAATTAAAAAACTAGACACATCTAAAGCGTGCGGTCATGACAATTTGAGTAATAAAATTATTAAAATATGCTGCAAAGGATTAGCTGAATCATTTGCAGATTTGTGCAATTTAAGTTTTGAAAGAGGTGAATTTCCGAGTGAATGGAAAAAAGCAAATGTTATACCATTATTCAAGAAAGGTGATAGACAGCTCAGAGAAAATTATAGACCTGTTTCTCTTCTTGATTCACTATCAAAAATAACTGAAAAAATAGTTTTTATAAGATTGTATACTTTTCTGGATAGTGTGGGTTTTTTCACAACCTTTCAATCGGGATTTCGACCTGGTGATGGTACCGTTTTTCAATTAACATTAATTGTTCATCAAATATATGAAGCGTTAGAGAAGGGTAAGGAGGTTCGTATGGTATTTCTTGATCTAAGCAAAGCATTCGATAGAGTTTGGCACAAGGGTCTACTTTTTAAATTATCCAAAATCGGGGTCAAAGGTGCTATATTAGACTGGTTTCATAGTTATCTCTCTAATAGGTATCAGCGGGTAGTATTAGAGGGCCAATGCTCAAACTGGTCTCACGTAGAGGCAGGGGTACCACAGGGTTCAGTACTAGGGCCTTTACTTTTCCTTATTTATATTAATGACATCTGTGAAAATATTCAGTCTAAGTGCTTTCTTTATGCGGACGATACATCACTGTTTGAAATAATTGACGATCCTGCTAGTTGCTCACATCAATTGAATAACGATCTAACTACCATTAATCATTGGTGCAATAAATGGCTAATGAAGATGAATACATCCAAATGCGAAGCTATTACATTTTCAGTGAAGCGCGTGAAACCATTTCATCCAACTCTCTTTTACGAAAATACTCCCATTTGTGAGGTTAGGTCTCATAAGCACCTTGGTTTAACCCTTTCACACGACCTCTCTTGGAGAGAACACATATTATCGATTTATGAGAAGGCTAGTAAGGCTGTTAATATGTTTAAAGGTCTGAAATACAAACTCAATCGCTCAACACTGATTATTCTTTACAAAAGTCTTATTAGGCCCATCATGGAATATGCAGATGTTATATGGGATGGTTGCAATGAGGTTGATGGTGAACTACTAGAAGGTATACAGTATGAATCGGCACGGGTTGTAACAGGGGCCATTAAGGGAACAAGCAAATCAAAACTTCTTGCAGAACTAGGCTGGGAAAATCTTAAAACGAGGCGTTTTTTGCATAAGCTGACTTTACTTTATAAAATCGTTAATTATTTAACTCCCCCATATCTTACTATGCTTCTTCCACAAAAAGTTGGTGCAAAATCACGTTATTTACTGAGATCCTCTGACAGTTTTTCTTTAATACCAGCGCGTACGAAGAGGTTTAAAAAATCATTTCTGCCATCAGTCATATCTGACTGGAATAATTTAGACATTACAACGCGTACTTCTTGTTCAATTGGCGAATTTAAATTGAAACTTCGTGATAAGTTTTGTGTAAAATACAATCGACTTTATAATGCCACACTCTCCAGAAAAGCCTCTATTTTGCACACCAGACTTCGTTTAGGTCATTGTGCACTGAACCAGTATTTATTTAAAATTTCGTGCAATCCTTCACCCTTGTGTGATTGTAATGATGGATCTGTAGAGTCAAAGTCTCATTATTTTCTACATTGTGCTCGATATGCCGTTCCAAGACAAACTTTGTTTACACTTTCCGCACAGCTTTTCAAACAATCTATTTCTGATCTTGATAAAGTAAAACTTTTCTTACATGGATCAAACAAATTAACAACCGAACAAAATAGAAAACTGTTTATTGGTGTTCAAAAATTTATAATTGATACGAAAAGATTTTAATTGAATATCGGTTAATAGTTGTTATTCTCTCTTATGATAATTGTTATTCAATTGTATTTTTTGTATTTGTAATCCTAAACCTTAATTGTATTTTCTTGTAATTGTAATTTAAATTGTATTTTTTTCTTTTTGTCCTTCTCCTTATAAAACTTGTTAAAAAACTGTATAATCTCCCAAGATGAGCTGTAAGCTCTTGGAGAAAATGCAGAGGACAAAATATGTTTAAATAAAAAAAAAAAAAAAAATTCTAAGCATTTGCAGCTTTAACATTTTTATTATTTGTTGGGATCGTCGGTCTAAAACAAAATACATTTTATGTGTCATGGGTGCCCACGTGGTCAAGCATCTTGCTCCTCATCGCTATGGCCTTGGTGCGAGTACTGAATAGGGCACTGAATAGAATTGTGGCAGAGTTTCGGTTATAAGTGTTTTATCTCCTATGCCACGAGGGTTTTTCTCCAGCTTCTCTGGTTTTCCTTACTCATAAAAAATCTATATAGAGTGCAAACACTAAATGTGTGCAACAAATGTCACTACATGTATTTAACAGTAAATAGCACTAATTAAAAAAAACACAATAGAATTAGCATAAAATAGCACTATTTATGTTGCACACTTTTAGTGTTTGCACCTTATCTATATTTAGATTGTAATGACGTGACGTCATATTTTGACAAAGGGACGTTATTGTTTTTAAAGGACAATTTCAAGACGACCCCTCTCGTCCTTGTCACCGCTGAACACATGGTTATTAATATGAAACACGATGCTGTCACTCTATGGATTGAGGACCTCACTCTGACGTCATTCCACATGTGCCTTCGCGAGCTGCAGAACTTTGATGGACTCCACAAAGATATACGAGTAGTAAGCTAAATTGGGTAATTGGGGAGGGGAGGATGAATCAATTGCACTGTGCAATTTTATAAATCTACTCAGCCTTCCCGTCGTGCTTTGTGTGTATTTATAAGTTACTTCATCAAAGACACGCTCATTTTGTAGATGTGGTGTTAATAAGAACTTATTCCTAATTTCTCGGAAAATTGAATGTAAAATACTGCGCGGATTTGATGAATGTGGCTTAATACTACGAGTGCAAAGCACGGTAATTTTTTATTGATTCTTCGAGAACTTTATATGTGTTTTTTGAAATACTAAAGGTCGGTACACACTAATCGACAAGTCGCTGCGACTTGTCCCCGCGACAGGTCACAGAGACAATTTCCCCCCTTGTGTACAAAGTATTTTTGGCGGAAATTGTTGTCGCTGCGACTTGCCGCATGAAATTCATCCGGTTGGATTGTTGAACCAATGCACACTGAAGCGACCTGTTGCTGGGACAAGTCGCTAGTGTGTACCGACCTTAATCTTTGTTGATGGTCAGTGATGTTCTACATGTAGAACTGGATTGCCTATGGTGTATTACCATCTGACATGTTGGCTGAGCAGAGAGTTCTCACATTCCCTAACGATTACATGCCATATTATGAGGATAACTTCGCCTTCTGTCAGGTAAGTGACGACCAATTACACTGTGAAGTTACTATAGTTTTCCGTTTTCTGTTACACAGAAAAATGGTAACCGGCATTGGTTTTCAATATCCCTACACATAAAAATTGTATATTATGTATTGATAGGTTCTCCAGTTTAATGGCAACTACACGTCAGTTCCCACTGTCTTAATCAGCGCTGCACACAGGGAAATTGACGTGAACAGTGCTAAACCGTGGCATAACAGTATTGCTCCTTGGGTTGAGGTATATGATTGATTGATTGATTGATTGATTGATTGATTGATTGATTGATTGATTGATTGATTGATTGATTGATTGATTGATTGATTGACTTCATTTACGTGTAAAGGTTTTTAGCTAAATAACAAACTAACTGGAGACACAACAAAATAATATAAAAAAGAAAGATTAATACTGTAAAACAGCACTGAGTTGATGTGTGTGGTATCCTCTCTGCTCACACTGAAAAAGCCGAGTGTCGCACTTTCCACCTAGACTCACTAAGTGTAGTAAGCTATGCACTTGCCCAAGCCATCAAATATCTGTCGGAAAATAAACAGAATGAGCTTTCTATTTTAATAATTCAAATGTATACTTGTTGTAATTTGTTCATTTTTCAGTACATTAACACTAGTAGCTGTCGTGTTTGTATCAAAGAGCTTCATGTACCTCACGGATTCGATCCCGTCTCGATAACAGCCCTAGTATTAGGTAACTAAAATCCAGTTTGTATACACTGAAAAGATTGCATCTAGACTTATCCAGTGAACAACAGGAGATTTGCATAATGACGTAATATACTACCATTACCAGAATGCTTTGCCGACTTTCTTTTGTGTCGCAATTAGTGCCAATTGTTTTATCTATCTCCACATGCAGGGATTAGAGTGCACGCACTAAAAGTGTGCAACATAAATACCACTAAATAGTGTTATTTTATGCTAATTCTATTGTTTTCTTTTGTTTAAGTAGTGCTATTTCCTACTAAATAGTGACAATTGTTGCACACATTTGGTGTTTGCACTATAAAAATTAGAATATGAAAGAGAATTCGCAAAGAATGCTGGTAGTGGTAGCAAAATCACTCAATAATGCAAATCGCCTACTTAATATGGGCTTCGTGAAATGGACCCTCATCAAGTATTAAGTAACGTTCCGAGTAAGAACTAGTGTAGCAAACGGCAATGGAATGCATAAAGGTGTTAATTGTGTATTGTTTAAATCCTTGATCTGATTGGCTAAAACAAGAAAATTGGCCTTTTTCCAAACTTTTGGGATATTTTTCCTATATTTTATTCAAAATCACATTTCAGTTTTATTAAAGCGATCTTATTTTTTCTATGAGAAAATTTTACCGTGGGACTCACTATGAAAAGCAAGCGTTTCCTAGCCATTGTTTTGAGCAATTCTGATTGGACAAAACCATTAAACACAAAAGAAACACGGTCTTGTAAACAGCATTTTGTAGATTTTACTTAAGAAATGTGTAACCCTTAGCTAGATACATCAATATAGTGAAAATTAAAGAATTTCTACGTGGGGAAGTTTTTTTGCCGCAGAACAATAGAAACCTCACTAGTTTTTACGCGTATTGTTACTTAAGAAAAAGGGTTGTTTTATATTGTTCTATATTGCTTCATGTTTATTAACAAACGAATTGCTTTAGCTAATTCACTATAACGTCACTGCTTATTTACGTGGGTGACAAAAAAGTCCAAATCAAATAGAATTTTTTTTAAGCAATTGCTCCTAGCGAAGCAATTTAATTTTAAATGGCCTGGTTTTTAGATATAATATGTGCTTAATAATATTCATGGGTTGGCAGTAAAATACGGCGGCTAGAGGTCCCGATGCAGGCCTCTTTCAACGACCGATATTGCTATCAACTTCAACAAACTTGCTTTCTATTTCACATTCAATTTTTATTTTTATTTATTTCAGGACGATAAGAAAAATATTGATGATTAAAGCTATGTTGGAAAATATCAAAGAAATAAAGTTATATATGAATTATTGTATTATTTAATCAAAATTAAATAAATATCTAACACTATAAACTATATCCTCATTTTCTGTTTGAAAATCACGATGAATTTAGTTGTAATTGAATTGGTTATTCATCATATTTCTTATGGAACTTTGTAGGTATTTTTAGGTAAAAAAATTAAAGTTCAGACATAATATATTTTCAAGAGAAGTGAGAAATGTGACAATGCATGGTTTTGCTGTTGGCGCATCGGATCGTACGTGGAGCGAGTGGAGCAAGGCAGCGATCCTGTTTCAGTAAGAAGGCAAGAAACATTTTTGTATGCAGAACTTCATATTCAGTCTGATAACGTTCTTTTTTAAATTTTATTTTTAAACCAGTCCTGTGCAATATGCAGGGTGAAAATTAGTGTAAACTGATCAGGGGCGGCGGAACCGGGGGTCCGGGGTGCTGTGCCCCCACAAAAATATTGGTTAAAAAGTAAATGAGTAGTATTTTTCTAATTTATAGTGAACACGAAGTAAGAAATCATCGTCTTCATACAGTCCCGTCACCAGAAGAAAAAATATTCTGACCGTTGGATTAATTTGAAAAGAAAAAAAAAAGATTATAATTTTGTTCTCTTGATTTCAGATTTTAGAGAGAAATTCTTGTGATAGAAAAATGGAAATGGGTGAGCGGACCTTTTGCTTTTTTGGAGGGGTGCACGTGCACACTGTGCACCCCCCTTGGTTACTGCACTGTCACATCAAGTGAATGCGTTGTAAAAATGTATTATTATAAGTATTATGTGATTTATATTCATTACGTGTATTGCACTTAGTGAATAAAGTAAAATCAGTACAGTATTACTTGTTCTCTTGCCCTGTGAGAATATTTTATTCACTTTGAAATCGATTTTCTCCCATCAATTAATTTATACACGTCCTAGAAATGTGAGCATTATTATTATTATGAAATCGTTTAAAATTTGCCAGAGAGTCCTCGGCCATTTTAAAGACGTTGTATGAATAATGGAAGACGTCTGAAGGCCCTGAAGGGTAAGACATCGTTGGTTGAAACACATCCAACACAGGGATCCCAGCTCGACACATCCTCCATGTTGCGTACGCATTGAATAGAAGAACTCTCTGTGAAAATATTAATAATCATAAATATTTAACTAGTAGAGTGCGCTCACTAAAAGTGTACAACATAAATACCACTAAACAGTACTATTTTATGCTAATTCTATTGTTTTCTTTTGTTTGATTAGTGCTTTTTAGTACTAAATAGTGACAACTGTTGCACACTTTTAGTGTTTGCACTCTATGATACTTTTTCTATATTGGAGAAAAGGAATGGGGGGTGGAGGGGGGGATGTAGAAGTGAGAACTATTGATACAAGGTATATTCATGGACCTTAAATCCGCCATTTGATTGTTTATGTAATTTGTCTACTGCTTATAGTAGTAGAAATAGGCAGCCAAAAGGCGCATGTGTCTACAGCCTAGCGAGTATTTTATTTGTTGTTGTTGTAAAAGATATAATGAAAGCAAAAAAAAAAAAAAAAAAAAAAAAAAAAAAGATTTTTGAGTTTTGAATTTATAATCCAGCGCCCGAGCCGGGGGTCGGACCCAGACCATAGCGGTGAGAGGCTAGAGGCTTAACCAACCGGTCACCCACGCCACAAGTTTACGTCATCGATAATTCCTTAAAAGGAGTTTAACGGACACAGGACGGACATGAATCGATGCCATAAGGGACAAGGCCAAAACAATCGACCCAAGTAGGGACCCCATTTTTTCAAATAGGTAGGTGGGTACCGGGTGGTACCTACCCCCCTAATAACAATTGTCTTATGAGACCATTTTTTTTTCTACAGTGATAGTGGAGGCTAAAGACCCCCCCCCCCTTCCACACGGGTGCACACTATAGAAAGGTGGTGGTGGCGGCTCACTCCTTCCCCCCTTTCTAAATATTTAGCGGTGTCGGCCTCCTACTCCCCCTCCTCATCAAATATATTCATTAAATAAATCCAATTGTGTATAAGTTAACTCGAATGATGTATTTATAAAGCTTTAACGTGGTATTGGACTATCTATAGGTTTCAACGAGGACAAAAAGCAACAAATAAGAGCTATAGAACAAAACATATTTATTTGTCACATAGGTACATTTATTTGGACTATTAAAGTGATAGAATGCAAGCATCTTTATAACCATTAAATATTATTATATAACCAACCCTAAAAAGTATCTAATAAAACCGATAAAAGGCGTCCAACTTAACCCTACAGATATTTCACAGAATTATATTTTAAATTATTTCATGTAAGTGTTTCGTAAAATATAAGGTGTCGAAACCATAATTCATAATCTATGTTCGTAAACAATTCATTTTTAATCGCATCTTCCATAAGAATGAGCTCCAATAGAGCAGCTATATATGTCATAGTAGTAACAGGCAATGCAACGGTTTTGTTGCGCAATGCCGTAATTTTTTTTATTATAAATCATCAAATCGATCAAAGTGTTTGGCGGGGGATACAACAGGAGCACAATCTTACTGCCGATTACCTGTAAACGATATTATAATCATCAAAACAATGACAATATGAAGTAACATGTATAATAGTCAACTACTGAATATGAGCAAGCGAATCCTCTGATTTACTACACTACTACTAGGCTAGAGACAAATTCCAAATCGATGCGCAATTTGACGCACTTTTGGACAACCATACTATCTTTCCCATGATCCAGCCATGAAATATGTCGTACATAGCTGGTAGCCAACTCACATAGCTCATGTACGGCTCTGTCTATTGGAATAATATTTTAGATAAGTTTCAAAACAATATAATTCGTTCAGCTATATTAATCATCTTGCCAAACTGTAAAAAGTATTTTTGAGCGGTAATTTTGGAAATTGTAAATATGCACATTGGAAAAAAAATTCTGTTTGTAAGCATATATTTGATACATTGTTGGGCTAAAGACAATCTTCGAGATAGCATTGCTAAGATTCATCCGCACAAAATACTTAAATAATCACGTCCTCCCTCTTATTTCGTTAACTAAACGTGTCGTTACACTTAATAGTCCAGTTTGATTTTCTTCATAGCTTAGGCTAAGGCTCGATAGTATGTATATTCTTTGTACGAGGTACATCCCGTGGGAAGCACCAATACAAAAACAATATAAATACCAATGGCTTTGTCTTGACTCTTTTGTTTTACCTAGAATTGAGTCTTAGCCTGAGCAATGATGAACTTAAAACTGGTCTATTTACAATAACTTAGTTATGAATAGAATTGCTCTCATATATCCGTGAAAAACGTATGCTATGAAAATGCCAATTTTAAACGTTCTTCACTCTAATTTCATAGGATCGTGAAAGAAAAATAGACTATTTTCTTTGTAGTAATTGATAAAAAACAAAAGAAAATAATGAGTTTGCCTATTAGTTCACGGTCATATGAAACTAAATCTAATGAATGCATTCTATGTAATTCTGTGCAAGTGGAGTGCAAACAGTATATGTGTGTAACCATTCAGTATTAATAACTTGTTTAAACATTTGTGCTGATTTAAACTATAGAAATCAGAATTAATTTAATTAGAATCAAACAGTGTAAGTTAGAATTACTACTATATCACAAATATATTGTTTGCACTCCAATTGAATTCAGTAGCAATTATGTCGGCAACAAAAGATGTAAAATAAAAGAAAGAATAAGAGTGACTGTCGTGTGCCCTTGGCTTAGTCGAATCTTAGTTATGGTAGGGCAATTGTGATATTTTTCTCTTATTCTTTCTTTTATTACTACACACCAAATGCATTCATAAATGTCAAACAATACATGTCAGCGTGGTAATCTTGTGGCACTGTATTTTGTCATTCTGTATCTTCTCTCATGACAGCATGGACGCAATACGAAAGCTTGAGAAGGTCCTCGCTTTTAGCACAAATGCTTTTATCGGTTGTAATTGTCTTCTCATTTATCCACATGCCAAGACGCGCACGACTCAATCTCTCTTGAAGATCTAGTAATGAGCCAGACAGTGGTAGTTTGTAATCTTTTAAATCAGATTTTAGATCGTCATCTGCCATTTTTTTTACCTCTGGATTAACCATGATTTTCATATTTTTTGTGTGTTCCATGATTCGACAGACAAGGTCGTATTTCACACCTGTCGATCTTAATCGACAGTTTTTGCTTTTACAGTCACACAGCTCCTTAAGAACCCGTACGAGAGTCTCAGCTGATTGCTTGTATACCTCCTCTACCGTTGTTTCTCTATTAACAGACCAACTTTTTTGCTGTTCTTTCGCCGTTTGCTTCGTCCTCGCAGTTTCAGCGTGCTTCTGAATTTCAGTCCTAATTGAATCTTCTGGGCAAGGGAATAGGTAACGAAACTTCTTAATTTCTGAGTCATTTGGTTGTGTACCTTTTTCGATGTGCTTTTCGAAGACTTTTTTCAGCGCAGCTGATGGAAGGAAGAAATCGTCCTCATCGTAATTTTCGTCGTTTAAAGCAGCATTACCAAGCTTATTGAGTTTGCTAATGACATCATTTTTCAAACGGTCGTCATCAACAATTGCTTGAGCTTTTTTTATAGTTTCATAATGCATTAACTTTTCACAGGATGGTTTCGGTGATATTTCATGCTCTAAAGGGGGTATTCTTCCCTGAGCACAGCATGCATTGTCTTCACATCGTTTCCTTACTTCGTAGTAGCCAGATGGATAAATTTGGCCATGGTCTTCGTACCACTGCAAGTTCATCCGTATCCATCTGAATCTCTCTTTGGCATCCTGGTCACCTTTGCTTGCATTGCTGTAAGCTCTTACATCGTCATCTAGTTCAGGAGACAAAGGCATCTTATAGTGGTCGAGGATAGATGTTGCATAAACTTTTGTACCGAAGCATGGAAAGCCATTCCATCTCTCTGCCACTGTCTTGCATGCTTGCCACATATTCATATCATTTAAAAACTCTTTACCTGCCTTGTCAACCAAGGACAACATCTCCTCGAGTTGGTTCTGATTTAGTTGTAGATTTGAGCAGTAGTCAACAAAGGCATCTTTAGCTTCATTGACGCTCTTGAAGCGTTCGCCGTTTACAGTTGAACCAACTGATGAAGACCGACCGAGCACAGAATTTCCTCTCTCAGCCTCATTTGCCACACTATCCCTTTCGCATCGCCTTTGAACACACGAGTGAGACGAACTTTCTAGACGAAACTCTATGGCATTTGCAAGCTTTGTACCCAAGTTACATTGTTTTTGATCCGGTCCACCATCTACCAATCTGTAGTTGAAAGGTCTTGGTTCATTTTGAAGACACACTTGCATGTTTTCGGTCTTTGTAGGAAAAAATAAAGTAATGGCCTCGCATCCAAAAATCCTAAGCTGAACATGATTTGTAGTAATATCTGCAAAAGGAATACTGAGTCCTGAATTCGAAAACTCAATGTTGTCTGCTACCTCTAGCATTAGGCTACTCACATGCTGCTCTCTCATAAAAATAGGCTTATTCATGGCATGATAGTCAATCCATTCTGCTGTTATTTCCAAAATTTCTCCTAATCTCATGCTAAATTGCTTTTCTTTTCTGCACTCATTGTATGCTTCTGTTGGCATTCCAAATTCTCTGTAAATTATTCCGTCAAGAATTTTTCTTAAAACGCAAAGCACGGAAGTCTCAGCACCATTGTCAAATCCATATTCGAGGTTTGCTAGTTCATTGTCTTCTAAATATTCTATGACATCTTCTAGAAGATAAGGGGATACATCATCAGGCGTGTTGATAGCAATTGCGGCAAACCCATTTTTGGCCAATATTGCTTTCACGTTGATAAGGGTGTCAAATATGTCACTCAACTCCAATAAATATACAGGCGGCAAAGGGAAATGAACAAGCTGTGAGCTTAGAACTCGAAGAACATGGTCCAGCTTTAGTTGTGTTTTATCAATTAAATGTAATGGTTTTAAAATACCTTTATAACGGTCAGTTTCTTCGATATCACTTATCCAATCCAGTAATACTTTCAAAACATAGTTAAGTGGTAATGAGCGTATGCAAGTATTTTGAAGAGTCATCCTTTCCTTGGTTTCTTCGTCACCATATTGTCTCAGTTGAAACCTCTCATTAACGTGCATCAGTGCAGTGGATGCATACACCTTTTTAGGACTGAGCACAACAGCAACTTTACTTCCTGTCCAGGAAATCCTTGTGTTGCCATTTTCGTTGATAATGGATTTCTCTAAGAACAAGTTGGTATTCGGAAGGATCACATCCTTACTTTCATGGTAGTCATGATGGGGAAGTGACTGAAAAACAGATGCAGAAGCCGATCGCTTGTTTCCCTTTGGAACATCCTGAACTTCTTCTTTTATTGGCCGCCAGTTCTCGTTTTCGTCGATGACATTCATCCACACCCCGTGCCTTCTGAAGGACTCTTTTGTTCCAATGAAAACAGGATTTTTGTTATCAGTGCTGTTTATGACAGAATAGCAGCGTAGTCGAGGAAACAATGGGCTAAATCTAAACATTTTAAACTGGTTCATCTTAACGAACGCTCGCGCGTATTGGACATTAATCGGAGGAGTACCTACTCCCATGGTTGGTACTTTGCCGTATTTAATGGAAGCTTCGCCAACAAAGTTTTTGCTATCAGTATGACCTTTGTGGGGGGCTATGCAACGTCTTTTCAGGGATTTTTCAGATGCCTGATCCCACCCCTCTTTACTCGCGATATCGTTATAAATGTCAGTCATTTTTTTGCCGGTTAGTCTCTTATTTGCTAAGTCCTTTATACTAGATGTATAATAAACATCGTAGTGTCGCCTTTGATGTGTCATTACCCCTGAGTTAGTCTCTAAGCTTGCCCTTTCTGCGATTTCTTCTAGTACTTTGGACTTAATATCTATGCGAGGACGATGTGCTAGCTCCGACTTTTTTCGCTTCAACAGGTCATAGCCACCCATTTTTACAAAATTTCTTTTTGAATGGGCAGAGAGCTTATTCAACTTTAATTTAGGGTTCGTACTTTTTGCAATTGCATATGCATCAGCCCACATTTCGGAAAACAATGTTTTGGCATTGTCGACTTTATCAATATTCTCTCTGATTGACGAAGCTTTTACATTCAGGTTCTTTCTAAGGAATGTCTCCGAAAACCCGGCATCCCGAAGTAAAACTTTTGCAACTCTTCGAGAATCTTCACTTTTGAGAAGTTTTAATGATTTTTTCATCTCCTTCACATTTGGTCTTATGTGAGAAAGGTTATGCATTTTTTGCTGAGATTCTTGGAGTTTTCTTGCCTCCCGAAATGCACCTTCATCGTTGCAATGATGGTTTTTCAGAATTAAAAACGTCATCTTACGTTTCAATGATGGTGGTGTTCCTTTCGGGGGATCCATGATGTAAATTGGAGCCGCGTACTTCCCAACAAGTAAAGATCGTTTTAAATGTTTCGCCCACATCCTTGCTTTAATGTAATCCGTTATCCCAAGAGCATCCCCAGCATCATCTGCACTCAATATATTGCCCTTGGAATTTTGTAATGCTTTTATCAGTTTAATTCGACCCAGAATCAACGCCTTGGATTTCTTTAACTGTCCTGCTTTGATTTTAAGAGTGGTTTTGTAAGCTTTGGGTGATTTATTGCAGGTGGACTTCCAAAACCCGTGTTCAATTTGACATGTTTGAAAACACCTATTCGAGCGGGAAGTACTCTTCTGCCGTCTAGTTTCTTCAGCCACA
Organism: Diadumene lineata; assembly: GCA_918843875.1. Classification (NCBI taxonomy): domain Eukaryota; kingdom Metazoa; phylum Cnidaria; class Anthozoa; order Actiniaria; family Diadumenidae; genus Diadumene; species Diadumene lineata. The sequence continues at coordinate 7,821,052 of OU974081.1, forward strand.
GACCCGCCTTGTTCACCCTCTGACTTACTTTTGCTCATTTTCGGCTGTGGTGTTGTACAGTCTTGTGGTGCAGGGCTGGAATTGCTTTTGTTCGTTTTCGGCTGTGGTGCTGTACAGTCTTGTGGTGCAGGGCTGGAATTGCTTTTGTTCGTTTTCGGCTGTGGTACTGTGCGCTCTTGTGGTGCAGGATTTGAGTTGCTTTTGTTCGTTTTCGGCTGTGGTGTTGTACAGTCTTGTGCTGCAGGGCTGGAATTGCTTTTGTTCGTTTTCGGCTGTGGTACTGTACACTCTTGTGTTGCAGTCTTTGAGTTGCTTTTGTTCGTTTTCGGCTGTGGTGTTGTACAGTCTTGTTGTACAGGGTTGGAATTGCTTTTGTTCGTTTTCGGCTGTGGTGTTGTACACTCTTGTGGTGCAGTCTTTGAGTTGCTTTTGTTCGTTTTCGGCTGTGGTGTTGTACAGTCTTGTGCTGCAGGGCTGGAATTGCTTTTGTTCGTTTTCGGCTTTGGTACTGTACACTCTTGTGTTGCAGTCTTTGAGTTGCTTTTGTTCGTTTTCGGCTGTGGTGTTGTACAGTCTTGTTGTGCAGGGCTGGAATTGCTTTTGTTCGTTTTCAGCTGTGGTACTGTGCGCTCTTGTGGTGCAGGATTTGAGTTGCTTTTGTTCGTTTTCGGCTGTGGTGTTGTACAGTCTTGTGCTGCAGGGCTGGAATTGCTTTTGTTCGTTTTCGGCTGTGGTACTGTACACTCTTGTGTTGCAGTCTTTGAGTTGCTTTTGTTCGTTTTCGGCTGTGGTGTTGTACAGTCTTGTTGTGCAGGGCTGGAATTGCTTTTGTTCGTTTTCGGCTGTGGTGTTGTACACTCTTGTGGTGCAGTCTTTGAGTTGCTTTTGTTCGTTTTCGGCTGTGGTGCTTCACACTCTTGTGGTGCAGGCTTTGTGTTGCTTTTACTCGTTTTCGGCTGTGATGTTGTACATTCTTGTGGTGCAGGCTTTGAGTTGCTTTTGCTCGTTTTCGGCTGTGATGTTGTACACTGTTGTGGTGCAGGCCCGCCTTGTTTGATTTTAGGGTTTTCGTTGATAAAAGGTGCAGCAACACCAACTTCATTCTGCAAAATCCAATCAATAACGGTTGTGCGAATGATGTCAGAATGTGTGGATGGCTTACGTGTTACCTCAATACTGAGGTAAAAGGTTTTGTCGTGTTCTTTTTGAGAAACGATTTTCTTCCAAATGTTTGGTTTCCTTAGTGCAAACCAAGACATTATAATCGGAATAAACCCACAAATGCTCCCACAAGTTTGTAGAGGAAATCCTTTGTAACAATTCTGCGTACATTGATGCTCACGCTCGTTCTTGTTTGGCTTATGCAAAAGCCGAGGAAAGTGGGGGTACTTTGTCAAAACTTTCCCTTGAATGTCTAAAACCTTTTGAAAGGCAGGTTTTAAAACTTGTAAAAGATTAGAAGGAAGGTCCCATGCTAGCGAATCACCATACAATAATGTCTCCAATGATTTGTCAAAAGCAAAGTAAGTCCAGTGATTCCCATTTCCAACCAAAACCTTTCCATTTTGCATCCTTTTAACATTTAGCGCGAGATGAACAAATTCCAGATTCGGTTTTCCTTCGATTAGTTGATCTAGTTTATCCATTAGTAAACTTGGCTTTAGCATATCCATTGTTATTACTATATAAATGTTCTTTTCATCGATAATATTGAATATGTTAAAACAATGTTCTATAAAGTAAAGTAAAGTAAAGTAACTATATTTAACGTCAGGAGTCCCTTTAGCCGAAGCTAATCTTCCAGAGAGCCGACGGTGCGCTCATTTTACTCCCCTCTTTCTGTCAATGCTCCGTTTAGCGGGTATTTAAAGCTACTACAAGCTACACAGAACAGAAAGAAGTCGAAACAAGGGTGTGAGGCCACCAGGAATCGAACTCAGGACCTCTGGCACAGAAGACCGCGCACTAACCAACTACGCCACCCTTGCTCCTATAACATCATCTGACAGCCATCGATCACAACAAAGTAGCTTAAGTTGGGAGATATTCATATCAAATAATGAATCAGTAGGACAGGAATTCCAAATCTTCCGCAGATAAGAAGCGACGTTTTCTAAAGATTGGCTGCACAATTTTCCTGGGTTATTTTGCAACTGGGTATACCATGCTTTTTCTTCGTTGACCTGAAATACAGACGGCGATTGAGTTTAAGGGTGTCCAGCAAACTAAAACTGATTTCATTTTCAGATATAAGGTCTAACTGTTTAGTCATTTGCAGGATAAAAAAAACATCAAAAATTGAACGTTTTCTTACCAAAAGCACAGATCATGTGAAAGGGTCTTTGCTTATTTTTGAATAATTAGATTTTCATATTTGTAGTAACTTTACCAGGTAATTTATTTTTATATTTTGTATTATTTTTAGGTTGATTCGCTATTTTGGGGTTTCTTTTACTAACGGAATAGGTGTAGCGTGCGTTACCGACAGTCTCTAGTGTTTCAGAGAAAAAAAATAAACATTTTAAGAAGTTGCACGTCAGTTCTGAAGTATTTTTTATGAAGGATGCGTTTGAATTCTAATTCCTCTACCTTATAAAAAGCGCTTGCTTTTCCTTATCAAAAAAAAATTGGATTGATTTCTGTATCGACATCGTTTGTATCCCTCGATATTTTTGCTAACATGATTTTTGAATGACGTATATCTTTATAGTCTTCATTGAGACCCTAGGCGGCATTGGTACCTCGTCTGTCGCCCGGCTTAATTTTTTAACAAGTGCAATCTTTGTCAATCTTTATTTGAAATAATCATATACTCAATAAATTGCGCCCGTCTGCTAAAACGTTAACTGTATTCCTATTCTAAAATACCTAGGAATATTTTGTGTACAGTATTTTCCTGCTCAAAAATTAAGAAAATATATGCTAAAAGTGCAGTGTTAATGCCTTAAAAAAACCTCACTATTTGTGGTCAAAATTAATCCAAAACACTGCTCATTTCGCAACCCGCTTAGCAAACAAGCACTACATGAACAAGGAACTAGTAGGAATTGTGATGAGAATGAAACAACGTGTCTTGAGATAAAATATGCAATAATTTCATTAATCTATATAGATATACAAGTATCAAGAGCCATACTATTGTAGTAATTTGAGTATATTTGACTAACCTCGGTACGTGTACGTCTAGCTTTGTGAATGTCGATAAACTTGGAAAATTCGTCTCGGTCATATGTCCCCATTCCTGGCCAAATAGCAACGGCAACCTTGTTTTGAAGGTCCAGGTTTGAAAAGTTATCCTCGGTTTTGAAAAGAGTAGACCGTGTTTCTAGGCATATATCTTCCGGAGGAATCTTTGAACATTTGTATGCGTCACTTATTCGGCATGGCTTTTCTACGACAGATATATTTGGTCTTCCACACCATGGATAAACAGACGGTAAATTCATCTTGCTCTGTTCAATCCGTGTGTGCCCAATCATCATTGAACAAAAAAACCCAGATCTCGAACTTGAAAATGATTAAAATTTTATCATAAAAACACTTATTATAAAAACGCATTTGACAATTTCTTCTCACGTTGTTCTGAATGACACGGTCTCGGGTTTCTGCACAGGAGGGCCAAGCTCTGTGGCCTCGGTTTCACTGTCGGTGGAGCTCTGTGCTGAGAGGATTATCTCTATGACTACAGCGCGCTTATAGTGTGACTGTTCTAGCAAGAAACTGGTGTTAGTGCTTGGAATATACTCCCTTTTCGGGGTGTCGGGAAAACGCGGAATTCTTGTTTCTTCATGTATTTTTGAATCACAAACGAGAAATTAACAAACAATCATATATATATGTGCGTCGTGATAAAAAAAACATAATACTACCTGTTAAAAGTTTGAATGAATGGAAGAAAGGATCACAGAAGTATACACGTCTACGAGTATCCAGCTATATCAAAGTAAAGTTTGTAATGCAGGGTGCTCCATAGTTGAACCTATAATATATTGAAATAATGAATTGCTTGACTTCACAGGATGTGGAATTGCCAAGGGTTTTTGCACGTAAATAAACGCATCGAGCTTAACATTCCTATGGTACCAATGAGCGGGTTCACACTAGACCGAAACATAGCTAGATAGTCTCATTCAGGCGTTTGATCATCTGTCATCACTATGTACGCTCTATCTAGTTAACCTACAGAGGTCGTTCACATTGTTAATTTTCAAACGAGTTAGTTGTCATAATCGTAATTTAATATGTCTTATGGTCCTTATTTGAAATTTTGGCGGGATAACAATATGGACGATCCAGTCAGAATTTCCACCCTTATTTCTGCTTTTAAATCAACCTTATCGTCAACATCGAAACTTATAAGACGACTGCGATTACGATACATCGCACATAGAAGACGGCGTCGCTTAATTTTGCTATTATTAGCGTATCTACGACGCAAACAAAATCAAAATAATATTGTGCAGAGTTCGTAGGTCATGGTCATGCCATCGTCCACAATACTTTTTTGATCTCGATGAGAATAAAACCCTAGCGCAAGTGACATGTGAACCTCGAGTACGTGACACGTTAACTTCAGTTATTGGGCTGGTTATTGGCAGATCTGTCAAACCCAACACCTCTTTAGCTAGTTTTCAGTTTTAAGCTATGTAGCGACATAGCTTGAAATTTGTCGGTTTCCGGTCAAAATATCCAATGTGAACAGAGATAATTGATAAAACAGACCAAATCTCTATCTAGCTAAAAAAATGCGTTCACACTGGCGTTATCGTAAATAGCTAGCTAAACAATTCGATAGCTAGCTAAAAAGTCCTAGTGTGAACGCACTCAATGATTGTTGACATATTATAACTGCTTTGTATCTGAAATGACCTTTGACATATCCTGGAAAACGATAAACAAAAATATTGACTTTTATTCTCGTAGTTCATAAACTTGACTTGCTACTGTTACAATAAGTGAAGCTATTGTAGTCATATTTAAAGGGGAATTTGACCTTGGTGTTCTCTCGACGTGCAGCATTGGTTCGTAGTGGAACAACCTTTTTTCTTTGATTGCTGTCCGCGCGTTCACTGACCATGTTTTCCGCTTCCGCCATTTAGTTTGGGATTAAGAACGGAACAAGGTTTACAGCTTAATAGTAAACTTGTTTTATATAACATTAAAGATACACTTTTACTTTCTCTAGGACTCAAAAATCATTTCCCATAATGTTTAAATTCCGCTAAAGATTTTGTTTGATTGTGTTTCAATTGAAAAATTTGACACTCGGGTATTTTTTTACTTTTCGATTCATTGGTTCAGTATTGCAATGAATATATCTCTAGATTCTGAAAGACATATTTCGATTGATTCCACTTTGAAACTGCCGATTCAGATTACACGTACTTTATTGATTACACGCGACTTTCGATTATGGAACAAGGTTCCAATTACACCAATAGTGTTCTTGATGAATTGTTCGTTCGTTGATCACCCAGCTATCTATCCATTTATGCCAGCGTGTAACTTAATAACAAACATTAAAAAGAGTAAAAACTCAGTCAACTGATACCAGTTCTATTGAAACACATCCACTGAAACTGGCAAGCTTGAGCGCTGCTAGGTAAACAATAATTGAAAGATATGTCAATCAAGCTTTACCAGTACACTGTTTTGTTTTTGCTTAATTTGCAGCGATCTTTTCTAAATATGAGCAATGAAAGAAGTTTGTAAAGAATTTCATCGATAATTGCTCCCTGGTGTTTTCCAAGCACTCGCTACACTTTCTAGAAACATTTACTGACTAGCGCAAATGCAACGGGTGTTGCTAACACGCAAATGAACACATACCTAGTTTGATAGAGAAAATATTTCTGAATAGTTTCAATCATAAAATGAAGCAAGTTCAATCTTATCTGTAGTAAATTACAGCAACTTTTTCTGCATTCAAGTTTTTTTGTCTTCAGAATATACATCAATGATATCTATATATCTATATATCAAATGTGCGTTGTTATTAAAAATTGTTACTTTTATTGCATATTGCCATATAAGATATGCTGTAAATTCTAAGAGGCTTGTTTTTTTATTAAGTCCACTTTACGGCCGTGACTTTCGATTATGTAATATAGGTTCCAATTACATCAATATAAGTCGCGTTTACACACCGGTAAAACTTCCAAGTACCACGGTAATTCCGCTTTCTAGTGTAACCGATGTTTCCCAAGGTAAATTTAGCTTGGACAATAACCAAAGATACGTCAAAAACAACAGCCCACGCACCGAAGAGCTAAAATCCAACGTCAACTTAATCCGGCTAATCCAGGATGTAAAAATGTTTGTCTTGTCAACTGTTACAGTTACACATGCCAGGCATCAGCCAAACAAAAAATTCCTGTTTTGGACGTCAAAAATAAACCATTTTGCTACTATGAGTTTCAAAAACTTCTAAAACGGTTTCCACATGTCGAAAAATTGCATTTCTTTTGCAAACGATGTGATCATTCTAGCTCGATCCGATACCATTGTATTCGGACACGAGTGCCACCGTGTTTACGACACCACTGTAAAAAAAACCTAGATAAAATTACGACTGAAGTGCCTGGGAAAGCACTATCGTTGTTGGATAGTTATTTGTTTGTTGATCATTCATGATTCTTCACTGATCCTTCCATTACTGTTCCATCCATTCAATCATTGACAGATCATCCACTGAAAATTTTCATTTAACTGCTAAAAATATCGACTCACGCAAAGCTTGGGCCTCCTGTGGGATAAGCATTCTAGTATTGTCTAGCAAATTTATTTGCCATATCTCACAGCCTCTTAGTCGGAACACTTCTTGTCCTTCTTGAATGATGATGAAACGAAACGCATTTGATCTGCTTATGCACCAAGCAAAGAAAGCTAAACATGACCATGAATGTAATGGCATTCCTGCTCATTTACAAAAGTTAGTAAATAAGTGCCCTCAATGGCGTACTAGTATATTGAATTTGTGTGGCGGGGAATGCGGACACGTGTTCCAAGCGATGACCTACAAGGAGATGGAGAAAGAAATCTCAAATCGCAACAATTTTCAAGTTATAAGACAAAGCATCGCCAACAAAGCAGTGGATTTGGGAGAAACAATTAAAAAACGACTGCAGAATGTTGTGAATGGAAAAAGTTTCCCCAAAGTGGAGCAGAAGCGTTTCTCCGAGGCATCCATCGGAAAGGGAAAACTTTTAAAGCAGAGAATTAATTCATTCCTTTATGGTGGCCATATTTATATGGAACATATTAAAGGTTCTAAGCAGTTTAATGGACTATTAGACTTCAAAGTGAAATCGACGGAAAGAGGGGATGTCGTATTCTTTAGAGAACTTCAGGTTGTATGTGACGAAGTTAACGCTCTGATGGCATTTCTATGCTCAGATCACGACAAAATCTTGAGTTTTATAAATTGCCGGGGCGATATTACTCGACAGTACAACCTTGATCGTCAAGCGAAAGGTACAGAGGGGTTAAGAACCAGAAAATTGGCAAATATGAAGAAAGCGAAGAGTTTAAAGTCCTTAGGGGAGGCGCCGCGTGTTTTTGTTCCACTGGCTAATGTGCTTATCGCGGTGGAAAGTGAAGTCAAATGCGAACAGAAGGTAAATATGCAACATGCCAACATTAGTACTATATTAGTATTGTGACTAAAAAGTTCTTACTTAGTTAAACTCATCGCATGTTTTTTGTTTCATACTAGGATAGTAAGGCAGTGCTTGTGACAGTGAGTGACAGTGACTGCGACTCCTTTGGGGAAGGTGACATTGACAAGGTAATCGTTTAATCAAGAAACAATACGATTCGCAAAAGTCACAATGATTATTAACCAATACACATGTGCGACAATTTTTGATTAACGCAGTTTACGTTGTTTACAGAAACGTGAAACACTTGTGGTCTCTAGTGACGATGAGTCATTAAAAGAATTATCACCGGATATGGGGAAGGTATTGGTCGACTTATTGTCTTTATAATTTGCGACTTGTATAACTGGAAGTCTTGTATGCAAGGTCATAGCAACTTAGTAGTGAATATTAACCTTTATATTTAAAAGCGTAATGATTTGACCCGGCTTCCCACTTTCCTCACGTGTACAATATCGTGATAGAGACCGCCAGGTTTAAAATGAGGTCGTGCTGGGCAGTTGATGTTTTTTTTTGAAAATGTATCTGTGCTAAATTTAAACAATTTTATTTTTATATATGTTTGCAGGAAAGTGATCGTACAAAAGATGAGCAGCTATCTGACTGGGACGAACCATGGGGAAAGAGTGATCGTACAAACGATGAGCAGCTATCTGACTTGGACGAACCATGGGCAAAGAGTGATCGTACAAAACATGAGCAGCTATCTGACTGGGACGAACCATGGGGAAAGAGTGATCGTACAAAAGATGAGCAGCTATCTGACTGGGACGAACCATGGGGAAAGAGTGCGTCAGATTCAGAAACTGAAACACTCAAAGTAGAAGAAGTTAATGAAAAGGTAATCTGAATGTTTATTAAGCCTAAAAAAGCTTGAATTGTAGGACGAGAGGCTAACGTGACCTCAAAATTTCAAAGGAATTCCAATCTTATTGGAAATATATAAAAACATCATGATAAACCTCAAATACAAACATAATTATGTCTGTACATACAGTTTTTGGGAATAAATTAGCAAGGAAAGTTCCGTAATACAAGTAATATTTTGCGGTAAAATGCGAGTTTCAAGTATCCAAACAAGCTATAAAAAACAAAAGAACCGAAATTAGCATATGAAATATGCATGTATTTTTTCACCTTGTTCACACCAACATTGAAAATACATCCTGATCGTAGTTAAAAAAATTATATTACAAGAACAATTAAACTCGGTAAATTTCTCGTTTTCCTAGGCTTTCTAGATTCTTTGCATTTTCAAAAACACATTTCTGGTTTTCATGAAATTATTTCTAAGAGTAAAGTTGCTCAAAGGCCGTTGTTTTTAGATCCATGAAATGTAATATTTAACTTGCGTAAAGGTCACGACTAAAAAGCATTGTGCAGGGTGTCGTAGGTTACGCGCCGGATCGTCATGTGACCAGTTTCCGCGGGAATACTTTTAGTTTCTGTCCTGCCTTTATTACAGTTTACAAATGAAAGTGCTTTTTTTGTCTTTTGAGCTCGTTCAAATTTTAACAAATTGACGTCAAACTAGCCTCAAGTCCCACCTTCAAATCTGCAAACATTGTCATGTTAACAATTTGTTTGAAGTACGGCGGATCAAGTACAATATGGGTATGTTGTTGGTTTATTTATGTGAATGGTTCTTTTTTTTTCACAGCGAGGCAGTGATGATAATGCTGTCGAGGCAGATCCAAAGCATGAAACACAAGTATCAGAGGCTGAAGCCGATGCTCTTCTAAATGAAATATTAGCAGAAATATAAAATGTATGAAGTATATGTACGAATTGTAGATGTGGAATCATCACGATAGTCATTTTACATATGTACTAAAGCTCATTATATATCAAAACATTTATTTCCTTGTAGTGTTTATTATTTAGTTAATAGCTTGTGGATGTGTATAATTTCACAAACTTTAATCAATACACAAGCAACTGTAGTTCATGTGAAGCGAGCACTGAAGGAATTAAAGATGTATCAGTTATTTAACAAAAGTACAATAAACATTAAATTAAAATCAACAAATCTGGCTGTATTTTATATACTAGTATAAACATGGGCATCAACGCAGTCACATTACACGTTATTGATTAACTTCAAAATTCTACACCATCCATTCAAAGTGCTCAACAGTTTAGTATAGCCTGCGTAGCAAGCGTTTTTTTGGCAATATTTATACAAGTTACAAGGGGAGGAGAGAAAAGAGGAAACGCTTGCAAACACCCCCTTTGAAAATTATGAACTCATGCTAAGCGGTAACACTCAGAAAGACGGTACCTTAACACAAATGGGATGTTTTAATTTTAAGTAATATATAAAATATGAGCAGCTGAGTGATCTTTATGTGGATTTAAAACGGCGAGCCGCAGTTGCGAATATCTTATATTGCTTAAAAAAAAATTTCCTAAATCATATTTAGCTGAAATATTCAACAACAAACAACAACAAATATTATTTTTTTGGATGAAATTCAGTTAAAGTTGTATGTAAATCAGGACGAATCTCTTGCTGATTCAAAAGCTCGTTTATGGCTATGATTTTGTTCTCTCCCTCGTTAATTATTCATGATCTTTTAATTTATAATACTTGGATTTATGTAACTTTGTTCTTGAACAGAGTCTGTTCTGTTTTTAAAAAAGAATAATAGTCGGCAGAGCAGGGGTGGTCTTTCGGGAGAAAATTTAAGTATCTTAGCTGCCAGTCTCAGTGCACACCGTTTTTTAGCAGAATTTTTTAGAGGTTGCGCAACAGTGACCAAAACCTAATAATTGACGACTTGCGTTTTATGGATGTTTGAATCATGATGGTTTGCCTGCATCCTGCATGCTGTCATGTCATGCATATTTAATATTCCTTTCACTCTCTCTGGTGGTGATGGGCACCGGTACATACCCCCTTTTTACACTGCACTGTTGTTGTGGGTTGTAGTACCTGGTACCGGTACATTCCCCCCACCCCTGATATGATACCCTACTACCGGTCATGCCGACCCCCCCACTACCACTTAGGTCGGTGGTGGCGGCTACTACCCCTCCCCCTAAAATGGGGTCCCTACTTGGGTCGATTGTTTTGGCCTTGCCCCTAAATGAATGAAAACGTGTCAAATCAGTGCATGGCAAATCAATGAACAAACGAATGAGTGCACCACTGAAAGAGACGATGGATTGAAACCAAATACATATGTTACTGCAAATATTTTCCATTACATAAAGTATGTTAGTTTGCATGTATGTGTCTTGACTCTCTCGACCACAGAAGTCGTCCATGAACGTGCGTGCATGATGTGTGGTCCTCAGCGTCCACCCTTGAATAATAACGGCCCACCCTCATATCAAAGCTAGAAAAGCTTTGTGACATAGGGGTAGGGTGCGGTAGTGGGTATGCATTCAATAAAATATTCTAGAAAATATAAGAAAACCAATTTTATTAAAGCATACTGAAAAAAATGCAGTATATGACTAGGGCAACCTTAATTGGATTACATTAATAATTTATCATAACTAGTGTTGAAATTAGTGAATAAACACTAAAAGTGTGCATCATAAATGCCACTAAATAGTGCCATTTTATGCTAATTGTTTAGTGTATTTTTGTTTAATTAGTGGTATTTACTACTTTAGTGTTTGCACTCTACTGAAACTAGTGCGAATTGCAGTGTCAGTATTTTTAGAAAAACAAATCGTTTATCAGGCTCAGTAAAAATGTAAGATAAATAGCCACTAACAACTGCATAAAATTGTAGGGGTATTTAAAACAGCTGGAATAAAAACGTTACAATTTATAAACTTGTTGCCGGATCTCTCTATAAAGTAAGTACATCTACACAGACTGTGTAAATTTGGGTTTCTGCGGTCTAAGCAATCAATTATAAAGTATATGAAATTCTAAACTAGTGTTTTAGACTACATGAACTGTTGTTCCAAAATACACGAAAGCTAATGAATAACTTACGTATAAAGTACATAAGTACATAAACTTTGTTAACTAAGTGTGCATGTGTGAACTGCAGCAGTGTTTTTCATGCTCACAGATAAAAAGGCATTGGATTTTATCGGTTGAACTGGTGAAGAAATGCTCTCAACGATCGATACATGCTTGATGATAAGGTTATTTAAAAAGGTGGCGAGTATTTAACGCCAATTACCGTAATCCATTAGAGTAAATTGTCATCACGGTTCTTGACCCTAACTGGTGGTAATACTCCCGACTGAGTCGGGATTCCAAAATCCTTGAGTTGGAATTCGAGTTCGAGTTGACATAAAATTCGAGTTAAACTTCGAGTTATTAGAAATGGACCATAGATGTGATTTCAAAAATCTTACTAATTACAAATTACCAAGTTTCCATGACGTACTAAAAGTAGATGACGAGGATGTTTTTGTCGCGCATAAGGTTTTCTTTCCTTTGCACGGGCGTTTCTTCTCACCTCATGAGTTTTTTTTTCGATACTTTTGCGCGATTTTTTTCTTTATTCCTCATATACTTTAACCAATATTCATTCGTCATTTCATTTACGTACTCATTCATTCATTTACTGTCGACCAGTGATAGTAAGTTCCGCAAATACACAAATGTGTACATTTAAAAAAAAAGTTATCGGAGAAAATTGTTAGATAGGCGATAGTTGAAAGGAGAAACAAAGACAGAAAGAAACTCATGAGCAAACCAGTTCAAGCTTTAGCTCATGTACATCCAAAAAGCATATCTCAACAATATGATGCTGCTTTGGTCAGTCAATTTTATTTAATATCCATAACTTCATTCGGTGAGCATGAAAAACACTGCTGCAGTTCACACATGCACACTTAGTTAACAGAGCTTAATATGTACTTATATACTTTATTCATAAGTTTATCCATTAGCTTATTGCTTACTTAGACCGCTTAAACCCAAATTACACAGTCTGTACATTATATGTGAGTGATGGACAAGTTTAGAAATTGTAACGTTTTTATTCCTGAGCTGTTTTCAATACTCCTACAATTTTATATTGCACACAGTTGAACTGGTGGCTGATTATCGTACATTGCAAACTAATATATACTTTTAGTACTGGAAAATAGAAAAGGAAATGAAAGGTTAGGTGGGATGTCATACGCTTTTAGAATTTTAAGCATCACATGTCTGTCGATGGAGTCAAATGCCTTTTTGAAATCGATGTACCGGATAATGGCTTCTCTATTGCCTGTTTTGACCCCTTCAATAAGACGTCTCAGGGTCAAAATATGTGTTGTTGTGGAAGCCGTTTTGGTTTTGTCTTAAGTGGTCGTCTATGCAAGGTTGGAGTATGTTCAGAATCATTTTATTGATGAGTTTGGCAACAGCTGAAGATAATGCTATGCCCCTTAAGTTCTTTAATTTGCCGGGATCACTGAGATCCCCTGACTTGGGAATAGCTAGGATGTGCAATAGCTCACTTTCGATATTCTGGTTGAGCAGCCATTACCCTGTGAACAGAGGAATTTTTTAACTATCTCCCAACGGAAGAAAGAAAAATTTTTCTTCAGTTGTTTTGTGCATGGCCGCTCAACCAGAATATCGAAAGAGAGCTATTCACATTTGGTTTCACATTTTCAGTTATCAGCTTATTTGTAAAATGTAATATTATATCCGCGTCAATTGCATCTTTTCAGAACTTCTGGTGCAATGTTATCAGCCTGGTTTTAAAACTCGTTCTCTTGTAAATCAGTTCATCATCTTTAATACCAAGGTTGGTGAAAACTTTTGGAAACTTGCTTCGTTGTCATTAATCATTTACAATCTGATGTACGATATTTTTCCAGGAGATAACTAAAATGGTCATTAATCAATTTCCAACTTTCCTTGTGCCGGCTAAATCGACTTCGATTATCTTTTTAAAGTCATACACGCTTGTTAGATTTGCTTGCTAAACTCTCTAAGGTCAGAAGATATGAAGTTTAAACAGTTATATATCTGATCATCAACCATTATGTACGGAGTCGGACAGTGTACGTAAAATCTGTGAAAGCTGACAAAAATAGAATGTATATGAACAAATTTAATAGTATAACACACACTCATTTCCGGTTGTTGTTCTCGTGTGAGACAATCTTTTAGCAAGTAGAGTTCTCTATTGTTTCATCTTCCATCTTTCATTCAAATTGTCTCCAATTCTCGCAAGAAAATTCCCAACCACGACAGCAACTCTCTGCCTTTCTGATTTCAACAAATTCGTTGACAATTGTCCTTCGTCATGGGTTGTGGGGACTAACCTTGCCTCACTTTGAACAACTAGATTTCTTCGATCTTCACTTTCATTACGGTCTGCCATAAAGCTGCTAGTATGAGCTGTCGTTGGTCTGTTGTTGTCGTTGTTGGAATCAGTGTTAGATGATTGTTGTTGACACTCAGTTTGGTCATGGCGTTGAATAGTATCAAGACTATCAAGCGCTGCTGTAATTCCTGCTGAATCCATTCACATGTAATTGGCTGGTAATTGCAGGTTAAAAACAACGGTTTTCCTTCCTGTATCTTAGTGAGATCTCTGTCGCTTGTTAAATGATGTAATCAGCTCACATGTACTTAGTCCCAAATCAATCAGTTATTTTATACTATGATGATGTTGTTTAGGATGACTTGAAGGACTTGAAGTCTTCGAAACTGTGACTCGATACCAAAGAGCTTTTCGGCAACAATGATGAGCAATGTTAGACGCTAGTGCCACTCAACCACAACCTACTGCCGCACTACATTCACGCGATCTATTATATACCCTAGGTACGTTTGATGCCCATCAGTGACCTTAATTAGTCTAAGCTAGCGTAACAATCAGTCTAATACTTCAATCTTATATTTCATATTGATAGGATATTAACTCTTACAGAACTATGTAATAAGGGTCAATAAGATTTCTTCAAGAATGTTCTGTTCATTGATATGATTCTACTTGACATTGTTGACGATATATAATAAGTCATATATGATAACGTATTATTTAATTTATAAGGGTCACTTTGGAAAAAAGATCTTTCGGGGTCTTTATGTGTTTAACCATCCTAATGAATACCGTAACAATCAGTCTAATGCTTCAATCTTATATTTCATATTCATAGGATATTAACTCTTACAGAACTATGCAAAGATTTCATCAAGAGGAAATCTTAAAAGGGGTTTGTTTACTTTAATTCGAGGGAAATAGCCGAAAAATTATCAGACTTTGTAAAAAAGCGATAATCAGATGTACAAAAAGTGCACAACTTAATACTTTTGTTTTGTTTAGCCATAGTTATTCAAGTTATTCCCTTGATGTTCTTACTTAAGTTGTGGCGGGTAAACTTTAGCTACTGATAAAAAAAATATCAATCAGATTAATGTCATTAATTGTCAATCAAACTCAAATCCAACCAGATGTCGCTTCGCCGGGAGAAGACCTATTAGAATCCTATCAACAACAGAACAGCTAGTGAGATAACAATAACATTTATTTATATAGCGCAGATATCAACAATTTAGTTTTCAAGTGCGGTTAGCCGCTGTGTAGCTAGCTGACACTGATTGTGACTTCAAGTTCTGTAACATTTGTTGTGACAAATAAATTATCTGTTATTCATAAAAATATTATCCATGCCCTTAGAAAACCATTATTGTTTTATCAATATTATTATCACTTTGAATTGTTGTTTTATGATCGATAAGGGTCACCATCAGTATCCGAGAAAACTAGCGTGAGTAGAATAAGAAAGTAAGAATACAAAGAAGAATAGAAAAAAGAACAAGAATTGAGCAAGAAGAAAAAAGTGAATAAAGAGAGTTAAAAACAAAAAGGAAAGAAGAAAAAAAAATGAAAACGACTAGGAAAGAAGAAAGCAAATATCGGTCTGACTGGGGAGTTCTGTGCCAAAAACGATTGTAGAAAACATGGGCTTTTAGTGAAGTCAATGTTTGCTCGTCTTGCCGGTTCATGTCAAGGTTTTTCCTCCCGCATAAGGAAATGATTGATGATCAGATACTGATATAACTGTTTAATCTTCATATCCGGGTATGGCTTGCATTGCTATTTGATAATAAGAAATAAATAAATGACTGGGTGAACGAATAAATAGATGAATAAAAGATTGAATGAATGAATGAATGAATGAATGAATGAATGAATGAATAAATGAATGAATGAATGAATGAATGAATGAATGAATGAATGAATGGATGTTCAGTTCCAAAATACACGAAAGCTAATGAATAACTTACGTAAAGTATATAAGTACATACACTTTGTTTACCAAGTGCGCATGTGTAAACTGCGTGCAGTGTTTTTCATCCTCACAGAAAAAAAGGCATTGGATTTTATCGGTTGAAGTGGTCAAGAAATGCGCTCAACGATCGATATATGCTTGATGATAAGGTTATTTAAAGAAGTGGCGAGTATTTAACGCCAATATACGTAATCCATTAGAGTAATCAATTGAATTGTCATCAGTTCTTGACCATTAATTGGTGGTTATACTCCCGATTGAGCGGAGCGGCAGGTCTAAAATGCAGACTGGAAAATGCAGACCGGTAAAATGCAGACTACGAAAAATTCAACGTTCAGCAACTCGAATTATGGAATTATCTACCGAATTCAATGACAGTGAACAAATCATGTTAAAAAAATGATGCATTTTCCCAGTCTGCATTTTACCGGTCTTCATTTTCCAGTCTGCATTTTAGACCTGCCGATGTTATCAGCCTGGTTCGTTCTCTTGTAAATCAGTTCATCATCTTTAATACCAAGGTTGGTGAAACCTTTTGGAAACTTGCTTCGTTGTCATTAATCATTTACAATCTGATGTACGATATTTTTCCAGCAGATTACTAAAATGGTCATTAATCAATTTCCAACTTTCCTTGTGCCGGCTAAAGCTGGCCCTCTCGACTTCGGTTATCTTTTTAAAGTCATACACGCTTGTTAGATTTGCTTGCTAAACTCTCTAAGGTCAGAAGATATGAAGTTTAAACAGTTATATATCTGATCATCAACCCATGTACGGAGTCGGACAGTGTACGTAAAATCTGTGAAAGCTGACAAAAATAGAATGTATATGAACAAATTTAATAGTATAACACACACTAATTTCCGGTTGTCGTTCTCGTGGAGACAATCTTTTAGCAAGTAGAGTTCTCTATTGTTTCCTCTTCCATTTTTCATTCAAATTGTCTCCAATTTTTACAAGAAAATTCCCACGGCCAACCTCTGCCTTTCTGATTCCAACAAATTCGTTGACAATTGTCCTTCGTCATGGGTTGTGTGGACTAACCTTGCCTCACTTTGAACAACTAGATTTCTTCGATCTTCACTTTCATTACCGTCTGCCACAACTGAGCTGCTAGTATGAGCTGTCGTTGGTCTGTTGTTGTCGTTGTTGGAATCAGTGTTAGATGATTGTTGTTGACCCTCAATTTGGTCATGGCGTTGGATAGTATCAAGACTATCAAGCGCTGCTGTAATTCCTGCTGAATCCATTCACATGTGTACTGTCGCAATTTGTAATAATCGTCGCAATTTGTAATACCTGTCGCAATTTGTAATAACTTTGTCGCAATTTGTAATAACTGTCGCAATTTGTAATAACAAAAGCTGTCGCAATTTGTAATAACAAAAGCTGTCGCAATTTGTAATAACTGCTGTCGCAATTTGTAATACCAAAAAGCTGTCGCAATTTGTAATAACTCTGTCGCAATTTGTAATAATAATGTCATGACTCGAAAATTGCTGTTTATATTAGAAGGAATGCATTGAGTTTTTGATAAAGTCACAAGAAATAAAAAGGGATAAAATAATAATAATTGGAAAAACTAATAATAGGATGTTCGTGATGTCAGTTTTGCATGTCGCCGATCGCAAAGAAAAAAACAGTCAATGATGTATATATTCGAGAAAGATTGAGACAAGATAGGGCTCTCAATTTTGTGTAATGAGCCTAATAAAACACTGTGTATTAATATTAAGGCTATGTCATGGTTGGGTGAAAGAGAGACTGAATAGAACTAGGTTTGTATAAAGAGCCCTCGAATTTTGCTTTACGTTATAAAACTGGATGACTAGAACAGATGTGAATGTAATAAATCCAGATGAAATTGACTATTGTTTCTAAGTTTTATTTATTTATTTATTTATTTATTTATTTATTTTTCATTATTTTTATTTAGTGATTGCGATTCCCTTCTCGGCATAAAAAATCTCGACCCCGATTGGAATAGGACGAGGATGCTCGTCGACATGTTTGAAAATGACCCCTAAAAGGTACAAAAATCTATCCACATGAATATAATGGTCGTAAAATCAAAACCTTGTTTTTGAATATGATCAATAAATACCCTAAATGGTACCAACTTTAATTCTGATAATCTGAAAACCTCCTAAAAGGAACAACGACCATCCCAACCCTCTGATATATGAGATACCACCTACCGGGTCTAATCGAGGTGAGTGAGATGACAAAATTAAGCCGAAATAAATACGACTGAATACCTTTATTCTTTGCCGAGAAGGGAATCGCAATCACTAAATAAAAATAATGAAAAAATAAAATAAAATAAATAAAACTTAGAAACAATAGATTGTCAAATGCAAGTCAATTTCATCTGGATTTATTACATTTACATCTGTTCTAGACATCCAGTTTTATAACGTAAAGCAAAATTCGACCAACCATGACATAGCCTTAATATTAATATACAGTGTTTTATTAGGCTCATTACACAAAATTGAGAGCCCTATCTTGTCTCAATCTTTCTCGAATATATACATCATTGACTGTTTTTTTCTTTGCGATCGGCGACATGCAAAACTGACATCACGAACATCCTATTATTAGTTTTTCCAATTATTATTATTATATCCCTTTTATATCTTGTCAATTTATCAAAAGCTCAATGCATTCCTTCCAATATAAACAGCAATTTTCGAGTCATGACATTATTATTACAAATTGCGACAGAGTTATTACAAATTGCGACAGCTTTTTGGTATTACAAATTGCGACAGCAGTTATTACAAATTGCGACAGCTTTTGTTATTACAAATTGCGACAGGTTTATTACAAATTGCGACAGTTATTACAAATTGCGACAAAGTTATTACAAATTGCGACAGGTATTACAAATTGCGACGATTATTACAAATTGCGACAGTACACACATGTAATTGGCTGGTAATTGCAGGTTAAAAACAACGGTTTTCCTTCCTGTATCTTAGTGAGATCTCTGTTGCTTGTTAAATGATGTAATCAGCTCACATGTACTTAGTCCCAAATCAATCAGTTATTTTATATTATGATGATGTTGTTTAGGATGACTTGAAGGACTTGAAGTCCTCGAAACTGTGACTCGATACCAAAGAGCTTTCCGGCAACAATGAAGAATACTAGACGCTAGTGCCACTCAACCACAACCTACTGCCGCATTACATTCACGGCGAGCTATCATATATCACAAAAAGACAGAACCGTTAGTTTTGTTGATGCCTATAAGGTCCCATAAGTGACCTTAGTCTCAGTACTTAACAATCTAATGCTTCATTCTTATATTTCATATTCATAGGATATTAACTCTTACAGAACTATGCAAAGATTTCATCAAGAGGAAATCTTAAAAGGGGTTTGTTTATTTTAATTCGAGGGAAATAGCCGAAAAATTATCAGACTTTGTAAAAAAGCGATAATCAGATGTACAAAAAGTGCACAACTTAATACTTTTGTTTTGTTTAGCCAAAGTCGTGATTTTTATTACATGGATATAATGTTTGAATATTCAGTTGTCAAGGCTGAAGACACACTAAGAATTAGATTCTTTTTTTCTAGAATTGGTACTAGGTTTTGGAACTCTATACCAAACTCAATTAGATATAACTCAAAACCTATATTTAAGAAAAAAGAGCAAAAATGCACTCTTTTCTGTGCTTCAGAGTGAGGGGTCCTATTTGGAGATTGAAAAGGCTATATAGCTATTTCCAGAATATCCACCTTTAATCTTACTTTACAGCATCGATTATCGATGTCAATTGATAATCGATGCTTTAAAGTAGGATTAAAGGTGGATATTCTGGAAAAAGCGGTTTTGCTATAGTATGATAGGCATGTGGCTGGTTCAATAAAGAGACTTGTAAGAGATTGTAACGAATTTACGTTTTTCTCTCGGGGGAAAATCCCCAATCTTGCCATACGGAAATGCGCCGAGAGGTAGGCTACAATCTTGGACATAAATGTGACTCTCAGCACGCTTACATTTCTTGATTGCGCAATACATCACTTTGACGGTCTTTCAATAAGCCGACTTGTTGCCTAGTTTGTGCCAGACCCTTGACCTACTTTTACATGGCGTCTCCTCCTTGGGATTGTACACCAGCCAAGACCGATGTTTACTCCATTCTATGTATTTTTGTGGAAATTGCATGGTTTTGCAAAAAATAAAACTGCAATGAGGAACGATGACTTTCTATTTTTTTTTTTTTTTTTTTGAACCTACCAAGAGTCTGAAAAGCTAGTAGATGCTTTTTCTTGATGCCTATCTTTCTTTCTTTCTTTTTTTCATCTTTTTTTCTTTTTTGCTTTATCTAAGTCTACTATTATGATGATTACTTAGTCTATTATATTTATTATTATTTTCTCACTATAGTGGCGCTAGAACAAAAATTTTGTAAATAATCAGATTCCTTAAAACATAGAAAGAAGTGTAATTATATATATAAACATACAGGGACACTCCATCTGCCTAGATTAGTACTCATGCTATTTGCAGATGGAGTGTCTAGAAATTATTGTTAATTAGCTTTATATTTATCAAAAAATAAATAAATAAATAAATTTCATTTTCAGACAAATTAATGATTTTCAGGCTTCCTGTGTTATCTTCCAAACGAGGCTGTCTTTTTGGGCGCCATGATTTGCAAGTTTCACCCTCACAACAACAACAATCTCCATGGCCGAAGAAGATGAATCTTGGCAAGAATTCTTTGATAATAATAGACAAATACTACCTCTTCGTTCAAAGAGAACCCCAGAAGTTCAAAAATCAGCGATAAATGGGTTTTGTTTTACTGTGAAATATGTTGAAGGAATACGCTTGCCCGAGTCCTTGACAAATGTAAGTTGAGTTTCTGCTGCAATTGTTCAATTTTTTCCTCTATTTCGGTATTCGTATTCTCGCGAGAAGTACTACTTGGTAATACTCTACCATAAACAATATATTCTGAATGCATAGACTCGAAAAACTATATGTCTAGAGTTTAAACTAAGCAATGGTTTTATTTAAATCTTGCCGTAGCGTGACTATGTTTGAAACTAATAGCAACGAGTTCATTGTGTTCATCGCGAGACGACCTTCATGTTTTTGGAAAAAGCCATTAAATTCACAGGTTTTAGTGTGGCAGCTTTGTTGTTTGTCAAGTAGCAAAATAAACGACAGCTTTAAGAATCGATATTGTTATTCTTTTGATTACCAACATTAAAGCAATACAAAATCTATATAATTTTATTTATAAAACAGCTGTGTTTTTGCTGTGTAAAAGTGTAGAAATATTTTTAAAAATTTTAACTTGTCTAGTTCATGATGTTCTAAAATTTCCATGGTTTAAATCGTATTTTTTTCAATGTGAATAAGTCTTTAAATTTTGGCTTGTACTAGTAAAAAGTAAAATGTATCTTTAAAAAATATATTTATTAATTTATTGTTTGCTGTTCATTTTTTGATGTGTTATGATTGTTGTTTTGTTTCATCAGGTTATAGAGTCAAACGATGTTGAGTTTCAACTAAGGATAACATTCTTTGATACTGCGAATAAGTATTTTTATGGCAGTACATGGCTGGGACCAGTCGAACCACCATCAGCATCGAATAATGACAGGTTTACTATAAATAGTGATGAGGTAATCATAAAGGTTGATGTACATTTGTCATGTGCAATATGTAGTATACGACTAGTCGTAACTTCTTAAACTAGTTGCACGCTCTTTAAAGCATGTTTTAAAATGTCCTACAACTAGTTTTAGAAGGTTTTGAACCCCACGACTAGTTGTATACTACAAATTCCATACGACAAATTGTACCATGTAAAATGGGCTTACGCTGCTTATATGATGGTCTAGCTTTGATGACAGTTGCTAGCTCCTGTTAAGGGGGAGGGGGATTCCTGTGAAAAAGGGTACAAGGGATTGACAGACCTTTTATTGTCGACAACAAGACTTTCTCATATATCTACTAGCATTAGGGTAGTCAAAATCCAATTTTTCTGATCAGGGTATAAATTTAGAGTGACATTGTTTCTTGACCTGCCCTTATTGTGAGCCCTGATTATGATTGGCATAAAGAATATTGTAGCATTAAAAAAACTGCTGTACTTGACCTATTTTCTGTACTTCTGAAAAAGATTGTGCAACAATTATTTATCAAAGCGTACATAGCCAATTAAGCACATCATCATCATCATCATGGACGGGCGGCTAAATGCCAACATGGGAGTTCCTGACGGCAGCCCTCCACAGTTCCTTATCCTCCATTAGCGTTTGTATCTCAGAGGTGCTACTCAGCCCCGTGTCCCTCTTCAGTAAAATGATGCATTAATGCCATGCAACCTTTTTCAAAATTAAGAATTTAAATGGTCAAGTACAGAATGTAAATGGTAGAGTGTTATACAGATGAAATACTGATAATAATTCATATCTGTGCTTGGCCATTTAAATTTGTGCTTTTAAAAAGGATTGTCTGTCAGGGATGTGCTAGAGTTCAGCCAATCAGAACTGTTGTTCAAAGCAATTTACATTCTTATTGGTTGAGATAATTTCCCTGTCACACAATCTTTTTAAAAATACAGATTACAGTGCAATGCATGCTAACGTAGTCTAACCTAGAAAGATTTGAGAGAAATTTCTCAATCTGGACATTTTTATTATACTTAGTAATATGTTCAAATGGTGCTATATCTATGATAACTTCCTGTTTTTTTCAGCCTCTATATTTCCATTCATCTCTTCATGACTATACATGTGTCATTGCCATTGAGGTTGTTGCATTTGGTAAGTTCAGCTATAACTACAAAATTTGAAAAAAGTTCACATGAAGTGTCATAATTACAATTATAATGTAGTAGTCATTGTATCATTGAAATAACATTATATTATTGTGACTGTTAAAAACATGACAGAGATATATTGCAGTCGTTTTTTTATATATCAAACAACATGGCTAAGATCTGGCATAACAAATGAATGTTCATTTTTTTTAAATGGTGGATTATAAAGGAAACCTAGAATTGGACAAACAATTATCTTAAATTAACCTTGAAAATAAGTTTGGCATGCTCCTTTGCCTCAGTAAGTTTTGTCTGTATTTTTAACTGCCTTGTTTTTAGCACCAAGTGTAGACAATGGTCAAGTTATTTTATATTACGTATTTTGATTATAATGTTTTCTCAGGTAAGAGCAACCAAAGCTACTCTCTTGGATGGACATTTATCAGAGTCTTTGATAGAGTAGAAGACTTGAGAGATATAGCCACACCACCTAGTGTGAAAAGGTATAGTAGTAATACAAGATACATGATTGTATTTATTATGTCAGTAGTATTTATAAAATGAGATTGAGTGTTTTATTGGCAGATATAGATACAAGGCGAAGCTGTGTATCTATAGACCACTTCACGTTAACGTCCGCCATTTTGAATTGGGGCAAAGTCGGGAAATTTCTTAAGATATTGTCATCACTTTGACGCTCAATATCTCCGCTCGTTCAAGCTCTATTTTTACAGTTTTAACTTAAAATAATAAACATTTTACATATCCGTAAACTGGTGGAAAATGAGCCCTATCCAGGAATTGGAACTATTTTTTACGAGCCGGTAAGTTTTCTAAATATTTTGATCTACGCGCGCCGATCGTTTGCCGATCATTTTGTTTTGAGAAAAAAAATCTCAATTTCCTTTATCAAATGACAATGGTATGTCAACCAAGTTTTAGTACAAATATAAGCAAGTTAATATTTTTTCAAAAACAAAACAATTATGAATATTGAGCTTGAATGAACGGAGTTAAAAGAAATGAAAGTGATGACAATTTCTTAAGAATTTTCCCGACTTTGCCCCAATTCAAAATGGCGGACGTTAACGTGA
The DNA here is from genome assembly GCA_918843875.1 of Diadumene lineata. Taxonomy (NCBI): domain Eukaryota; kingdom Metazoa; phylum Cnidaria; class Anthozoa; order Actiniaria; family Diadumenidae; genus Diadumene; species Diadumene lineata. The sequence goes on from OU974081.1 coordinate 7,844,812, forward strand.
AGTGGTCTATAGCGCTCATAAAACACAAATTAAAAGTTTATAAATTGCTTCTAAAACTCCAAACGCGTGTTTATATTTTCCATCAAAAACTCAAGAATTTTTCAACTTTATCGCGGAAGAAAATAGAGTTTAAATTTTATGCAAATTAGGACAGTTCTATATCAGTAGTTATAGAGCTTGTCACAGGTATTGATTTGCTTTGAAAATCACTTATTAATTATTCATGAGTTTTAGAATTAATAGCGGAGCTCCGCGCGGGCCGAAGGCCCGCGCAAGCGGAGCACCATAATTAAGAAAATATGGTAAACCATCGAGCTCATTTCAAATCGACCACAGGAAGCCCAGAAATTCGTACAACGTACGTACGTACATACATACATACATACATACATACATACATACATACATACATACATACGTACGTCCGTGTACACTCACGCGCAAATTTGCTGACCAGTTTTAGTCGGCGCCAAAACATTCATTATTTTTGCAGTTTGATGTAGTTCACTGAAATTTTTCTACAAAATGTATTTCTACACTGGACAAAGAGCATGAAAATGGTAAAGCTAAGCTGACGGCTTGAGGAGATTTGACTGAGAAAGAGAAACAAACACCGCGGTGTGAAAAAGAAAAATAACTACGATTCAACGATGAAAAGCTACTTCAAAATATTTTCACTGACAAAATGGGTAAAAGTCGCTCATGGCGCTGTTTTTAACCATCCAAATGATCAGTCATGCAGAGCTGTCATAATTCATTCAAAAGTCATTCAAAGCTGGAGATTTTTCAAGTCGTATTTTCTGGAAGAGTTTATTTCACAAGTTTGTCAGATGGCAGAAAGGGCGTATTCTCCATGGATTCTTCGTGGCGTTTGCCAGTCATTATCAACTTATCAACTAGTCTACTTGTAAAAGTAAAATCGACGGCGACAAAACTTTCATAAAAAAAAAAACAAAAAACAAATACGCGCTGCATTTGCAGCAATTCAAAAGAGGTGAACAGCAAGACGAACACGACTCACGAAGATAATTTCACTCTGTTCATTCAGCAATTTTTACGGGATATTCATAACACGGAGAGCTTTAGGATCAATGCAGATTTATCAACTATTCACGACAAAATAACTTTCATACAAGATGTTTGTCAAAAAAGTAGAACTGCCAGTTCAGGGAGTGGATGGAAATGCAAATTTAGCACAATGTGTGATCGAGCAACACGAGCTTGCCATCGCCGTTCAGTTGAACTTTGTAAATTTTTTAGAGGCCGTGCAAATGTTTTTTGACACTTTTAAAATTCAAAAACCTGAACAAGTTTATTGTAATCAGAACTGAGGACAAAAAGTTCAGTGGAAAAGTGACAGTACAGGACAAGAAACGTGGCGCCGGTATGTTTACATTTTTTGACGATCTTTAATGAATTTCTTTTTTACCATCCACATGAAAGCAGTTTGCAATATTTATATTTACTTCTTTTTCTAAGGTATTTCACCGTCGTTGAGTTGTTTATGTGTGTGTGTGGTTTTTTTATTTTTTATTTGATTCTTGTAATTCTTTGATTTGTTATTGAATGCAATAAAACGCTTGTGTGAATTCGTCAGTGTACTCATCTGCAAGTTAAAATTTCAAAAGTTCATACTAACTATTTTTTAAAGAGTTACGTAGTATTCACATTTGATAATTAAAAATGCACAACCGTTTTCGATAGCTAGATTACCAATAAGTAATTCATTACACATTTCACCAGAAAAGTGAAAGTTTTGTTGATTTTGATAACATTTTTGCAAACTGGAAAGAGCGTAAAGCGAGAAGCGCGCGGGGATTTCTTTACAACTCAAAGAAGCCATGTCAGTGCTCTTCTAACTTCTCATTGGACAATAAATTTTAATTGACAGGTGCTATTTTTACCATGCATAACAACATAAAGGAAGCCAAAAATATATATAGGGTCGGATATTTTTCGCATTTTTGTACATATTTCTTGCGTATAATAAAATGTTGTCGCATGCATAAAGATTTGAATATTTCAATTGATTATATGATTATTTGATCATAAAAAGAAAATAATATAGCAAAAAAAAAAAAAAAAAAAAAAAAGAAAAAGAAAAAAAGAGAAAATTATTCTCACTTTTTTTCTATGTTATTTTCTTTTCATGATTATTTGAATGGATTAATTCATTTATTTGTTTACTTTTTTATCGATAGTCATTTTAATTGATTAATTGATCAACAATTTGATAATTGGTAGTGAATGAACAAATGAATGATTGAATAAATAATTCATTTCATCAAATCGGAGCTCCGCTATTAGGTTTACCTAATTTTTATATTATATACAATATGGAGGGGGACATTGGGGTTTGCGGTGTTGCGGTGTTGTCCTTATTTTAGTGCGGTGTTACGGTGAACGAGGCTGAAAAATTGCGGTATTGCGGTGATGCAAAACCTCATGATGTGCGATATTTAAGTTAATTTACGTGCGGTGTACAGTGAAATAAAAACTTTTTTCGGAGTTGCGATTTTAATTCAACGAAAATAATTTTTTTGCACGTGACTCATGAAAAAATGCGGTGACAGTGTTTTGTTGAATTTTTTGGGGTTTTGCGGTGTTCACCATCGAATTTTTGCGGTGTTACGGTGTTCGAGACTCCCCAATGTCCCCCTCAATATGCGCAGCCAATCTGTATAAGATATACAATATCGTGATGCAGACAAGAAGACAAAGCAACATTAATTAAGGTAGTACCGCATCTTCAGAAATCGTCAATGAAATTTTTTTTAAATTCTGTCATTTGAAGATTATTGTTAGGGCATTCAAATACTGGAAAAAAATTGTGTGGTCACCGTATTGGTTTTCCAGGTACAAGACGTCAAAAAGTGCAATTTTTCAGTTTTCTGTGCGTTTTTACAGAAAATCTACCTCAATCAATAAATTCAAATCACTCCCATCCATTTATAGAAGAAAAGCAAAAACCTGTTTCGAAATATAGGTATTGAGTTTAGAAAACATATCAAAATAAAAAATTCTTCCAATATTTTATAAGTAGTGTAAAAAATAAATTGTTGAAAGCAACATTCTTTGTATTCGGGCAAATTATATGTTCGTGCGGAAGTAAAAATGTTGAAATTTGAGAAAATTGGTAAATGAACTTCTTTTTTTTCTATCTTTATCTAAAGAATAAAATATGCAGAATCGAATGAAAAAGAAAAAAAGGGGGGTCCCCGTGTTATTTTTGGAGCTATAAGCTAAAAACGCGTGAAAATTGTTATTTCAATGTTTTGGCCGGGAAAGCATGGGTACTAATTTCCATTTAGGTCCATATAAAGTGTTTCAAAGTTAATTTTGAGTGAAAAGTCAGCAAATGGCCAAATTTTGCCTTTAACATACGGTTTCAATTTAGCTGCACAAGAAATTTTATTCAGATCCACATGCGCGCGCTGAATGCGCAGTAGCAAGGGTCCGGTACTACCGTAAATGTTATGATTATGGTTGAAATGTAAAGGCAATAAGGGACGGACCATTAGACATTTGAGGGGGGGGGGATTTTTTTGCAGGATATTTTAAATTTTTATCCCATGTGATGGTTGTGCACGATATTTTCTTCCCCCCTGCACGATTTTTTTCTCTATTTAAGGCTTTGCTTGATATTTTTTTGTATTTGCCCACCTCCCCCCCTCAAATATCTAATGGTCCGTCCCTAAGCCATGTGGGTTCAGCTCATGACAAATGCAGAGTTGTGAAATAGCCATTAGGCCTCAATGATGGAAGATGCCCAAAAAAGAGAAAATGTTCGCCAAGGCAGCTAGCAACTGTGGACCGTTGTTTCTGCCTTGTAGGCCTTCTCAGCACAGTGCAGCTAGAGCACTGGCATGTACCTACTGTAAAACAACTTCATGGTTTCCATATAATCAAGAACGATTGAGGACGGTCCCAAGTGATCAAAAAAAAAATTTTGAATATAGGGAAACCAACATTTTTCGATCCTACTGTGTTTTTTTATCCATATATGATTGTGATTGAAATTGTTCAAAAACAGTCATATGATCAAAAAACTGTTGTTTCCACAAAATCAAAATTTATTTCGATTGTTTGCGACCATTCTTGATTGTTTATGATTATTTGGAAACAAGGCTTTAAGTAAAATGCATTTAAAGCAATTAATCATGTGGGTGTGGCTCATGAAAAATATAGATTGAGCATGTCGTATGAATTGTTATTAGTTAGGCATTTTTTCCCTATTTTTTTAGGCAGCCAGTGTATCATGGCTCTTTGGGTGTTTTGCTGTATCTCCCTACACAAGATGGTCTTGAAGGTACTATTATGGACTGTATTAGATTTTGTTATATGGTTCCTGCAGCTTCTTGAATTCTTTGACAAGCTCTGGGATTAAAAAAAAAAAAAAAAAAAGGAACAACAACAACTATTTACAACAACAACAACAAAAAAACGTTTTTAAGCACACTTAAAAATTGCCCTTAAAAATAGAAATATATGGTGCAAACTCCTGGAAAATTTCTTGAATTTAATGCAGGCACAAGTTTTAATCAGTTTATTAATATTTCAACTTGTTATTTTCTCCTTTCTTATAGATTATATAGATAATCAAAGAATAGATGGCTGTTTTACTTGTTACTCACTTCAAACTCATCCCCTGCTGGACAAAGTATTTCATTTAATACCTGAGCATGTTTTGATTGGTGGTGATGATATAGTACCTGGAGTAGCTGAAACTAATGCTGATGGTATGATTCATAACCAACACTAGTCAATTGAAATCTGTACTTAACCATTGAAATCTGTACTTAACCATTGAAGTCTGTACTTGACCATTGAAGTCTGTACTTGACCATTGAAGTCTGTACTTGACCATTGAAGTCTTTACTTGACCATTAAAGTCTGTACTTGACCATTGAAGTCTATACTTGACTATTGAAGTCTGTACATGACCATTAAAGTCTGTACATTTGCGAAAAAAGATTGTGTGACAGATATATATTAATTATCAAGCTTAGATCTGGTCTCATGTTTTTGATCTGCAGATTCTGGCCTGATTGATATTCTTAGAAAGCCAAAACTATTGAAAACATTTCCTTGCTTCATCAACAAAGTAAGTGACCTACCAAACCTTAGTTTTAAAAGTGTCTAAAACGTTTCAGGCCAATATTTGGTTTCCCTCAATCCATCAAGTTGTGTTCTTAAGAATTTCACTAATTTTTTCAGGAAAAAGTAAAGCTTAATAAGTTAATTTCAATTACTAGGATAGATTTGTATCATTTGTTACAGAACTCGTCACAGGTATTGATTTGATTTGAAAATCACTCATTAGGGATAAATTATATTCATGAGTTTTATAATGTACTAAATGGATTTTTAATTATAGCTGAGTGTCTTCATGGAGCCTTCAATTGAAACCTTTGAAGAAAAGATGTTGGAAAAACTCAACCAGGATAGACTACATAGGGTAAGATTTTATTTTATTAAGTGTTCCATCAGAAATGTCTACAAACATATTGCAGCCTGACTTTGTGTATTTCTTAACAAAATTGATGGTTTTTATGTTACATCTATGGGACCCTAAAACCCTGAACAAATGCTTAATATGACTTCCAACACAAATGTCTACTATTATATTAAAAAGTAACATATTGCCAGAGTTAGCATATTCACCATTGATGACTCAATTTATTATTTAATTTTACATCAATGGGACCCTTAAATTTTCGGGAAAATGGTTATGATTTTTACCTCAACACACTTCAAACACAAATGTCTAGAATCTGATATTATTTAACAATTTAACAATTAACAATTATTGAGAGTTTAACATGTTAACAGACTTTGTGCATTTATCACAATTTATATTCAATTGATCATTATATTTGGACCCTAAAACTCTGAGTAAATGGTTTTGTTTTTACTCCCACACATGGTTTGATTTTGTGATTGACTTATATATTTCAGAGTAACATCTCTCCTGATGATGGGCTGATGGTCACAATAGTAGAAAGAAGACTCAAGGTAGATGTTAGCCTGTGTGCAAACAGTCTTGTTCCTTCATTTAACCGGTCTGCAAAATAACAACCAAAACCGTCTTCTGAGAAAATAAATAGTTGATGGTGATTGGCTGTCGCCTTTACTGACTCTCTCCATAACAACAACAACACTTTATTCACTCTAAACATTGCATTTCACAAGTAATTTATATTAATCGGTTTAAGTTAAACTGAAAACAATAAATAATGTTATTTAGAGTGGAGTATGGAGTCTGAGTTAACCTCTGAGTTGCACAGCGTTCAATTTAAACCAGTTGTCCTTATCCTCCAGGTTGGTGTTCATAATGGATGGACGTATGTCAGTGAGCCTCATGTTGTCTATCTTGAACCAGAATATGAGGGGGGTGGTAGTAAGTCAGGTAGAAGATCACCATCACCATCATCCCAGGGATCTGTTAGAAGTCAAGGTTAGTAATGGTATTCATTGTCTGGAATGATTGTTGGTTTATTGAAGATTGGCAGGAATATTGTGCAATAGGTTAAACCTCACTATATTATATACATAGTGTAAGATAAACAAATACAGTCTTGTGTTCCTGAGATAACTTGAGGTTAAGCCTGTGGCTTCTTTTGGACTGTCTTGGAACCAGTGTAAGCAGTGTTTCGTTAATTCTTTGATTTATACTTACAGTAATGTAATGATAAGTTAGACACCATAGAATGATAGTAGAGAAAACGACGAAGGACTAATGTCCGAAACGTCAGTTTTCTCTACTATCATTCTACTTGCCTAACTTATCATTACATTTCCAACTGTTTCTCTAGAAACACCTGACACAGTCCAGTACTTTTTACTAGTTTTTACTTATACTCACGGTATATTATGTGCAACTTGACATATAATTTTGGATAATTGTGATTACTGGTATATTCTCCTTAATCTTGTAAATATACTGTTTGTTATCCCTGATATGCCTACCTCATTGTATTGTCAGTGACTTGCTGTTTCAAAACTTTGTTTTCATTTTGGTCTTTTCCAAACTGTCAGTCAATAAATTTTATAGGGCGTAGCTTGTTCTAACACGTGCTGTCATTGGTTAATTTGAAATAAACTCGCCTCTGAAATCGATTGAATGATTTTTTGGAAAAAGGCAAAATCAAAACAACATGTTGAAATGGTGGATTGCAATACAATGAATTTGGCTGTAACTCACAAAAAAAAAATAATAATAATAAAAAAAAATAAATAAATAAATAAAAAAAAATAATAATAATAAAAAATAAATAAATAAAAAATAACAATTCCAAAGATGGGAATTGCATGGAAAATGTTCCCCTTTGATTGGAGAAATTAGGTAAATTTGAACACAATTCTGGTAAGGCAATTGGTTTGGTATCACTTTCCCAATGATAATCCAAAATAAGTCATAATATTTTTTCCTGTGACTAATATAATCATAAATTTCTTTACAGCTTCTAAGATGGTTTGTTTAGTGGTACACAGCAGGCTAGAGCTTGTAGAGCTGGTACATCATCCATTGTTTGCTGTAGTCTTTGAAGTGGAGTATGTCATTTCTGAACCATTTGCTCAGCCGCTTATCAATACCAAGAGAAAAAAGGTGAAAATAAAGATCATTTCTTACATTTTTATTGTTATGTTGTTTAACACTTAATCCTATATTTTTTCCTGTTCTTATTTATTTTCATATATTTTCCACTTTTATTTCTCTTTGATGCCTTTTTGCCTCTGGTGATCTACGTTGTGACTCATTCTCTTTAATTTCAACTTTCCACTCTCATTTTTTACTATATTTTCTTCAATTTCTTCTTCATTTCAAGTTCATGCCCATTCATCCTTTTCTAATACATTTCCTATTTACATGCATTTCTCATTTGCCATCCCATATTCATCTCAGTGTTTTTTTTTTATTCCATGCTTTTTGGTCTTACATACTTATTCCATTTCTAGCATTTTAAATTTTTCATTCTATTTCTTGCTCCATTTTCATTGGTTATTCATTGTGATTTATTTCCAACCATGTTGTCTTCCCATCTATTTGCAATTTCTCACCACTGAATCTTTAATAAGTAATTATATTTCTTTTTCATTGTTGTTTATTTAAGACTTATTTTCGTTCCTTCATGTTTTCCTTTGTACGTTTTCTCAATCATTCCCAATTATTCACACATAATTCTAAATGTTACTTTCCATTGATTTCCAACTTTCCAAGTATTCATTCTTTCTTGCACTTTTCTTTAGTTTTGTATTTTCTCCCTTGTTCCCTTTCATTTTGTACAATTTTGTTTCTCATCCATTTGATTTAATTTATGCTGCTCAGGGTGAATTTTTCTTCTTTCTCTCTCTTTTTTTTATTACAATATACATATTACTATATTTAGATCTATATAATATATAACAGATATATATATATATATAACATAATATATTTATTACATAATTCAATTAGTATTTTGCTTGCCTCAATGCACTGAAAATATAATTCTAAAATCCTATAGTAACACTATTCTTGTTACTTACCATTGTTTTTTAGCCTGCTCTATCTGGTAGTTTAATGAGATCAGAAAAACAAACAATCACTGTTCAGTTTTCTGTGTGGACACCATTTGAAGAAGGCCATCACGAAGAAAAGGAGATTAGTTTAAATATGTCCCATGGTGCTTTGCTATACCCAGGGATGAAGATGGTCTATAAGGCTAACAATACTTCATCAGAGAAGGTCAGTCAATTTAATGTACTCTCTGTATGGAGCAAAACCTCAAATGACAGTTATAAAAAGTGTTGACCATCTGGTAAAATTTGGTGAATTTATTTAAAAAAAGATCTATTACAAAAAAAAAAAAAAAAAAAAAAAAAAAAAAAAAAAAAAAAACTGGTCATGAATGTTTTAGATTTTTAAAGAAATCTTACCCAATCTACCTGGAGAAAGTATGTTGATATAATTATCTGTTGATTAATGAACTATTTTGGGTTTCCTTTGGAATTTGACCAAGAAGGATTAGGTGAGGGGGGGAGGGAGGGGGTTGTGAAACACATTAGGATTCCTCTATAAGAAATTTGCATTTTGTTGTCATTTAACTAGTGCACAACTACCAGCTGTGGTCTTTGAGAATTTACTTTCTTATTCAAATTCTTAATCCTAAACCAATTAGCACAAGTTGGGATGCAAGTGGGCAAAGTATTTTTGTAGTTGTAGTTCATGTCATCATCAATGCCAATCATCTCTTGCTCGGGCAGATTCCTAAGGAAGCCCATAGGTACTGTCTGCGTAGTAGGCTGCTTATCAAACCTTGATCATGTCTCTTTACAGGTGCCAGGTAAAATCAAGTTCAGTTTTACACCACACAGAAAACGAACAGGAAGCATGAGAACAAGCCTTCATGGTTCACAATTGGTCCCTACAATATCAACCACTCCTAATAGACTATCAGCATCATCTCTCAATGCACCATCTTCACCGTATAGTTCTGTTGGGGATGTCAGTGGTAGACAGGACCACCATGGTGGTCACTTGGTACCTGGAATCACTGGACGACCACCAATTCCTGGAAAAAGGTAGGCTATGGTTACTGGTAGTTGTTGTTTGGATAAGTGAAGAAATGAAGGATAAAAGAAAGGATGAAAGGTATCAACCTTTCACATGAATGATTGAATGGATGGGTGAATAAATAAATGAATTGATAGATGGACAAATGAAGGAATGAATGGATGGGTGAATAAACGAATGAATTAATAGATGGACAAATGAATGAATGAATGGGAGAATAAATGAATGAATTAATAGATGGACAAATGAAGGAATGAATGGATGGGTGAATAAATGAATGAATTGATAGATAGACAAATGAAGGAATGGATGGATGGGTGAATAAATGAATGAATTAATAGATGGACAAATGAATGAATGAATGGGTGAATAAATGAATGAATTAATAGATGGGCAAATGAATGATTGAATAAGTGGATAAATGGATGATTGATTGAACATTATGAATCAGTAAAAGAATGTTTGCACGGGTGGCTGAGATATCCAAGTACAGACTAGGTTTGATTTCCAGTAGGGGACATATATGAAGTATGTCTTCCTTCCAGTTAACAAAAATCAACTTTTGAATAGCACTGTGTGATGTAAATAGCAAAATGTAGAAGAAGTAAACATGTCTGAGTGTCTACAGACAAATACCCACTACACACATGTGATGCTACAGTAAAAATATTTACTTTGTTTTACGTTAGCAAAAATCAACTTTTGAATAGCACTGTGTGATGTAAATAACAAAATGTAGTGAACATGTGTGTCTACCGACAAATACCCACTACAGGTATGTGATGCTGCAGTAAAAATGTTTACTTTGTTTTACTTATTGAACAGTTGGATAGAATTGTGGAATAAAATGAGAGGTCTTTTCACCAGTAGGATTAGTTCTAATAGTATATTCTGTTTTGATACTGTTCTTCTAGACCTGGTGAAGATATTCCAGTGCAACGATTATACAACACTGAGGTTTGTAAACAACATGAAATAGTTTTATTTTTCACCACTGGTAGTAACCTAGGCTAGATTGAAGATCACAATGTTGGTACTAGAGTGCACACACTATAAGTGTGCAACAGTTGTCGCTATTTAGTAGTAAATAGCACTAATTAAACAAAAGAAAACAAAAGAATTAGCATAAAATAGCACTATTTAGTGATATTTATGTTGCACACTTTTAGTGCGTGCACTCTACTCCTTAAACTCCTTGAAAGCTACTTAAATTTAATTAACGATTTTCAGGGTTCTTAAAAATTCCTTTAAAAACATGAATAAAAAAAGCTCATTAAAAACTCCTTACACTTTTACGTGTATTACGAGTCAATTTGGTAAAAAAGAATGAAGCTCAAAAATTTAATCAATCAAAAAATAAAGAAAATTATTTGTTTAAAGATCGGCATTGCAAAATAATGTTTGATTAGACGCACTATCCAAAATATTACTCCTTGAAAATACAAATTTTGTGCTTAAAAAATGCTTAAAAAGTCCTTGCCTTTTGTGCTAAAATTGTAGCACGAATCATGGGATCGAGTCATATGTGAGCTAAGTTTGTTGAATGTGTTGTTTCTCTCTCATCTCACGAGGGTTTTTCTCCAGGTCCTCCGGTTTTCCTCCTTCACAAATAACCAACACAGTGAGTCGAGTGTAGAGCTAATGTGTGACTTGTTTTTGTTATGATGTTAGGGTCCTCCAGTAGGAATGCGTCCCAGTGCACCTGATCCTGTGTCTGGCCTTACAGAAGTACCACACAGTCAATATCATACACCCTTATTACTAAGCAATACAGCTGGAATGTCGAAGTAACAAAATTTTAGATAATTGAGAGATAAATGAATGATCGTTGATTGATTGCTGGTTGATTGATTGATTGGTTGGTTGATTGATTGATTGATTGATTGGTTTATTAGTTGATTGATTGAGGGATTGATTGATTGGTTGATTGATTGATTGATTGTGATTGATTAGTTTATAGTTGATTGATTCAGTATTTGATTGGTTTATTGATTGGTTAGTTGATTGATTGATTGATTGTTTGTTTGTTTGTTTGATTGATTGAGTGATTGATGGGCGGGTTGATTGACTTGCTCACTGGTTTCTGTCTGACAAACTAACTAATTGTTTGACTGAGGTTTATTAGTAGTACTTATTAACTCGTTGATATCGCTCTGGGATCCTCACGGTTGCCCTATACTTCATATTTCGGCTATGTTACCAGCGTGGTTGGTCTCAACTAGGGCTGACTTGTATATTTATTGGCTAGTTGATAGACTGATCAGATGACTCATTCCTATTATTGTCATTAACAGTGGAATATCAACTCTCACTCGTGCAGACCACGCCAGTCTTTCTAGTGCAGGCTATTCGTCCATCACTGATCGTCATGGCAACCCACCTCTAGTTGTCGATCCTTCTGAATATGTACCAGTGAATATCGACCATGAAATAACCGACTCACTACAAGCAAATGAAATAGTCATACAGTTTCTTGCACTATCAAGGTACAACATATAGGTGATTTGCATGATGACGTCATTAACCACAGCTACCAGAATGCTTTGCCCACTTTCTTTGGTACAAATTGTTTTATTAACCTCGAAAGGTATTGAGAATTTAAATATGATTCAAGAAAATTCGCAAAGAATGCTGGTAGGTGCAGTTAAATGACAACAAATGCAAATTAGGCGATTTGCATGATGACGTCATTAACCACAGCTACCAGAATGCTTTGCCCACTTTCTTTGGTACAAATTGTTTTATTAACCTCGAAAGGTATTGAGAATTTAAATATGATTCAAGAAAATTCGCAAAGAATGCTGGTAGGTGCAGTTAAATGACAACAAATGCAAATTAGGCGATTTGCTTGATGACGTCATTAACCACAACTTCCAGAATGCTTTGCTCACTTTCTTTGGTACAAATTGTTGTGTTAACCTCGAAAGGAATTGAGAATTTAAATATGAAAGAGAAATCGCAAAGAATGCTGGTAGTTGTGGTTTAATGACGATATAATATCATTTTGATATTTATTTCAAATCCATAGCTTATATTGACCCTCCTTTGGTGACCCTCTTATCTAATAAGACTGCCATTTTGAATGTCTGAAAACAATTTCAGCACAATGAAGAAAGTCTGTCAGACAGGATTTGATTCAGTTGACTCAATCTAACATGTTTTCTAAAAACTCTGTTTACAGGAAACCGGTTTTTAGTAAACGTAAACATTTTTAGCCGTTTTGACTTACCTTTTACACGAAAATGCTGAGCACTTTTGATATAGCCGGATATTTTCGATAACGTTTTTCAAAACGACTATTTAAAAACACCGACTATTGCGATCACCGACGTGTAAACGGTCGAAAATCCGATATGGAAACAAAAACCGTTTACATGAAAATGCGGATATTTTTACACGGATTAAAAAAAAAGAAACAAACGTAAAGAAAAAAAAAAAGAAAAAAGAAAAAAAGGGTTTCGGGTAAATGGAGCATAAAATTGTCGCGAATGTTTTTGTTTTTCTTTTTTTCAGGTGTCTTGGTCATCATTCTGTTTTCTTCACATTCCAGTTCTACCGATTTCCACAAGTTACAACAGAGAGGTATTTTATTCTAAATATATAAAAGAACATTTTGAATGGAGTTAAGTGCAAACACTAAATGTGTGCAATAGCTGTCACTATTTAGTAGTTAATAGCACTATTCATACATTTGGGTCAGTCGTTCATTTTATTCTTCCTGATACCTGTGTTGTTCACCCACAGACTTTATCTCAAAGGTTCAGAAAAAGTACAACAAGGCCAATTAAACATTCTTCAAAGATTAACTAAAGACGGAACCGTATCCAACGAAGCTCCTGGACTAGTTCTAAAGTATCTGATCGACCCTGCCTACATGCAAGAAGGAGAGAGTAGAGTATTTGGTCGATATTTATTGACACAGAATGTTCATCTCGATGTTTGGGATGGGGATTCTTTGTTGTTGATTGGATCAGCACAGTTGGAGTTGAAGGTGAGAATAGCCATCATTATCAACATCAACGTCATTTTTCAGACTCGTACCCAGCCCCTTTCATCCTTCGCGGATAATATGCGCGCAAAGAATGATGGGAGTAAAGCATCGACCTCGTCATCAGGGCCACTCTGTTCGCTTTTTTTAACGGCGGGTCGCTCACACTATTGACCCTGGTACAAGGTGGTTTGGCACGTGATCAAAATGAAATTCTTATCATCACAATCATCATCAGCATCGCTAACATCACAATGATTATAAAATAGGTTACTTAATCAATCCAACGCGAGACAATTGACCAAGTATGCCTTTTTTACATTTCACGATTAATGATTACCTTTATTAATATCATCTTTGTCTTTACCAGTATCTTCTCCGTCAAGGTCGTGAGGCTGTCTTGGTCAGCCACGAACTAGACGTCGTTTCGACAGAATACTCTGAAAACTCTCCTACAGTACTTGGGGACATGACACGTACTGGAGCAGTCCGTCCTATTGGCGTGGAAACCAACGTAAAAGCTAAATTACATCTACGCATGGCCAACGTGGGCCACCACAGCGAAATGTCCACAGCTCGACTCGGCACAGTCCCCAGAAAACGCACTCATGTCATTATGTCCGAGACTATTAGAGGAACGATGAATGGACTGGGGACTACCAGTGGTAAAGCAAAGTGCAAGGCAAAGCCGTTGGCGGAATGTGACTCGGAGCTTGCGGCTGTGTTGTTTAGTAGACACGGCAAGGTCAATAAAGGCGATAAACCCGTCAATGAGATGGACGCTGTTAGACAGAGGAAGTTGCAGAGAATGCAGGCTGTGCGACAGACGACGGGAAATAGTGATTCTTCAACTCCAATTATAGTATGTCTATGAGGCTCTGTCCAAACGTAACTGAAAAAATTTGAAAACGCCACTTTATTTATCATGTTAGTCCTTCTGTCGACATTAAAACTCATGAATCCAAACATTTCATGAAAATTATATTGTTTAATGAGAATGTTTGTCACTGTTTATGAACAAAAGTTACGTTTTCAAATTTGTCCGGTATAGTGCAGCCATCACCCGAGATGGCGTTGTGAATTAATGACTTTATTGAATCGATTGATGAAGAAAAAAATGAATGAATGAATGAATGAATGAATGAATGAATGAATGAATGAATGAATGAATGAATGAATGAATGAATGAATGAATGAATGAATGAATGAATGAATGAATGAATGAATGAATGAATGAATGAATGAATGAATGAATGAATGAATGAATGAATGAATGAATGAATGAATGAATGAATGAATGAATGAATGAATGAATGAATGAATGAATGAATGAATGAATGAATGAATGAATGAATGAATGAATGAATGAATGAATGAATGAATGAATGAATGAATGAATGAATGAATGAATGAATGAATGAATGAATGAATGAATGAATGAATGAATGAATGAATGAATGAATGAATGAATGAATGAATGAATGAATGAATGAATGAATGAATGAATGAATGAATGAATGAATGAATGAATGAATGAATGAATGCATGCATGCATGCATGCATGCATGCATGCATGCATGCATGAATGAATGAATGAATGAATGAATGAATGAATGAATGAATGAATGAATGAATGAATGAATGAATGAATGAATGAATGAATGAATGAATGAATGAATGAATGAATGAATGAATGAGTGAGTGAATGAATGAATGAATGAATGAAGTATTTATTTGAGAAATTAAGGCATTAAATTGATGGCTGTTTTTTTAAATCTTAACGTACAAGAGAACTACAAACACTCGAAAAGGATATGATATAGTTGAAGCTTTACGGTTTGAAGCTCACAACGGTGTATTGACGTTTCGGCTACGTTTTGGAAGATTGCCACAGCAGAAATGTGAATTATTCAAACTCGTCGTGCTTCAAATCGTAAAGCTTCAACTGGAGTCGTTGTCGCATGAGTGAGAAATATTACGGTTACGACACGGTGGACAATTTGAATATTTTCTTAGAAATTACGGATACGCCGAAACGATACGGTACTGTCTCCCACTCTAGTCGTTTTCACATGAGTGGTAAACGGTACGGTTACCATACCCCTAAGATACGGTGGATAATTCGAATGTTTTCTTAGAATTTTCGGCTACGGCACGATACGGGGTTGCTTCCCACTCATACGAAAATTACTCTATCATACCATCATTGAACACAAAAAGGATATCGAAAAGAATATTGAAGCGTCATTGTGAAATAGGGCAATAATTCAAGCTCTCTTTCTAACATTCCCCTTGTCTTCCAGCTGCGAAAAGAAGAAAAACTCCAAAGAGCTCATGACCTAAAAACTATCCAACTCTACCGCGACAAGAACAAACATGAAGGAATCCTGTCCTTACTCGCGGCTAATATCACAACCAACTACACGATCTACCCATCGTTTGGTCATGCTGAATTCTACGAGTTTGCCATCAAAAATCCTTATGACACAGACCAGACCATCAGCATCCAATGCGAAGACAAAGAGTTGAATGTCATTACGGATGTTAAGGAATGGAAGTTTTTCAAGAAATACGCAGAGACACATACGCGTAAGTTAAAAGGCCAATTTTTCACTAGTGCAAAGGCTCTTGGGAAGGAGAGAAAAAAGTTCGAGCCTTCCCATGATTCCCTGCGTTCGCTCTATGACCGATAAGAAGCGACTGGCAAGGAGCCAGGAAGTTAGCTGAGACACAAGCGTTGAAGGCAGTGGCGAAGGAAGTAGACCGAAAGGTTTTCTTTTGCTTGCTTCGTCTATAAACTGAATTTTCACACACGCGGAAGTGTCATTACGTCTCCTTGTCCGTCTCTGCTTACTTTACTATTGTAAGTTGGCCTTAACAGCTTATAAGACCCGGCCCACACTATACCGGATGTAAAATCGCGTTTTCATATTTATCCATCTTAGTTTTGGACATGGCCTGACAGGGGAGGGATCATGAAATTTACGAAGGGGACGTGCATAAATCAAAAAATGATAGGTAACTAATCTCTAATCTGTAATTTTTGCTTTTCAGCCATCGAAGAGAATATGTTTCGCCATGACAACACACTCTTCCCAGAAGTCTTTCTACGACCTCATGAGTGTGTTCATATACCTTTCAAATACCAGACCTTTAGGGCTGATCACAGTGTTCCAGATCAAAGTCCTTCACATCCATATAAACAACACACAACGTCATTTAAGAAAATAGATAATGTTCAAGACAATAGACTACAACCAAGAACTATCAAAGTAACTAGCGTCATGGATATTATCATCACCATCACCACTGTCATCATCATTATGATCACCACTGTTATTATTATCATCACCACTATTATCATCATCATCATTATTATCATCACCGCTATCATCAATTACTTTCATTACCACTGTCATCATTATCATCACCGATCAAAACGCCAACACCTTTGACCACCACCATGATCATCATCATCGTTATTATGATCAACAATACCATCATCATCATCAACTCCACTTTTAGGATTCAGAGCACTAGTTTGTTGCAGCTTGTAAGTTAATGCTATCCCTTTCTTCGATTACATCCTCTTTAAATTTGCTGCACTCCTACAAAAGACTCATGAATGAATAAATCCACTTTACTATAAGCAATTGGTGATAATAAACGAACGTCCTTGGAATAAATCAACTTTACTATAAGCAATTGATGATAATAAACGAACGTCCTTGGAAACAGTCAATAATTGCTATATTATTTATTTCTTCCAGGTATCGTTTGTAATGAAAGACAGTCGACCACTAGCTATTCTAAATTTAAATATTGAGCCAAGACCGCATACGATTGACCAGACGTTACGATTCTATCACCCTGAACAGTCTTTCCTGAAGAAGTCAATACGTATGCCGCCATGGCATACTTTGACAGGTAAACAAGAGAGTATGAGATAAGAGAGCTTATCCCCCGACCCCATCAGGGGCTCGTCGTGCTATTTTTAGAAACTTGTTACCAATCTCCGCACTTTTCGACCGCGCCTTCTGCAATATGGCCAATCACGTTCCGCTCCCAAAACAACTTCGTTTAAAAATAGAATAAGAAGATCCCATGATTAGTGTAAAGCGCAATACGGGGGATAAGCTATCTTATCTTAGCAGGTAAATCATTAGTTCCTTCAGCTTGAAGAGTAGAACTCGTCACGGGTATAAGCCAGAAGCGTGATGACGTTGCCCCCCCCCCCCCCCCCCCCCCCCGTCTCAAGCCCAGAATCCTTTTCACA
Organism: Diadumene lineata; assembly: GCA_918843875.1. Taxonomy (NCBI): domain Eukaryota; kingdom Metazoa; phylum Cnidaria; class Anthozoa; order Actiniaria; family Diadumenidae; genus Diadumene; species Diadumene lineata. The sequence continues at coordinate 7,862,632 of OU974081.1, forward strand.
TTGCTTTTGTTCACTAAGTATGGCTATTGTTCCTGTATTCTCGAAGGGATAAAAAAATTGAATATGAAAGAATTTGTTGGGGTAAAACGGTATCTCGCTTTTGAGCTATTGATTTGCTTTGAAAATCACTCATTAATTATTCATGGTTTTAAAAAAAGCGCATGTAATATCGTCACAATGCCTATGACACATTTGCTTTCAGGTGCCCCTGTCATCGATGACGAGACGCCCCCTAATGTTCGTGTACGGTGTAGTGACGTCAATGCAGTGTGCGACGTCAAGAAGGTCAGCGGTAATGAGCCTCAGGATGTGTTTATCAAAGTGGCTTGTGGACCATCTCCCAGTATTAAACGGTTCTTTGTTTTAATGTATATTGATCCATATATGGCAAGCCCATGTCACACGCTACAATTCTACGTTCATTCATTGCAAAGGTGCGTGTGTTAAGCCCCGAACAAACAATTTCGATTTTTACTTTGAAGCGTATTTCGATTTTATCGAAAGCGGTTGCCGTACCTTTTCAACATTCAAAAGGTGTAAGAATATTGAATTGGACGTCTTAATTAGTTTAAAAGTGGCTCTGAATAAAAATCGAACTGCAAGTTGATGTAAAAATCGAAACCAATTGCTGAGGGGTTTTAAACTGACGACTGTGTTTTTATCGAACTGCTCCACATCTTCGTAATCACCCTGTCGAGTTTTGTCCCTGAGTTTATTTTAGACGATGCTTGTTCTTTCCTTTGCTTTTTCATTCTTTCATTAGTTCTTTTCTTCCGCTTGCGCTTGAATATTCGCCTATACATTTCTTCCACCCATCCATCCTTTCTTCCTTCGTTCTTTTCTTTCTTTCTTTCATACCTCTGCGCCACCCCCACTTCATTCTTTCATTCTTTCTATTTTCATTCATATTTTCTTTCCTCCATTTATTTCTGTTCCGCAATCCTCTTTTCATTCTGATAATCCGTTCATTCTTAATTCATTTCAACGTCTTCTTTATTCAGTACTAATTTTTCATTTGTTCGGCAAGCTTATGAGCATGCGCAATAGGTAAGTTACGAGTCTTAATAAATCATCGGAAGCAGTTAGGCCTTTGACAACTTCAGGAGAACTGAAAATGAGCCAGTTCGACTAGAAGCCGCGGATAGCTGTTTTGGCCTGCATTGGACCTCGTCAGCACGATGTGCTGATCTTAATTTCTTTATTGATCCATTAGTTCATTTTGTCATTTGTGTTTTTTAAGGGTTGACATTAGTGCAATAGAAGGACAAACTAGTCGTCTGTCAGTCATTCTACGTGGTACCCAGTCTTCCAGACTTGTAAAATGTTACTCGTCCAATCCAGATGAACTTCAGGTACAGCTGTTGATACAATGAAGCACATCAAATTCTCGTTACATTAAGTATTTACCTTGGAGACTTACAATATGCAAGAATCACTTTGGGCTCCCATTGATAACAGGGACTGGACTGTTGAAATAAACGTCATTCATTCATTAATTCGTTCTTTCGTTCGTTCGTTCGTTCGTTTGTTCGTTCGTTCGTCCATCCATCCATCCATCCATCCATTTACTCGCTCATTTATTCTTACGTTCATTCATTTCATTCGTTCGTTTGTTCATTCATTAACTCATTCATTCATTCACTCATTCATTTACTGTGTACTACACTTTCGTGCGCTCTCTCTCCTAAAACAGGAAACCCGTTCCCCGTTGGATTGTGCCCGGGGATTGTGCATGGTATATATGTCTCGAGTGTTTGTTATTTGTCAGGTTTCCCCATCGGACCCCGTGATGTTAATGGCTAACGCTGTACAAGAGATCACACTATCTCTAACTCCACAATCTTCTGGGAGTACTAAATATATGCAAGTTAATGTGGTTGGTATCCTTTAATGACTTTTTCACGAGAACTGTTTATCCACGAGTCAATTGAATCCCCGGCTTTCTGATCCCCGCGAAAGACCGGGGAATTAAACGGGGCATATAGCAGGGGATTTGACAATATTTGTTACTTTTTGTGATCATTTGTTCTTTTTGTGATCATTTGTTCTTTTTGTGATCATTTGTTCTTTTTGTGATCATTTATTCTTTTTGGTGATCATTTGTTCTTTTTGGTGATCATTTGTTCTTTTTGGTGATCATTTATTCTTTTTGTGACATTTGTTCTTTTTGTTTATAATTTGTTCTTTTTGTGATCATTTGTTCTTTTTTTGTGATCATTTGTTCTTTTTGTGATCATTTGTTCTTTTTGTGATCATTTATTCTTTTTGGTGATCATTTTTTCTTTTTGGTGATCATTTGTTCTTTTTTTTGTGATCATTTGTTCTTTTTATGATCATTTGTTCTTTTTTGTGATCATTTGTTCTTTTTGGTGATCATTTGTTCTTTTTTGTGATTATTTGTTCTTTTTTTTGTGGCCATTTGTTCTATTTGTGATCATTTGTTCTTTTTGTGACTGAGTATTTGTTCTTTTTGTGATTATTTGTCATTTTTTTGTGATCATTTGTTCTTTTTTTGTGATCATTTGTTTTGGCGATCATTATTTCCGCTGCTGTAATGATACCTTAATAAAATCATCAGATACTGAGTTCCATCAGCTAGTTCGTACATGGCTGGTGTGTGCGTCTTGTCAACAGCCTGTGATATCTAAAGCGTTTGAACTCAAACTCCAAGTAGGTGGAGGCAAAGGATCTAACAAGGTGACGTAATGTTTTTCTTTCATTTCTTAATAAGTTTCATCTGTTGCTTCTCCTCCATACGTAGAAAAATTCATAAGCCAATAGTCCACGTTCAAATTCTCTTCGCCTCAATTGTGCGTAAAATATTCAGAAGGTAAAATGACTTTCCCACATTTTCTCGGACCGTCACTAAGGAAAGTAATACAGTGAAGTCTGTGTAAAAGAGTTTACGAAAGTGTCCTGTTCCAGCTTTATTTGATAAGCGCAGGAAATCTTGTGAGTTGTAGTATGCTCCGCCATGATGATTGCTCTTCGGGTTTCCTGTGTCTCAATTCCACAGGAACTCCACAAGAGAGGAAAAGCAAAAGCTGATTACGGAAGAGGCAATTCTTCGTCTTTTGTTTCTTCTTTGTTTTCTTCTTCTTGGTCGTCGTCTTTGTCATTGTAATATTTTAGTGTTTCCTATAAGGGTGGGTATCGATGTGAACTTGCTTCTGCAGTACGGGCGATTTGCATAATGACGTATTTCACTACAATTACCAAAATGCTTTGCCTACTCTCATTTGTAGCGCAGATTGTTCTGTTAATCTTCAAAGGGATTTAGAATTCGACTATTGGGCTGTTTATATAAAGAGAGCCAGCCCGGTTTATCGGGCTGGATTCTTTTGTGTTCAAGCTATCAGAGCGTAAAAACAAAAGAAACCAGCCCGCTAAACCGGGCTGGCTTACCTCATATAAACAGCCCTTATGAAGGAGAATTTGCAAAGAATGCTGGTCGTTAAATAACGCCATAGTGGAGCTCACCTATTCCACAGGAGTCGTCCTCTTTCTATAATGAACGTTTCCTAATATTCATCTTATTCTTATCTAATACGTGGCTTTTGAATCCCATTTAGCGAGTTTCCTTTACCAATCCATATCCAACTAGAAAAGTGTTCCATTTGAAGTGCAGTCGACCTGATTTACTACAGTTCAAAGACAATGAAATTGAGGTGAATATAATCTGTCATTAATTTCTATCATTTATTTATCCATGCATCAATCGTTACATTGTTCGCCTCTTTACATTCGTTTCTTGCGTTTGCGTTGCACGTGTGAACCAAGCTTTAGTGAATCACGGCAAGAGAGTATGAGATAAAAGAGCTTATCCCCGGACCCCATCAGGGGCTCTACTCGTCGTGCTGTTTTTTTAGAAACTTGTTAACAATCTCCGCACTTTTGTCTCGAGAGGTTTTGACGATGTGACTGCGCCTCCTGCAATCTGGTCAATCATGCTGCGTTCCCGAAATAACTTCAGTTTAAAACTAGAATGAAAAGATCCCCTGATGAGTGTAAGGCCCAATACAAGGGATAAGCTCTCTTCTCTCATACTCTCTTGATCACGGTGAACATATTTGTTTTATAGGTCGACCCAGGTCAGTCCCAGCATATCGGTTTAAAGTTCGCTCCTCAGCAAGCCCCTGGTAAAGAGCAGCTCATGATATTCATCAACGATACAGAAGGGAAAAACGAAGAAACTTTTAGCATAACAGCCGTATATTCTTAAAATATTAGAGTCGTTTTCGTAGGAGTGGGAACGGTATTTTTAGGATACCACTACGATATGGCATAGAGTGCGAATGCTTTCTTATAATTTACGGTTACGATACTGTTTTCCATTCATGCGAAAACGACTCTAATCAAATACCATTCGTTAAACATACGTAGGTTTTGGGAACGGGTTGCTAGCAAGCCTCCTATAGCAAGGACTCGATACATCCTTTTCCTCTGTGTGAGAGCACAGGCAACCCAGGCAATCTACTTGTCTTCAAAATTGCGGTTCATTGGAAGTACGCGAGTTCGAGTCCCACGCTGGGAAATTGAAAAAAGATTATTTTCTTATCACTTGATTTTTAAACCGTATTTTTCTTACTATTTTTACTTTTTATTTTTCTATATAAAAAAATACAAATCGTGAATGAAAAATTCAATTTATAGAAAAATAAAATGTAAAAATAGTAAGAAAAATATGGTTTAAAAATCAAGTCTCCCATCGTGGGACTCGAACTCGCGTACCTCCAATGAACCGCCATTTTGAAAAGAAGACAAGTAGATAGCTTGGGCTGCCTGTGGTGAGAGTTCCAGAGTTGGATTCTCAGTGGTTTCACATCCTTATGCCTGGGGCCGGTTGTGCGAAGTTATCCATTAGATAAATTTATCTACTCCAAAAGATTGCTTTAGAATTTATCTCCTGGATAGGTAGTTTAAAGATGTTTACGAAATATTATTAAAAAGAAGATATCGTGAAAAGAACGGGGAAAGTGCTTGTGTTTGAGAACATCGTACTAAAACAGCTTACTCTTGTTGGTGACTCCAACACTCCGTCCAACCCTCACCCTGTCCATCTCGTGAAACAAGAAATACTGCTTACAGAGGAGGCTAGCTAAGGATGAAAAGTTGATTTCCCGCGGATTTTTTTTCCATGCAGAGTTGTTTTTCTTGTGAATCCGCGCGAGATTTGTATAGGTTGCCTTTAGTTTTCCGCATCTTCCTTATTACTGTTATGTGAATATCTATGTAGTTGTTGTATATAATTTATAAATGGAAACATTTTTTAGTATTGTTATCCTAATACTGAATTAAAGGGTATTACATGTGCGTTTTGGTTGGGTTTCTTTTTTATAATCTTCGAAATCTAGTAGCCTGTCACAATTATGGCCCTAATCCCATACGATGCCCTAAAGTCGACGATTTTGCTGAAATTTTAAATTTATTTTGACTTTTATTCGTAAGCAATCTCGATTTCAATTTTACTTCGACAAGCATTTCGAAATCGAAAGCGTTTGACACCTTTTCAACATCCAAAACGTGTAAAAATCTATTGTACGTCGTTGGATTCAATCAAAAGCGAATCGAAGTGAAAGCGGTTTACTCCGTTTTGACCCTCGGTCCGTCTTAAAAAAATCGAATCAAAATGCCAAAGAAGACAGAAAAGTTTTAAAGGGAATCGAAAAAACATATAAAGAAAATAGGAAAAAATGAAAAAATCATTAGCATGCAAGGAAAAAAAACTGAGAAGGAGTAAAATACGAAAGATCGATGCAACCAACAAAGAAGGATAACTGGAGAAAAAGCAAAAGCAAAAATTAACGAACGGTAAATGAGGAGTAAAAACGATTCACAGTCGGGTTCAAGCGTCCTTATGCAGTTCACCGAGTTTCGCCGTCGAAAATAACTTTGCCACTAATTGAAGTAGCCTATCGTTTTTGCAGACGTCTTATGTGGTTCCTAAAGGAAAGCTCCCACACCACATAAGACGTCTGCAACGGAGGCTACAATTGAAGCTTTGCGTGACTACAATTCAACCAGTTGTACGCGAAGCATGAATAAAGTTATCCACTGGATAAAGTTTTCCATTACATAGGATTTCTTTACAATTTGTTCGCTGAATAGGGATAGCGCTATTCAGGCTTCGCCTAGAACCGGCCACAGTACAGAGAGCGACTGAGCAGCTGCTCTGGAGAGATCGACTTTTAGTGCCTAGGTCCTCGCAAATATGATATTCACGTTTATTTCACGTGTTCAGTTACAGGTGCTCCTTTCACTCTCCCCCAAAGGCGGTTATTGTTTCTCAAAAACTTCCGCTCTCTACCGATGCAACCTTTTGAACTTCTGATTGATTAATGTGCTTTCGTAAGCGTGGGACTTGGGTCCACCCAGCAACAAGCAACCAATTAAATCACTGGATTTGCCTCAATCGATAGCACAACAAACAATACAGTAAACGAACCAATCAGAATGCTTGAAAACATTGAAAACAATTGGTTGTTTGTACACACTTGGAAAACATGTGTGTGGATGGAAAATTCGATCTAACATATATTTTTCAATCAATTGATTTGGAATAATCGTACAATTTAGAGTACAATTTACATTTATTGCTCATAAAGATGTGTACATAGATGACCTTACGGTAATTTATCTATTCGACTGATGCTGTGAGTCTAGGGAAGGTCTACTGCAAAAATAATTACTAACACATCTGTTGATGCATTGTTTTGTTATAAGGAGATTTCACTGAGCTTAAAAACAGTTTTTCTGACGTCACAGTGTCGAAAATGAATAAAAGATCTAAGTGGAGTTAGAAACCATCCGATGGTTTATTTAACTTGCATCGAAAAGTTTCAATTGTAGTTGAGTTATTTTGATAACCACAGGTTGTTGGTTTATTTCCGATATCTTGCATGACGTAAAGATGCTGAGTGTTTGTGGATGTAATTGATAAAGCTCTTATGGATAAATTCGCGCGATGATGCGCGGAAACGCACGTGGCGCCTTTTGTCTCGCGTTGTCTTTCAAAAAATACAAATCATCAGTTAAATTGCAGTCCATTTGCAATCTGTCAGCGAGATTTTATCATTTTGTACTCTCAATTTCATAAAAATGTCATAAAATTAATGAAAATTGTCCTTGCATTTTAGAAAAGTTAATTTCTCTTGCGTGCTGTCAATTTTTTGTTCAGTTCAAATGACACTGATAGTTTCAATACAATTGATGCTCGTGCTGTCCAATAAAAGGCGAGAGATTTTGATGGGTTATTGTTTCTTGACAAGTATTCAGCCAATCAGATGTCAATAGCAGCTTTGTTTTCCCGCCTTTGGCTTTTCGCTCTTGGAAGTTTTGTGGTCGCGTCTTTCACTTTATGACTCTTGTCTTTTCAAACGGTTGCATTTCGTGAAGATCTCTGTAGTTTTTCTTTTTCTAGCTTTCTCAATATGGCTGAAGTTTGCCCCGAGTTGAAGAGAGACTCCACAATGACAGCGACAGCAAAGGTATGATAAAAAAGATATAGTTTCAGACAATTTTTCGATAATTTTCATTTCTTTGGAAAATTATTTCTTCTCTAACTCGAATGTTCTTTTTCACATTTCGAATAAAGGAAGGAGAAGCATTCCTCGAAAATACCGGAAAAGTCCACGACGAAGCAAAAACAAGAGCTCAGCAGAAAGAAATTGAGGAAAATGCTAACTGCGAAGAAACTACCGAGGAAGGTTCTCCGAGCAAATTGACAAGGACAACAACAATGGCAGAAACAGCGAAAGTGAGTTAACTCGACAAATGTCAAACGAGCATTTTCATTTGTTGTTATCTCACAACGCTTTCAACAAGCTTATCTACCGTTATTTTTGTCTCCCAGGAGGGTAATGATTTACTCGATGGAGAAGAACTAGGAAAAACTCGAGCCGAAACCGAAAAGCAAAAAGAAGAAACGAACGGTTCTGCTGAACACAATGGCGATGGAGAAGAACGAGAAGAAAAGCCAGATTTAAAGCGAGAAACTACAATGGAAGTCACTGCTAAGGTACGAAATTTAACAAATCAAGATTTAGTCGTTATAAATATTTCATTTGCAACTGTAATTTGTGGGATTAATATTAATTTAGGAGGGAGCCGAACTGCTAGATGGCCATGACAGAGACGCCGGCACACGTGCCGAAGCTAAAGCCGTTCAAGAAGCAATCAAAGAAAGCACCGAGGAAAATGGCGAAAAAGAAGAAGAGAAAAAAGATGAGATTGATGAAGAAAAACCAGATCTTAAACGAAAATCAACCATGGAGGCAACGGTCGAGGTAATGTAGCTTTGTAAAACTTTTCTTGTTGCCGCGAAGTCGAGCTGGTACTTCTTTGTTCTGTTTACAACACATACACTGCGGAAAACTTATTTATCAATATACTCTAGAATACTTACTTAATACAGTCATAATTTATATCTTTTAAGTTAAGAAACGTCTATTAGCTAGTTCCCCTTGGGACATAGGAAGTGTTTCGACTCGAGAGAAAGTTTTTTTGATGCCGGCTTGAAATGAATGGCGCTGTCACACGCTTTTTACGTTTGTTTGTACTTGTTGATCCATTGTTTTAATTCAATAGGCACTATGCTCAAAGTATGCATATATCGATGGGATTTAAAGGTTTTCAATAAAAAACGTGAACTTTGAATTAGAGAACATAGGCGGTTTTTTACCGTACAAACACAATTCTTTTCAATTTCCGGAGAATCATGATTTGCTTGAATAATTCACAAATATTTCAAATATTCTCCTAATACGGGGCACGATAAACTCGATTTGTACATAGCTTAGCCCATTTTCGCATATTTGTCAAATATTATTTCTTTGAACGTAAACATTTGTTGCTAAGTAAAGGTACTTCGATTTTATAGTTTCAAGCTATTTACATATAAATTCTTTGAATTGGATACTGTCTTCCAATTTTTGTAAGCGTGTTTTTGTGTTTGATGAATTCAAATTTTCCGCATTTGTGGTCACGATAGATTGAAATAATTATACGTTATTCAGTTTATCTGATATTAGCTTCAGATAAACCAGTTTTTAAAATTAATATCTCAACGCATTAGTGCTTTAAAAAGATAAGTCAACGATTTGAAAAACCGTCGATAGCACGCATATTCCCATCGCATTTTTTAAAAAAGATTATGTGCTAAGAACTGACTTGACATTACATTTCTTTGAATAAAACGAAAATCATAATATTTGCCAAAGACTTTGCTATTGACTCAATTTTGTCTAATGGAAACATCCTTAAGGCTAGCGGTACTTTTCGGTATAAATTATTTGATGTTGTGTACTCCCTATTTTATTTCTCAATTTCAGTTTTTCAAGCCCAAGTATCAATTTATTCACGGTGCATTAAGCTAGTTTGACATCATATATAGTATACCATCAGTAAGGCTGTGTACATCTGTTCCCTACCCCTCCCCCCACATCTTGCTGTGCACATACTTTGTTTTTATGATATTAATTTCCAGACAAATAATAAAGGCTGATGCTCGAAGACGTCATTGTTTACACTTTACTTCATAAGCATAGGAATTTCACTTTTGAGCCAAATTTACACCAAAACTGTTATGTGATTTTTTTTACTTTAATATTGTGAATAAGCACTCATCTACAGTTTTGTCTTGATTGATGTGGTGTTATGAAATTGAAATTTTCTATAACTAGACCATTTCGGTATACTGGGTGCAAACACTAAATGTGTACAACAGTTGTCACTATTTAGTGGTAAATAGCACTAATTAAACAAAAGAAAACGGTAGAATTAGCATAAAATAGCACTACTTAGTGGTATTTATGCTGCACACTTTTATTATGTGCACCCTTTCTGTTAAATCTTTGTTTCAATAAAATTTCTATTAATGTACAAGATGATTTATGATTAAAATGATGATTTTTGATGATATGAATGAAAAGGGTCACAATGTTGTTGTTGATAGTAATAATGGAACATGATGATGATGATGATTGACAGTGTTGGTGATTGTGATTATAACAATCTTGACAATATAGATGATGTGAAAATAGTACATTATTTGGATAATTTTGATAATGGAGATGTTAATAATTTAGATGATTAAAATGATTTTGATGATGTAGATGACACTAATTATGGTAGACCGTTGATAATTTTAATGATGTGGATGATTTGAATGATTAAGATAAACCTTGATGATATAGGTAATAGTGATCAATGACAGCTTATAATTAATGATGTAGATGATGATAATGAATATTGACATAATAAAATATTGCCTTCAAACAATTTCTTTATTTCACAGGAAGGACAAGAGTTCATCAAGAAAAAGAAAGAAAGTGACGAAGCTGAAATCAAGGCCTAATGTTCCTTAAAAAGACATTTTCTCTCCTTCTTTCTCTTCGACCAGCTTGTACATATCTCGTTTCTATAATCTCCAACCCAAGAAACTTTTGAATAAACTTCTTGGATTTTGTTGTTGCTGTTTTGTTACTGATGCCATCGATTGAAGTACTGGATTCTCGCATGTGCAGCGTCGTGATTGAATGATGTTATATATAACCTTTAAACAATTACAAAAATATATATTACTAATCTATATGTAAATGTGTATCTAATTGGTGAGGCAATTTTGCATGATGTACTTTCAAGACGTAAATGTGCTGACCATTGTTACTATGATTAAATGATGATTCAAATTTTTGTCAGCTGTAATAGTTATTATTGTGGCGGGTTATTATGTTAGTTCATTTTGGGTGATTCAGGGCTCCCACAGTCAGGGAAAAGTCAGTGAAATTTGATATTTATCAAAAAGTCAGGGAAAAGTTGGAATTTTTGTTATTCTCAAATTCATTTTGGTGATAATTATTTGATTTGATTAGGAGTACAGTACAATACTAAACAAAAGTTCCTGATAAGATTCTCGATCTTACAATGTATATAATCAAATATTATTAGACTCAATGTGGCACAATGTTTTCTTCCTCAAACTAAAAAAAAAACCTTGTTTTTCAAAAATTAAAATGCTTGTGGATTTGTTTGGGGGAGAGGGAATGGGTACATTTGGATTTGACATTTTGGAGATGTCAGAATAGATAGCCTCTCGCATCGAGAGGAGGCTACAGAATAGACGGTAAGGTACAGCTTGTGTTATTTGCAAGTTGACTGTTTGGTGCCAGACAAAATAATCATAAAAAACTTCAAAAAGAGCAACTGTAGACAATTTATGACAAGTCTAGGATTAAAGAAAATTAGAATTGTCCAGGTATTCCCCCCACCCCCTTCTTTAAAATACTAAATTTCTCATTCAATTTTGTAGCGGAACTGTTCAATTAATGATTTCCATATTAACGTGGATCTCTATATTTTTTTAAAGAAAATTTTTACCATTAAATTGAATATAAATTTCTAAAAGAAGATTTGAAATTTCTCATTTTTATCACGGCCGAGTTTCCTGGGACGGAATTAATTCGATCCAGGCTCTTTAGCGTGATTCTCGTGACTTGGGTCGACAACAAATATAGTGGAAAAAATGTCTTGCGACCTTCTCACACCACTAAAGTCAGTAATCTACATCTGAGGTGAGTTTCTTGTGGATGTTTTCAAATACCTTGAAGCAAATTAGCTGATATTTATCCATTCAAATCAAACCATTCCGAAATTTAGGTCAAATTATCGCACATAGCTTTGATTTTTATCGCACATTGCTACAGTTTTGGTGTGTACCAACAGTGCTTCCAAGAAAAGTTTTGCCAAAATAACATTGAAAATCACTTTATAAATCCCTTACACAAGGGATGTGTCTGTCGGAGTGAAGCTGTTTTGATCCAGTGTGTTATGCTCTACTCAATTATTGAAATGGTGTCTCGTTTTGTTCCATGGAAATGTTGATCGAATGTGTATAATTTATAATTGGTGAATCTTGCTTGCATTTGCATGTCGGTGTTATTAAATGTCAGAGCTTATTTCAACTCAATAGAATGTGAATTTTCAGTTATAAATGAGCAACAGTTTTATATCACACAATGGCAATTTTAGTATGTGTCATATTCACTTGACATCAAAAGGAAAACTCGATCAAATTGTTTTCTCAAACGTCGGCCAATTCGCATGCATTTTTTAACACAATCTAAATAAAGCAACAGTTCATTATTATGTAACTAAATTAATATTCATGTTTCACACTTTATAATAGAAGAATTGCTAGTTGAGCTGAAACGATATTCTTTTAAAATAAATGGATTACATTATTGATAAAATCCTCATGGTTGTTTTTTGACAATTTATTGCCATTTTGTTCTAGATGATTGGCCTCGATGGTTGGCTTGTAGACACTTCCTTCTTTTGATGTCACTACCAAAAACCACAAACTATCTCCTTGGTGTTGATCACAGATACGAGAATGCGACCATTATAAAACAAGAAAAATTATGTCCGAAAATCCTACAAATTAAATCTGAACTTGAAATATCATGGAAAAATCACCCAAGAAAGGTGTGAGCAAGGATGCTCCCAAAACTTCCCAGAAGCCTGTGCTGTCTCCAAAACCTAAAAATCCAAAATTAACAAGTAGAGATATTCCCATCAAAGATAAAAATAATGCAAAACGAAAAACAGAGGTTGTAAATAATTCTGATGAGGAAATTATTCCAAAACGAGAGAGGAGTCTTTCAGATGGTTCTGTTAAGAGTTTAAGCTGGGGTGCAAGTGAGACTTCTGCTGAAAATGTTCCACCTCACAACCAAGCGAAACGGACACGGAGCAATACTACTAATAAAGAGTTGTGGGTGCCATTAGCAAGGACAGAGACAATGCCAAAGTCACAACAAAAAGAGGAAAAAAATATTGAAAAACCTTCATCACCAGAGCCAGTAAAACCACCTAGACCGAAACGAGAAAATTCATTTAAGAGAGACAAACCAATGCCCACAGGAAAACATAAAGGACAATCTGAAACAGATCCAGTAAAACCACCTCGAAGAAAACTTCCTCAACCTCCAACAACAAAAAGCTCACCAGAGCATGGAGAACAAAAGAAGGAAAACACACAAGTTGAACAGAAGAGAGAGGATCGTGATGTTGTAAGTCAGCCAATCGTGACATCAACCCCATTTCAAGAAAACATGACTCTTGCAGTAGAACAGCAGTCTGAAAATGGACGTAGAATTTACTCTATTTACGACGATTCAACAGATAAACCTGTTCAACATGGTCAATCATTTTATGATCTATTATACTCGGAGGATAGTTCAGGGACATCACAGCCAGGTGCTCCCTCAGCATCTCAGATAAAGGACCTAGGTGATGATAACATTTATGATGAGGTGCCTCTCGAGAGTTCTTCTCAAAGTCTTGCCAGTTTGGGTAAGAGGAGTAGTGGTAATAGTTGTAGTGTTTATGATGAAGTTATTATCAATAAAGGTAGGTAAAAATCTTGTTTGAGGGGTTAGGGTTAGTTTTGTACCTTTGTAAGATTACAACCGCTCATTAAAAAAAAAAAAAAAACAAATGTTGGAGAAAGTGCTGGATCTCAAATGCAAATTGCTGTACTAAAATGTCTAGATCTTGGTCAAAATTTAGTACCTTTGTTTTATAATTATTAATAACATTATTATGATGTTTTGGTTTTGGTTTCAACTGCAAATAATTGATTTTTGACATTATCCAGATTTGTTTAGAACTATATTTTTTTGAATAGATGTGTTCAGGAACCACACAATGTGATTTCAGGATGAAGGGTTAAATTCAATTTGATAATTTACTAAAAATGTGTTAAGGTTACATTTTTCACATATTCGTTTTCTTCAGAAATATATTTTACATTTAACATTATCACACTAACTCAAATAAAGGAATTCGTAAAAATAAATTACACAATGAAAGTCTCCATAGTGATACAGTACTTCACATGATGTCACAATGCTTTGTCACTCCATCCATCACTATTCCGTGGTAAAACACAACATAAACACATGTGTATTGATCAAGAAAATAATTATCTTGTATCTGTCTGAATTTTGTTCAATGGAAAATTTAACTAACCATAAAACTAATCTACATTTCAGTGCAGACTATTCAAAATTATATTGTCAGAGCTTTGATTTTCTCAGTAAAATATTCATTTGAAGCCAAAATTCCAGGTCAAACTACTATTTACTATACAAACTACAATAACAACATGGCTCTTTTGCTAACCACAATTAGCATACAAGTGAGATTCAAGGGCTAAAATGACGTCATTGTTAGTAAGCATGAAGTTTCGCTGTAATATGTACAAATAATATAAATAAATATTGAATAAATAATATAAATAAATAAATGATATTAGATAGTGAATATTAACTCCAATGATTTCCTTCTCAGAGCATTACATCATGCCAGTTGACAACACTGATGAACTCTCTGACTGGGGTTCCGACTTTGATGATGATGATCATGATGAATTTGATGCCTTAGAGCTTGATGAACACGATGCTAGCTTCCACTTCAAGCAGGATGATGATGGCCATAATGGTGATGATGATGGTGATTCGTCTGGCTCTGGTAGTTATGAGGAATATTCTAATAATACCTCTGCTGTGTTTTACAAGCAATCAAGGAAGTCACCTAGTAGTACCCCACAGAGAAAACCAGAGGTAACTAATGATATTGCTTATAATTGCCTGATTTCATACCGTGTGTGCCTGGGGCTAGTTTCCCTTATTTCCATATTATGTCAATCAACAAAAGAGTTACTACCATGCCATTGAATATCAACATCAAACTTTATAAAATCCCAAAATTTCATGTTGATAGAATTAAATCAGAGTGAAATACAATTAACGGTTACCATTTTTGCAAACTAGAAATGTTTAAAACCTTGATGTTTTGTCTGGTTCCCGTACATTTCCTTCTAATTTTTGGACTTTTGGATGGCTTATAATGTATCTCATTCAAATGTTACTCTATGAACACCAAACTTTGTCATTGTCATTCAAAATATTGAATTGTTGACTGGCAACATGTAAATATACATGATTGTATTGCTGCAATTTATGTTCAAACTATTATCATTTGTGACTGGCTTTTTTGTAGTCAGCATTATCAATTTGCTTAAATATTGCTGCCTGTTTCTAAATATTGTCCAAAAAAATCCATGATTCTGTCAGTTGTGCTATTTCTCTCTAACAACATTTTTTTTATCAGAAATAGGTGATAGGCTTTCTTTGTATGCTTAGGGAAAATATTGAAGTCTTCAAAGATGGGAATTGCATGGGAAATGATCCCATTTAATGGTGGAAATTTGTGTAAAATTTGAACCCAATGTTGGATTTTGTAGCACTTCCCAATGATAATCCAGAATAAATCCATTGTGGGAATTAGAAATTATTTCCTGTGTTTGTCACTGAAGAGGTTGGGTTATACAGCCACCTCAGTGAATGTATGTCTGGTAAAACCCACTTGTTCCCCATGTTAACCATGGAGACAACCTTAGGTGGCTAGTGTCTATTTACTGTATTGATCACTATCTTTACTGATGCTGACTTCTAAAATGTTCATTGTTGTCTTTATGACATAGAAATTTTTTCTAGCTTTCATACCAGATGCATTATCCTACATACATTATGAAAAATAGTCTGAAATTTCCCAAAATGGTATTAAAGCAAGCAATTAATGACTAAGTTCCTTTATTTTTGTAAGTTAGATGACTTGTGTGAATTAAAAATGTTCTAACTTGTAATTTTCAGTTGAGGAAAAGAAATGACGCCACTGGTTCAAGTGGAAGGATGTCCAATCTTCATCTACCAGGATTGAAAGGCATCAAGGGATGTTTTGGGATGAACAAATCACCTAGTTTACCTTATCTCCCCAATAGAAAATCTAAAAACCTAGAACAAGGTAGAGTTGAATTTGTAGATGTCCACCCAATCTACTGGTCTAGTAGCAGCTTTATTAAAATGCCACCCAGAAATTAAAAGGGCATTTTGCTAAAACTAGTAAAAGTTCCAAATTTTAGTTTTTGACATTAGTTAATGAAGTGTCAGTTCTTTCAAAACAAATTTCACTATCTAATTGGTTGACTTGTGTGATGCTTTATGTGGGTGGGGTGGCCACGCTAAGATACATAACGCTATAAGATTTGTTGAGGATATTGTGTTTTGGTAGTAGAGGATATTGTGTTTTGGTAGTAGGGTGTCTTTGAATAGTTTTGGTTTCCATTTACCAAATCTGTTGTGTATCCATACTTTAATTAATTAAATCACTCTCATTGTGTCATTCATTTATGAATACTCAATCATTCAATCAATGATGGTGATGGATGATGATGATGATGATGATGATGATGATGATGAACTTTATTTATACACGATAAAGTATTAAAAGCTTTTAAGGTTAATGGGGTCGTGTATAACTTAATAATAAATATAAGTAATTAATCAAATAAATAATTATATATCAATCAATCAATAATCAATAATTTATTAAGTGCCATTCTTAACTTGGTTACATAATTACATAATTTATATTTACTAATGTGAGGCACAAGCTAACTGCAACAGGTAAACTGATCAACGCAGTTAGCTATACATTTTACAATTCATAATTTTGGGTCATGCGACAAGGTAAAAAAGTAGAAAAGTGAAAAGTAACTAAGAAAAAAGGTAAAGTAGAGCTCATAAAAGAAAAGTAGCAAAAAGGTTATACTTGAATGGATTGCTTATATGATAGAATAATTTCTTTTCGAGGTTCTTTTTAAAAATGTCTTTATTGGAGTTCTTTAAATTTTCATTCAAAGAATTCCAATATTTGGTAGCAACAAATCTTATATTGAACAGACTATAATTAGTTCTTACAATCAATTGGTCAATTAGATTATTAATCGACTTATTCCTTGATTAATGGATGGGTTTATCCACTGATTCATTCATTGATTCACTCTGTCATTTATTCGATCTTTTATATTGCATGTCATTGATTATGTATTCAAGAACAAGAGGAAGAACCAGAATATGTAGATCCCAACATTGCCGATACCGAGAATTACCAACAACCAGTAATGCCTGATATGCCTCAGGGCCTGTCTAAAGTACAGATTAAAAGATACCAGATTGTCAAGTTTATCTTAGAGAGTGAGGCTGATTATATGAAACTATTGGACATATTGATAAAGGTACTGCTTCTTATTCAATTCAGTTATCCAATCATTGACTTATTTATGTTTCTGATCATTTTTGTGTGTGTATTGATTAATTATTTAAAGTTTGACCTCTACATACGGATATGGAACCTTGGTCCAGAATTTATAAGGCTAACTGTTCAAATTTTCATTGGTAATTTATTGTATTTTTCTTATGTTCAGTTATTTATTTATTTAATTATTTTACTTTTTTGTAAGTGTCATGTACTCCATAAGCTGTAAATCAACATAATTAAGTAATCTCCCTAGATGAGCTCAAATGTGAGCTCTTGGGGAAAACTTATACAACATATATGTTTAAATTAAAAAAAAAAATAATTGTCTTCTGTAAACAAATAAAATGTCTAAACTTGTAGGGTTAGGGTTATTCTCATCACCTTGTTTAATAATTTTTTAGAAATATGAGCTACCAATCAGAGAAAGAGACTTGCTAGATCCAAGCAGAATAGATATCATATTCCAAGGAGTTCATAAAGTATTGGATTGTCATGTCATGTTTAACATTGCTCTGTCTGGACGGATGGCTGAATGGAACACAGAAGAGAAGATAGGAGATATACTTTATGCATTGGTATGTTGGAGTTGATGTTTTACGGCTAGAAAAAATTAATAGTTGTACATATTGTATCTGTAATTTGGAAAAATGTCAAATTCAAATTAAAGCAAATGGACAAACAAACAAATAAATGAACGAACGAACAAACAAACAAACAAACATTTAACTATCCAATGGACCGCATGAGCTTCAATATTTTCCCATTTCAGTTCTGTAAGTCCATGGTACTTGAGGCATACGGTAGCTACGTCAATAACTTTGCTAAAGCAATGGATACTATCAAATCAGCTTGTAAGACTCACCTGGCATTTGCTCAACTGCTCAAGGTAATATCAATTTATACGATTTCCTTTGACTTCATATTGAGAAAGCTGGAATTTTAAAGAGAAACACTTCAAGCTTTTGTAAAGTTATTTCTCAATTGTTTGTAGCTGTGTTCATATACATTTCTTGCATTACCATGACTTGACACACTGTCGAGGCTAGAGTTGATACATGAGATTGTAAAATCAATTTCTTTTTTTCATTTTGTTTCAGGCCAGACGACAGTCCTGTAGAGAAAGAGTAACGCTTCATAGTTTAATGCTAAAACCAACCAAAAGATTCCCACAGTTTATTGATCTAGTCCAGGTACTGACAATCATTCTGATATTACACACATCTGTTGTAGTATTTATAAAATGAATTTATATCTGCCGATAAAATACAAATTTAGTCAATTGCTTCTAAAACTCTAAACTTAAGTTCATATTTTTCCATCAAAAACTCGATAATTTTTCAACTTTATTGCGAGAAAATAGAGTTTAGGTTTATATCAGTAGTTATAAAATTCATCATGGGTATTGATTTGCTTTGAAAATCACTCATTATTTATTCATTCTTTTTCAAATAAGTTGTTTTCAAATAAGTGTAAAACTGTACTGTATTGTATTGTAACCGTAAGAAAACATTGGCCTTTTGTTGCCGTATTGTAGCTGTATCATCATGGTACTGTTCCCCAATCTATTAGGAAATGGTTGGTAAGGTAGGGTGTCTCTATGGAGAAGAAGCCTAATAAGTTGCACAATTACATGTACTAAGCAGAGTGCAGCTCTTTGATATCCAGGCATTGTCACAGGAAAAAAAAAATGAATTCCTAATTTTCCAAAAATGGGAATTGCATGGTAAATTTATTTCATTTAATGGCGGAAATATGGGTAAATTTGAACCCAATGTTGGGTTTTGTAGCACTTTCACAATGATAACCCAGAATAAACCCGTTGTGGGAATGACAAACTTTTATGTAATATATACAATATTATTGCAGCCAATGATGCGAATATTCTATATTACTTATGGAATGTCTAGATTAATGCTCCTATTCTAGGTTAATATTTTTGAAATTAGATTTAATTTGGCCGAGATATTTCAAGCTAAATCTTATGCAAATCAGTACGATTTCTGTATCAGATATAGATACCTTGACGGTAGTGATTTTCTATTGTTCTGGGTTCATTAATTATTCATGAATTTTATAACTGTGTGTACAACCAGGCCTGATACATTTGAATAACCTATGTCTATGATGTTGGTCAATCTCTGTGTATTTCCAGGAATTACTAAAGGTTACACCAATAGAACATCCAGATCGCATACCACTTCAAATGGCACTGACTCGACTCGAATATCTGGCTGATAATCTTAATGAGAGGAGAAGAGAAGCCGAACTACGGCAGAAAGTCAAGCAATTGGATGCCAGCACAGCTCATATTAGTAAGGTTAGCAAAGAAATGGTTAGTATTATTGATAAAGGTATTATTGTTAAAATTGATGATATAACTTGTTTTGTTTTATTTTTCAGCCATTGTCAGCTGGAAATCGCTATTTTATTAGACAAGATGACTTTGTACAATGTGTAAGTGCAAATTAAAAAATGCATTACACCATATGTATATGAAAGTGTTAGTGTAATATATAGGCGATTTCGTTTTCATACAGGAATCGTGATACAATTTAGCGTGAATTCCAAGGGCTTTTCAAGCACAAAATTTCGGTTTTCATTGAGTATACCATTTTTTGATAATTTCGATTCCTAACGATCAAACAACCATAACTTTTTTTCTTGTTTCACTGTAGTTTAAAATGAAAACTTGTGCCTGTATTAACGTCAAGGAGTTTTCCAGGGGTTTTCGGGATGATTTCAATTTTCAAGGGCTTTTCGAGGGCACTTTAAATGTTTGTTAGTTCCAGGGCTTTTCAAGTAGTACCACAAACCCTGTCATATGACTACCACACCGTATCATAACCGGTGGTCTGATTAGGAGTCGAGCTCCCAGTTAAGAACTGGATGCTCTACTAACTGGACTAACCTTTCCGTCCCCGGGACAAGAATCTGGATATATAGACGAATGATCAGATGTTTGTCTAATGTTTTGTGTTTTTGTTCCAGGTAATTCAAGATGACACCATAGTTCGAACCAAACGACAACGTATCATCATGCTATCGGATATGTTATTGTGTGTGTCAGCTATTAAAGGGTGTGTAACTTTCGTGTTCTTCTACTTTACATAAATGAAAGCATGAATATTTTCATAGCACAAATGGATTCCTGTATCATCTTTGTAATCATC
The DNA here is from genome assembly GCA_918843875.1 of Diadumene lineata. NCBI lineage: Eukaryota > Metazoa > Cnidaria > Anthozoa > Actiniaria > Diadumenidae > Diadumene > Diadumene lineata. The sequence continues at coordinate 7,882,965 of OU974081.1, forward strand.
TTCATCATCGTTATCATCATCGTCATCATCATCAATTTTTTTCGATGTCACCACGACATGACGTGATAATTTTTTAAAATATGTTTTTTGAGAATTTTTCAAAATGCGATCACAAAACTTTATAATGTACAAATTACAATGTACATATTCACATCAACGTCGTAGTTGTCATCATTATCACCATCATCTTCGACATCATCACCATCACCATTGTCACCGCCTTGATCATCATCCTCTTCACCACCATCATCACCAACACCATCATCGCCATTATCGTCATCATCATCACCATCACCATTATCACCGCCTTGATCATCATCGTCTTCACCACCATCATGACCAACACCATCATCGTCACTAATATTTATCCCTCTCCCTTCAGCAAAAAAGATCGTATGACAAACTTCATCACAGACGTGAAAGCCAAGTATAAGTTAAAATGGAATGTGCCTCTGTCTGATGTCGAGGTTATCGAGTATGGACCAGGAATTAATCTACCATATGCTTTCCCTAAAGGGGCTGGTACCAACACACAGGCTAAACCAGGTAACGTTTAATCACTCATAATTTGTTCGAGTGTGAGGTTACTAGGTAATAGAATTAATATGAATGCTTACTTGGACTGGATGCCAACAGATTCTAAGGAGCATAATGAACAAAACAGACTTTATGCTCCTGTCGGATAGGACACTAACAGAAGCACTACTTGGAAACTAGTCGACAAACAGGGGAACACGATGATGACTGACATTGAAATGATATAGATATATATTGATTGGGGGTATATAATTGAATTATAAATGTGAATACGAGAAACCATTTATCCATCTTTTAATGATTAATATTTTGGACAATGTTTTTTGCAGGATATTTTTTCCCATGTGATGGTTGTGCAGGATATTTTCTTCCTCCCTGCAAGATATTTTTTTATTGGCACATCTGCCGTGCACGATTTGTTTTCTCTGATTAAGGCTTTGCTCGATATTTTTTTGGTATTTGCCCAACCCCCCCCCCCCAAAAAAAAATATCTAATAGTCGGTCTCCTATTATAGTGTCTTATGTAATGTTATTGTAAAGTTATTGTGTTTTCACGTAGGTCAGTATAAAGGATGTCAAGAACACTTTGCTGACTTACAGCACGATCTTGCTGTGATAGGGTTGATTGCTGGTCATGTTGCTACACTGCGACGGTCATATCAGGTCGGTGTCGTCATTGTTATCGTTGTGAACATCATCGTCATCATTATCATCGTTCTTGTCATCATTACCATCATTGTCATTATCATCATCGTCATCATCGTCATCTTTATCATCATCCTTGTCATCATTACCATCATTGTCATTATCATCATCGTCATCATCGTCATCATTATCATCATTCTTGTCATCATTACCATCATTGTCACTATCATTACCATGATCATTATTCCTCCATTACATAACAATGTAAGATAAATAGGAGTATGCCAGCTATCGCGATTAGCTTCACGAGCTATATATAGCTGACATGTACCACAAAATCAGTTCATATAATATATGTAAAAAACAACAACATGTAAACAAAAGGTACTAAAATAAAATTTGATTGATTGATTGATCATCATCATTGTTATCATCATTGTCATCAATCTCTGCAGGTTATTTTCACGACCGTAATCACCATCATCATCACTATCTTGATCATCATTATCATTATCATCTACTTCACGGTTATCACTGAAACTTATCAAATAATCAATGATATCTTCATCATCTTCATCTTTATGATTCCATCATTTCAATCACCATTGTCTGCTGCCAGTTCATTATTTTCGATGGTTACATTTTATTTTTCCTTTTTTATTTTGAATTGTACCAGATTTTAGACAACGATAAAGTACAGAAATGGCACAAAGCGGTACAGCGGACTATCGAGGAAGAATCGCGGCTTGCCAACATGTACTGGCTAGAACTGTCCCTACCTGCTAAGTAAGTATTCCAATGGATTGTGTTTTCATTGTCCTCGGAAGTTTTTAAAAGTGTGTGAGAACGTTCTATGGTCGGAATATTGTCACTGCTCCGACATACTCTTAAAGTTAAAGGAATGATGTCTGTCTGTGAGTGTCAAAAGGGAGGGAGAGAAAGAGCCATCAAGTTGTCTTTCCTTTCTTACTCCGTTTCCATTCATTCATTTATCGTTCCATGTATTTTCTTCAGAACTGGTCGCGTTAATTACATATTTAGTACTGATTCACCGTCTGTTAAAGCGGAGTGGCTAACAGCTCTAAACACCGCTGTCCTACGTCTATGTAAGTATAATAAAACGAACAGACAGACAGGTAGATAGAGTGCAAACACTAAATGTGTGCAACAGTGGTCACTATATAGTGAAGCAGCTAGGATGGTACAGTTGGTTAGTGCGCGGTCGTCTGTGCGAGATGGCACGAGTTCGATTTAGAGTGGCTCACATCCTTATTTAGTCTCCCTCGCACCCGTTTCCGGTTTGTTCTAAAAAAGTTTGGCTGGAGATTTAGGGAGACTAATTCTTATTTCGACGTTTTTTTTATTTTGTGTAGTTTGTAGTAGCTTTAAATACCTGTAAAAAGGAGCATTGATGGAAAGATGGGGAAAGAGCGCACGGTCGGGTTCAAGCTGAAGGAACTACTGACGTTCAATATAGTTGCCTTTCCTTTTTAATAAAACTAATTAAAGCCAAACGGAAACAATAGAATTAGTATAAAATAGCACTATTCAATGGTATGTATGTTGCACACTTTTAGTGTTTGTACTCTAGATAAAAACACTAACAAGTGTAGATAAATAACGCAAACAGACAGACAGAATTAAAAACGCAGACTGACTAAAGAAAGGAACAACACCTCCTGCAAGGGGAATCTCCGCCACCTCCAATCGCGTAGCTAATAGTCTGTCACTTATATAATTCTCTATTTCAGCCCCTGATAATAACCCTGGATGGTATCTCCCAGAGGATGATGGGACGGGTGATGTCGCTATTAGACGCCGTAACATTCCACTACTCAAAGATAACCTAGATCTGTTCTTACTGAACCCAAAAGCTAGGGTGAGTGTTAACTGTCTGTATAAACCGAGGGGCTAAAAATGTTCTTTAGATCGTGATAAACAACAAGAGAGTATGAGATAAGAGAGCTAATCCCGGACCTCATCAGGGGCTCTACTCGTCGTGCTATTTTTAGAAACTTGTTACCAATCTCCGCACTTTTGTCTTGAGATGTTTTGACGATGCGACCGCGCCTCCACGTTCCGTTTTCGAAATAACTTCAGTTTAAAAATAGAATGAAAACATCCCCTGATGAGTGTAAATCCCAATACGGGGGATAAGCTCTCTTACCTCATACTCTCTTGTAAACAACGAATTCACATTCCATTGACACACATCATCTTTATACGTCAACTTCATTTTTTTATTCAGGTCCAAGAGATAGTCACGTGTCCTGACGTCACTAATCCCCTACCTGGTATCCATGACAACTACAATAACCTATGGTTACTCTGCGGGGGACCGGATAGTACCGGGTTTGTTAGTGTTATACGGGCATCGTGTTCATCCCCGCCACAGATCGTAGAGTCATTCCACGTATGCGATTCACAAATTCTGTGCGGTGAGTTTGTACAAAGGACTTGTCTTGAGGACAAGAAAGTGACAGGACCTGTAAGTGGCAAGTTTGGTTTTCCATTTGCTACTATCTGGATTGGGACTCAGTCTGGAAAGTAAGTAGTTTTGATTGCATGACATTACATCTTTGGGGGGAGGGGGGTTGGGGTAATTTCTTTTGATGGATATTTTTTCCTTCCTGTACGATGTTTTTTTTGGCACATCTGCCGTGCACGTTTTTTCTCTGTTTAAGGCTTTGCTCGATATTTTTTTGGTATTTGCCCACCACCCCCATCCACTTCAAATATCTAATGTCCCTTCCCTTACATGTTGATTTTTATTTTTTTTACTTTGTCATCACTGTTGAAGGCATTCGAACCTGCCGAAATATACTCCATTAAAACATAATATGTTGAAGGCCTTTGCAAGAGGCTAATGGACGTCTTAAGGCTGACTTACACGGTGCGATTTGTCGTATGAGATTTGTAGTTTACGACTAGTCGTGAGTTTTAAAAACTCACATTCTAAAACACGTTTTAGAGCGCGTGGGACTAGTTTTAGAAGTTACGAATAGTCATATACTACAAATCGCATGCGACAAACTGCACCGTGTAAATCAGCCTTTATGGAGATGGAATCAACCCAGACACGTCATCCCGGAGTCACGGGTGGAGGCCCTAGCTGTACCATAATTGTAAGGCGCGTTGAAAATTTGCACGTAGAAAGTGCGTTGTATTACTATTATTTTTATTTTCGCAGGATCTACATCTACAACTGCGCAGACTCCGAGAGACGCTACGTCATGTCTGTCAAGCTGCCTGACGCTGTGTTGGCTATCAAGTAAGTAGCTGCATCGTTAAAAAAACAAAGATCTCAGCCAAATTTTCAAAGACAACTTAACTGTTTTTTTTGTATTCTTTATTTACTTAAACATTCCCATAATACATTCTTATTTTGAGGGGCAATTATCTACATGGAAATCATTTGTATTTTAATAACAATTGTTTTTTTCTTAACATTTTATCATTTCAAAACCTGCCCCCCTCCCCCCCCCCAAAAAAAAAAGCAAACAAATGTTTAATTAGAAAAATTACGCGAGAGAGGAGGGACGAACGAAAGGAACGAGGTAAAGAATTACAAACAAAAATAATAATAACAAAAACCTAGAGAAGAGAGTGACCTGCGAGGGAGACTTCAAAATGATTTTATTGATTTGTTTTCCTCTGCAGAGCTGTCAAGAGGAAGGTATTTGCTAGCCTGGGAGATGGAAGTTTAGTAGTATTCAAGCCAAATAAAGGTAGTTTACTGATCATCGTTATTATTGCCATCTTGATAATAATGACATTTCAACTGAAAAGTCTATAGTTTTCACTCTGCATTCAGGCTGTTTTACACACAAAGCAGCTGGCTTCGTTTATCAAAACTAGTAGATATCACTAGAGCGACTATTTCAGGAGTAGAAGTCGATAAGAGGGAGCAATCGAGAGAACAAATAATCGAGAGAGCAAACCCTCGATGCACTACAAATCAGTAACAAGAATGGTCTACCTTACAGCTCCTCGACTTCCTTTTCACCCTAATAATTGTGGCCAATCATGTCATCGCCCCGTGCGTCTTGCTGAAAAAGTGAGTAAGCGTGAGAGTCAAATCAAAAATCAATCCCCAAATAACCTTTGTATGTTGATATCCTTTATTAGATGGTATCTGGGACTTTAGTAAACCTAAAGCCATTGGTTTGAGCAAGCTGGCCATCACCTGTTTGACTCTAGTTGCCGGCTCCCTGTGGTGTGGTGGCGGTAATAACATTCATATATTTGACTGTAAAAAAGAGGTCGTTAAGGTTAGTTGAAGTTTTTTTTTACCAGCTTTTCCTAACCGAGTTTTCAGAGATAATTCTATAATTTTTCTCTAATACTATTGTAATATTAAAATTTGTTTCCAGCATGTGATCGAGGTGGATCCCAACGTCAAAACCACGGTACGACATCTTGTGTGCTACGGGATTGGTGTATGGGTATCGCTATGGAAACTACCTACGATAAAGTTATACCACAGTGAAACAAGAGAACATGTGCAGGATATGAACATTGCTTACACTGTCAATACTATGCAGAATGGTTAGTATCCCGTTTAACTGGATGTCAAATCTCGTATAGCCGGGTGTCAAATCTCGTATAGCCGGATGTGAAATCTTAATATATAGTCAGGTGGAAAATCTCGTATAGACGGGTGTCATTTTCGTGTACTTCGGGTGTTTATTAATTGTCCTCACAGACAAATTTTGTCAATATTGGATACTAAGACCGTTTTTTAGTAAAAAACGCAATACGAGGGATAAGCTCTGTTACCTCATACTCTCTTGGACGAAACCAATCCTATAATTTGTCAACATAGTACAATCATAGTATTATTGAATGACTGAATAATTGGAAATATTATTTCTTCAGATATAGACTCTCAATTTGAAAAGACCAAGCTCAACAAACTATACGTATCCTGTATGGCAGCCGAGGAGGGTCTGCTGTGGGTTGGCACTAGCGTAGGACTCGTTCTTATATTCCCTCTTCCGAGACTCGAGGGAATCCCGCTGGTTTCGGGACGAGCCTGCGTATCCTTCCACGCCTATCAAGGACGCGTGCGTAGTTTGTGCCCTCTCAGAAATAACCCGGATGCGGAAGTGACGATCGGTGGTCCACCAGAAGCCAATAAGAAGAGATATCAGTTATTTAGAGAACACGTGACTCGGGATGCCTGTGTACAGACGGACGCAAAGATTTGTGGGAGTTCTTATGCAGCCAGTGGACCTGAGCTTGCTACTAATGGTAAGCGGTGATTGTTGGTACAAGTTGTGCATTCATGATTGATTAGTACTAGAGAGCTACATTCATAGTACAATGTACTTATTTATTGGCACGCATTGTGCACTTTTAGATATAGACCTTTGTCATAATAAAAATAGAATGAAAATACCCCCTGATAAGTGTAAAGCCCAATACGAGGGATAAGCTCTCTTATATCATCATATTCTCTTGATATGAACTATTTTGATTTTCTCTAAAGGCTCCACTCAATCACGTGCCAACCAGCAAGAAATGGACGACGAGGACGACGTTCATTCCGACGAGGAGTTCAGCTTTGTCGACGAAAGGCCAGACTACATACCTACGTCGGGACAATCAGGTAACCATGGTAACGTATCGGTGCGAATAAGTACTGGTCAGGTCAGTAAAGGTTCCGCTCTTTCTGGTAGCATTCTCAACAATATGCACTCAGATTTAGTTGACGACGATTTCGTTAAAATGATGGAGGACTTTCAAGGTTTTGGGAGCACTCCAAAAGCCTCGGTTCCAGAGCCCCCTGACGTCGCGGCCGTTTTATCAACAGAGAATCTGAACAAGGAAGAGCCTGGAAGTGAGAAACCGAGTCCACAGAGCTCAGAACAACTCGATAAGTTTGCTGACAGTAAAATCGTTGAACTGAAACCGTCGACCAGTGCAGTGAGTGGTGATGACAGTGGTGGTGTTAGCCAAGGCGGTGAAGCAAAGGGTTCGCCACGACAGCGTATCGTGTCTCAGGGTCAATATGTGAAACTAGAGGAAGCGCAGGAGGAAGCACGAGCCATAGGCGATGCACTGGACGCCGCGTTCAACGATAGCGACAGAGCAACAGAAGCATCAACTGCAAGGAACGTTCGATCAGATGATGTTAGGGCTCAACCCGGAAATGACGTCGCATTGGAAGCTGCTACCTCCCGATCAAGTAATGGAATCAAACCGGAAGTTGGAGGTCTTGGAACCGGAAATGACGTATACGCACCACCTAGCTACATCGACGTGATTGGTTCGAATCCAAATGCAACAAAAGTGTTTGATTCCGATTCTGATAACGATTCCGCAAACAATGAAAGCTTTTCGGTTTTCTCGACTTCCGCTTCCGGTGAAGTCCAGTCTCCCGACGGTGAACGAAAGAAGCAGAAGGTTGGAAACTGGAAATCGAAATTGCCGTTCCCTGTCCTTCTCATTACATCAGGTGAAGGTCATGCTGATTTGAGGAAAAAGAAAGCAGACCCCAAGACCAGTGATCCTAGAATTATGATATGGCAGATTAACTAGACCGTCACTGTCATCATCATTGCTACCATCACTGTCATCATCATCATTATCATCATCGCCATAATCATTACTACATTGTCATCATTATCATCACTACCGTCAGTTGTCGTCATTGTCATCATCATTATCATCACCATCATCATTGCTACCATCACTGTCATCATCATCATTATCATCATCGACATAATCATTACTACATTGTCATCATTATCATCACTACCGTCAGTTGTCGTTATTGTCATCATCATTGTCATCACCATCATCATTGCTACCATCACTGTCATCGTTAATGATTACAACATTGTCATCATCATTAATACCATTATTGTCATCATTATCATCACCGTCATCATTGCTGCATTGTCATCATCATCATCATCACTACCGTCAGTTGTCGTTATTGTCATCATCATTGTCATCACCATCATCATTGCTACCATCACTGTCGTCGTTAATGATTACAACATTGTTATCATCATTAATACCATTATTGTCATCATTATCATCACCGTCATTGCTGCATTGTCATCATCATCATCATCACTACCGTCAGTTGTCGTTATTGTCATCATCATTGTCATCACCATCATCATTGCTACCATCACTGTCATCGTTAATCATTACAACATTGTCATCATTATTATCACCGTCATCATTACTACATTGTCATAATCATCATCACTACCGTTAGTCATCGTCATTGTCATCATCATTGCCATCATTATCATCACCACCAGTATTATTGTCATAATCACCACCATGAAAAAGGATTTGCCATCTGTGCATGTTATCGACGGTTGAACGTTATTGAAAATTGAGTTCGTTCAACGATACGTGGATGTAATTATCATGTCCGAGTGGAATTCAAAATCCCTTGAAAGTATAAAAAGATAAAAGATATTGTACAGTACAAAACAAAAAAAAAAAAAACAAAAAAAAAAAAAAAAACACGAATAGAAAATGTCAACAAGAAATAATATTAAAATACAGAGGCGGATCCAGGGGGGGGGGGGGACATGGGAAGCTGGTGCCCCTCCTTTTGATGTATTTTTATAGATAATTTTAATTTTTGATTGCTAATCAGTATTTTTTTTATTTGTTCCCCTCCTCTCCCCCCTTTTCAAAATTTCTGGATCCGCCAATGTACGTGGTACCCACTTGACTCCCGGGGGAGGGGGGACTCCCCAGAGGGTGCCTTGTTCATCTGACCTGTTAGGGTCAAAAATGAGATCCTTGAGTACCTTTTAGGGTCTCCTGTGGACTTGACCCGCACTGGGTCGAATTTTTCGTTATAGGTCCCACAAAACTATACAAAAGTTTTGAAATCGTCCGTAAAGTAGAATATTTGATGCAGCTAAGTATTTTATCAATTTGGATGAATAATTGTAATAGCTTTGATATGGTCGTACCTTTTAGGGTCTTAGCGTCTCAGTTAATTTATGTGTACCTTTCAAAGCGCCATTATGCTCACGGAAATGACGCTGTACAAGTGTTCATCAAGAGAAAATGAGCTGATTTTCTCTTGGTGTTCATTTATTTGTATTAATGGTCATTTATATCAAAACTGTCCGTCGAGCACCAGTTAAGCTTATTAAAGGGGGAGGGGTCCCCCACTCCGGGCGAAACTCTTCTCGCGTGTTTTTGAAAACCACTTTCACAGTAATTGTTCAAAATTGAATGGAAATAGGATATTATTAAATAAGCTATTAAAAAAGATTAATATTTTATTAATTCTACTGCATAGACTAGCTAGTTTTGATTTGTAAAATAATTTGTTCTTTGTTTCATTATATTGTTACTCTTTGTTGTTGAATGGTTTGTATTTTTGTTAAAAGAATTTTGAATATTGTTTTGAATAATAAATTCAGTATGTTTTATCATTTGAATAAAATTTACTTAACGTTGAAATCCTCGTTATCTTAATTTTCCTCATCGTAACAGCGAACATCGTCATGATTGTCAAAACTATATACATGTATTTCTGTTGGTGCTTTTGTCTTACACGACTTTTTTTTTGTTGATGTTTGAAGGTGTGTTTGTTTGGCTATTATTCAGATTTCATACCGTGAATATCTGGGGCGAGGTACCATAACATGGTGTCCCATCAAACACCGCGGTCAAACGTCTGCGCATGCCCGAAAAAAATGCAAGGAGTGGGGTCAGAAGATCTCGTACCCAGCACTTTCTGCGTAGGGATTTCTAAAGAAAGCTACGAAAGAGAAAACCGTTTTTTCTTCTTCTCAAAATATAAACAGAATTGAAAAAGTGTAAACTTAGGGTACCAATACAATTTAATAAAGAGTTTATGTAGAAAAAAAGCCTACATATTCACGCAATTTCTCATAAATGAACTCAAAATTCCAAATGCCAAATGATCTGATTGTTTAAAAATGCAAATGCACGCATGTGCTGACTTTTGACCACAATGTTGTCACACCAAGGTTTATAAAATCCAAGAGTATGCTATTGATTGAATAAAATTTCTTTAGAAATGAACAAAAACCGCACAAAATATCCGGTGTTCATACATGCATAAAGGAATGAACATGTATGAACTTAGGAATAAACATTCTAATAGTCTACTAAATGTCATCAATCATCGTCACTCAATCATCGTCATATATCAGTCATCATCATTACCGTGCCGGCGGCGAAGCCGCGCACGGTCTAGGTTTCGGTCTTGGGGGTATGTGTGTATGTATGTATATTGCAGAGTTTTTGCCTTTCGCACGTGGTCCACAGGAAGCCCATGTCCTTTCGGCACTTAGGTCACGTGGTGAACAGGAAGCCCATGGAGAGCACGCAGTTCATTTCTTTAATAAAATCATAATAAAATCTTTTAAATTTACATACATGTCTTTGTTTCTTGTGCACTTTAAAGTCGTTTTATAATACCCTGAGTTTCTAAATTAGTAATCAACACTAATTTCATTCTGTTTTATAAATATCACTTTTAGTTTTTTGTGGTACTCCTAGTCATAGACGGAGTACCACTATGTTGTCGCAAATGAGTGAAAGAGTGTAACACAAGATGGCGGCCGGCCTCGCGACCTGGCCTCCACGGGGATCCCACGGCTTACAAATAGCAAATGTCACAAATCAGCAATCAGCCTGTTTTACAGTGGACGTAACCGATTCGCTGTTACTTTCTTCTGGGCACGAATAATGAAATGAAATTTTATGAGTAGTTAGGAAGATTGATAAGCTAAATTGTGTGTTTCGATGATTCGACATCTGATGACGCAATGTGCAGCCTCGACTCTAAGTATCACACACAACTTCGGTGATATAGAAATACCCGATGGCTCCCGATGTATTGACTTCCCATCTTCGGTGAACTTCCGTAGGTACACTTCGGATCCGACACAAAGCACAGGTAGCCCGATTTTGATTTTTTTGACAAAAATAATTTATTTTATAAAATAATTCAAATAAAGCGCGCGATTTGATTGGTCGAGAGCCATGTTAGATTTCTTAATTTTAAAAAGTCAGTCCATGTACAATAACATTCCTACGGCAATGTACAACGTTTCCTTCTTGTCTATCGTCTATCGTAACGTTTTTTCTCTATTTTAAGATCGCTTTTGTAGGAGTACCACATGCGCAGTTACTGCGCCTTTAATTTAACTCTGCAGCCTCATTTACCACAAGTCCCCAAAGTTGTAAAAAATTCAAAATACAAATTAATAAAATATTTTTAGCCCATCTTGTTTATTAAAACTTACTTTATTTCTGCAAAGTTTTTTTACTAAACTCTAAGCTGTTTTAAGTAATTTCTTAATTTTTTATTTCTACCTATATAAACTATTAAATTTATATAAGGAGCAACCAAAATTCATTTTAGAATTTTACAGCTTTGGGGACCTGTGCATCTACATGACGCATACTAGCATGCGCAAAGACACTAATACCGGCACGGTTCAGCCACCCAGTGGCTCTAGTTTGTGTTACACGTGACGTTATCGAATTGGTAAACAGGAGTTCACGTACTCGAGACGTCCTGCAGGAATAGAACATTCCATTCTATAATTATACTAACTCCTTGGGCTAATCCACGCCTCTAGAGGTCAATACCATGGGCTATCATAGATTATATCTGTCAAGATTGGAATCGTCTAGCATTGTTTGTCTGTCTGTTTATTCGTCTATACAGGCGAGGCGATTTCAGACTGATGTATAGACCGTCTGAAATACCGTCTAACCGACAAAGTTGAAGTCACGTATCTGTGATGTATAGCATAAACGTCTGGAACCGGTTGCACGAAACCTATGTTATCCAACAGTTACTTAGTAATAAAAGCTGTGCACTGTATAGGATTTATGTAAGCATCCCAGCACGGACGTGAGTTTGCGCTATTCTCTGCTACATTTATTGTAACAGTAATTTTAGGTAGAGGTTGTTAACGTCTGAAGGCTGATTTCCATATAATCGAGAACGGTCGCAAGCGATCGGGAAAAAAAATCGATTATAGGGAAACCAACGTTTTTCGATCCTACGACCGTTTTTGATCCATATATGATCGAAATCATTCAAAAACGGTCGTGGGATCGAAAAACTTTGTTTACCCTAAAAGCTATTTTGTTTTCGATCGTTTGCGACTGTTCTCGATCGTTTGCGATTATATCGAAACCAGGTTTTATTTTGAGTGGAAATTTCTGGCTCAGTTCAGCATTGAGATGTGACCTCTTTTTCCGGCTGATTTTAACTATCAAATAAATCCATTTAAAACTGTTAAGGGACATATTAGTTAAGTTATGAAGGGCGGAGGTGGTGGGTTGTGTACGATTCTTTGCAACTGTCAAAATTACAGTCTGTACAATGCAGTATTATCGCGAAAACCTTAGGTAGTGCTCCACCCGGGATACATCGGTACAATTGTGAACCCGGTGTGAGCTGACGATAACTTTTATGAAAGTTCGACATATGTGATTTTGATCCTGACCTATTTAAATGCTTTCCTTTTCAAACTGTCTGAATGATTGCCCCCACAGCAAATACCATCGGAAAACTTTGAGTTTGAGCTAAAGTATTAAAATAAAGTTCACATTCAATGACGCTAACTTCAATTACAAAGTCACGACCCGAAACTGTTTGTAGGAGCTGCACTGTTTAGGGCGTAGGCAGAAACAGCTGCGGGCCTCACAAAACGTCAAAACACTGATGTTTTCAACTAAGAACACTATCGATTCTTTGGTCAAAATCTGTCTCATATATTGTCACCAAAGCAAACCGCATCTTGTCTGAGACAGCCAAACAGACGGACAATCAGACATCTAAGATTTCCGTTTTCAAATCGTGTTTCATATGTTGTTGTAAAATTGCCAAAAAACCCAATGTGGTCTCGACACGGACCAGACAAACTGACGCTGGCAATGTTACAGAGCAAAGGGTACAGCTAATAGATATCATCTTCAGCCATTTCGCCATATTGGATAAATTATGAAATGGTGGAGTGGGAAGCGGACGATGGACTGATGGATGTTATAGCATACTCCCACCAAGATCAGACAGCCCTAATTCACTATGACGTCACTGCTTGTTTGCGTGAAGAATAGAATCGCCAAATCCATGAGAAAATTCGACAAAACGTGCTCCTAGCGAAACAGTTTAATCTAAAATATGTTAATATGTGCTAATTTATATTCACGCTGGGCGTTTGGGGTCTATTCCATTTCTTTTTCTAGATTAATACTGGATTTAGAAAAATGTTTGGTGAATTTGCGTTGATTTGACCCCGTCCGACGATCCTTTGCGTTCAAGGAATAGATTGTTGAAGATTGTTTTGATTTGATACGCTGTCCCGAATATATGGCTATTCAAACAGATTTTGAATAAATTACTTTTTAGTTGAATCAATTTTGTTTCTTGGCACCAGAAAATATAGCTTAGCAGACTAAACTTTGCAAGCTTTCAAAAACTCACCTTATTTTGCAGACAAAACATTTATCCTATTACAGAAAAAAAAAACCTTGCTTTAGGAGAAAATGCCCAAAACAATACTTGATATCCAACATGTTAAGGCCACAAATCTTATCTTATTATTTAGCACATATCCAGGGTATAAAGAAAAAGATAGGGTAGATACCTCTACCACCCCCTCCCCCTACTGGATAAGAAATATAGATTAGTGTTCGGATCTGAGAGAGAGTCGAGTATTCATATATTTTAATGCCGTAAAACAACATTGTCGGTCATATAGCGTAGCGATACAAATTAACAACATGTTTGCAAAGATGTGTGTAAAATAATTAGAGGTAGTGAGTGTGAGGGTCCATCTCAAGAATAACCACTATGTGGATGAGATGTGTAAAATATTAATTAATTAATTAATTTATTCATTCATTTATTCATTCATTCATTCATTCATTCATTCATTCATTCATTCATTCATTCATTCATTCATTCATTCATTCATTCATTCATTCATTCATTCATTCATTCATTTATTCATTCATTCATTTATTTATTCATTCATTCATTCATTTCTTTGTTTGTTTGTTTGTTTGTTTGTTTTTTGTTTGTTTATTATTTAGGTATGGTAATAATCGCAGACACAGGCAGCCCAAGCTCGTTATCTGTTAATATTTTTCTAAAATATTCAGTGTTTTTAATTTAAAAAACTTTATTTGTATTTATTGAGACTTCTTTAATGACCTTGAATTAGTTTAAATTTAGTTTTAATTAAAGTTTAACTTTGAAATGATTTTGATGAATATTGACAAATAATGAGCTTGAACTGTCTATGCCGCAGACAGTCACGTCATATTCATAACGAATTACGAACGTTTCTTACATTAATTCACGTTCCATGAAATACGAAATAAAATATAAATAAATATTTTTTGGTATCACGGAATAATTTTTGATCAACTACGAATCACGTTTGATTATTCTTTGCTGTTTAAGGTGGTTGCACCGGCAAATACTGGTTATTTCAGAAGGAATTTTAAGTGAGATAATGAGCATTCAAAGAAAAATAAAGCTTAATGATGGAAAGTTTAATTATGATAGATTTCAAATTTGTACAATTTGTGCTGTCATGAATAGACAGGGGGGGGGGTTACTTGGATTAAACAAAATATAAAAATTTGACTTTAAACCGGTTTTATTTGTAAAGTATATAAAATATGCTTCCATTTTTTTCAAAAAGTTAATCCTTTGAAGGAAAAGAAGAAAACTGTGCTTGGGGAACATAATCAGTAAAATATTCGCGTAGTTAATAATTACCTATATTCCGTAAAACCGGAAGTGATTGATATGTCAGAGTTCCCCAAGCACAGTTTTCTTTGTTAGCATCTTATCTTTAATTTGTAAAGGTTTCATAACAAAATTCTCAATCAGCGCCAAGAAAAATGAATCTGTCTGACACCTATTGTCAAAAATCCTTATTTTTGTTGCAAAGTATACCATTTTTTCGAAATTGTCTTGATTATCTGCACAATAAAAATGTTGCCATTTTAAATCAATAACTGCTGCTCTGGATGCTTGTAGCAGCAAGATATTCGAATATATTGTTTTCTCGGCACAGTCTCCCAACTCGGTAGAAGACTTAATTCTTTTGTTTGTCCTGTAAAATCGAACTTTCGGCGCTAAAAAATATATTCTATTTATTAAAACTTTCGCCAAAAACCAAAAAAACATAAAATAGACATGAAAATCAACCTTCAATTTGAGGTGTTTCTCAAATGGTCATTTTCAGCCGGTGCAACTACCTTAAGCACGAATCACGACCTTGTTTTGTTTCGAATACGCGCGTCAGATGTCAGTGAAAATCCGGCTGTATGTTTCTGTTTTTAAAGACTTGTTGGTATGAAAGCGTTGTTTTTTTTTGTCTTGTTCTAATTAGGTTGCTTTTGTTTGTCTGCTTTTGTTGTCGTTTGTTTTTTCAGTTGGAAACCGTTTATTTATAGGTCTACCGTTTATTCAACCGGCTATTTTCGAATCACTTTTCAAGACGGATACTTCAATGGTGGATCTAAGAGAGGGGTGCACGGGGGTGCGCACCCCCTCTTGAAACGGTTTCAATTCTTTTTTTTCTAAGACACGGACCAGGGGAGGTGGAAGGTTGGGCAAATACCAAAAAAATATCGAGCAAAGCCTTAAACAGACCAAAAAATATCGTGTACGGCAGATGTGCGAATATAAAATATCGTGCAGGGAGGAAGAAAATATCCTGCAGAACCATCACATGGGAAAAAAATATCCTGCACAAAAAATTGCCCAACCCCCATTAAATATCTAATTGTCCGTCCCTAAATATCCTCAGTAACACGTTTACTGGGTAGCGCATCCCCCCTGAAGAAGACACACCCCCTGAAAACAATATACGTGATATGCCCCTGAAGTGCGTTAACATGTAAATGGTAGAAAACGCTATGAAAACGATGGTCGTGTATACAAAAACGTGCATATTTGTAGTCTACCCGAATAATTCGTGATTGATTCGTGTAGACTGGGTTTAAAAGCCAGACATTTTCCATTAGCGTCCAAAATGTCGTTAAGTAGTATAAATCACCAATCTAATTCAATTGCATCTTGATGTCGCCATGAGGTTGTTCTATCACTAAGCCATGTGGAGGCCTTTTAAGCAATTGGCGACACTGTGTCGCCTCGTTAAACTACCCTACAAGACTCGAGAGCCAAATGTTGGTATTAATTTACTGAACAGTAGTGAAGCGCCGTTGTGTCTGAAAAAAAAAAAAAAAAAGTGGCGGTTCAATGTGGTCTGACGTCAAGGTAACGTAAACAACATTTATCCCGAAGTTTTAAAGGGGAGGATCCAGAAATTTTGAAAGAGGGGGGGGGGGGGCACTAAATATAAAATGATCCGGAAATTTTGAAGGGGGTGCATAAATAAAAAAATTACTGATTATCAATCAAACATTAAAAAAAATTATCTATAAAAGGGAGTGTAGATTGAATCAGCTTCTAATCTCCCACCACCCCATCTCTCCATGCGGGCAAACCTCGAGTATTGCAGACCAAAGCCATTGTTATGTATCAGTCTCGTTAATGAGTCAGGGCTTGGACCCCCGATTATGCACCTTGTGCTTTGTTTTGTGTAAGGGTTTTGCTAAGAAAACACGTTTGCCAAACTTGCTGTTTGATTAATTACTTCTCGCCTCTAATACACAACAGCTATCGTCCTCTTCGTTGGGTATTCCATACAAATGGCGAACCGCTTTAGTCCCCCAGACCGATAAAGCATTGTATAAGGCATGTAACAACTGGATACTAAGCAATTTTTAAACCTTAACACGTCTATCTTGACCACTTGCATCTGTTTTGACAGCACAGTGGGGGCATTGACTCCTTTAATTTTGTTCTGAACGTCAAATGCCCAGAGTATTCTCGAGTGTATGGGTGTGTGTAGGGGGTGGGGTGGCGTGGCGTTGGAAACTTTGGGAATGACTGATAGAGAAGTCCTGTGTGACAACATTTAAACCTGCAGTGACAGTAAATGACTAAATAGTCTTAAAAAGACTCGATGTCAAAAGAACTGTTCAAATTAAATTTGTATCTTCTGAACAGGTTCACTGTCGTCATTTTGTCGTGTAAGTTTTTCTGAATGGACATTTAAGTGGACGGTGGCGCCGATTTCATCTGTAAATAACATAATAGGCTTCTCTAATAAAAAAAATTGACTACACCAGAGGTGTTTTAATTTGTACTTGTGCAAAGTTAAGCGCCATTTTGTCTGGAATTGTATTTTTTTCCGCTAGGCATTAATTTAGTTGATATTTCTTTACTTCGATTGCGCTTGTAGATTATAAATGAAAATGGAAATGTTTTTCTATGCACTTTAATGTTTATACAGACAATTGAACCCCGTTAATGCGACCATTAATGGGGTGACCGTATTAATGGGGTGTCATATCACAAGTGTAATTTAAAAAAGTCAATCTGCCAATGGAAGAGTAGCTTGCGGGAAACTCATTTTTAGTCTTCTAAAAACACTAGAAAACAACACAGCGGGCTTCCCTATAGTTTCCATGCGTTAACAGTTCGAACGAGATAAACCTGCAATGGCTCTTTCTTCTTTAACGGAAATCCTAATCAACGAAGGCAAGGTTGTCTAAAAAAAACTTACCCTTCCCTCCCCAAGTTAGAAAGTGACGTAAACAAAGTTGCTACACACTCATTCAACGTGCTCTTGCCACTAGTGTATGGTAGGCGAATGCTATCTAAACCCAACGAAATGAGCTCAAATTCATACATGACACCTTTAAGGCCGGTACACACTAGGCGACAAGTCGCAGCGACTTGTCGTCACGACATGTCGCCTCAGTGTGCATTGGTTCAATATTTGTCGCCAATACATCTGATTTTGTCGCTGCGACAATTTCCGCCAAAAATACCTAGTACACACGGGGGGAAATTGTCGCTACGACCTATCGCGGGAACAAGTCGCTGCGACTTGTCGCCTAGTGTGTGCCGGCCTTTAAATATATCAGCGACACAACATAAGAGTTTTATTGAAGTTTATTGATTTTAAAGTAAAAAAAAGTTGACCTTATTTAAAGTACCCATGCAATCTACTTCTCCTGCATTCGCTTGACTTGCCCCAAAACAATGAATTTACATCGTGGCTTGAATGCATAAATCCATACATTATCTGTATTTTGTACACTCGAGCCTTGATGTAAATCTATTGTTTTGAGGCCAGTCAAGCAACTCGGAAGGTCTATTACGATCAGAATGATGTCATTCATCTTCATAACCATTGCCTAGCTTGACTATCATTAATATTATCGATATAATCCGACAATTCGTCTACGTGGTTGCATGGGGTTCAAACACTAAAAGTGTGCAACACAAATACCACTCAATAGAGATATTTTATGCTAATTTATTGTTTTCTTTTGTTTTTAATCAATTAGTATTTACTACTAAATAGTGACAACTGTTGCACAGATATAGTGTTCGCAAGTACAATAGCATTTCACATCACTACTCTAGTGACAAACACATTGATCAATCCTTCTCGAATGTTTAATGCACCCTTCTCTCGAACGTCTGGTCAACAACTAAAATAGCTCTAATTAAATAGGTAGACATAACAGCTACGGGCAATATCGCCAACACTTTGCATACTACTGAAACTGCATGATATTGTTTTTGATTGTCACGGTGAGACTTTTTGTCGCGCGATTGAACTTGGGGAAGGGGGGGGGGGGGGAAGGGAAAGAGATGAAATATCAGATAAATGTTAAAATGATAATATTAAAATGTGGAGAAGGAGTCAGTCAAAAGCACAAATGCACCATTCTAGGGATACCAACATAAACAAAAATATTGTTTCACTGTTGATCTGTTAATTAAATCAATAGTATGTATTGCTCTTGAGGTTCTCAGTTCCTGTGTGCGGTGTTAGCTCGTACGCGTCTATATCTTAAAGTATCATCATCCGCTCAGTCAGCGAGTAAACACATCGATTCAGTACCGTGAGGGGAGGTGTATAATCATTAGATTTCCTTTGAGACGCGCACCGTGAGGGGAGGGGTAAAGCGTACTCCAATCATATTTTTCTTTAAAATTGCTTTTGGGGCATTTACAAATAGGAGAGGTGTCAGATTTCCTTTGAGACGCGTACCGTGAGGGGAGGGGTGAGGCGTGCAATTATATTTTTCTTTGAATTGCCTTTTGGGCAATTACCGATACGAGAGGACTGAGTTGTGTAATCATTAGATACCATAGATATCATTAGATATTTTTACCGTGAGGGGAGGAGTTAGGTGACACCAGACTGGTCGTGGAAAAAACTGGATTAGCCAAGTATCACCAGCTCCGCCATCCCCCCTCAAAAAGCTAATGGTCCGTAGGTTGTTGATCACATCTTAAAATAAACCAATAATTGATATTCAACACATTCAGCAGGAATATAGTTGAGATGATGATGTTTAACTTCCTCAATACCCGGCCGACGTAGTTTATTTAAAAAAAAGCAGTTTACAACCGTCTTCCTTAGCAACCGTGTCCGACGTTAAGGAGTCAAATGACAAACTTGGTTGCTTAACTGGTAAAAACAAGTTTTTCATTACTTGCTTTGATGGTAAATGTCAATCGGTACTTTGCAACGGACGAGTTTATTAAATTGTGAGTGCAATATTTCCCTATATATAAAAAAAACTTTTATCAAACTTTTTTTCTTGACAAGACTTTTTCTTAGATCATTCTGACATTTTCACAATTCTTTGCTCATGTAGAAGGTAAACAATTCAAGTTTTTCTTGACAAGTTTTCACCGTAAACCGGAATTGCATTCTTGCTTGATATTTGTTAAAATTTCCCTCGCTACATTTTTACTTTTTTCTATCTACACAAACAAACTTAAACTGTCATCCTTTCATTGAAAAGTGAAAAATTCCAAATTTTCTTCGTTCACTCACGAGCAGAAACGTCGAGTTTTCTAATTATCGTTCTTAAGCCTTGGCGAGAAGCCTGTTTGTAAAAACATCAATAACAAATATTTATAAAATAAAAAGGAAACTCATTTGAAACTTTGTTATTTTAATTTACGCGCATTTTTAGTTTTTTGTGTTCTTTCATTGTCTTCCATACTGTGGAAAACCGTTCGCCTCATCTACCATCGCTGCTTTCCCCTCTCCTTAAAAATTCGCCTTCAGACAGTTATTGTCTATCATAAGATCAATATAGAGTGGTATTGTTTAAGAGTTTTAATTGATTGACTACTGCACATGGAGATAAATATGGATATGACTAAAGAACCCGTCATATGAACCGTCACGCGACAGCCCTTGACATTGGAACAAAAGTGTTTATAGCTAGGAAACAGATCAGTTGTCAATAGAATAAGAAAAGCAAGTTTTTCTTTTACATGTCCCTTGAATAACTATGGTCAATGTAAGGAAACTGTAAAGACTAGCTCCTTCTCCTTCTCCTTCTCCTTCTCCTTCTCCTTCTCCTTCTCCTTCTCCTTCTCCTTCTCCTTCTCCTTCTCCTTCTCCTTCTCCTTCTCCTTCTCCTTCTCCTTCTCCTTCTCCTTCTCCTTCTCCTTCTCCTTCTCCTTCTCCTTCTCCTTCTCCTTCTCCTTCTCCTTCTCCTCGATAAAATTATCTGAAAGCTCTATTTGTCAGTTCTCAGTCTTCTAACCCTATATTTCTATCATGGCAGTCATCGAGCATGTGAACTGGCCGGCTTAGGAACTAGTTGGGTTAGCGCTACAAAGTGCACGTCTATTTCAAACTTCCAGAGGCAGATCCAAGTGAGGGGAGGAGGGGAGTAACTATAGGTAATTCTTTTCATTGATAATTAGTATTTTTTGATTATCGCCCCCTTCAAAATTGCTGAATCCGCCCCAGTCTTCAGTACCTGCTGTAAGATTTGCATTTTAAAAGAATTTCATTAGAAGGCCAAGTTCACATGAAAATTAATTTGTAAAGCACTTGAGCTTTAGCTAGTAAATTCTATCATACTTGAAAATATGTCTCATGCACTGGTTTTTGAAATAAAAAAAAAAAAACATTTAAAAGATCTTGAGTTTGTCAGGATGAAATTCGAATTCGTACATTATCAAAGGTACAGCAGTCTCTTCCACTCTGTAATTCGTCGATATATAGTTGCTGGTATCAGTATTGTCCACATATGAATAGTCCTAACAAACAATATATAAACGAAATTCAATTATAATCACGACCTCATGTTCTAACCATGACTAATTAATACATTAGCCACTTCCGATGTTCGTAGCTTATTCCTTTGTTGGCACATTTGTTTAGCAAACTAGTACTGTCCGGCTGGCTGGTGGCCACAAGGTAAAGCTCTCTGTTTAAGACAAAGGACGTACAGCAAAGATTGAATTCTTTGGTGGTTAAGAAGATCCAGATTTTTTTATTTTTTTCGTGCTAAGCAGCCTCCCATGTGCATCCATAACTCGATGGATGCACGCTACTTATGATCCATTCCCTGAAGGCCGGTACACACGAGGGAGCTTGCTCCCGCAACAATGCACGCTCCCTCAACATGCTCCCTTGCGTACCAAAGATTTCACGCGAAAAATATATTGCACAACAAAGTGAGCAAACGTTTTGTTGCGCAACATACTTTTTCGCGTGAAATCGTTGGTACACACGAGGGAGCTTTGCTCCGGGAGCATATAGTGTGGCAAATTTGATTTCATGGATGAAGTTTAACACCGAATTTTCGAAAGTAGCAATTTGATTTCTAATATTTCATAGTTTTTGCATCCCCTATTCGACAGTAGCTTCTTTAATTATTTTCCACGGGCGAATTTTTTGTTCTATTCGACTACTAGACTAGTCATCCATCGATATACACCTTTTTTTTAAACAAAAAACAAAAAAAACATTGTTTGTGAGAATGACGGATTCGGACTGCTTGATGTCCATCACTGAAAAGGTCTATGTGTAATGTTTTTTAATATATAGCTACGGCATACGGCATTCTATCGACCATCAGAGATCTTCAAAGTTTGGAGGAAATGACACTAATTTGAATAAAATTACTGCTTATTTCTTATTATTATTATTGGAAGCCCACAGTACCTTTCGGTCGTGAAATCTACATCCGGAATCCGGTATTCTCTTATTCTCACCGATAACTTGCCTTGCAATAGGCCGTTTTAACAGTTCGTGTGTCCAATTCCACAATGATTAATGATTGTGAGTCTTCACTATGATTTTAATCAAAATAAGACCACAATGTCCAGACAAAAATCATCATCAAACTTTCAAGCCATATCGAGATATCTCGTGCACTTTTAAATTCTCAGTTCGACATAAATTTTTAATACTTGGTAACCGCAATGAAGATTCAAGATTTTGAGATTGTTCGAAAAAAAATATTTAACCAAAAAAAAAAAAAAAAGGAAAAAAATACTAAATATGCATATATCAGTTTTAATAATTATTTTCTTTTCTAATCATTCGGTTTGATGAAGATAGTTTTGTACAGAACACAATACTGAATTGATTGACTGAATTGTAGGAGCTTTGAATATTGCTTAGAAAGGGGCAATATTCAATAAAAATATAACCAACCAACCAACCAACCAACCAACCAACCAACCCGAACCAACCAACCAACCAGCCAGCCAGCCAGCCAACCAACCAACTAACCAACCTACCTACCTACCAACAAACCAACCAACCAACCAGCCAGCCAGCCAACCAACCAACCAACCAACCAACTAACCAACCTACCTACCTACCAACAAACCAACCAACTATCAACCAACGAATAAACAAATAAACGAATTAACGAATAAACGAATAAACAAATAAACGAATAAGCGAATAAGAAAATAAGCAAATAAACAAACATTCAATTATACCGAGCTTGAAATGAAGTGATGTTGTTTGTTCAATTTGATTTTAGTTAACGTGTTTTTTTTGTTTGTTTGTGTATATTTTTGTCTCTTTGTTATTCATATTGTATATAAATAAGTATGCTTTTTTATTTATTTGTTTGTTTGTTTTTTAATTGCATTTGTTGCAACAGTTGACTTTCTTTGAGGTTTTTGAGTTTTCCATTTTTTTTCACTCGGTCATATGGTAGGCAATCATATATTGATCAAATCTGGCTTCATATTTAGTAGTATTTATCGATTAATATCAACAAAAACATAGCTTATTCAATATGCTTTATGCACGCCAGACCAATTTAATCTTGTATTGTCTAGAAAAGACTCTTAGCTATTACTCAGGAAAAACAAATGGCAAAAATAACGATTTTTTTATTTTATCTTAGACAAGTATCGCTTAGCTTGACACATCGTCTCGACAATCATTAAACATTGTCTAGAAAACTTCAATTTATGGCTTTAAGGTGCATTTTTTCCCTTGAATTAAGACCATCTGTAATTTTCTTGCATTTAGATTGATTTGTTATTTATTTGAATTTCTCGTTTTCTTTTTTTTTTATACTCGGTCAGTTATTGATTTTTTTCAGGGATTTTTTTGAAAAGAAACTAATTTTTTTTGAAAATATCAGTCATCAATGTTTTGTTCAATTGTCCTTTACAGTTTTAAAGTTTGTATTTTCAACAACAACAACAATCAAAAACTGTCGATCAGTTAACTCTAGCTAATTCAAAGTTATTTGCAAAAAGCAAAATTGCCAATGTATACAAGAAAAATTTCAATTTTCCCAATTTAATGAATCACAAAAGAATTCTTAAAAAAAACTCTATTAAAAATATTTAAGTGTTTTCAAAGTCCCATTAATTTTTGTTTGCCTGGCTTGTTTTGAATTCTGTGTAAGATATAAGTTTTAAATTTTTGTCTTCCTGACTGAAGTGTTTCGAACGTAAAACTCAAAGATGCCCAATTGAAAAAAATAACATCCCAGCGACGCTTGAAAAAAATCCCTTTATGTTTTTCAATAAATTAAATTCAAATGGAAAACACTCCAGGGTTAAGCTAAATTTATTTATTAAAATATATGTTAAAGTAGCAGTTTTCTGCCTCTTTTCTGACGGTTTTTCTTTAATACAACTGATTTTCCTCAATTTCTTGTCTAAAATGTGAACCTCTTCATCATATATTCTCGAATGTTCATTTTACAAACAGGTTTTGCACGTTTTTTTTTCGAGGACTATTGTTGTCATAAAAAAAATCCCTGAAATTGCAATTTTGACAAATAAAACAGATAAATCATTCAAATTGACTGGTAAACAGCTCTTGTTGTTTTTAGTGCAATTAAATGGATTATATCTGTAGCAGTTTTTTCCCCTTTCCGACGATTTAATACATAAATTAATGAAAATTATCTCAGACAAATCTCCAAACAGTCTATTGTTTACCTTACTATAACAGTAGTTAATAGTTTTTCTTTTATCAAGGACAACAAAAAAGGTATCCAAGCTTTTATTATGTTCTGAAATTATAAGTTGTCCTCGAGACAAAATATTATTATTATTATTATTATTATTATTATTATTATTATTATTATTATTATTATTATTATTATTATTATTATTATTATTATTATTATTATTATTATTATTATTATTATTATTATTATTATTAAAGAAGTTATCATATAGAGAAATTGTGCTTTTGTTTCAATAAAATGACCTTACTCAGCAAACTATTTTTTTCTGAAAATAAAATTGCCTTATTTTCCCAATTTTATTTAAGCCTCATAACGCTCGGTGCAATCCTTTGAAATGCAGGTAAACTTTCCGCGAAAGCCGCCAATAACTCTTAAGAAAAAGGAAACTTTTTCAATATCCTTTTCTCTGTTATTGAATATGAAATACAGCGGAAATATTAACAACACATTTTTTTCATTTTACAGCACTTTTATTATCTTTTATATCATGAAGTTCTGCCTCGGCTCCAATCAATGCATCTAAGCACGAAAACAACTCTCAGTTTAAAAAAAAATCTATCCGTTTTTTTTTAAGTAGACTCTTCTCAACTTTTCCTAAACTTATTTCTGATCTATCCACCCTCTAATAATCATTTCATAACAAACTCGAACGAAAAAGACAAAATAAAATATACAATCCAAAATGTTATGTCTGCATACCATCAAATGTAGTCATAAATATCGCCAGTTTTCTATTTGGTTCTTATGTGCAGTAGCAATATTATTACAACCAAAGCGTTTGTTATGGTGGATCTCTATGTGTCGCTTTCTTTATTTTGACTGGTTTTAAATGGAGCTATCCTCGTAAATATTTATCAAAAGCTAGTGAAAGACTTTGTTTCGTCTATACATAATACCCCCAAAACCTTTGAAGCTTGCGAATTCTATAGTAAAGCGAATTATATATGCTTGGGAAGGTTCTCGTAACTTCTTTTTTTTCTTTTTTTTATATTGAACTGATAGAAACGAATATAAGGGAAAGTACAACTGGTGGTTTTCTGTCCTAACTTTGTTTTGAGTAAAAATACAAACATGTAGGAAAATCTACAAAATCCTTCGTCAAATATAAATGATTTGCGACAAAATCTTTCAAAGTTGGCATCTTTTTTGTTTATATACGCTCAGTTGTGAAAATAATAACCATATATTTTCAAAAAGTAAGTATAATTTTTGAGAATATCTATAAAATATATTTTGGACAAGAACTGGTATTATTCCAAAAAAGTGTTACAGAGAGGCACAACTTATCGTTAATATTTAAACTTAATTGTCAATTAGAATCAAACTTTGATCTAAATAAAACAGATATTAGATGTTATGATAGAAAATATAACATGCAATAAAATGAAATACTATACACTTTGGACATTAGAAGCTATTTTTTTCTTCGTTTTTTAACTTCGTTTTTTTAAATCGTATGGAATAAAGTTTAATAATAGATTGAAACTAAGTCTTTAAAGTAGATGCCTATTTTCTCAGGTATAACATTAAAATCATATTTACAGAGTCATTATTCTATGATTAAACTTTTTTTGTTTAAAAGAGAATGCGCATCACCTTGTAAACTGTCACGTACTTTGTAACAGTGAAGACCAATGGGCACAACAAAGAAGAACGAAATAAGAACACAATAAAAGAACGAAATAAAATAAAGCGAAAACATCAGCAAAAATAAAACTTATGTTAAACAGTTCATAAACGTTCACCAACTCCTACGCTTGAAATAGTACTTTTAACTTCAGATATTCAAATATTTTACACACATTATATTTTATCGTAACATACCTTCATTTCATGAAATACTATATGTAACACACTGCATACAACGACGAAAATTAATTTACCAGTCTAAATTCTTTGTAAATTGAACAATTATCAAAAAAATATTAATTCAACAAAATTTATATATATGACAATGAAAATTCGTGTCCATATAGTTTATCTTAAACGTCATCGTCAGAACTATCTTGACGAGGAATTGCATTTGACGTCGATTTTGGAGAATTTCCATTGACTCCATTCAAAAGTTGAACACTTTGAATTACAGTCCTATGGTCTGACCTATGAGGACGGAATCCATAGAGTAACGACGTTGATGGGTGATAGGCATGTGCCTTTATCCACGAATGTAGCGTTCCAAGTTCGTTTTCTAGTTCACGGCAAAAGTTGTCCTTTTGTTCGAGTTTTACGCTCATATCTCGCACCTCCTGCTGTAAGACTTCAAGAGATTCTTTCGAGCTGTTTATTGTACTTCCTTCTTTGTCTAGACGTTGTCTTCTTATTTCTGCCTCTAGACTGTTAATCCTAGTTTTAAGTTCATGTGTTTCATCACGGTAGCGAGCTTGGCATAGACGCAATTCTTTTTTATTTTGACGCAGTTCGTCGAAAAGCTCGTCAACTCTAGTCGCATGGTCGCGCTTTGTTGCTTCGTAAACTTCTTCTAATTTGTCTTTTTCAATGCGTAGTTTTTTAACCGCAGAATCATTATGATTTAGAATTTCTTTCAAGTCTTTTGCTAAGATTTCACTTAGTTCTTTCATATTTGGCAACTCTCCGTTTCTGGAATGCCTTGCTAATGTCTTATATAAATCATCTTGGTTAATTGAAAACTTGTCTGCAACACCGTCTGGTTTTAAGCCATTTTGTAAATGTGAATATGCTTCTTCGAAAGCATTCCATCCATGTTTATCCTGATTTACAACATGTAACATGTCTTTAGCAGCCTTCTCTAAAGACATCACATCTTTATTTGAAGGACTTGAAATTTTCTCTTCGCTTCGACTGGTAGGACTTGTAGATGACGAAGAACTATAAACTGGTTGTTTTCGTTGTGTAGGGCTCTCGCTTCGACCACGGTGGTCAATATTTACGGATACAGTCGCAGGAGCGAAGATTCTGGTCGGTGATCCAGGGCTTCTTATGCCATTAGACGTATTAGGTCGTCCGTTCTGTTTAACGACGTTGTTAATGGGCGACCAAGGTCTGAACGCCGACCGCCGGGACATGATGTCACCATTTGCGCTAGAACACGTCGTGACTATACCATTCGTACAATAAACGTATCTCTCTTCAGGTTCTTTGTTGTTCGGACTCAAGGATGATCTCCCATCTTGAGAATCTTGCCGGGGTTTTTTACCAGGGAAAGAACTGGGACTATTCCGGGAATCCCTTGAGCTGAAGTCCTCATCCGTTCCAGGATCCGGATATTCTCTCTTGAATCTTCTTCGATTGCCTTCGGTGAATTTACTGGTTAACGTTTCCCACATTCTTTGGACGTGAATCGTAGGGTGATCGTTACATAGCATTAAATAAAGTCGCCAGTTCGCACTATCGAAGCCCCAATGGCACGTATGTACCTCGCCAGTGCTGTGCGAGTGCGTTACGAAAGTACGCGGCGAGAAAACGCTATCGCATTGCGCGCACGTAACGCACTCAGCGTACGGATCGGAGTATGCTTCGATGTCTAAAGTCCCTACACATCCGCCAAAACACTCGTGATAAACTTCAAGGCTCTCGACAGAAAATATACGACTGTTCTTACGTGGAAATGAGGAGCCCGACAACGCACCGATTAAACGGAAGGCGTCCGTTTTGGTGATCAGACCAGCAGACGTACAAGACCAAGGTAAAACACCAGCTAACTTAAGAATTTCTAGTTGTTGTGGTGTACAACGCGGACAAAATATTTGTAGCCGATCGCGTGCGTTGTTGATGGCTTGTGTTGTGAAGCCTTTCAAGACTTTTTCTACTAAGTCTTTAAAACATAGCCTTTTCTCTCCACCATAGCTGAAACAGGCTAAAGGTACGTGATCGATCAAAGTTTCTTTAAACTTCAAAGTTCCTTGGTCTTTCGCTGGTACGTACATTCTTGTTGCGACTGATCTTACTATGTCATTGCGTGGAGGTCGAACTCCTTCGCTAGACGAAACAAAAAAGTGTTTCCTTTTGATGTCTGACGGTACACTCCATGGCTTTTTATCACCAACAGTTGGCTCCCCGAATCCTCGGGGCCCTGAAATAGAATCCGTGGAACAATCCCGATATTTCTGTAGTATTTCATCTAAGAGCGGATTGTCCGTACTTTGAAACTTTTGGTTTGCCATGTTGGAAGTTACGAGGCAGACATGGACTGGCTAGATACCGATGACAGCTGTGGAATAGACACGAAGAAAGTCCATGGTTAGACTGGACAAGACATTGACTTGTCATTTCTGCTCATGCTCGATTTACGCACCACACGTGATATTCAGTACCGTGACAGCGGGTAAAAATAACTCAAAAGAGATTACAAAGTAGCTACGATGAAAGACACGACTCAGACAAGAAGAAACACGATACGAAATAAACTCACAGACTACGATAGTTACCTTTCGTGACGACCGATCAGTCAAAATATTTAACCAAAAAAAAACACCCCACGGAGAAGCCTGAATTTCTTTTGATGAAATCGACTAAGTGTAAGAATAAAAGAGACAGTGAATAGATTTCTCAACCAAGCAGGTATGTGATCTATCCAATTGTCAAAACTGTTTTGTGTTTCTCAAAATCTAGTCGTGCCAGGTCAATAAGTGCCTGAACGAACCCAGCCAATCAGGACTTCTCATTCTAGACAACACATCACCCGTCGGCGATACAAAACATAAAATGCTTTCATTTAGCAACAGCGACGTGGTCTAGACATGTTGATTTCATTGTCTAGACCGATACCGTGACGTGCGTTGGCTTGATGGGCTTAACGACAAAAATGTGTTAATAACTAAGGCGGGAGATTACAGATCTAGTCGCCACACGGATATATATTTCCATCGAAAGCGCCAATCAAATGCTCCTCTTAGTCTGAAAACCTCAAATGGTTCGATTGAGCAGGAAATAAGAGCGTTTTTGGCGCCATAGTCGTTTAGATAGCTCTTGCGAGTCAGCTTACGAGACGCCAGTGTAAAAAGTATATCAATAGATTCAGCTGGCTGGCTTGATTTCCATTGTGAAAGAAAACAAAAGCTGTAGAATATATTACAAAGCCTTTCAGACTTGAAATAAAGATACCAGACTGCTTTTGACGAACAATTTCACATATAATAATTGTAGTTTTTATTATATATTATATATATTTTTTCGAAAGTGTATATGCTTCACGGTCGATGCT
This sequence comes from Diadumene lineata, assembly GCA_918843875.1. Lineage (NCBI taxonomy): Eukaryota > Metazoa > Cnidaria > Anthozoa > Actiniaria > Diadumenidae > Diadumene > Diadumene lineata. Next base: position 7,912,687 of record OU974081.1, read on the forward strand.
TGGTATATAAACATAGACAATATTAAATGAAGATACATTTACGAGAGAGTTTAGACAGTTTCTTCTTCTTCGGAATCAGAATTTATAAATTATTTTTGTACAGTAGAGGGGATTTCAGTGCTTTTTTATCACGGATATAAATGTTTAAATCAGCCTCAGTCACACGATAAGACCTTTATTTGATTTCATTAAATTTCAAGGGAGATATTGAATGTTATAAAGAAAGGACAAAGTAATGAGGGGGAGGGGTGGTCACTAGAAACCACTGATATAAAAAGCCTGTGTCATACCTGTGGTTTCACGAGTAGATTCAAACATCACTACGTTTATTTTTAGCTGCGCCTAGTGAGTAATACTAATTCATTTTACTGACATGTACCGATGAGGTGAAAAGATTATTCTAATATTAAAAAAAACGATGTCTGTTTGCATGTTTAAACGTATTTGTTGGTCAATTGATAAAAGGATGTTTTTTTCAGTAAGAAACAGATATCCGGTTATTGTAATTGCTACTTTGCTCAGTGTAATCAATTGCTTATTTTCGGATCTACCGGCGGTGACATAGTTCTGATTTTATATTTTCAATCGCACACAAATAAGTTTGCGATAATAAAAAATCGCTATCCCTTTTTTTAGATAAATGGACATTTTACACCCGTTATATAAAACATCGTCCTTCCCGTGGATATAGCTGGTGCCCGACGTTTCAACTCACTGATGCATTTCACTGAGTATTGACAGCAGTCTCAACAGAAAACTTGATCAACAGGGAATGTCTGCCTATCAAAATCTAATAATAGAAATTTGTCATCGACAATCTAGAGAGTAGCTCATTAAAAAAAAATATGCTTGACAAATGTCTGTGTTGGTGATTAGAATTCTACTTTTTTTTGATTGATTAAAAACAGATTATTTCAAATTTTCCTGTCTTTGCTGTAATGTTGGTACTCCTCGAAAAAACTTCTTGAATGCTGCACATATTTAGATTATTCATCTTGCTTAATAGCTTTAAAAATATAATGATATGTATTTTTTGGCGCATATGAGCATATACACGTGGAATATGCGCCATATAAGTGTTAAATTATCATCATCGTTATTATTATTACTTACTATTGTTATACAATGAGCTTTGCTGATAAATCTGTCAGAATAACAGCTTATTTTTAGTCACGACCAGCACCAACAAGACTAATTTTCCGCGTTTTTGATGGTCAGTAGACGATATCCACTGTGGCGCCGTTCAAAATCTCCAAGTGGAAATGCACCTTAAAATGTGTATAAGCAAATTAATTTTCTTGTCTTCAAGAAACATGTCTATTCTTAAATTTCAAAGGGGTCATCAGACCGTCTCAGTCAATGTAGCTCATCCAAGTGGAAAGTTTCTCTTTTTTTTTAATGAAAAGACGGTAGAAATGACAGTTATAAAATTGTAGTTCACTACACAAAAGATTTTTGGAACAAGTAGTTTTCTTCCTTCCCCTCCCCTCTCCTCTTCTCAATTCAAAGTTGGGGAGGGGGGGGGGGGGTGACATGGGTTCTACGTCATCGAAATGTATATATTCTAAAAATGAGCTGTATCCCGGCGATTGTTTTCAACATTTTTGTTCTTGCTTTTTAGCTAGACTATGTAATATGTCATCTCTCTTTATTGATTCCTGGGTTGCGAATCTGACAGTTTGTTTCTCCATTAAACTGTATTACAAAACGCTTTTTTCTTGTCCAACATACGGGTCAGGATTTTTGATGCCCTGTTTACAGCAGCGACAAAGATACATGTTTTAAAAGGCTTTTTTGATTGGCCGCCGAGAACAATATGATTCGATGTTTTCATTGGTCGTTTTCGAAAGACACGTCAAAAGACTATCGTCTGTTGAACCAATCACCGATGAGCTAGAAGAACCTTCCTGAAGACCCCCTGTTTAGCTTGCTGTACACGGAAAAGGAAGGAGGGAGTAAGGAAATCCATGAAGAGAATACCATATCCCAATTCCCAGCCTAATTTTTTATTCAAATTCCAGCGTTCAAACTAAAAATTCCAATCTAAGTAGTAGTGCGAACAAAATATCGTATGAACAATGACTATTTTTGACTTGAATTGAATTACTTGTTGCTCTTTGGGCTTATCCTAAAAGTGTAATTATTCCATTTTTTGTCTTCTGCCATGTTAGATAACAGATAAAATAACCCAAAATACACAATTTCTAACGTTATTTGAGCTCTTACAGAGATCAAAATGGTAAAATAAGAGAAAATCCCAACCCAAATGGAAAACTTCCAATTTCCAGCCTTCAAAATCCCAATTCCCAATTTACTCCTTCATTTTTGCTTTATCGCATTTATTAAATTCTAAACACTACACCCCATTCATATCTTTTTACATGATATATCTAGTGAAAATAGGTAAATGAAGGAGGTCTTTAATAATAAAGTTTAATTTGATAAGATTGATAAGTTTCAAGTTTCAAATTTATTTCGCTCTGAAGATTCCATTTAGAATACATAATAATAAGAGCATACAAGAGGGTATGAGATAAGAGAGCTTATCCCCGGACCTCATCAGGGGCTCTACTCGTCGTGCTATTTTTAGAAACATGTCAACAATCTCCGTTTTTTTGTCTTGAGATGTTTTGACGATGCGACCGCGCCTCCTGCAATCTGGCCAATCACGTTACGTTCCCAAAATAACTTCAGATTAAAAATAGAATGAAAAGATCCCCTGATGAGTATAAAGCCCAATACGGGGGATAAGCTTTCTTATCTCATACTCTCTTGGAGCATACCATATATGTTGTGACTTTATAGATGAAAATGACAGTTGTGGGCAAAGTTAAAAAAAAGTAATTGAGCTATGTAAACTGGAGAGTTGCCGAGTTAGCCTGATAGATGTATCAAATTGATGATTTCATTAGTTGGGTGACAGAGGTACGTCATGAGCTGGTTCCGATAAAGATAAAAACGATAATAATCTTTTGAGACTCAGACATTACATCATATTTTGTCGCAATATATGATTATGACGTCACAGAATAGTTATGTGGAGGATAAAATCGCCATTGAAAAATTTGATCTCAAATGGTCTGGCTTTCAGTTACCGTATTTGTCAATATGTAGTAAATTTTGAAATGAAATCTACATTTGTTAGTTGACGTTTCAGACGTCCTTCGTCGGAGCGAGTAACATTTGTTGACTAGCGTCAAAAAATCATTAATCATAAATATTTTTTTAACTCAAATCGTGCTAACGACTGGATTGACACAGATTATAGTATTCTGGTTATTTACGACTGTTGAACCGGTCCAAATTAAAGATGGAAGGGGGGAGGGAGCTGAGGGGATCCCATTACAAAAACACCAAGTACTATTGTCAGAATTTTCAGAACTGATACCGGGAAATAAGCTGTTTCAAGGATGTCAACAAGCACATCTCAGCATAAGTTATAAAAGAGGACAACATTACAGGTTTAAATCTACATCAAAAATTAAATAAAAGGTTGTGTTCAAATAACTCGATTCAAGCAAAATAGAACAAAAAAGAAATAATAATTAAAAAAAATTGTTCAAAAGAGATGGTCATGTTTTTCACTATTCATGCAAAACCAGTAGGCGACAAATAAGCGTCTACCTCTCGAGAAGTTACTATTAATAGAACCGCTTTATCAAGGATTAATGTTTGATCTCGAAACACGAACATTTTCTTCTTAAATTAACAAAAACACTTTTATGAATGACTGTCACAAAAATTCTCAACCTTTTGTGTCGGCGTGTGTGGATTTGTCTTTTATACCATGTTATGCCTTTTGTGGTATTCCCGGGGAAGGGGGGGGGGTTGGAACTCCAGGAGTAAACGATCGGGGATTCCCGTCGTATCTTTCAGGGGGAAAAATCAGCGATTTAGTCTCTTGTAGGGTTTAAAACATGAAATTTGCCAAGTTCTTACATTTTTGGTATCTTTTAGGGGCTGAATCCATCTAGTCATAGCACTAAAACTCATGATATTGGTAACTTTTAGAGATGAAAAATCTGTGACGGCACGTCCTTTCGAAATACGTCCGGTGTCTTTTAGAATTTTTGAAACATTCCCGAGAATATATCCCCGATCGTATATAACCAGAGTCCCTCCTCATCACTGGGCACGTATTTCCGCTTTGATTAAAATCACCCCTCAAGTTTAATGTTAAAAATAGTCTACCGCGTGTTCTTGACCTATCTAGCGTTTTATACAATAACAACATCTGATGTTGATGTTTAGGTGTCTATTCACGTAGAACACTTGACGAGGCACTGTACTGTCGCCTTTAAGTCTTCAATAGAATTCTAGCGACACTAGATCGTGTTGTTTGGGGACAGATTTACAAGGATATGATCACGAAATCACGAAATTCTTGGAAATTATAAAACAAATTGCTCTAAAATTGGTACTACTGTTAAAGAGGAGTTGTTATTTCTTGTTGATTTTTTTTATTTATTATAAAAATAGTTTTTGGTTGGTTAATCATTAGCGTGTGTTAATAATATTTAATAACTGTTAATAATAAAAAATAAATTTTATAATAATAATAAATAATAGTAAGTTATTGCTAGGAGGATAATTGATTGATTTTATATTATTATATTATCAATTATCAGTTATTGATGATTGATCTTTTTATAAATCATACATATTACTTATACTATATTTTTAATATTCAAAGCGACTATGGTCACGTGACCTTAGCCAAATTATTCAAACCTCTGATTATTTATGCACAAGCTTCGTGAAAAGCAGTATATATTACATCCCTTTATATATTTGAATGGCGGACATGTCACAAACATAAAAAACACTTGTGTTACTTGTCTTTCACAAAATGTTATAATACACAGAGGCGTATCTAGGGGAGGGATCGAGGGGCGGTACCCCCACCTCCCTTTTTGGAAAGACCTGATTTATTTTTATATATAGTACTTTTAATTTTTATTTGACAATCAGCATTTTTTGGTCATTGTACCCCTCCCCTCCCCTTTCAAAATGTCTGGATTCACCCCCGACACATTGCCATACTCTTAATATCATTAATTGTAGTACGCTAGCTGCCGACTGAAATTGATGTTGCTTGGCTGGAGCTAGCGTATACACAATGAATGTAATGACATGACTGCGAATTACATTATAGACGTCCGGCGAACCTCGATTATCTGCAGGGACCTCGATTAACGATCTTCTCCGAGGTTCTTAATGAGGTTATAGTTTACTGAGATTATGATAAACTGAAGTAATAGTTAAATGAACTTTAACCTTAAAATCAGGCTGGGGAAGGGGGGGGGGGGGGTGGGGTACTGATCAAGTATCACGGACGATTTTTTGTTAATTTCACGAATCACAACATTAAAGAAAAGCATTTCACGAATCACGAACTTTCACACTTGGAATCGCGGCATATTATTTCTGCTTTTCACGAATCACGGCATAAATGTGGGTCGAATCACGGATCACGTAAGACCCCTTCCCCAGCCTGTAGAATTAGCAGTTAAGTGAGAAATTAAAATTTGTAGTTAACTGAGATTTATATGAACGTTTCACGAACTTTTGCATTTTCTGCCCAGCTAAGTAAAAATGTTGATTCTTAAAAGTAGCGCTTAACTGAGATTTGGGCATAAAATGTAGTTAACTGAGATTCCATTCCATACCCCCTCTTCTCTTGGTCCCGATTTTTTCATGAATGCTAATGATTCTTTATTCTCGATGGGTAAAAAAAAAGAACTAGAAAGAGATTATAATCTTCCAAGCAGCAAGAACTTCTCATATTGTATTTGCAAATTAACATCTTTTTCATGACTTTTTTTCAATTTGGTTACCATGGTATTCTACTTCATATTTTCGTTCCGGACTCATTTAAATAATACACATATTTTCGACTATCCGGAGTTTTTTGCTTGGTCCGGAGGAGTGATCCGGATAATCGAGGTTCGCATGTAGTTGACATTAACAAACTGTCTGGTCTTTCTTTTACTTGTTTTAAAAAAACTACGACAGACTTGTCATGTTTCGTTATTATCATTTCTTATCACTTTACCATGTGTTTTGGTTAAAGTGCTGTATAAATAACAAGATACATTTTTCGAGAAAACTGATGCTCATTTAAAACGATTCATGATCCCATGAAATCCTCAACTTCATCGGCGGAGTAATATTATCAATAAACAATCGTAATAAAATAATTAGACTTTTATTGAAATCATCATACCTATTAATACTACTAGTCTTTTATTTATAAATACTCAGAACTTGATTCATCAGTGTTGTAATGTTTCATTTAGTCTTTGTAATATACGGCTAATACAGGCTAATAGGATCATGAGGATATCAGCATGTTTGTGAAACGTTCCTTCAGAAAGAAAAACACAGACGCAAATAAAATAAAATAAAACAAAAGTTATTTACATAATTATCAGATTACTGGATATGAAAAAAATCTCAAAAACCAGTCTTACCTGTTCGAGTTATTTTGGTTTATTGACAAACTGTCTAGTTTTAGTTTAGTCATTTGACTATAATCAAGACAAACTGCAATTGTGTGTTTTATTTTGTCAGTTGCTACACTAGGGGAACAGTCGATGGCCATATATCTCGCTTTTCATAGAGATAAATTCAGTGTTTCCCCTTTAGTAGCTAAAGTGAAATAAGACTATAAGTAAATAGGCAATTTTGACCTGACAAATCAGTAAAACAGGTCCTTTTACAAGTGCTTTGTACTATTAAATGCCCTCGCACGTGTTATACCACAGACACACATTCGAGGTTATAAACGGCTCGCATAGAGAATCAAAAGTAGCATGGCTTGGACAAGAAAACAATTATAAAGAAATTGAATTTGCTTAGCACTAGAACTAAACTTATATTTTCACTCAAATTAGGTCTTCAAGAAAAAAAAATATAAAAAATCATATGCTTTTTATTTTTTGAAAAATTAAATCAGTTACCAATGGCCATGAAAGGTCTTTGGGGACTTGAGCAGGATGACAGTTGGTGTGGCATGAGACACTCTCACCACGCAATAGAAATCTTTCGTGACTATGTTTTTTTTGTTATTCTGTTTTGAGAAAAAAAAATGAACTCAATTATTTTTTGATTTTTAGTTTAGTCCCCACAGTGTCTAAAGAGAAAGTCACGAAATTTTGACATCAGTGATTGTACTGCGATTCGTGAGTGCACTTAGTACTAGCTGGTTGTATTTTCGCGTTTTTTAGTCATTCGAAGTTCTCACCAGTAAAAATGGCTTTTTTTTATTTTCAGAAATAAACAACAGTTTTAAAGATCGTATAAACTCTAACTGCAAATAAATTTCCTGTCATTTTGACACTTGTTTTGCGGCCAGAAAAATACCAAATAGCTCCGTGATTGAGAGTTTTTTGGACAACCGACATTTAAACCAAAACTATACAAAAACCAAATCAATTGTAAGTCATTTTTAATCAAAATTTGCTGCTATATTTAAAGTTATGATTTATAGGTAAGTTTATTTTTTACTTTTGACAATTTTACATGTTGTAAACATTCAGTCGCTTTTAATAAACTATAAACTGGACGAAAAACATTTATAACAAAGTATTTATTTGTCGTTTTTTCCCATGGCAAAATAGATGCAGACGGTAGACTTAAATAACTATAAACTACGATAGGCTTACATAGAGCAGCCCAAACAAAGTGTCGATTGTCATATATATTCCTTAACGAAATAATTCTGATTCTAATTTTGACCAAAAGAACCAAATTAGGAACAATTACAAGAAATGATTATTGTTTGAATTTTGGAGATTATAAACAGCTTACTGGTAGCAGACACTAAAACACGTGAGAAAAAAAATCCATGAGATAAATTGACTGCTTTCCACCTGTTTAGTACCGTAAAATAATAGTAGACAATATGGCTTTTTTTCTAAACTGCAACTTCAGTTTGTTTTTCTTGGATATGGAAAAGAATCGAATGCATATTTATAGAAATATAGAACTTTGATTTACAACAGCAAATATAATATGGAAAATGACTTGGGTTTGTTCAGTTCTTGGGGCCATAACGACCATGAATACATGTTAGAAAAGTGGAACAAATTTTACAACAGAAAAAGTAACTCATTACATAAATAGACTATTTACATCTCTTTCGTGGATTGAATACTATAAGACAATTGTAATTTTTATCAACGACTTAACTTTGTTTAATTACTACGATCGAATAAAGTGACGACGAAAATTTAGACGATGGAAATTACCTTTTTTTTCTCGACAACCAGCACGAGTGTAGACGAGTAAAAAAATTAAAATGCCTTTATTGCACTTATGCGGCGAAAAGACATTAATTGCTAAACTAGTACTGAACAAAAGACTTAAAAAGAACAAACAATTTGACACCGACTGACCACGTTTTTATACGGGTTTATTTTCCAGTACTGTCATGCGCGTCAAATTTAACCAGCAGAAAAATCAGTTTGCAATAACACTAAATAAAAAACTCGTTTTTTAAAACTGTCAAATAAAGCCTTCATTTTGTCACTTCAGCCCCTTCTGTAAGTTGATAGAATGACAAGGTGAAATACATAGGCAACTGGACAAAAACTTCCATCACCAAGAGATCATTTGAACGCCTCCTCCTTGGGACAACGGCTTCTATGAAGTTGGGTACCCTCAACAAAGTGGCTCTCATGTAGAGACTGGCCAAGGTGATCGATTTTTTTGGCTAAACGGACGAAATTTTCGCGTGACGCAAACAGGTCTATGAAAAATTATATATGAATGGCAGATTGTTTTAGTGTGTAATTTGATCTTCTAAGAAACAAGCTAAGCTAGCTTGGTCGTGCTCGCTTTTTTGGGGATGGTGCACGTTGAAGTGAACGGATTCGAGGCAATCAAATAGAAGTGGACATTTTTCATGCACGATGTTAAACAATTTTTTGATGAGTTTGACCAATTACTTTTGTTACTTTCGCTTTGAAAAATATTTCATTCAGATTCGTGATCTTGGCCTCTTCTCTAAAAGAGCGTACTTTTCCTGTCTAAAAAGCGAATCCCTTTTTTTCTCGTCGATTGCCGGAAAATACGTTAAAACTTCTACCCATCACCGCCATTGTGGCCTTAAAAAAACTTCAATGGCTACCGACAATTGATTGTATAGTAACCACAGATTAAAATAGTCTCTGACAGTTAAAATTATTCTGTTAACAAACAGGTACCAAAACGTTTTAAAATAAATGGTCAATGGACTTGTGGCTGGATTATTGAGCGGAGAACGACTTAACTGGTAGATTAGCAACCTGTTTTTGCTAAGTGGATTTCTGCTTTCAGAAGAAATTTCTTCAGTGCTATCCCGCTGTGACGATGAAGTTGTTATTCCATCTTATCTATCTTAATTTCCAAATAAATCCTCTTTTTCTGGTTTCAATTTTTGCTCACTTCTTCTATTACGTTTTCGTCTTCTTGCTCACTTTACATTTTAGTGTTACATTCTACATCGCTCAGCCGTAAAGAGTTCCGACAACTGCAGGTCATTTTTCAGAAATAATGACTCTACAAACTAATTTTTTTTTTTCCACTGTGAAGATTGAATCCATGAAGTTTTAATAGAAGTAAATATAATAATTGAAGCTTTGTTATCAGGTTTCATATATACTAAAGAAGATATAGGTTATCTCTGATTAGTTTTGATTTCTTGACGTTTCGGTCGAGACACGAAACGGCCGAAACGTCAAGAAATCAAAGTAAAACTTATCAGAGACAACTTTTATATCCTCTTTAACATACAATAACTTTTACGAAACGTTTGCCTGGTTTTGTAATTGCTTTGATAGTTTTGTTTGAAATGCGGGAGTTTTCTGGGTTTGTTTGGCCCTTTGCATGAAAACCTTCTAAGCCCAGACTGAAAATGTCCATCGCCGTGCCAGTAGTTTCCAATCCACTCCGTTTTAGGGTCTATTTCTATTTTATCTTGAGCCAATAAAACACAATTGGATTATTGAACGTACAAATAAATCATTAAAGATGACCTGATTTCTGTGGGGAAAAACTAGTAGCTGACATGGTAGTGTTAGTTTGTCTGGAGAGCCTATGGTGACAGCCCGCGATCCTTGCTTTTTTCACTGTCTACAACTTTGTGGAAAATATCCGATTTCTGAAACAGAGATTCTAAAACTTGGAATCTTTATTAGGACTGATTTACACGATACGATTTGTCGTATTCAATTTGTAGTACACTACTAGTCGTGAGGTTCATAACGTTCTAGAACTGGTCGCAGGACATTCTAAAACAGGTTTTAGAACGCGTGCGACTGGCATGGTTTTAGAAGTTACGACTAGCCGTATACTACAAATCGCACACGACAAATCGCATCGACAAATCAGACTATATAAGAACATTTCAAATAATATTATATTTTTAGAGTGCATTTTACATAGGTTTATATGCTTTGTTTACAGTAAGAATAAAAATGACAATCAAAGAACTAAATAGTAATAATGACAACAAAAGGTATTATTTATAGAGCAAACGCAGGAAACAAATGAAATAAAAGCAGACTAATTTAAATACTAACGAATTACGAAATAGCTACTATTTGTTCGAGTGCCAAACACTAAATTATGTGTGCAAGAGTTATCACCATTTCGTACTAAATAGCACTAATTAAACAAAAGAAAACAATAGAATTAGCATAAAATAGCACTATTTAGTGGTATTTATGTTGCACACTTTTAGGGCGTGCACTCTAGTTTGTTTTTTATCTCATTGGTTTTCTGCGTTTGCTCTAGGCTTGCACTAAACAAATAAGTTATGTTTTTTCTTAAATTGTTCAAATGTGCTAGAGAATGTTTCTTAAGTTCACTGGTCCATTCGACTGGGGCGGCGTCAAACAAGTCATATTTTTCACACGAGTAGATATTAATTTGATGATTGCGGTGCTCTCTTGGATAAGACTGCAAGCAGAAAGCCAGCGGGGTATTCTAGCAAATCGCATGTCCACGTATCTCTTCAAAAACTAGAAAACAATAGAATTAGCATAAAATAGCACTATTTGGTGGTATTATGTTAAAATTTAATTTAAAAGACAAGTTAATTGGTGAACTTAAGCTTTGACAAAATATTAGTTATAGGTGCTCTCTTGGATAAAAAAATGCAAGGAGGACCTTAGCAGGGTGTACAACAGAATTAGCATAAAATAGCACTGTTTAGTGGTATTTATGTTGCACACTTTTAATCAGCGCGTGCACTCTATAATTAGCATAAAATGGTACTATTTAGTGGTATTTATGTTGCTTTGGGTGTTTACATTCTATAATGTTAAAATTTAAAAAGATCTAATAGTAAACACAAGCTTTGACAAAAAAGCCTTCTTATGATGCAAAATATTAGTTATAGGTGTTCTTTTGAGGGCTATTTATATGGAGTGAGCCAGGCCGGTTTGGCGACCTTGTTTCTTCTGCTTTTACGCTCTGATAGCTTGAACACAAAAAGAAACCAGCCCGCTAAACCAGGCAGGCTCGCCTCATATAAACAGGTAAAAACTAAAAAATACTAGCAAGTAAAAAAACAAACAAAAAAAAAACCAGGCCCTTGGATGAGAAATTCAAGGAGAACGCTGGCGGGGTGTTCTAGCAAATCCGGAATGCCCAAAAACTTGTTTATTAGCTTTAAAAACACTCAGTGGCACTTATATCAATAAATATTTATTACAAAAGTATTTTAAAATGTGTACATATGATATTTTAAAACTTAAAAGATCAATTAAACAGTGAAACAAAAGCATTGATAAAACAGATCGAAAAGCATTCTTAAGATGTAAAATATTAGTTACAATTTTAAAAACAGGCTTTGCACGGTCACGTGTCATTATAACATTATCATTAGGGCCTGTTTATATGAGGCGAGTCAGCCCCCCATATAAACAGTCCATAAGTTACTTCTTATTTTAAAAGTTTGATAAGCTATCATCATTATCATTACTAGCATCATCATTAGGGACTGTTTATATGAGGCGAGTCAGCCCCTCATATAAACAGTCCCTAAGTTACTTCTTATTTGTAAAAGTTTGATAAGCTATCATCATTATCATTACTAGCATTATCATTAGTTACTTCTTAACTTTTTTATCTTTCCATGCATCACCATCATAAATATCATCATCACCATCATCAACACCATCATAATCATCAAAATGTTCATCGTTATCAACAGCGGCATCACTATCATCATCACCAACACCACCATTATTATCACTATCAACATCACAATCATCATAATCATCAAAACTTCCATCGTTATCAACAGTGACATTACTATTATCATCATCATCATCATTATCACTATGTAAATGATCATCATTATCATCACCATCTTCAACCATCATTATAAGTAAGTTCTTAAAAATATAACTCTTTACCATCATCATCATCATCAACATCATCAACAGTTCTATCATACTCTAGAATTCCGGATCTGAGTAATCATCTTCATCATCCCATCCTGATTCTATTTTTCCTACATCATCAAAATCAACTTCTTTGTCATATTCAAATCCATCATCCCCAGGTTTTAATCTGTGTTTTTCAAAGTCTATATCCATTGCAGCTTTTCTCTGATTCAATTCATGGTCACCGAGTTTATTAAGATCTTCATCTGGGTCCACTTTACTCGTAAAGGTTGGTTGGTAGAGTGAAGGTGGTGTGGGGTCGAGCCCTTTAAGTTTATCTTGGATCATTTTTAGTAGACTTTTAATCTTCAAAAAAAGTAAGAAATTGTAAATGTCACAATTAAGTATGTACAGTAGTTGGTTGTTGATTGATTGACTGATGATGCTGATGGTGATTATGATGGTGGTGGTGATGATGTTGATGATGGTGGTGGTGGTGGTGATGATGATGTTGATGATGACAGTGGTGATGGTGAAGATGATGGTAATGGTGATGATGGTGGTGGTGGTGATGATGATGATGATGGTAGAAGTGATGATGGTGATGATCACAATGGTGGTGGTGGTGATGATGGTGGTGGTGATGATGTGCCTGAAAATAATCCTGGATCCAACGATGAAATACAAAACAGGAACTCCAAAATGGCAAACTTTACCCAAACCCTAAAAAAGTGACTAGCCTGTGTTTAGGGGTTTTCAGGGATGGGGATCAAATAGATCCACATCAAATTGATCAGTTATATCAAATCTAATACTTATTAATGTACCATTTAAATCTGCACTTGACCATATCAAACAACTACTGTCGTTCGTTGGGGTTCCTGTGTAATTTGGATTTTAAAATGGCTGCCAGTTTGGTAAAGTTGCACTGCAATTTCTAGAAGTTTACATCAACTTTGTCAAGAATTAAGTGCGTATACAAAAACAGTTTTTCAAGATGATTCTTTGACATGCCATTTGAATCTGCACTTTAAAGTGCACCTAAATACTATCTGGAAAACATAGGAATTAAAAATTTTAGTCGGTGAAATTGTTCTGTGAAGAAATTTTTTTATTTTAATTAAAAGAGATTTTTTTTATAGACGGTCAAAGTTCGATAAAATTGCCTATTTCTGTGCCATGGCCGTGATTTGACTGTGATGTCATCCCAGTCCAGCAAACAACTTTGACACTTTGATTCCACTATATTAACCATGCTTTGACACTCTCTCTGTACTGAATCTTAAAACCTTTTTAAATATAAATCATACTTTTTTGTCAAGTTTCATAGAATGTTTAAAATGTTCTAAAGAATGTATCAAAATTAAAAACTTGTAGTGCTTAGGTGCACTTCAAAAAAAAGACTGTGTGACAGACATATCCCGGAGCTTATAGCCAACCATAACATATTATTCAAAGAAATGTAAAATCTGATTGGCTGCACATATCTCTGTCACACAGCCCTTTTCACAACCTCGTCCCCAGGGCCACTCTGTTCGCTCTTTTTTCAAAATGGTGGTCGCTCACACATTGACCCCGGTACCGGCTGGTTTGACACGTGACTGTCGGCCATATTGATTTTATTGGTCATGTGATCAAAATCTCCAAAAATCTTGGAGATTTTGATCACATGTCAAACCAGCCAGTGCCAGGGTCAATGTGTGAGCGACCACCATTTTGAGAAAAGAGCGAACAGAGTGGCCCTGGGGACGAGGTTGCCCTTTTCAGTAGTACAGATTTAATGGTACAATGCATTATGGATGTTTGTTCAAGTTTTGAATCAGGCTGGGGAAGGGGTTTTCCGTGATCTGTGATTTAAACCATATTTATGTCGTGATTTGTAAAAAAACAAAAACAAAAACGCCATGATTCCAAGTCTGAAAGTTCAAGATTCGTGAAATGCCTTTCTTTAATGCTGTGATTTGTGAAATTAACAAAAAAATTGTCTGTGATCCCCTTCCCCAGCCTGTTGAATCTGTTGAATTAATTAATATGTATATGACACAGTCAAGAAAGTTATTGATAGTTTTTTGGCCTGCTTGATTTACCTATAATATTTTTCCAGTAATAAATACATATTACCTGTTGGTGAGATACATCCCCTAAATATTTTGAATGGTGATCACTATTCTTTAGACTGTCAGCAGTTTCTGAGATACTACAAGCAGCAAAAACAACAATAGTCAACAATAAGAGTATTGTTGAAGGACTAATGGGCATTTTTGTAGATATTTGAGTTATCTCCTAAATAATATAATTCATGCTACACAAGTCAGGTCACAATAGTGAGTCGTTTTCAAAAGACAATGCTCCTTGTGTTTCTAGTCCATTATTATGACGCTACTTGAGAGCATCAACTATATTACACTGGAGATAACCCAGATATTTTCAATTCTTTTTTATGTTTATTTTATTCTTTTTTTCTTGTGGGCTTCAATTGGTAAGAAAACATTCCTGGAGTAATATCAACTGCCCACTGATTTGTGCTGTAACTTTGACCTTGTCCACACGAAACATTGCATAATGCTCATTGTAAATGCATCCATTCTTAAACATTTTTGAAAGTGGATGGATTTGTGAAAGCTGCTGTACTATTTTCATGTGGATGGGTGGGCCTGCATAGTTGAAGGGTTCAAAGCAAAAACGGCCTAAGTGCATTTTAGGATGATTTTTTCGAATTTTCGAATTTTCACGAAATCAATAAAAAAAGGCATCTGACAATTTATTTTGGTCTAAAAATAAATTTCTATTTTTTTCAGAAGAAATTGTTCGAAAAAGGTGAAATTCGGCCCGTAGTTACGCTTTCGCTTTGCTTGACAACCGTTCACTCTTGCGTGAAAAGCACAAATTTGTATAACAAGGACGATAATAATCCCTGAGTGAATATGCATAAGTACAAATCTTAGAGTGTGCGCACTAAATAAATACCACTAAATAGTGCTATTTTATGCTACTTCTATTTTTGTTTTGTTTAATAAGCGCTATTTACCACTAAATAGTGACAACTGTTGCACACTTTTAGTGCGTGAGTGATGGACCCTATGCATAAACATGGATTGTGTTTACGTTTGTAAGCATTTACATATAAATGTTTTGTGTAAATCATGTCAGAATTTCTAAAAAAAGTGTTCAAAAGATCATACTTACTTGGAATCCTTATCAAATTTTCTCATTGGGATGGATCTTCTATGCAACTTTCCTGTACAAAACAACAAATAAACAAAAATTGAATTTCAAATTGAATGCTGAAAATAACATGCAAACAACCTCACAAACAAAGTCATAAATATCACAAACACACAACATACACACACAAGCACACGCGAAAAGAAAACAACAAACAAAACAACAACAACAACAAAAATGTAGAAAATATAAAACACAAATAATAATTCACTGCATTTTAAAAGTCAGTGTCTTGAAATGGGCATTCGAAAATCAAAGAAATAATTTCATTGTTATTAATTGATTGAACGTAAAAATATTGAATATTCAAATGAAAATTACAAAGATTAAAATTAAATTTATTAATTGATCAGCCAATTGATATATAATTTCTTCATAAATTCAATGTAAGTAATGAAATTACATTTCAAATATGCATTTTCCAAACTTAGCATAAAAAGCTATCTCCAATTACTCATTTAAAACATCAATCGTTCAAACGTTCAATACTGTGATCGTACGTTACCTGACAAATTTTCCTCATAAAATACCACTAGAGTCGGTGGATCGTACCTAATACCACATTTTTTAGGCGTGTACATACTTGAACGTCTATTTCACTCCAGTTTACATAACTTCTAAGCACAAACAAAGGCCTACAACGGCAAAAATAAAGAAAACAAACACGTTACGACGCCATTTTGAATTTCTGGGCACTTATGAGCATGATTGCTATTTGGTTCACCGCTGACCACATAAATAAAAGAAATTTTGGCGGTATTTTCAATGCAATATGCAGAAATTTAATGGTAAGTTCTAATTAAGCCCATTTTATGAAGCGTTTTTAATATGCATCGAACAAATTCAAACAATAGAGAACTAGACGGTGTTCATTTGATGTGACACTTGTGAAAAACGTATTATTAACCAGGCGTCAGCATGCCGAGTTACTGTTTTGTATTTGACTATAAACCTAAATGCAAGAAGTTAGAACGTTGTCATGTTTTTAGCCATTAAAATTGGCAGATAATTGCCCTATTGCATTAATAAGTCATGGTTTATTTATCAGTGTGCGGGATAGAATTGTCAAATCTATTACGAAATTTGACAAAATCGATCCCAGAGACACGAACAAGTTTCTGAAGTTTACTGATTATTCTCAAATCATGTCAAATACACCACAGTTTAATTATTCTCAAATCATGTCAAATGGTCTGGTTTTTGGATACATTGAATAATAATAATAATAATAATGATAATGGTAATGGCAACGGTAACGGTAACGGTAACGGTAACGGTAATGGTAATAATAATGTGAGTAATGATTATATTGCGCATTCACATATGTTCAGTATACGGACCGCTATTTATGAATATGTGTAAATTCATACTTACAATGTATTAAATTTGTGTGCATTTGAAAACTATTCTAATAAGTATTTTGAACACATTGGTTGTCTGCCTGTCATTATCAACAGAGCCTTTTTGATATGTCTGATATTTATTGATCTTGACTCAATGAATCTTGAAAATCCTCATGTCAGACTTCAGCACTAGGTCATTGGGGCTCCTGTGGCATGACTGACACAGGAAACCCGCTTTTTAGAGAAAGTGAAATGAAATATAATAAAAAACAAACTAATGAATTTAATCAATAAATAAATAAAAATGTGTGAATAGAAATAACTCGATATATGGAAATTGATGGTAAATGAAAAGGAGAAATGAATGAAAATAAATGAATAAATGGATTTATAACCGGACGGATTCATGGTGGATAGATGAACTAATAAGAGAACTAATGGAAGATAAATAAACAAACCGCAAGTAAAAAAAAAAAAAAAAAAAAAAAAAAAAATCAAGAAATAACCTTCATTACTTAATTCAATTCAAACTAAACTTAATGAACACATTTTTAATGTTTATTATTGTTTATTTATTAAATAGTCAAGTCAAACTAATCCCTGGACAAGCACAATTAAAACAAAAAACAGAAACAACAACAAAAACAACCAATGTTTTTAGCCTTAACGCTAACTGAATGTGAAAATACGTGAAGAGAATTATAACTATTCATTTACGTATGATGACGGAAAACAACTAAACTCGGCCAGTTGACTCTGCTTCAATGCAGTTTTTATTTACGGAGCAAAACAAGACTTGGGGCGCGTGAGAAATTCATCTTACAGATGGAATTATATAAATTATATGTTGCATTTCATACAGTTTTTTTATTGATTCAGCGCTATCACAACCCTATTTGAAGCTCTTTGGAACGTACTTTTTTAACATGTTAGTTTGTCAAAAATATTGTCCCTCCCCCCGACTGGTCAATTTTTTTTTTACTTCTGCTACGTGACTCTTTCAAATTTATCCAGCCAAGGAAAGTTTATTATCAAGAGGTGTTGAACTCTGTTTTGTGTATTATCTTGGAATTAGTTAGAGTCAGAAAAGAATGGAAGTTTTTTTAGTAGAAGGAGAAAGAAAAATATAGATCTCTTAAAAAATAATCAGCATTAAAAAAAGACAAAAATGTAAATCGATAAATGAGCTCAAGAACTGGTATTTTTTTAAGAAAGAAAAAAAAAAGACAGAATAGAAAAGAAATAAAAAGTTTGGAAAATGGAGAAGTAATATCAAGTACATTATTTTTTTAGGAAGAAAAGGAAAAAAAAGAGTGAATTGCACAGAAATTAAAAAGAGGAAAGAATTGAAGGAAAGACAAAAATACAGAATATACTTCTAAAGCTCTAAAATGCCTCGTGTCTATTCAGCACGAAAACTAATCGCAAAACTTATACTGCTGCTTTTTGAAATAGTTATTATTTCCACTTCATTTGAAATATTCAAAGATAGTAACATTCCTATTCATTCGCTATAACTATTTACAATTCAATTCGTCAAAAATCGACCCAATATTTCATTCAAAAAATGAACAGGGCAAATTTTTTGTAATAAACATAATTGACAGAGACCATGTAAATTACAGCAATTAAGTAGAGTGATAATCTAATGACCGACATGTAAACAGCTATGCTATTTTATTGCATTTATTCTTAAGAAAGAAATTTTAATGAAATTTCATTCAAAATGTGACGTGCTTGGCCATCTAAAGTGGTTTTGCCTATCTATAACCGCTCTGCAATGCCTGTAAAGTGTATGGTTTAAAACAATTATCGGCCAATTTGAATGAGTTTAGAAGAAATAAACAATGAGAGACGACCAGTCTTGATCGTGTAAACTGGATCGCGTATCTGAAGCTGAATATTGAGCAGTATGCCGAACTATTTAAGATAATTAAGCAGATTTGGCTGACGCCTCAAAAAACGAAATTTGTTCCCTCCGTTTTTCTTGGTTTGCTTGTTTGTTTGTTTCTCTCTTTTTTTGTGTAATGCCGTCGTTTGTTTCTGTAAAAAACAAACATACAAAACAAATAAACAAACTGAAAACAAAGAGACAAACAAACTAACAAACGCTGAAACGAACAAACTACCGAATAAATCAAACGGACGAATAAATGAAATAGGAAATGAGTTAAGAAACTTATCAATCAATCTAAAACGTTGGTGCACGTAAAATTGCCATAATTACTGCTTGCAAAAAATAAACTTGCTTGCTCGCATACATGGCTACTCATTTATTTGCACTAAAAATACGCTTCCCTCTATATAAAACACTTGAATTAGTGTCTTTGAATTATGTCAGAAATGTGTAAAAATACACTTAAGAGGTTAAGCGATATTAGAGAGCAACTTCTACTCTTTTGAACAAAGAATATCGACAGGATGTTTATACCGCAAAAATGACCGAAAAGTAGAAGCTTAATTTGCGTATTTTATTTTCTTTCTTTCTTTGGCATTTATTGTTAGAGCATTAGTATATTCAAAAATTGCAGTTCTTCACTCTTCGCCCTTTGAGATTTTTATTTCATACTTTATCATCTACATTTGAGGTTGTTCAGTGGATTTTAGAGAAAAAACCTTAGCTTAGTAGCTGTATATTGTTTTGTCCAATCCCCTTGCCCAAACCCTTATTACTCTTTTACTACACAAAAAAAAAATCGTGACATTTGGTAATGGCTTTTAACAATCCTGGCAAGACTAGATAACGTAATTATTGTTTGTAATTCCCAACATTTCTTTTAAGGTTGTTGGCCTTTGTCGTATAATCAATCGTGCCGTGTTCCTGGGGGGTTGAAAATGAGTTTAGTCTTTCACAAAAATTAACAATTATCCAGATTTGACTGAAGATCGTCTCTGAAATCATGATATGAAATGTGGATGAAAGAGAGGAAAGAATTATGATTATATAGATATAAAACTTGATTTTGTGTGGATAACACATAACTTTGTGTTACAAACAGTTTTTGACTTGATAGTTGAAAAGCAGTTGTCACTACCAAAGAAATACTGAAGTCAGAGCATTTTTTTTTTAATTATCAGTCATTAAGTAAGTCTTAGTTTCTCGTCTTTGTTTTTTTTTTACTTCTCACTTCTGGGCATTTCCAGTTTCCTTTAAAGGGGAGCGACATTTCTTATTTGGTAAGTATTTGGCGTCACTAGTACTCGAAATATTATCTTTCAATTTTAAATTTCCACTGACGCAAGCATACAACGACAAACTGATTTGAATATACAGTAGATTTAACTGCTAAAAATCCAAAACAAGTGTTGTTTTTGTTATGATTAAAACTTGCACCTTCGACAAAATCATTTAGATTTCCTTATTTCTATCTCAGTATCATTTAATTGTCAATACGTTTTACCCCAATTATCAATACTAAATACAAATTACAAGCATTGCAACAACATATTTTAAAACTAAATCTTTATTTCTGTTCTATTAAAACTTAGACATTCTTAAATACGTTTCCATGTTAATCGTTCATGTCTATCAAAGCCGATATAAATGATCCTGTTAAGAGTTTTATTCTATTTAGACAATTTAATACATTAAGTGCTCAGTTTGATTCGTGGACAGGTGCGGTAATTTATGGTTATCATTCAAACTTATACTTGTTATACTCCTTACCAATCATCTAAATAACGCTCTACAGCAATTACCACAAAATTGTTCATCGATTAAAATAAATTATTCATGTATTCTCTTTCTTAAATATACATTTTACAATTTAGAGTTTAATGTTAAGGGATGGTGAATTTAACAAATTTGGTTTTGGTGCAGCTCGTGACTTGGATAAATTTTTGCTCGGAAATCAATTGCATCAAAGATGGATTCAAAGAAAGAATTTTTATGAAAGGCGTTTGTATGTAAGATTGTTTGTAATTTTAAACGCCCTTCGTTTTTTAGTACATTGGTACAATCATTTACCGGAAAATTAGCTCCGATCTTTAGTTTGCAACAACCTTTTAAATTGACCCATTCGGAAAACTTGTTTAGTTGAATTTTTTTGTAAAACTTAAGCAGTAGCTTTAATTTAAACTTTATCGCTCTGATTAGCACTTTTCCGTGCGTTTTTAGTTTAAGTTAAAACTGTGTGTACAGCTGCCAATATCAAGGCAATCAGAATCACTGAGCGTATTTCTGTACGTAATTTTAGTCAAAACGTGAGCCAAATCTTATCAAGAACAGTTTCCATAAATCTGTTAAACTGTATGACATTTTGCCATGCTTTTTTCTAAACTTTTGTAGTTTATGAAAGGAAATGAAGACACAAGCATTTTTTTTAGACGAGTTTACTAGGTGAGTATTAACTAAATTTTTCTTTGCGGTTTTCTCTACGTTTTTTTAAGAGACAGTACGGAAACCGAAGATAAAACGCAAGCAAAATGTACTAGAATCGTTACCTTAAACTTGGCTTGCTTTTTTTATATTTTAATGTTTCGTTTCACGTTAACAAACTAATATGCTACTGAAGTCGATGTGTGTTATTATAACGGCTCTTTTGATTGCTTTGTTTTCCAGTTTATTCCCTTGAAGTTAATTGATTGTCAATTTCGATAGTGGTTCATCTCCTTCGGGGCAGATACCTTTTAGACATGGAGGTCGGCCCTGTCGTTTTGCTCTTTCATTGTGGTGACGTTTAGCAAAGCCGATAATTTCGTCGTGAAGTTGTCCTAGATTGTAAAAATTGGTTCGTTGGTTGGTCAGCGATTCATCTCCTTCGGGGCAGATACCTTTTAAACATGGAGGTCGGCCCTGTCGTTTTGCTCTTTCATTGTGGTGACGTTTAGCAAAGATAATTTCGTCGTGAAGTTGTCCTAGATTGTAAAAATTGGTTCGTTGGTTGGGCAGTGATTCATCTCCTTCGGGGCAGAAACCTTTTAAACATGGAGGTCGGCCCTGTCGTTTTGCTCTTTCATTGTGGTGACGTTTTGAAAAGCTAGTTTCGTCTTGACTTTGTCCTAGATTGTGAAGATTGGTTTGTTGATAATTCAGTGATTCGTCTCCTTCGGGACAAGTACCTTTAAAACATGGAGGCCTCTGTCGTCCGTCATTATATACTAACGATTTTCCACTTACTAATTGTAGTTTGTTTGTAAGAGTTCCTAACAGCGGTAACGCTAGAATTGCTAACAAAACCTTCATTTGACTGTATTCACGTTGTCTTGCACGCTGTTACCAGTAGAGTCTTCAGTCCTCAACTACCTTAATCGACTGTCGTTGATAAAGTAAAATCGACCCCTTTTAAAAGCGTGGAGGTCCACCCCTAAGGTAAAAATCATAGTTAAAAAGAAATTAATTCACAGTACGTCACAAACGTGATGGCATTGCTCATTGATTGACCCGACGGCTCGTCCTCACTATTCAAAACGACCCAGGTGGAAAAATTAATTAACTAAAAGCTCTATGTTACTCAATTAAATTCTATTCATTGTGTAAATGGGGTATTAACTCATAGCAAAGACAGAATTTTGTCCTCAATTAACGCGTAGTAATATTATCGAGTCTCTTATAGCGTGGTTGTTTTATGTTGTGAAGTGTGCTTTGGGGCTGAAATGGCCGAACAGAGCTAGCAACATTGGTGTTTTAACCATTCACACAAACTAATAAACTCTGACTAACGGAATGGTTTGTAAATGTTCATAATCTTTGTGCTGGGAGGCTGGAGTATGGTCAAGTCATAAATTGGAAAGTCATAAATTATGCTTCATTTGCCGTTGTAAGGGAGGGGGGGGGGGGGAGATTCCTTTGTATGTGACGATTGGGAATGTCGTCTCTTTACGGGGAAAAATCTTTGATTTTGTATCTCGTTGTTCAGATTGAAGTTTACACGGAAAATAACATATTTTAGGGTACACAAATTGTAACCATCTCCTAGTTTTGAAATTACGACTATCAAAAACTCTAGCTGCGCTTTGTTTTGAACAAATATAATGCATAATGCAGCGTTCAAACGCTATTGGTTTTAAATGTGCAGTTTGAATTTCTGGCGGTATCTTTCAAGGGTTTAAAGTTTGCTTGGTCACACCTTTTTCAAAGGACGTCCGATATCCCTTAGGGTTATTTTTTCAATATGTCCGACAAGCATAACCGATGATTTTACTCGAGAGTTTTCCCCGATGATTACCACACTTATTCAATGAATTAAAGGAGCAAATTCAAACACATATTAATTTTATCTTTGGAGTCAGATATTGTCCTTGCAAGTTGTTAGCATAAACTTGCTACTTTGCATGATTTCCGTGCTAGACGTTTTTTTTTTTTTGCTCGGGGGTTTAAAAGGCCAGCAATGTGTAAATGTGCGAATTTCGATTAACTGTTTTGAATTATACATCGCATTGCGCTGTTGAACAAAATTATTTTCTTAATCATGTTTTTCCGAGAACGAAACGTTTCTATTTTATGGATTATAAAATCGCTCTTTTCATCACATAACAATATTCAATCGACATGACAACTGAACAGCGTACTTTCCTGCTTTCCATTTGGTGAAACTTGATTTCATATCCTGTTTAAGACAAGCAAAACGTGCAGACCTATTTTAAACAGTTTCTTGCATGAAGGCTAAAAACGATACTCTAAACTCGTAAAGCAAATATAGTAATGACCTCCCCTTTTTTCCCGGCTAGACCTCAAGTTGTCAATACAATCGACGCTGCTAGGGTACACAAACTATAGGCGTTTATTCACTGAATAGTCATCAAGTTGATTGAATGGACACGAACGAACATTGTCTACCCACTGATCGAACATTGACAGTTTGGCCAAAATCCTTACTAAACATTCATAAAAAGTCAAAAAAATGTCTGAAATTGGTTGGTACGTGGGCATAGTTAGATAATTAATTTGGTTTCTTCGCGTTTTAATTCCAAAAAGCCAAGCTTTCGCGTTATCTCCGTATTTTCAGGGCAAAAATGGAAATATTTACAATTTGTCCCGTATTTACAATTTGTATGAACGCGTTTTTACAAATCAGCCAACGAAAAAATTCAACCAAAACAGAAATTTTGAAAAATGCATATCGTCCTTTTTTTAAGAGTTGGAAACGCTACGGTAACGATACTGCTACGATACGGCAGATGATTCGAATGTTTTCCTAGAAACTACGGCTACGATAAACGACTCTATGTCATCACGCTCAGAAACTACGGCTACGATAAACGACTCTATGTCATCACGCTCAGAAATGTCACAATAGCCGTCATTTTCTTATGAATGGGAAACAGCAAGTACCGCATCGTAGCCGTAGTTTCTAAGAAAACGTTCGAATTATCTGCCGTATCGTAGCGGTATCGTAGCCGTACCGTTTCCCACTCATGCAAAAACGACTCTATTGAATACTATTTTTGATGTGACAACTTAGTGGCAACTCGGATAGAGTCATTTTACAATGAGGGGGAAACGGTACGGTTACGATAGTCCCGCTACGATACGTTAGATAAATCATATGTTTTCTTAGGACCTACCGTTACGATGTCATGCAGTACTGTTTCCCACTCATACGAAAACGTCTCTATAGCCTGGTTGCCATATAATCGTTACGATCGCCACAATCGCCACGATCGCTGAACTCGATCGCCACGTTCGCCGAGATAGAATTCGAGCGATCCCAGCGATCGAGGTCGCCACAGTCGCCACAATCGCTCGGATCGATGAACTAGTGGTTTCCATATAATCGCTGCGATCGCTCGTCACTTTTTCCGGCGATTGTGGCGATCGTAGCGATTATATGGAAACCAGGCTTATGCCCTAACGCACAAAAATGTCACAATATTGCATGCTGTTTTTGATGTGAAAACTCGGATAGAGGCGTTTTTTTATGATAAGGAAAATATTGAAATGTTTTACATAATTGAAATGTCTTCCATGATTTATTACGTCTAGGACTGTAGTTGACATTTCCGATGTTTTCGTTGTTATTGTTGAAATACATACATTCAACGGTTGACATGCATTTGTCGACACGAGTGATGCCGCTTGATCATTCCATAGCTAGTAATCCGTCCCAGAATTCAATGACGTTTGATTGTCTTGATTTGATAAGTTTGTAGTAGGCTAAAATTGAATGAGAAATGATTTAATACATCTAAGGGTATGTTTATATGTAACGAGCCAGCCCGGTTTAGCGGGCTGGTTTCTTTTGTGCTCAAGCTATCAGAGCGTAAAAACAAAAGCCCACTAAACTGGGATGGCTCGCATCATTTAAACAAGTTCTAAGTTCTGACACGAGCTTTAAAACACGTGTTTGCCGTAAAGCAAGGGTGAACTCGTCCTAGATACGTAATAGGTGGCAATCATCAGCGGACTGTTGCGCAAAGCTCTATTAGTGCAATCCACGATTAATTCTACAGAATTTCTAAAAGCTAACCCAGGATTAGAGCTAATGGACCCCGCGCAGAGATAAAGTGTGGGATTAAGCCTCGCTAGAATATGTCATTGCTCGTTATAAGACCCACCCCGTGTTTATATTATTTGGAAGAAGAGCTCTAACGTAACGTGGTAAGAGTCGATATAATTGATGTGCTATAGTTTCAGGGGAGTTTCAGCTTACTATACTACAAGGTCAATTTACCTTTTTGTTGCAAGAATGAATTTTTGCACGGATGGTAAGATTCTCGCAGATTAAACGAAAATGATATATGCCACGATGCAAGTTTATCTCACCTGAGTATTTTCTATAAATGTAAACAATACATCTGCACTTGGAGCATGAAATTGTCTATGAGAACGGATTAAGTCTAACGTGAGAAAGTTGTCAACCTTTTGAATGACATGAAAAAAATATATTTGCGGAGGTGGAAATCTTTCCATGACATAGCTTCTAGCAAAAATTATGTGACATGGGTTCTTTGCTCACTAGATCAAATTCCATTTTGATGCTCTTGTGCATGAAAAGCCGTTGCCTCGTCTTCGAGAGGTCTGCGGCATGAAATGGTCGTCAGCAAAGTTTTGCTATATAATTTTACCTCTCGGTTAATTTTCTATGTTTGTTGGGAAATTATCTTTGCGGTGGCTGAAATCTTCCCATGAGAAAGGTAGCTTTTAAAAATGATATGTGATACGGAACTTAAGCTCACTAGATTAATGTTCCATTTATGTATAGTAAACGCATTCATATATTCGCTTGGAGGTTGCAATCGACTTGACGCGCGAGTTGTCAATATCAAATTTCAAGTTTTAACTCACTTTAACATTTGCTATTTTTGTTGCAAAACACTTACATATGCTCGGCTCTTTAAATCTTCTTTGCTTGAGAGTTTTATGAACCGATATCCAATGATATCTCATACAACCGGTTCTCGCTTACCAATGCACTAGTCTTAATTTGCTTCGAAGTCACTGAATATGTGCGTAGCGCAAACTCTTCCTTTACATTAAACGGTCCCCCCTTCAGAGACGCAAAGTAGTGACAACTGATCATGATAGCTTCAAACTAAAGAGATTAATTCATTTTTGTTTGGTGAAGTTCACCCGGAGGTTTAATTGCTTACTTCAAACCGTTTTAAAAGTCGATCTAGTTTGATAGCAATCGGAGCTCAAAGCTCAAGCTTTTAATTCTTTTTAAATCTTTAACCGTTTAAACTTGTTTCTATCTTTTAAAGAGTTTTGTATTAGATAGAAAGTGATATTAACACAATCTATTTCATTCTGTCATAAAATTAAAAAATACACTTTAGTTTACGACACTATTGTTTTTAAATTTAAAAAACTCCCAAAGTTCGGATGTCGTGATTTATCCATCATTCAGAATGCAAAGCGAAAGCAAATTTGTGGAATGAAAGTATTGAATAAGAAAACAAGTGTACTGACAAGTGTTCACGTTAAATTCATGCTAAACTAATGAGTTTTATTTCGTATGCCCCCACCTCCCTCCGCTCGAAAAAAAAAACCTTTCGTCATGGCCATTTTTCGTAATACTCAAATTCCTTCATCTTCACGATATTGAAATTCTAGATCTAGACACAGTGATTTTAATTTTTTGGGATAAATTTTCAACATTTTGTATCGCAAAATTAATGCTATATTCAACCAATGATATCATTTTTGCTGTAGTATGTTGGAGTAGAATAACGTCACAAAAAATGGATCGAGGGCTCGCCCTTCCCACATCTCATGTATACATTGTACAAGGGGGGTGGGGGTGAGTAGTGTGGTTGAGGAAGGGGTGTAATTTTTCTATCAACTCTGTTCAGGTGCTGTGTCTCTACAAGCTTAGCCCCAAGTTATCAATATACAGCCTTTTTGGGAAACACGCCTTAATAACCTCAACTCCGAGAAAATGTTACTTTCTGTCAATGTCAAACATTTTTGCGCAATCTTTTCTATCGATAATATCGTCACAAGACAGTGTCCATCGTTTTGAACTGTAAAAAAGCATACATGTTATTTTCATAAGCTGTTGTGGTTTCCCTGTCTTCTGTTGAAGAAGGAACATGCGAAATAGAATACAAAAATACTTAAAATAAAACAGACGAAATTAGAAATATTTTGAGAAACGTGATATAAACCAACTAATAAGATCACGATTCGAAACGATCGCTGGTCACGTACCAGAACAAATAGGTTTATCATTAGCTCACGAGGTAATTGGAAAGTGAAACCAGACAGATCATGAAGACTGTTCACAGAAAGTGTTGATGAGTTTTTTGTTTTTTGTTTGGATTTATCATTTATGGCATGAGATAGTTGGAAAGAGAAACCAAACAGACGGTTCACAAAAAGTGTTAACGTTGATGAGTTTTTTTGTTTTTTATTTGGATTTGTCATTTATGGCATGAGATAGTTGGAAAGAGAAACCAAACAGACGGTTCAAAAAGTGTTGTGAGTTGTATGTTTGCTTGTTTGCTCTTGTTTTTGTTTTGTTTTTTGAGATCGTGGCATGCTTTTTCTCTTTGATTTTCGTGTATCGCTATTGGGTAGCATGCATCATGAGAGCACGTGACCCCAGCAACAGAGCATCGTAAAAAATAAAATTAGAAAACGTAAATATCAGATGTGAATACAAAACACTACAAAAATGACAATAAAATCCATTGAAAATTAAAAAGATTAAAAAGGTTCATCGTGCAATGAGTGGTAGCGAGCATATCTAAAAGATTTCAACACGGTTCAAAGAAGAAAGAAATCGGAACTTTTACTAATTCCATTAACGCTTCGCTTAATTTAGATATCCTATTTATACAACAGACTTAACGATTAAGAGGGTTTGTTGTCATATGACTGGCTCTAAGTGCAATCCGCCTAACGTAGACTTAAAAGATCACGTTTTAAACCTTCATCACATGAGGGATCTTTTCAATTGATCAGTTTTAAACCCACATTGATTTTACAAAATAACTAACGGTTTATGAATTCTTATCTCATAATTCCTTTAAGTGAATTACATCCCAGTGAATATAAACATAAGCAGTACGTTGCATGGGAGTCTTAATGGCGACGGTGGCAATTTTTGTCTAATCACTTCTGTTGATAAAAAGAAAAATAATAATCACATAGGCTCTGTTAGAGGCTTATGGTTATTAAAACCAAACTGGCAATTTGATACATGTGTTTGGAGCTGGATTCATATCTGATCTTCATGTAAAAGTAACAGTATGCCTATCGTCTGAAATTTTCATAAATACCACTTTTTAAAAAAAAAAAATTACTTTTTAAAAACAGAGCAAGGACAAGCAAACTTTTAAACCCTAAAAGATACCAAACAGAAATGTAAAAAATTGTTAAAACGCCTTATAAATAAGTTAACACAAACGATCAGGGTCTCTGATCGTCGTAATTTGAAAAATTCAGAATCGTTGGTCACTTTTGGTAAATAAAAAAATAAAAAACGTAGTTTTGCTTAAAGCGTATAAACTAGACATACCAAATGTAAGGTCACTATTTTACGACCATATCCAACTGTTCGTATTTGATTTGGAAGATTTTAGTGGAAAAATCATGCATTGCCACGCCCTACTGGATAGAACTTTGGTACCTTTTAGGGGTCAGTTTAAAGAGATACGACGAACATACCCGGTACTTTTAAGCCCGATTTACACGATGCGATTTGTCGCATGCGATTTGTAGTATACGACTAGTCGTAACTTATAAAACTAGTCGTACGCGCTCTAAAACGTGTTTTAGAATGTCCTACGACTAGTTTTAGAAAGTTTTGAACCTCACGACTAGTCGTAAAATACAAATCGCATGCGATAAATTTACCGTGTAAATCATGGGAATCCCTCGGGCAATCAAACTACCTCGACAAATGGTCTGTTTTTGGGAATCGACGTGATACAAATAATGGTAAGGAATAACACCAAAAAAATAGGCGCCTTAAAGGTGCATGTGTCTAAAGCCTAGCAAGAAACAGTCGCCATAGCAACACAATTTTTTTCAAAAGTTAGTTTCAACAAATGTGATGTTTGTATTTTTTCGGCTCTTTCTTTAGCACTTAAAAAAAATACGAAAAAAAGATTTTTGAGTTTTGAATTACAAACTCAAATATAATCCATCCAGCTCTCGAGCCGGGGCTCGAACCCGGACCATGGCGGTAAGGGGCGAGATGCTTAATCACTCAGCCACCCACGCCACTAATGACGTCATCGATAATTTCTTAAGAGGAGTTTAATAAACGAACATAGGACGGACGGACATGAATCGATGGCATAATGGCAACGCCTGTACGAGGTTATAGCCACAAAAACAATTATTTTTAAAAGGCATTTTAAACTAAAATTATGGGTCTGTATTAGTAATGTACGTAAACACGTAGAGACTGATGTGTTGGGCAGCTAAGTATTTAATGTTGGAATTAAACTGCCGAGATAAAAGGTTCTCTCCATGGGTTTTGATAATGGTGGATTTCCCAATGAAAGAATATAATGATCATACAACGATCCAATTACATTGAAAAACAACCTTTTTTAGACTGTGTTTTAACCAAGAAATAAATGTTTTCTTAACTATCCAATTTTTTGGATTCTTATTGCTGTGTACTTGGCTGGTTTTGAGAATTAAATACTTTTACAATGGTGAAGTGACTATCTTTTCATTGTTGTTGAAACAAACAAACAAACAAACAAAAAAAACAAACAAAAAAAACAAAAAAAAACAAAAAAACAACAAACAAACAAAAACAACAGACAAACAAAAACCAAGCATTTGTAGTCAGACAGAAAATGTAACGGCAGTGAATATATAGCTGATTTCAAGTTATGTCTCAATAATCGCTTGACAATCTCTAATTTAATTTGTATGGTATGTAATACGATTTTACCCCGGATGGGGGTGACGACTCCGATCGGAATAGGGCGGGGATGCTCGTCTGAATTTTTGAAAATGACTCCTAAGAGGTACAAGAGTTCTATCCAGAAGGGCGTGGCAATACATGATTTTTAACCCTATAAGGTACCAACTCAAATACGAGCAATTGATATAATAGTCGTAAAATCGAGACCTTATTTTTGAATATCTGTGATAACCTTAAAAAGTACCAACTTTGATTCTGAGAGTCTGAAAACCTCTACAGAACCCTAAAAGGTACCAGATCTCCGATTTTGGCCCCTAAAAGGTTCGACGAGCATTCCCGCACTCCGATATATGGAAGTCCTTTCCAGGGGTTTTACGAAGCGTCCTCAGTCGGTTCTTTTACGCCCTCCCGTTATTGGTTGATGTGAAAGTATGGCGAGACCTCCAGCGAAGCCTAACAATTATAAATCGAAGACTGAATTCTTTTCAATCATTTTAAGACCTGAGTGATGGTCCAACTTTTGGTGAGAGGGAGAGGGGGGAAGGGAGAGGTTGGGGCGATAGTTCTGCAAATAATTGAGAAAATGATGAAAGTCCTAGAAAGACGTGAATGTTAGCTAGGGTTTCATTAAATTCTCCTCCCCCCTCCGCGTTTTAGATCTGATCGTGAAACCAAGCGAAAAGCGTCAATGCAGCAATAAGGATTGAACTTTCTTTTGTTTGAAGTTTTGTGGGTATGGTTTAGGCCGTCTTAAAAAAGCTGATAAAAAGCGTTGACTAGCAAGCTCATAACATCGGTCTCGCTGCTTTTTTTTGTAGTTTTTGATATTTTCATGTCGTAGCTAGGATTTCAAGACCAAAGTCAAAATTCGAAGCTGGTCAGATGATTATTAATTTGTGTAATTAACTGAAATGTAGGATTTGCCATCAACCGCAAAAGAGGCCTCTTTCCACATGGGTTAACTAAGTTTGAGAACTAGGGCTATCTATTCTTATTTTAGTACATTATAGTAGAATTTTAAAAAAAGCTAGAGAGGCATAGCAAACAATAATCAAAAACACAAAGTCATGCACACACACACACACACACACACACACACACACACACACACACACACACACACACACACACACACACACACACAAATACAAGAACCTGAGTGACCAAATAAAACGTCTAGTATTCCAGCGGCACTTACTCAAATTCTGATTTGCAAGCTTTGCAATATGTCTCCCCGAAATGAACTCTGAATTAAAAGTGTATGCTTTCAAAACCCAACGCCAAATAATACTTTGGGGGTTAAATTTTTTAAAACCCCTTTGAATTCTGTATTTTTAAGTACGTAATTTGTTGTCAATCTTTTCATTTCCTTTTAAAAATGACTTTGGGGTAAAATTTTACTCTCTTTCAATTCTGTATTTTTAAGAACGTCATTTCTTTTCGTTTTTCCGCTAACCTTTTAACAGCAGCCAAAGTCAGATGTTCCTTTCTGTTTTCTGTCTTTGAGCTAACACCTTAAGAAGTGTTTATGTTGGGAGCAATCATCTTATTGGATTATGTATTTGTTTCATTAAACTTTTAATTGATTTTTATCTCTGCGCGCGTGCTTTGTTCTAAACGATCCTTTTTGAAATGAAATCAAGACCACGTGCAAGCCTTGAAGGACAGAGAATTAGATTATTTACTGGCCGGTTGCATTGATATCAATCATTCTATTGCTTTTTGAATCGAATTAAGAGGACGTGCAACTCCTTTAGGGACAAATCAATGGATTATTGATAAGGTGTTTTGAGGATCCCGAAGAAAAATCGAGAACACGTATTGATGAGTCATATT
This sequence comes from Diadumene lineata, assembly GCA_918843875.1. NCBI lineage: Eukaryota > Metazoa > Cnidaria > Anthozoa > Actiniaria > Diadumenidae > Diadumene > Diadumene lineata. The sequence goes on from OU974081.1 coordinate 7,944,739, forward strand.
AGTAGGAAGCTTCTCCAGCTGTTGGGGGTTTGTGCGCCCGCGATACTCCCCACCGTAACGCCTGGGCGCTTCGGATTGGAGATTATTTTTCTCAACCAATCAGCAATTTTCGGCTAGAAAATGTAGGGTCATAAATTAATAAATTAAAATTCTTTCTGAACCTAATGGCGGACTAAAGTACTTGTTCAAATGCCTTTTTGGAAGTCGTTTAATTTTAGTGCATTTAAGGATATTCAACGCAAGATGTTGAATAAGATCGTTCTTGGTAATGGTGTGTTTGCAAACCCACTAGATCTGGAAAATTGCCGATTTTTAAAACAGCTCCGCTTGTTTTCAATAACAATTTACTGAATCGGTCTTAAAGTTCTCAAACTAGGAATACGGTATCTCATTGAAGATTGTACGGACATCAGATAATGCTAGGTAACTGGAGGATAGTGAATTTTTGACAAATAATTCGGCGGCATACTCTTTTAAATACTGTTCCGACTAATTGGTCGTGAGGTTTTGTACATGTTTTTTTAAATATGTATTTTCTCCCTTGATCCTTAAGAAAGTAAAATCTCGAAAATCCATACCCTTTTTAAGTCAAATTGGTAAAATGTAGACCCTATCCATCGCGTAGAGACGCCAATATGTCAATATTATTCTTTTTGACTTTATGTTCTATTAGATTAAATATTAACACCCTTTTTAAGACATAGAAAACATAGGGAAAGTACACCCCTATTGAAGATAACTCAAAGTAAATTGTATACTCTAGTGATAGTGAAGACATGAAGGACCCCGGGACTAGAAAACTGAGGATGACTGAAATTCGGCCAAAATATTAAACATTAGCAGTTAACTGAGAAACTAAACTTTGTAGTTAACTGAGATTTATATAAACGTTTCAAGAATTTGCATTTTCTGCCCAAATAAGGTAAATGTTTTGATTTTGAACATAAGTGGTTAACTAAGATTTGGGCAAAATATCAGTAGTTAACTGAGATTTCGGGATCCCCACTAGGACACTCCTAGAAGTTAGAACACTTGTGGCAACTGTTAAAATAATTTATTTCGACATTTTCCTATTGATTTCATAACTTTCTTGCCATGAATAGTGATCAAGCTCAGATGGTGAGACGCTAAATTGAATAAGCAGCCATAGCAACTCGAGATAGCTTTGCTTTGTCAGTTAGACGGTCCAATACGTAATCCATTGTCTTCTCGGTCCAATAATTGTATACCTGGAATAAAAACAGCACAGAACTCGAAAGTCACACAGAATAGCTGAGACGCTGGCTACACTATGCCAGATAAATTTGAAAACGCAACTTTTGTTCCGATACCGTGACAAAAATTGCTCGTAAAACAACAGAATAAGCCTGATGGCGTTTTACCCCCGTCTCTAGACCAAAATCCTTTTCACATTGCTTTTGTTCACCAATTATGACTATTGTTCCTGTATTCTCAAGGGACTCAAAACTTTGAATACAAAAAGAATTCCGTGAAATATTATGGTATAGAGACGGGGGTAAGACGTCATCTCGCTTCAAGGTTGTTAGCATAAAATTGTTTCGGATTCATGCGTTTTAGTGTGGACGGAAGGCCTAACCGAATAAAGCTGCGTTTTCAAATTCATCCGGGTTAGTGTGGATGCAGCCACAGAATAGCTGATTTGTACCATGCCATGCATCAATTTCTCAATAACCATAATACCTTTTGTTTTTTTGGGCGTGTTTTTTGTGATGCAAATAAAATCAATTGTTATTCAAGCAGAATTGATTTCAATAACAATAATTATCCCCAAAACAGAAGTTTGCATGGGGATATAAATCTAAAGAATAGCGGCATTTACTGCAAATGCTAGAATGCTTTGCTTACTTTCTTTTGTAGCGCAACTATAGTACAATTTTGTCTTTTAGGCTACGTCAACACTTACCCGGAAATTTGAAAACACAACTTTATTTATCCAGTTTATAGACCTTCCGTCCACACTAAAACGCATGACTGATCCGAAACAATTCTAACTAACGAGCAATGTTTGTCACGGCATCGGAACAAAAGTTGCGTTTTCAAATTTATCCGGCATAGTGTAGCCAGGGTCTTATTTACCAAAGGGAATATAAAGAATTTGATTATGAAAGAGTATTCGCACGGTATACTGGTAGTCGTAGTAAAATGACGCTATATTATTGCAGAGTGACCACTCAATCGTTCTCTTGCGTTCTACCGACAGATGTGGCGCATGCCTTCGCAGAAAATAAAAATATTTGTTGTTTCTTTTGTTTTGTTTTTGGAAGCACTTTGAAGTTCTCGAAATAAACGTCTAAATTTGACAAGTAAGCAAAGATATATAATTATCAAACTACTAACCTTATAATCAATCCTAATTTGTTTCCCATCCTCAAACAAAAGCTCCCAGTATATTAGTACTGCTAAAGGACTTGTAGCAACGCCCTTTGAAACAAAGTTTTCTTTCTTCATCTCGCTTGTCTTGCCCTCTGGCACGTTTGTCTTGAAAGCCGTTGTTATCCTCAATTAAATTAGACGATTCAATGATTTCATCACCGTCAAAGTAAAAACATTTTAGTTTAAAACAGATCATCCGTCCTCTGTCTTTCTTTTGTTGTCGTCGCCAGGTAAGACTTCTTCTTGCAGCTGTTTTACACGGCTCTATGATCATCACTATAACGATTGCACATAGAACTAGACTTACAGAAATCCTCATTTTTGAAATGAAGTATTTTAAACTTGTAGGAAAATAGAGAGAATTCTGTTGCAAGAGATGATGTTGAGTTCCACTCAATGGAAAGTCAGTTTTGAAATTTAACTTTTTTTCAGCTACTGAACAGCAAGCTCGTTCAAGACACGGTCCTCTTTTTCATCTACGCTCTGTTCGTACGATTGGAGTGATTTGCTGGTATTCTGTGAAGTACCTGAGAATTCCATTGTCTTTATATGCGAATAAGTCAATAAAAAGTCTGTGCGGTTTTCCGACATTTTGTTTGGAAGAGGAAACAACAATTAGACTCCTATGCTGAGATTGTCCTTTTCGGTTTCTCTGCCTTCTGCCGACTTGTAATTACAAATTATTGATGTACAATAAAACCCCATTGTGCATAAGATCAACAAATTCGGAGTCAAGCAACGAAAGCAACCTTAAGTCTATTTAAAACTGAGGAAACGTGCAATTCCAAAAATGTTCACAATCCGCTTTGGGTGGACATCTATAGTTACGGTCTATTACAATCTATCAGTCCTAAAATTAGCATAAGATCAGAAGTGAAAGGTTGTTACAGCTAATTAGAGCATCCTTGTAAAAAATATAAAAAGACACCTTATTAATTGTTATTAATTTTTTCGGTTACTTAATTTCGCTAATATGAATCAAGCATATTTTGCGGGGCTTAATTTCGCGATTTTGCTCTAAATCTTGTAAATTGTACGTAATTGTACACACAAATGTTCGTAAAACGTCTTATATGTATATGATATTTTTTTCAATTTTGCAACAATTATGATAATCATTGTGAAAATAAATAAATGAATGAATGCATTATGACATTTATTTAATATTTAAAATAAAGCGAACAGAACTCATATTTCTTTTGTCTGAATGTTGCATTGTATATTGAATAATATCGAGTAATATTCACAAAAATTCAACTGTTCAATTTATGTGACGTCTTAACTGTGCATACAACCAGCAAACTATCTCAACTATGAAGGGAAATCGTAACATCTGTTACAAAAATGAAACATTTCAAAACGTTTGCGCAATCTCCGCAACACCTTGTGCGTGTATATGAAAGTGCAAATTTAGACTCCAGCTATGATAGGAAATCCTAGTTCATTAAAAAGAAACGTTTGGCAATGAGAATCACGCGTTTATACATGTTCCGGAGAAAAGAGCACGTTATGGATAATTTTTGTTCCGATTTATGAACGATGTGATAATGATTTTAAGTAATATATACAATATGAGCGGCAGATATTATGAGGATTAAAAAAAAAAAACAGCGGTTGCATATCATCTGTTTTAAATTTCATACAGATCGTACGCGAATGTTGTGTATTTATTATCAAATGTCTAGATTAATGCTGCTATTTTAGATTTAAAATTTTGAAATTATATGTAATTTGGCGAGATAATTTAAGCTAAACTTAATGCCAATCAGGACGATTTCTGTATCAGTATTTATAGACGCCTTCACAGTAGTGATTTTGTATTGTCCCCGTATTGTTAGCCTAGGTTCATGAAGGTTCATGAATTAGCAGTGATATACATAAAGTACGGTAAAGAACAGCTAATATTGGACTTATCTCTATCATATCACGGTCACCTTTGATTAACAGAAAACTACATTCCTTTTTGCCATGATAGAAGGCAACACAGGAATCCTGAAGATCAGCAAAGAGGACTTGAGACCGGAAAGTTGGCTGTGATGGTTTGTTGAATCCTCTCATCTTCCGTTAATCTTAAACGATTTTTTTTAAATACCGTAATTAGCTACTTATCGGCTTATCCACCGTGTCTGATCGACCCTAACAGAGTTTATTATATAAATATACAAGCATGACTAAGTAGGGAGCAATTACTTAATCGGATAGTAGTAAAATGTATCCAAGTTGCCAATCTTATAGTGATTATCAAATACTGTGAATATGAAGGAATGCACCTGTCGTAAGAAATCTACTGCAAAGCTAACGTGGGGTCGGTTGAATCTAGTTTTTAGTTAGAAATATCATTATTTTAATCTTTCATTTTTGGCTCACTATTTGGTCCACATATAAAATCAGTAGATGGACTAAAAGCTGTTAAGACAACGAATTAATAAAATGGAGATACGATCAGAAAAGACACTGTAGTAAGCGACCTTAAAAAATGATACAATAAATTGATCGCGAACTGATTTACTGGTTTTGTAGGTACGTTTATCTATATAGTCAGTCAGCTGTTCTCTGTCGTATTGAATTTTGAAGAAAAAAAAGACTTAAAATCAATCGTTCCTTTTTCTCATAGTGAGACCGCTGGACAGACCCTTTTACTGGCTCAAATGTCGAAAAAACCATTCGACGCCACAGATGTCATTATAGGTTTTTTTAAAAGCCTTTTATTCATACCCTAAAATATATATTGTCCTAATTCGCTATGACGTCACATCAAAACAATTCAACAATCTATTGTTTAAACACGCAAATGATCATGGTCGTAGGTCAAATCAACGCAAATTTACCAAAAATTGTTCTAAATCCCGTATTAATTTAGGAAAAGAAGTGAAATAGGCCCCCAAACGCGCTTAGTATTATAACACACATCATGTCTATAAACCAGGCCATTTTAAAATAAACGCTTCCGCTATGAGCACAAATTGGATTTGTCGATTCTACCCCCCACGCAAACAAGACATGACGTCATAGTGAATTAGCGCAATTCAAACCTTTAATTTTAGAAGGTTTATTTAAAGAACCGCCTGGAAGCTTCCTAGTGGCACAAACGTTTTTGTGATGACGCCATTCATGACATCGTCTCGGTGAGGCACATTTTTTTCCTCTGGAATCCCCACGTTTTCCTAACTTATTAATAGTTTCATATATATATATATATATACAGCTATTCTTGAAATGGTTGTCTAATTGGAAAACAGTTGCAAGTGCAATGATAAGTTAGACACCGTAGAAGGATATAGTAGAGAAAACTGACGGTTCGGACGTGAGTCCTTTCGTCGGAGTAATACCAAATTGAAAAAAACAATAATAGTCAATAGTTTTATATATATATGCCTATTTTTGAATTGGTTGTTTACTTAAATAACAATTTAGTCAATGTCAAAGTCATTTATATCTCGCGTTTTTTTACTTTTTAACTGCCGAAATCATGACTTCAAAATACAATGTACAAAATAAATTAAATGCTTCACATGATTATGATAAACTATATAAACATGATATAAATTATAATGTAACTTAGTTTATAAAGTATGCAGCTTTGTATCGTTTTATTTCTTTTTATTTTTAACCTTTTAACCTCTGAAAACTTGCAATATGCAAATGACATTGTTATTCACTATTAATAAGAGAAAATGAGCTAAGAGAATCTCCCACATTGGACTTTGCACACATCATAAGCCTTAACGCTATTTATTGTCGCCGAGTTATTTTAAGAATGGAATGTTCTTCGTCAGAATGAAGTAGGCTAGGTCGCATAGCTTCTTCCTTCGCGCCTTCTAAATTCAAAATGGCGGAAAGCGAGGTGACCGAGTCGGTTGTTTTTGTAGTTTGCTTATGACGGGCCAGATGAATGTGACGACGAAACGAGTACTCAAGATTCTGTAGAAGAAATATCTTCTTGCGATCTGGACTTTCAAAGCGATAGCAGCGACTCCTAATATTGATCGCGCGTGCTTGGTAACAGACTAAAAATAGCCTGATTTCTAAAAATAGCACTGGCGGGGTTCCTGATGGGGTCCAGGGATAGACTCTCTAGCTCATTTTCTCTTGCTATTAACCAATATTTCAACTGGATAAACGTTTCAGGACTAGCTATACGATCTTCTTTATCTTTAGGACATCCAACAGAGAGCGAGTCCATCTTTTGCATTTTATTTTTTACCGTTGTGATTATTTGCAACAATAGTTTAGTTTCATGTTCTTCATTGCTCAGGCTAAGCCTCCATAGTACGTGATATATTCTTTTGTACGAGGTACATCCCCTAGGAATGCGCCAGTCAAAAAACAATATAAATAAATGTTTTGTCTTGACTCTTGTTAAATTATCTACAAATAAGGCTTAGCATGAGCAATGAAGAACTTGAAACTGGTCTATTTCTTTTAAAGGTGATTTTCTGTGGCAAATTTTAGTTGAACGACAAAAAAAGGTGAAAAAGAATCCAAATGATTTAAATTCTGGCTAATGCTCTATTTAATATTATCAAGTGTAGTATAGTTTGATCTGTAAAAAAATTAAAAAATACTAAATAGATATATTTGAACATGAAATCAAGAAGTGAATAAATAAATATATCAATCAATCAAAAGATGACAAATTTAATTACTAATTAAATGAATAAATAGTCCATTTAGCAAAACAAACAAATAAATAAACAAACAATAGCCAGCAAACGAAAACGTAAGGAGACATAAGGTATGCGCGTAGGAGAAAACATACTACTTCAGATATAATTAATCATTTTAGACTAACTACTTACTTAAACTAACTGACATAAAATCCCGAAATACTTGTGTGTCTTTAATACACGAGATTTAATGAAGTAAATGAGTTAGTCAAGAAGCGTTTTAACGTATTAAATGGCTGTCCATGTATAAACCACGTCACGGAAGGCTGCAGTGTGATCTTGAAAGGCGTCTTATATTATATAACATAATGACAAAGGGGTATTTAATTTAACGAGTCAATTACTCAACAAGGCACTTTTTTCACTACATGCTTTGTAATATTTTTTTTCGTTATTTTTTGACTGCTTGAATTATTTTGTTCTAGACATTTCGTTCTTTCCTCTACTTTAACGAGAAATATCAGTTGTGAGCCCTGTATGCTTTTTTTTTTGGCTTCTTCGTCTTCTTTTTTTTCATCTTCTTCTTCTTTGCGGCCTAGCTACTTCTTCTTTTTGCACTTCTTTTTTTTCGCATCTTTGTCTGCGTTCTATTAAAATTTCATGGGTCTGTTCAGCGTTTTCTATTTTCATATAATATTAAAATGAACTCAAAGCGTATCCAGCAACAAAATTTATATATCTAATGTTCACATCTCAACATTTTAAAAACAGATTAAAAGAGCCTATATTAGTCGTGTTCCTGTTGTCATAGAGCGGTGTTACAAAGAACTCAATAAAGACCCTTGCTAAGATATAACGACTTTGAAAGAGAGTTGAAATGGAGGACCGGCTACGGCTATTTTGATGTGGCATGATACAGCGCAAACATTCGAATTACCATAAATTTAAATAAATCACTTATTGTTAGCAGAACATTCAAATATAATTTTTATTTCCTTCTCTTCTGTTCTGTTCTCTTCTGTTCTGTTCTCTTCAGTTCTCTTCTGTTCTCTTCTGTTCTCTTCTGTTCTCTTCTCTTCTGTTCTGTTCTCATCTCTTCTGTTCTGTTCTCTTCTGTTCTCTTCTCTTCTGTTCTCTTCTGTTCTCTTCTGTTCTCTTCTGTTCACTTCTGTTCTCTTCTGTTCTCTTCTGTTCTCTTCTGTTCTCTTCTGTTCTCTTCTCTTCTGTTCTCTTCTGTTCTCTTCTGTTCTCTTCTATTTTCTTCTGTTCTCTCCTGTTCTCTTCTGTTCTCTTCTGTTCTCTTCTCTTCTGTTCTCTTCTGTTCTCTTCTGTTCTCTTCTCTTCTCTTCTCTTCTCTTCTCTTCTCTTCTCTTCTCTTCTCTTCTCTTCTCTTCTCTTCTCTTCTCTTCTCTTCTCTTCTCTTTACTTGACCACACGTACAAAGCGACAAAGCGCATTTTAAAACGACAACTGACGAAAAAAAAAAAAAAAAAAAAAGCCTTAATAAGCTATGATGCCAAGACAAGAATTAACTGGATATCAAGCTACTTATTTTCAAATATTTGTCTCTCAATAATTCGCTTTGAGTGCGTGCAAGCGCGACACTATATTTGACATTGAAGTAATTAATTGGTAATTCCGCCCCTTTGGCTTCGAGCTTCCTATATGAGTTACAAACAAATATCTGAGACGTCAGAGAAAGGAACAAAATAGCAGCAAATGTTCGTTCTTAGAATAAAGTTAAAAAGCCGTCATTTTCTGAAATTATAGAAACACACATAAGAACTGTGGTCCTGTAATAAAAAAACGGATTTGATTTAATAGAACAGTTTCAAGTTTTGCACTTGTTAAACCATGGGGTGATTTATATTGTTTTTGGATTGATGCATTTCCACGGGATGTACCTCGTACAAAAGCATATATCACATACTATGAGAAGCCTGCATGGTTTCCATATGTGCAAACGATCGAGAACTGTCGCAAACGATCGGAAAAAAAATCAATTTTTGGGAAACCAAAGTTTTTCGATCCAACGACCGTTTTTGAACAATTTCGATCGCGATCATATATGGATCGAAAATGGTCCTAGGATCGGAAAACGTTGGTTTCCCTATAATCGAATTTTTTTCAATCGCTTGCAACCGTTCTCGATCGTTCTCGATTATATGGAAACAAGGCTTTAGCAATGAAGAATGATGAAGAACAAGAAAACTGGAATATTCCACAATTGGCCGTTGTGATCCAATCAGTTTGTTTTTCTTTTTGCTTCTCTCTTTAACCTATTATTTATTTCTTTTTCTACATACACTTTTGCTTTTGTTATTATTTACTCTTATACGCTTTATTCTTTGTGAGCACTGGGTTCTAAAAACCGCTTTAATTTCTCTAGCCCACAGACCGCAACATCGATATCTATCTAATATTTTTCCTGATTTATTTTTTTATTTACCAGAAATGTCTCTTTTCAAATTGTCTCTTTTTATCAAATTTTGTACAACATACAAATTAAAGATCTTTCTGTGTAATTTTTTTCCTTTAACCTCTGTATCGATCTTTGAATTCTTTTAAAATTGTCATATTTTTTGATGACCTCCATTAATGCATTCACTTTTATCGCCGTTTAATTTCCTATTTGTTTCTCTCATGTCAATCGAAATTCCCACTGACTTTACCAAACTGCTTTCGAATCTGGTTTAAACCCGCCTGATCGATCACAGGGGCAGATCCAGGAGGAGGGAGGGGGGAGGGAGGGGAGGGGTTGTAGAATTGATTAAGGTAGCGGAGAGAGATAACAGAAGGTTCAGGCAAGGAGAAATATGGTTTAAATTCTGGCAAATGTTGTTGACTCTCAGACCCACACACACACACCCTTAATCGTCCTGTAAATCCGCCTCAGTACCATGCTGGAATCTGTACGAATGAGTTGGTTGCTTTTCATTTGATTGACTAAAGCAAAAATACAACAAATACCTGCCCATTTTTTAGCGTTTCTAGTGAGTTCGTAGAAAACTGAAAATTGCAGTAATCGGTCGCACATTATTTAAGTATTGTTCTATTTTGTATTACCGGCAAATGAATACGGCAAGAACATCAAAAATGGCGAAAAAATACAAAGAAAAAGAAAAACTTGATTCAAACAAATGGCGCAATGACTACATGTATCACAGAAATCAAACCTGATTATCCTCAATCTTAAATCCTTCAAACTTGAATAAAATGTTTAGTACCAATTACTGCAATCTTTGTTAGTAATTAAACCTTTTCAATCTACTTAAACATCTCAATAAAGGATAATAATTCGTTTCAATAGCTAAATGGCAAGATAATGATTTTAAGCGCGTTAACTATGCCAGAGAAAATCCGTATATTCCCTATAAGTGTTTTCGTGAATATTTGCTTCACAAATCCAAATCAAATATCCACCAAGAGTTCTTCACATAAAAGACCTAAGTTATATAGCATTAAAGTGTCAAGAAATCCCTATATAGGACTGGCTTGGGTAATTTTCCTTTTATATAGTTCAAGAGTTAGCCTTTGCGCTCTATATAAGATTTAACTTCCCTTTGGCATTGAGACAGGAAAGTTGTTTATCTGACGAAATCGTTATTATGAATTCAAAGTACTTTTTTCTACTGCTAGTAATGTTAGGGATTTTGGATTTTGCTTTCCTACATGATACAAGAGGCTACGAAGCAAGCAGGAATCATGAAGGCTTAAGACCGATGTGTTTTAAGGGGCGATGTTATGGAAAGAGAGATGTGGAAACAAGTAAAGCAAAGCGAAAGGTTCTACGAGAAAATGGGTTCTTTGGTAAAGGTTTAGTCAAGGACAATACTCCACCTTTTTATGATTAAAAAAGGTAGGGATTCTTTGATCATACAACTATGTTTCTTTTCCTGCCGGTTAAATTTTATTTCAATTTGATTTGGTCTGATTTTGAGCAGTTATTTCGTAAGAACAATTTTTACATTTAAAACTATAAGAATAGGAATAAACGTTTACGTACCGTGGGCAAATACTGCTTACTTTTATTCTTATTCTCATTTTTATTCTCACTATCATTCTTGTAGTTTTGAAAAAAAAATGTATGCGTTAACAAGGTGGTAGCTTTCGATTTTACCCTAACCCTCCCATCCCCACGTACAATTCTCTTTTCCAAAGAAGCCAATGATTTGCTAAATTGTTTACTGCAATCAAAATATCTGTTCTTTGTAGAAAAAAATAACAAGCCACATAACGCAAACAATGTTAAATCACATGAAAAGATTTCACAAGACCGCAAAGCATCATTGGGTAATCTACAATCAAGCCGATCACGTGATAAACCAAATTGCTGTTGTAATAAGTGCTGTCAGTATATATAGCTATTTTACAATAAACGTGAATACAATATTGTGATGTCATGAATTCATTAATTAAACGCACGATCTCCAACAGTGTTGAAAGGCCGGTACACACGAGGGAGCTTGCTCCCGCAACACGCTCTCACAACATGCTCCAGGAGCAAGCTCCCTCGTGTGTACCAACGATTTCACGAGAAAAATATGTTGCGCAACAAAAAATTTGCTCCCGGCTTTTGCTCCCTCGTGTGTACCGGCCTGAACAGGATCGAGATAAAAAAAAAGAGGATCGAGATGAAGGCTACGTCCACAGTAACCCGGATAAATTAGTGAAAACGCAACTTTATTTATCCGGTTAGGCCAAGGAAGTCCACACTAAAACGCATGAATCCGAAACAATTTCATGCTAGCTAATTCTATTGTTTAACGAGCAATTTTTGTCATGGTATCGAAATAGAAGTTGCATTTTCAAATTTATCCGGCATAGTGTACGCAGTAAAAAAAAAGCACACACACAAAAAAAAAAAAAACTATTAACATGTCGTTCCGTCTCAGTTGAATGATCTGTTTCTCGTTTGAAATTCACAAATGGATTGCTTTATAATTAAAGCACACGCTTCACATCGCATTCTTCATTGTTGTTGCTGCTGCTGCTGTTATTGTATCCACATTTAGGTAGTGTTTACACGAAGCCGGCTATTTTTTTAGCCGGCTAAAAATATAAGTCGTTTACATAGCGTTTTCGACGCATATCGTTTTCGCATCGTTTTCGGTAGCTTGAAGAGCATCTGTAAGCATCTTGGTGACTAAATGTTGGAATTACTCTCTCTCTCCTTATGACTGAACCAAAGTGATGACTTCAGCGTTTTCGAAAATAGCCGGGTAAAGCGTTTACACGAAAACGCATAGCCGTCGTTTGGGAAAATATCCACTCTGAGAGGCGTTTTCGAAAATAGCCGGCCAATTAGCGTTTTCGTGTAAACGGTAGGCCTAAACGGATAAAAAAATGTGCGTTGACGAAAATAGCCGGCTTCGTTTAAACGCTGCCTTAGTGGGCACCATTAAAACCTATTGCCATGCTAACAGAAGCTATTCTATCGACTAGAAAAAAATTGTTAAAATACTAGTATTGGCTGCTTCGGTGTATATAGAAACAGTTGTAAAAGATATGTACAACTTGGAAAACATAAAGCAACAATTGTGGTACTGACGCTTCGGACGCTAGTAACGATCGCAACGATCGTTAAAAAATTGAAAAGAATGCATTTTGGGGGGGGGGGGGAGAGGGGGGGGGGTTTCCTAGAAAAAGCTATCTGTTTAGTTGCACTAGATCGCTACCATCATCGCTACGATTTTGAGCTATTCTATATTCTAGAGATTTAAATCACTTTTTCAGCAATCGTTGCGATTAAATGGAAACCAGGTTTAATAGTAGTCTAATTCGTAATTCGATTAAAGTCCGAAACGTCAGTATCGCCATCATCGTTTTACTTTGTCCAAATTACACTATTGTTTATGTATACATACTAACAGTTACTATGATGTATACGACATTACGTAAGAAAATTGAAATTGAAGTAACGGTTGCCATAAAGTTTAAACACTAAAATCGTGCAACATAAATACCACTTAATAGCGCTATTTTATGCTAATTCTGTTTTCATTTGTTTTAATGGTGCTATTTACTACTAGTTGGTTTGGGAGGTGGTTGGTGTCTGACCACTAAAAATATCAAACAAATGTTGAAAACTATAAATTTTTAGCTTATGTTCGGGTGCAAAAAGTCTCCATGGTCGTTTTGCTTGCTATATGAATCTGTTTTTTCTGGCACTTGCTTCTTTTATGCCTAGCATTCTATGGTTTCATCCATGCCATACCTCCGCAGCAAATGCGTTCCCCAGGATTGATACACAGATGTTCGTTATCAAAGCTGTTGAGTGCTTTATTAAGTCAATGCTTCTACAAGCGGCCATCACTCTTTACAAATACTTACAAAATATGCTTTCAAGGCAAAGATTTTCTCAACTTCGCCACACACAGCAGAGGTGCGGCCAACTCATTGTAGCAATCTATCTTCCCTTGTTGACAGGCTGTCCGTTGTACGTCTCCAGGCTATAGTGTTTAATACGAGTTGGTGTATACCCTTTGACTGAGTTTGAAACCTAATGCGATCTAGCCTCCTCCGCATCCATCGCCTACGGGTTCCCTGTATCAAGGAAAGCTAACTGACAGTCATATCAAACAGATACTGTCGTTCGTTGGGGTTCCTGTGTAAGTTTTATTTTTTGGTGGCTGTCCTTCTAAACAGAATTCAAAATGGTTGTCAGTTTTGTAAATTCGTTCACTGCAAGTATTTATCGAGTTTTACCGAGAATTGTGGCAGTAGATAGTACAAAATGACCAAAATAGAATCCATAGTCACCTCCAAATAAGGTAAGATTACCAAATATGGTTATGGGTGCGAACGATAGTTTTTTTTAAGGTGATTGTGTGATATGTACTGGAAACTAGTCTACAAAGGACGGTGGCGGAGGGGATGGTTGGGAAGAAGATGAAGACCTTCAGCTCTCGGTCCAGTCTTCCTCCATTGCATCCACATCAAACTCAAATGGAACAAAAACGCCACAGGAAGCCCAAATAAAGAAACTGAGTAGCCTGCGTAGGAGACCAAATGTGATCTACCCAAAGGATGTATTGTAGCCGCTCACTACAACATAAACTGACTTCTATTCAATGTAGCCTTATCTTAGACTTCTTGCAGTTTGTTGAAATGCAGCTCAACTTAGAGAGAAAAACATTGGATTCCAACTCCCAAGAGTCCAAAAATCGTTTGTTTCGTCATCCAGATGGAGTGGAAGGACTCGTTTCTGGCACTTTCTCCGGTTTCGATCTCTCTTCCCTCCCCATAGATACTACAGAAATGCTACCTCTAATAATACTATAATACTACCTTTATCAAAAACTTATTGCGGCATTTGAGTTGGGACAGCTATCTTTCGATGAATTCGTCTCCGAACTTAGCCAACCTTATATCCGGCAAAGGCAAGAATCAAAGAGAAGCGGTCAGCCTTAATTAATCCGAAATTCAGCTCATGGCAAGTCATAGCTTCACACACCAAATCCAGATATGGTCAAAGCGAAAAAGACTATCAGTGAACATACAGTAAAAACAGGCGTTCCGAAATTACAACTGGAGAGAGCCTGGCTCAGGCATCTATTTACCTGTCGATCCTAACAGTTAGGGATGGGCCATTAGATTTTTGAGGGGGTGGGGGGGGGGGTTTGGCCAAATACCAAAAAATTATAAAGCAAGGCCTTAAACAGAGAAAAAAATCGTGCACGGCAAATGTGCAAAAAAAATATCGTGCAGTGAGGAAAAAAACATCCTGCACAAACATCATATGGGAAAAAAATATCCTGCAAAAAAATTGCCCAAATCCCCCTCAAATACCTCATGGTCCATCCCTTAAAAGCACTGGATAAAAATGGTTTATTGCATAAATTAAATTTCTTGAGAATTTATCCGCTAGAAAGCGATTGATCAGTTAGATAGAGTCTATTCATGTTTAGTCCAACTGGCCCCAGGTCTTTAAAAACATCAAAATGAGCACCATACTCGAAAGTAATTTCAGAATAAGGACCTATATGGCATTTGAACTTTATAGTTATATTCCGAACAGTTTTCACATTTTTCATCGAAAAAGCACGGGTTTCCTTACATTCGCCCCAGTCCACACTCGGTAAAACCTTGATTTTGATCGAATTTTGAGGATATTTCACCAAAAATCTCGCAAGCCAATACGGGCACCTATCTTTTTTATTTCAAAATATCATGTGACATCATATTTTCTAAAACATATGTAATCGATGACAAAATTCTATGGCTAGATTTTTTAGATTTTTCGAAAAGTGTTCCATTCAAAGCATCGATGAGGCCAGTAAAAATCCTAACATTTTGCTAATTTTTGCTTTATTTCTTTTCGTTGTTAAGTCTTGGTACAGATGTTTTGCTTTATATCGATACCATAATGTAAAAGGAGTAGCTTGAAGACACTTCAAACATTTGGTGTAAACCAAGCTAAGCCAAAGAGATACTTTTATGAATGATGCCCATTTTCGAATGTTAGACGCTAAATTGACACAAGTGGGTATACTTTAGAAATGTTTCTCTCCAAACCCAATACAGTGACCCCATTTTTTATTTTATATTTTTGATGAAAAACTCAAAATGTTTTACTGCAAAATTTTTTTATCACGATTCTATGGCTAGTTTCATTACTACGGGATTAGCTTAACTCATGTGCCATCATTATCAACCTTACTATAAGAGGTTGTAAAACCTTTAGCTAACTTGTTCACCGTAAAATGATGAGGGTAAAACTGACGTCTGATATTAATCCGACGAAGGACTACCGTCCGAAACGTCAGTTTTAGCTTCATCACTTTACGGTGTGCAACTTATCTATACGTTTTATAACTGTACCGAAACACCGACGCACTGCACGCTATTATCTTACTAGTTCTCATCTCTTACTATAAACGAGCTGTCATTTGCTCCACCATCTCGTGATCAAATATAATCTCCGTTGTTATCATCATTATAATTAATTGTGTGTCTCAGACTTCTCTTAAGGCCAAAGGCATCTCACAAGACATCAGTCATACTGCGACAAAATTTGCTGATTAATCCTAATAGCTGTGAAGAACAAGCCACTGAGCTCATTTATGGCAAAACATATAGCCTTTATCTACGAGTGTTTATCAGTGAACATGAGCACCTGGGTGTTTACGGGATGCGGTCTACACCCTACGCACGCCGTCTGATTGTTAACGCGAATTTAGCTGGAAAGGATGTATACTTTAAAACGTAGCAGAAGTCAATTTGCTCAGTTTTTAAATGAAGTTTGGTATTGAAATGTTTTTTTTTTCAAATAGACTCAACAGTATTAAACATCTACTTTTTGATCGTTTGGTTATTCAGATATGATGTGCATTTGTTTTTTTGCATCAGAGTTGCTGTGGAATCCTAAGTAGATTAAGACAACCACCAACTCATTTTGGCTTCCAAAGTTCATTTTTTTCCTGAAATCTTTTCCAGTAATAGGGCTTAATATAGCTATCACAAAAACCTATTTGGTTTGGCTAGAAATCGATTTATTGTTGAACTGGGCGACATTATTAAAATTATGCTATTTTTTTAAAACTTAAAAAAGTGAAAAACGCCCATTTTTATTTCTGCACATATTCAATCAAATCAAAAGCAATGAAAAACATTTCCATATTTTGAATTGCTTATTTACTAATGTTTTTACCTGCGGAGAGCTTTGCAACTACCATCAAATCGTATTTAGCTTTAAAAAATCTTTGAAAATGGCTTCATTTGCGAGACAATTTCAATTCACAATTTCCAGGCGTAGTTGTCGACAATATATAGTAGTCCTAGTGAAAAAGCACGACTATTAAGCTACATAATATGCAAAAATCAGATGTGTACGTTTGAAAATGCGTATGTTTTAGTAATTAACACATTATTGGTCGATTACAGTATTACTGAAACATGCGAAAATGTACGGCACTTCCCGACAATTATTTCTTTTTCAAGTCTATATCAAAATGCAATATACATTAGTGTAATCTCTATTATAATAGCTTTAAAATGATATAAAGATTATGTGTATCCCCGTAACTGACGCGGCAGTGATTTTTCAAGCGAGAAACACTCAGTAAACTCTACCGTAAGTAAAGCTAAGTGAAGAAAAGCGAGTGTGATATTTGTTTCTTGGTGTGAATCGCTAAGGGGTCAAAATACGGTTAGTGGCCCTCAAGCGGTGGCACAGTTACCATTCAAAATTTTTCTAGTAAGTTCTCCTTTTTGCACTTAAATTGCGCACGAAAACTGAAAAAAATGTCACTTTCAAGGTGCCATGAAATTACATTAAACCACAAGTTGTCATGTTTGTCACAGGGTGATGGCCACTGCACCTGGTACTTAAAAAAAGCTGTTTGTTTACCGGTATTGTGGGCTGTAATGTAAAGTCTCGCGCCCAAGGCCAGGATAGACAAGCAAGAGAAATTGTTAAAAAGATACAGACTGTAGGAAGGGTGTTGTTGAGTGCACTCTTAATTAAATTGTCTGAAAAGAAATTTCCTAAAGTCTGTAGCTTATATTATACAATAAATCTGAAAAACAAAATTGCTGATTTTCCATGGTGTAGAACGTGAGAGGCGAAACGTTTGGTCCGTGAAACGTGAAACGTTAATCTTTGATACTGAAGCGACTGGCGAGCTGACAGGCCGCAAGGGTAATTCCACTAACTGTGTACTTCAGAATTTCAATAAAATCTCTCGTCGCCACTCAATAGTATCTAGTCTTTGCGATATTCACACGCCGACAATTAGACACGAAGTCAAGTCGCAGCAGCATGTTTAAGACTGATTAACACGATTCGATTTGTCGCGCGCGATTTGTAGTATAAGACTAGTCGTAACTTCGTAAACTAGTCGCAGGTATTCTAAAACCTGTTTTAGAATGTTCTATGACTAGTTTTATAAGCTGTTGAACCTTACGAGTAGTCGTATTCAACAAATCGCACACGACAAATCGCAAAATATGAATCAGACTTTAGAAGCGTGTACATCAATTGCACCTACAAATTCTGCATTTCGATATTGGATTGACACTTATGGGAAGTTCTGAGGACGTTTTTTGTGATTAAATTTGGTGTTTGTCAATCTTAATACAACTATTTTTAACGCTTTTGACTTGGTAAATTCTTGTCATTATGCAGTGGACATTTAATTTTTAAGCGAACTGAATGTTGCATGCGGTATTGAATATTTATGTGTTTATGAACCTTAGGGAGGTCGCCGACAGCTAATCAAGAGATGTTTATAAACATTACACTTTCATCAATACAGTTAGATAATTAAGGAGACAAAATATTGCTGATTTGGTAACACTAACTAGTCTTTTAGAGTTATATTTTTTGTCTTATTTTTGTTTTTTGTTTTTTCTTTGAAAATTAAAACTATCTTTTCCATTTTTTCAAATACGCTCAGAAAAGCGCTAAAATTCGCGCAATTTCCTAGATTATTGCACAAAATCAGGGTGAGTCAGTAAAAATCATGTCTATCTCTAAAATTACATGTCTTGAAAGAGTAGAAATACCTTTTTGAATTTTTTTAAGATTTGCATCAATTTTATAATAAGAAAATAAATGAATGAAATAAACTTTTTAAAGTTATTTTGCTTATTGTTCAAAATATTCAAAATGCATTCATAATATCATCTTATAATAATAAAATGCTAAAAATTAAAATCGATTTTTCTTATTTCAAGTACAATTTAAATTGTACGTAGGCTTTCTCGTTGTTTATGGATACAGATGTGTTTCAAAAAAATAGTTTGCCAATGACAAGACTTGGTTTCCTCCAAAAAAGCCTATTTTTTTTTTACCTATCGATCATGAAAAAAATAAATTATTATAACAACCTAAAAATTGTCAATAACATGCATAATGTCATATAAATGATGTATCTTCTCAACAGGAATCCGTGTTGGTTTGTCTTGCACTGTGTCCAATCATTCATAATGTACTAGTATGTTATTATATCTAGAATTCTCTAAAATGCTTTCAAAAAGCACATATAAAAACTTTAAACTATCATTTTTTCTATGTTTAATCTTATTGCTGTTTATTGGCATTATCATTGTTTTTTAAAATAATTGTGGTTGTCAAAGCGTCATATATCAAATTAAAATAGGCGAGTCTTGAAATGTCAAATTGTGACCGTAGAAAATATCTCGTTCATAATAGAAATTAACATGTTGAGAAAATATCTAAACAAAACATGAAAATTTAAACGTCAAGATTCACTTCCGATACCAGGGTATTTTCTTGCGAGTTAAACATATATCTGTGGTCAATACATTGTGTTGAAGAGACCTCAAATATTATATTCAAAGTAGACTTCGAAGGCATAATCGACATCGAAGGCTTGTTCGGAATGTGAAATATTCAAATAAATAATGAATAAAAATAGCATTGCTATGGCAAATGTTGAAGCGTCGGTACTTTTAACAGTCAAGAAGAAAGCTCCTAGCGCTCTCTCACAATTCCATGGCGACAAAACTAAACAAAGTGACAGTACTGATCTTCTAGTCTTGCCGGCTGTACCTACCTCAACCCTCACACCCGAGACAATCATCGCATTTGATCGCGGATCTTATTTTTGTTCAATTTTTTTCAAGTTAGTTAATTATAACCAAACAACGTATCATTATCAATAAACAGTTGGATTTTATTGGCCGCTGTCGGAGTAAACCAGTCAATTTTTAATGGTGTTAGTGGAAGATTTTTGATTTTTAAACGATCAGAAATCTTGAAATCAGCACTTGAATTTTGAGCGCCATGCGGAACAGATTGATGCTGGGCTTGTTTGGAGTTTCGCTAGCGACTGTCTTTCTGCTAACTTTTGTCAGGTAAGTCCATTGTAAAAAAAGTTTCAAAGTAAAATAAAAAAATATCGCTTTCTGTAGCAGTGTTGTATGAGCGCATTTTTCAGCCACAAAGCCATTTTTTTACGAAAAAAGTTTAATAGGTACATGGTTATTAGCAGTAACTCTTGATTGATTTTTATGGAAACCCCTGATTTGAACGGTAAAATATATTTTGTCATTTGTATTTAGTAAATCCAATCTATTATTACACCGTGTACAGAGATTGAATAATACATTTTAAATGACTAACGCGAGCTTTGATCGTGGTACTAATTGACCGTACTGCTGAGAGTGGCGAACCGATTCAGTTCAGTTGAAAAACGTGAATGAGTAATTTATCTTTCGTGAAATGTTTTAATTCGAGCACACAATGTCATATCTAGCTATTAAAAAAAAACGTCGGAAATAAATCTTGTCAATTGAAATAACCGACGGAAAAACCAGTGTGATGGGAAATAGCTAACACGTTTTCGTGTCGGAGTGTCTGTTTATAAAGTGCGTTTGACGACATGTTTAGTTCATTAACGTGAGATTCAAACTCAGATAATTTTAAGATTTTGCTTTTATTTTTTGCTTTTCTTATCATCTCATGACAAAAATGCAAATTGGTATTACATAATTGTTTTTTTTAATCAAATTATTCAAATCACAATTAATTGCGCGGTCGTACAAAATCGATGTTCAGCAACATAATGATAATGACATAATGGAAATGTACTTCCGCAATCAGCAAATAAACCATTGTTTACTGATTCATAATTCGAATGGTCTAATTGGCCACAGACTGGTAATAGATTTGAGTCATGACTTGGGAAAAAGATAAGTATACTCGATAGAAGATTCTGAAGGGGGGAATCAAATCCCTATTCCAAGCCTAAATTTTATTCAAATCCATATCAAACAAACATCATAAGAAAACTATCGTTCGCATCCATAACCATGGTAATCTTCTATTTTGATGATTTTCTACTATCTACGGCCACCGTTCACGGAAAAATTCTATGAAAACAGATATTGCAGTGAAAAAATTTATCAAACTGGCAGCCATTTTGAATTTTTTAGAAAGACATAGAACCCCCAAAAATAAAAAATACAGGAACTCCAACGAAGGACAGTAATTGTTTGATATGGCAACGCTCAAACTTAAAATTCCAATCATAAGTAGTGCAAACAATATCGTATTGTGAACTATGACTATTTTTGATTTATATAACTTATTGCTCACTGAGCTAGTCTTAAAACAGTTAATATTCGACTTTTTGCCTTCTGCCATGTAAGAAAGCAGATAAAATAACTCAAAATACATAACTTGTAACATTATTTGAGCTCTTATAGAGATCAAAACGAGACAATAAGAGAAAATCCCAGCCCAAATTGCATTTTTCCCAATCCCAATGGAAAACTCCTAATTCCCAGCTTTCAAAACAGGCAAATCAATTAACCCCTTCACAACCCTCTGAATAGTTCTCGGCGGAGTCAAAGTGGAGATTTAACATCATCGTGCCCCATTTTGAATATTTTTTGTGGTGAGAGTACTGGACTAACCTTGCGTACCTCAGCCGTCATTATAGCAGTTGCGATAATTGTAATTTATAGAATATGTCAGTTTCTCAAGGGAACTATATATAATGGGTAGAAAATGGCACATTCAAAAACGTTAGGTCTCGGCAAAAACGCATTCTGATTTTTTTTTTTCAGTTTGTATTGTTTGTACGTTTTAATTTGTTTCAGAGTCTCGTTTTCTAGTCAAGTCTGTCCGTCTCGGAGTCTCGAATCCTTTAATAGTATATATATTTTATTCATATTTAATTTTCTTGATTTCAAAATCACTTTAATAACAGTTCTGGTATCGCGTCCATTTTCAAAGACGTCTCGGTCTCAAATTTTGTAAATCGTTATACTGAGTATCTTGAGTCCTCCGTCTCGCCGTCTCGAAAAATCTAGAAGGGACCATTTGCATCACTTACATGAATGGACTTTTTCCAACTTTATTAGCGACAGACCATTAGATGTTTGAGGGGAGGAGAGGGCAATTACCAAAAAAAATATCGAGCTACGGCTTAAACAGAGAAAAAAACATCGTGCACGGCAGATGTGAAAATGAATGAATGAATAAATACTAAATATAATTGGTTTAGGTGTTTTGCATGAATTGCATCCAAATAGCTATTAACACAGAGGCGGTGTTTCTTGTCGGCTCTCTAGAAAAAGCATCCACTTTGATTCAAGATGAGTGACTAGTGCTCTTGAATTGCGAGCAATATTTTTTTTGTTCTCTCAAATCAGTCCACTTATTTTGCTTTTACTTGTTTTCTTTCATTCTGCTTTATTTCGTTTCATTTGGTTCATTTCACATCATTTTATTTCACATCATTTCATTTCAATTTGTTAGTGGAGATGTT
Source organism: Diadumene lineata (assembly GCA_918843875.1). NCBI lineage: Eukaryota > Metazoa > Cnidaria > Anthozoa > Actiniaria > Diadumenidae > Diadumene > Diadumene lineata. Next base: position 7,966,982 of record OU974081.1, read on the forward strand.
ATCATAAGAGACGAGAAATATCGTAAAGAGAAGATGGCCAACACGACGAGGATTCTGAATGGTTTAAAGCAAGGCTATGATAAGCGACTAAGGCCTTTCTTTGGAGGTATGATAAATTTTGAGAAAAGACTAACGATTTGCATAATCAATTATTCATCGTCTTTCTGTCTGTTACTTTTCAAAAATGTCAGTTTGTTTGACTGTCTGTTAGTCTCGGTCTGTCGACCTGTTTGTCTGTTGGTACATTTTGTCTATTTGTCTTTTTGTCTGTCAATTTTCAAAAAATGTCTGTCTGTCTGTCTGTCTATTTGTCGACGTGTTTATCTGTTGGTCCTTTTTGTGTATCTGTATGTCTGTGTATTTTCATAAAATTTGTTTGTCGCTCGCTCTTAGCTTTTTGGGACATTTTCCTTAAAGGAGCCGTTTCAACCACGGTGCTTTGCACATATTTTTTACATATTTCATCAAAAATCAATCAATAACCAATAAGGAACTCTAAAGAATTCATTTGAATGGCGTGAGTGAGACAATTTTCAGAATTCGAAGAGATTTTATAAATTTCTCTAGTGGCCATTTTTGGTCACCTTGGAAAATGTCTGCATATGAACGACCACAGAGTCGCAAAGCATCCTAGCTTTAAGTCTTTCTTTTTCTCGTTTTCATGTTTTCCTATTTTGTATTGCTTTGAATTTGCATGCCGTATTTTTTGCATGTGTACTTTATTCGGCACATCAAACTTTTTTATTTTGCTATTTTTGTGCTGTCAACCACAGATTTTGATTGAAACGCCCAGAGATGGCTGTGCACACAACTTTTCCAAATTGGCAGCCATTTTGAATTGACAGGAAACCCAATCAATTGAAAATTACACAGGAACCCGAACGAACGACAGTAAAAGTTGATATGTGTCACTGATCTATAGTTTGTCTCTTCTGCAGGTCAACCTGTAATAGTGTACGTGGATTTCTACGTGGTTAACATTGGAGAGATTTCAGTTAGGAATATGGTAAATAGTTAATAGGCAGCACCACCATTTTAATCTTTATTGTCGTATAGAGTCGTTTTTGTATGAGGGGGAAACGGTACGGCTACGATGCGATGTACGATACGGTACTGTTTCCCACTCATACGGAAACGACTCTATTGATCAACGTCATCGACGACGTCGCTGTCATCATTATTATTGCATGACAGTCGTCATCACAATTTTTTGGTAGCATTTATCGTCGGTATACAACTTTATCGTATTAATCTGAAAAGCACCTTGATGAGAAGAAATATCCAGAACAATCTAGAATTCGCGAGAACATTGTTAGAAAGTTAATTAGTGTTGATATTCTAGTACATTCTAGAGAATATTGTAAGCTGTAAAGATTAATTGTAGGACATTTCTAGAAAGCTTCTAGAACATTCGTTAGGAGAAACTTCTAGAAGTCTTTAGTGTAATTTACTATAAATAGACATTATGTAAGTAACTAATTTTAGAAACAGATTTTGTATATAAGTAAGGCAAGAACTCGCTAAGTTAGATCGCAACAAATCGTTTAGTATACAAGTTTAGAAAATCGAATCGTAAAGTAAGAAGTAATTATCGAAGACTCATCGTAAGGATAGTCTAATCAAGTCAATTGTATAAAAGTCAACAAGTCGAATAAAAAACCTTGGAAAAAGTCATTTTGTGGTTATCTCGAGACCACACCTTCACTAACAAATGCATGGACCCGATCATTATTGATATGAAATTAAAGTCTCAAAGAAAAAATGGAGATATGATTTTTTAAAGTTATTCATTTCATTAATGTTAGCTTGTCAAGTGTCTTAATTGACAATGTGACTGGGCATTCTACGATCTAGCCAATCACGTTTCGTTCTAAAAATTCAGTTGAAAAATAGAATAAACTGATGTCATGCTGTGTGAAAAACCCAATTGACTGTTTTCAACAATTCCCAGGAGAGTAAGCGGAACAAAAGGGTCCACCAGTCACGGTGGTGTTATTTTTTTTATTTTTATTTTTTGAAAAGTCCACCAGCATGGCTGCCATGTCTTTTGTTTAAATTGTCTCCTGGGAATGGTTGAAAACCATCAATACGGAGGATACCTCCTTCTTTCTTGCTCTCGTTTTAAGTTACTTGTTCAATGATATGGATGTCAATTCATCATCTTTAATTACTACACTTATGATTTTAAATCCTCATTCCCAGGACTATCGATTGATGATCTATTACCGACAAACCTGGAATGACCCTCGTCTAAAGTTCGACCTCAAGGAATCTCTGGTAATTCAGGGAGATATGTTGAACGATATCTGGATACCTGACACTTTCTTTACCAATGAAAAAACATCATTAGTACATCAAGTCACTAAAGATAACTATCTGCTCCTCATGATGCCCAATGGAACGGTGTTTTTCAGCATGAGGTATTTATCCGCGAATCGATGATTTGTAAGAAATGTATTTGGTTGGCAGTGGTGGGAGAAGTCGCTTAGTAATCTTTCATTGCTGTTTATTATTTTTATGCACCGTTGGGAAGTTACTGCTGCTACGAACATTAATTTGAATCAATATACGATTAATATGATTATGTTTCAGCAGCGTTTCGAGTCGCAGAAAACACTATATTGCAGGAAAAGAAAATCAGCTCATCCTAAATTTGATTTAAGGAATGGATCATAAGTAGCGTGCATCCATCGAGTTATGGATGCACGTGGGAGGTTGCTAAGCACGAAAAAAAGGGTAATGAACTGCACGACGCTTAGCGTAGTGCAACTCTAGCTTTTTTGAGTGCTTAGCAGCCTCTCAAGAAGAACCAATCATAGCGCGAGTAATAATTTATCTATGTTATAAATATCACTGGTATAATGAAGCATCCCAAGAAAATATCAATAACCACCTAAATAATTGTATTACTGAAATTAAATGTACAAAACTTGGTATTGATATACTGCTCAAATACAAAATAAAACACAAGACAATTAACTGGATAGAGTACACTCACTAAAGTGTGCAACATAAATACCACTAAATTTTGCTATTTATGCTAATTCTATTATTTTCTTTTGTTTGATTAGTGTTATTTACTACTAAATAGTGACAACTGTTGCACAGTCCAGATTTTAATGTTTGCACTCTACCAATATAATTCCAGTATTTCGTTTACAAAATACATCTATATGCAGGGAAGTATTTGGTATTTTATTGCCTGATCGATTTTACTAATGACATAGCAAAATTAGTTTGTCCTTATTTTCCACTATCTTATTAGTATCATTGATCACAAAAACAATGAAATGATTTTATTGCCAACATTTCGTGCACTTACAGGATCTCTATCACTGCTATTTGTCCGATGGATCTAAGAAAATATCCCATGGACAGCCAAGTCTGCAAACTAGACGTCATGAGCTGTAAGTGATGGAATCATATTTTAAAACCTGACTCACTTGCTCACTTGCTCACTTGCTCACTTGCTCACTTGCTCACTTGCTCACTTGCTCACTTGCTCACTTGCTCACTTGCTCACTTGCTCACTTGCTCACTTGCTCACTTGCTCACTTGCTCACTTGCTCACTTGCTCACTTGCTCACTTGCTCACTTGCTCACTTGCTCACTTGCTCACTTGCTTATTGTTTTATCTTTCTATTTATTGTATGTAGACTCCGGTTCAATTCAGGACGTAATGTTGAAATGGAAGTTTGGCAAAGTCAAATCGGTGACAATGGCTGATATTCAGCTACCTCAGATGGACATAGAGAAAGTCATCGGCAATGAGTATTTAGACGTCTATCCATCAGGTAAATGAGCAATAAATGCAAAATGTTATCATGCAAATGGCACCGCACGTTTTGAGGGCAACACAGTTACATGCCATATGCAATTCCCCTCATTGGTCAATGTTTCTTTTTTTACTAATAATTTGTGCAGTATGAATACACATTTATGATGCGCCTATCCAATTTTGCTCCAAACGCAAACATTATAACTACAAAAAAAGTTTATTTCAAATTTTCTAAACAAAAATAGTGGAGTTCAATCCAAAGTTGTCGATCAAGAGGAGAGTTAGAAATACAGAAAACCATACAGTTACAATACGATTTGGATAGACGTGAATGATTACGATTAAGCACTTCTGTCAGGGCCAAAAACTTAGAAAGAAGACATGGCATTCATTAATTTGTATCAAGAGAGTATGAGATAAGAGAGCTTATCCCCTGACCCCATCAGGGGCTCTATTCGTAGTGCTATTTTTAGTGACTTGTTACCAATCTCCGCACTTTTGTCTTGAGATGTTTTGACGATGCGACCACGCCTCCTGCAATCTGACCAATCCGTTCCCAAAATAACTTAGAGCACAATCACTAAATGTGTGCAACAGTTACCAATATTTAGCAGTGAACAGCACTATTTAAACACAAGAACAGTGCAATTAGCATAACATTTATTACATTATACTTCGCGTTATCAATTGAAGGATTTGTTTTTGGAATTTCTCTGTAGGTAGCTACTCAAGACTGTCGCTTACATTTCATTTCAAGCGTCGTCTGAACTTGTTTATCACGGAGACCTATGTACCGCTGGTGCTGATCGTAGCATTGTCTTGGGTTTCTTTCTGGATTACTTACAAGGCAGCGCCAGCCAGAGTTGCGCTCTGCATTACAACGGTAACATGCATTTACATTTAGACATTTACCACATTTAGACATTTCCCTCTCTACGAGGCATATGTGCTTGGATTGGTCAGAGCTCATACAATTTGTTATTGTTCAATGTTAAGTACGCATGCCCCACTCTTGAAAGTATTAAAGTTTGGGGCTGTCTGATAATATTACGTCCACCATTTTGGCTGACCGCTGACCATATGAATGCTTAAAGTATGATAATATTTTAACACGCATGGATCATTTTCGATTTATTGCAATATTACAATATCAAAAAAAATAATTTTATACAAATATATACGATGAAATTAAACATTTCACATGACATCGTCCTTTAACTACAACCCATATATATTTGTATTCGTTGTGAATTCCCTTTCATATTCAAATTCGTGAACCATTTGGATATTAACAAAACAAATTGACTAATTTTGCCATGAAAAAAAGTCAATAAAGCATTCTGTTTTTTTCGAGTTTCAATCAAAACCTGAGCCTTCCAATTATCTATACGGATAGCTGTAGTTAATAACGTCATCACGGACAAGAGTATGAGATAAAAGAGCTTATTCCCGAGCCCCATCAGGGGCTCTACTCGTCGTGCTTTTTTTAGAAATTTGTCTTGAGATGTTTTGACGATGTGACCGCGCCTCCTGCAATCTGGCCAATCACGTTCCGTTGCCAGTTTAAAAATAGAATGACAAGATCCCCTGATGAGTGTAAAGCCCAATACGGGGATAAGCTCTCTTATCTCATATTATCTTGTTGCAGAACGAAAACAATGTAAACAAAACTATGGTATTTGAACTGCGAAAGGGATTGAAATATCTAAAAACATTTTTTGTCCAAGATTGTAAAGGTCTGTAAACTTCCGCCTCAACTTTCTGTACCGACTGTGTATTCTTATTTAATCGGCTATGACGCCAACGCAAATTCAATTAGGCGATACCATATCATGAACAATCCTCTTAAAAAAACCCGTATTTCACATCCATAACCATGTTTAATTTGGTAATCTTACCATATTTGGAAGTGACTATTGATTCTTTTTTAATTTGGTGATTTTCGACTATCTACGTCGACTATCTATGTCACACTACGACTATCACAATTCTTGGAAACATTCGATGAAAACTTTCAGAGATTGCAGTGAACAACTTTACCAAACTAGCAGCCATTTTGAATTTTGTTAAGAAGGACAGAAAACGAAAATTACACAGGAACCCCAACGAGCGGCAGTAATTGTTTGATATTTAGTTTTTTTTTTCTCTAGGTATTAACAATGATCACCCTGAGTGGCTCCGTGCGCCAGTCACTGCCACAGGTCACATACACCAAATACAGTGACTACATCCTGATAACAGGGCTACTGTATGTGTTTGCCGCTTTGGTGGAGTACGCGTTTGTTAACTTCTGTGACAATTTAGATGCACAACGAAAAGAGAAGCAAGAAAAGACTAATGATATGGAGATGTCGAGACTTGAAGAGGTGAGGATATTGTTTTTGGGTGTGAAAGCAATTTTTGACATTTTTTTATTATTTTGCACACATCTATACATTTGTAAAATTTACTGTAGTGTTATTGATTTTTAAATAAAAATAATTAAGACAAAATACTATAGCGATACTTAAGCTGACGTAAGCTGCATTTGTTATTCATGTGCCAACCAGACAGTAATGGACTGTTATTTCAATAGAGCTTATTGTTGTTTTGATTAGCACATTAGCATAACAATTTGTTGGTTTGTAAACATAAAGTATCGCTATAAAAGTTGTCGAAATAGTAAAACTTTCGAGTCGACAGCTACCAAGCGGTTTGCGGAATTAAAAATCTTGTTTGGAATTATTTGCGAATCGTGAATTAAGGCACGGTAAACAGATTTTAGGAATGTGGAATTTTCTTGAACTATGGGGAATCAAAATATATAAAAGCATGAGTAATTGGGAGAATGAATCATAATTACTGGAGTCAAATGCTGACATTAACCTTGTAACGTTCCTCCTAAGAGCATTTTTAATTTTGGGGATTCTCCTTTCAGAATGACTGAAAAATTCAGGACAACATTCAACATTTAACAGTCAAGACACCTCCCTCTTATTTTTCGTAAAAAAAATCCCCATTTGCTCCTCAACTTCAATTCGATCCCCTTTCCGACATAAACAATAACCGGGTCCCTAAAATAAAATTTATTGTTTTTTAAGGCTGTGGATGCTGATACTGAGCCTGTCGTTACCAAGCAGCCCTCAAATAGTCTTGTGGCCAAAGCTAAACGCATCATCAGCCTGAGTGATATTCAAGTGGACTCAATTGACAAGACATGTCGCTTGTTATTCCCCGGTTCGTTTATCTTTTTAAATATAATCTTCTGGATTTATTTTATAGTGGACTCTTCTTAAAAAAACGTTTTTTTTGTGGTGGAGTGAAATAATTTGAAATAGGTTATTAATGAATAAGATGTTTATGGATGTGATCAATATTTTGAGTCGCAAGATTTATGTCAAAAGACCGCTTTTATGAGATATTTTCACTTCGACATTGCAAAAATGAACCCTGCATGGAACTAATATAAACGTTTTTTTATAATTTGTTTATCATAGGCGATCTGCATTATGGCGTCACACGAAAGAGAATTCGTAAAGAATGCTTGTAGTCGTAGTAAAATGACGCCATATTGCAGATCCTCTTCTATAAATGTTTTGTGACTGATCCACTTAACCATCGGGATCTTAGGGAATTTTGAGCTGCAAAAAAAAAGAGACTGATTGTTAATTTTGGGGTTAAAAGCACTTCTTTTCAACAAAACACAAAAAATTAACTGGTCGATGAAAACTGTTGGACAGTTTCTAAGAGAAACGGTTGTAAATGTTATCGTTATTACTCCGACGAAAGACTGACGTCCGAAACGTCAGTTATCGCTATCATCACTCAACGGTGTACAACTTATTATCACATTTTACTAACTGTTTCTCTAGAAACACTGACACAGTCCTATCTAGTATTTCTTACTAGTTTGTACAAATTTCTAAGAAAGTTGCTTTTTGTCCTATACTAACATGTGACAGATGTCACGTCCGTTAAGAGGAAAAAGGTAAAAAATCACACATTTGTAAAGTGCCAGTATACGTCTGAGTCTGCGTAGCTAGGCTCTTGGGGAGGGGAGGGGAAGGAGAACTGGTGAGACGGACGAGAGTAGCACCGCGGTCAAACGTCAGCGCATGCGTGCCATTTGCATTTGTAAACCATCAGATCATTTGGCAATTGACTTTTAAGTCAATTTATAAGAATTTGCATGATTCAGGCTTATTTTTTCTACATAAACTCTTTGTAAAATTATCTTAAGTTTACACATTTTCAATTCTGTTTATATATTGAGAAAAAAAAAAAAAAAAAAAACCGAATATTTTCTCTCGCATAGCTTTCTTTAGAAATCCTAAGCAGAAAGCTGAATGGTTACGAGATCGTTTGATCGGCATTTCTCTTTTTTTTTTTGGGGGGGGGGGGGGGGGCATGCGCAGACGTTTAAGCGCGGTGTTGACGAGGTCTAGCATAAGCATAGCCACAAGCGCAAGCATAAGATGAGGATCAAAACTTCCCCTTTTTGTCTGGTTCTTGTGCTTGAGGCTATGCGTATGTCGCGCTATTTTTTTTTATGGTAAGAACATCCATTTAGCTTATACTTGCGATTATCACAAGTATTAAAGCACCAGTATTTATATCAAATTTTGGATCTGTTTTGAAAAGCCTAGTTTCCATATAATCGCTCACGATTGCCGGATCGCTAAAATTACTGATACGAGGATCGCTTACGATCGCTGTCAATTGTTTCCATGCGTTTCGATCGCTGAAAAGTGTTTCCATATAATCGCTGACGATCGCTGGATCGCTGCAATTACTGATACGAGGATCGCTCACGATCGCTGTCAATTGTTTCCATGCGTTTTGATCGCTGAAAAGTGTTTCCGTATAAACGCTGGCGATCGCTGGATCGCTGAAATTACTGTTACGAGGATCGCTCACGATCGCTGTCAATTGTTTCCATGCGTTTTGATCGCTGAAAAGTGTTTCTATATAATCACTGACGATCGCTGACATCATTGTCAGCAATCCGGCGATTTTGAGCGATTATATGAAAACTAGGCTTAAAGGACGAATTGTTTGGTTTTTGAATTAACACAGGAAATCCTAATGATAATGATGAGGATGATGGTGATGAAAATGATAGTTATAACGATGAAGACGATTATGGCGAATATGGCAGGGCGAAATGCATCAAAAAGCGTGAAAATGCATGGTTTTGAGCAACATGCACTTCTTACAGATTATATAAAAATATTAGAACACACGTGTTGTCGAATTATAATTGACTATCTGCTTTATAACAAAATACATGACTTGTTTTATATAAGGATACATTTCGAGATTTATTTAATTCATTTTACAAAATCATTAGAGTGCAAACAATAAATCCGTGAAACACTAATTACTAAAAAGTACAAAATAGTGCTAATTAAACAAAAGAAAACAATAGAATTTGCATAAAATTGCACTATTTAGTATTGCTTAAGTTTCACGGATCAATTATTTGCACTCTAAGAAGCATTTTTGAACATGTTTATGTTTTAAACATTTATCACTAGAGTTCAAACACTAAATGAGTGCAACAGTTCTCACTATTTAGTAGCAAATAGCACTTATTCAAAAAAAAAAAAAAAAAAAAAAAAAAAAAAAAAAGCATGAGAATTAGTGTAAAATAGCACTATTTAGAGGTATTGATGTTGCACACTTTTCGTGAGTGCACTGTAAGACTTTTGAGGTCTCTAAATGTTTAACGATATAATATTATCAGCAATATAGTTGTATTCTTGGATAACATTTAAAATTAATAATAAATTGTTGTATCATGAGCGTGTATCGATTACAATTTCTTTAAAAAGGATCAAAGTTTACGTATAATGCATCATCAAAGACGTCCAAGTTGATGTAATCCTGCAAAGAGGTAAAAAAAGACAAGGATAAGTACAACAAACCGGAGGTCCCGTCTCAGCACATACACTGTACAGAAGGGACAAGAGTACGTCGCGCAGCTGCCAGTGTGTGTGTTCAGGTATTTCTATGCTCAACTTATCACTAATTCAGTGCTAATCCAATAACCGTTAGTCAATATGTCAACTTTGCAAAATAAAGATATCCGGGGCTGGGTTGTTCAAAGCTGGATTAGCTCTAATCCTGGGTTAAATTTTAAGAAAACCTATAGAGTTTAAACTGATTAGCAAGAGCTTTGAAAAACCGGGTTCGGCCGGGAGCCCCGGTATCTACGTCTTGAACAGACTGTACTAGATTCGTGATTTCACCCATATTGGTTTGACGTCATGATTAGTTCGCCATCTTGTTATTGATCACGTGATTCATAATTTTCATGTCGTTATGATTAGTCTGCCATTTTATATTAATAGCGTATTGATCAATTTACGGCATCTCGTTACTGATGACATCATGGAAAGTTCACCATCTTGTTATTAATGACATCATGATAAGTTAGGCGTCTAGATTTTAATGACGTCATAGCTTAATGACGTCATACGCCTTTTTTACATTGATGACTTCTTTGATAATAACTATGACGTGACGTCAGGGAAATAATTAAAACAATTTACCTGGGTAGAATTGTAGTAAGTGTTGATCTCATCACATATCAAACTAAAGCTGGGTCTGTCCTCGGGTTTATCCTGCCAACATCTTAACATCAAAGAATATCTGCAAACAGTTTTACTGGTATAATTATAAATTATATTATAAATGTATAAATGTTTTTTGTGTCCCTTATAGCATTATTTGCACCCTAGCGGTTATAATCATATATAAATCAAAATTTAGTAAGTAAGGACGAGAAACACGGAGTTCTACTGTGACTCCGAGTTTCGTGCTTACGCACTCATCAGACAGTGTTTAATGAAAAAGAACCCTATCTACTATATTTATATTTGTTTACATGTAATTAGAAAGTCGTATTGTTATAAATCTATTACAAAGAGGTGCGAACTAGCGGTGAAGTATAGGCTATTGTGTCCGTGGATTAACTGTTTCTTAGGTAAAATTTATTCTCATGTCTGCATTTAGAAATAAGCTCTGATCTTTTATTGAGGAGTCGATTGGGATTAGCTGTAATTATCTTTAGTTTTTCTGTTAGGCAGAGGTCGCATCGTTTCGAAATGTTGGAGTAGGCTATACAGAAACATTACAGTACGACAAAGACAGGCAACCCGCATCACGCCGACGCAACAGACAACGAAACATCATCTGGTACAACCCTCCTTACAGCAAAAACGTCAAGACTAACATCGGCAGAACATTTCTCAAACTTATTTCCAAACACTTCCCTAACCAGCATAAATACCACAGTCTCTTCAATAAAAATAACATCAAAGTAAGCTACAGCTGCATGGACAACATGAAATCCATCATCAACAAACACAACAAGAAAATTACTAACACCATTAATCAAGACAATACGAACACCGACGAACTATGCAACTGCCGCAAGAAAGATCAATGCCCGCTGCACCGCAAATGCCTGACTACTAACATCATCTACAATGCACAAATCACAACTCGCAACACAACTAAAAACTACATCGGACTGACAGAAAGAACATTTAAACAACGATACTCTGAACACAAAATGACTTTTAAACACAGAAGATACACTAACAGCACTGAGCTCTCCAAATACATCTGGAAATTACACGACAAGAAAGAAGACTTCAACATCAAATGGTCAATAATCAGCCGCGCAAGAGCCTACTCCAACATTTCGAAACGATGCGACCTCTGCCTAACAGAAAAACTAAAGATAATTACAGCTAATCCTAATCGACTCCTCAATAAAAGATCAGAGCTTATTTCTAAATGCAGACATGAGAATAAATTTTACCTAAGAAACAGTTAATCCACGGACACAATAGCCTATACTTCACCGCTAGTTCGCACCTCTTTGTAATAGATTTATAACAATACGACTTTCTAATTACATGTAAACAAATATAAATATAGTAGATAGGGTTCTTTTTCATTAAACACTGTCTGATGAGTGCGTAAGCACGAAACTCGGAGTCACAGTAGAACTCCGTGTTTCTCGTCCTTACTTACTTAATTAGCTCTACACCACAAGTGTATCGAGCACTGTCTTAATGGGATTCGCACATTACTGACTACATTGTAAATCAAAATTTATAAATTTTAAAATCGCTGTAATTTTTTTATATTTAATCTGCAGCGGACCGAAGTGGGATCATTATCGCTCGGTGCGCGCGCGTTTTCAAGAGTAGTTTGTACATTAGGTCTTGTATATTGATAATAATGATGGTGTTGATAATGTTAATCTTGGTGATGTAACTGTATTCAATGGCTGATTACAAGAGAAAATAAGTTAAGAAAACCTATCACCGGATCCCACCAGGAGCCACGCTTGTGCTATTTTTAGAAACCAGGCTATTTCTAAACTGTTACCAATCCCATTTTTAAAAACCTTATTATTACGAGTAACAAGACTGGGGAACATGTTAATACATCCAGTATTGTTAAGTTTAAATTATTCTTTTGCAAATTTGAAGAGCTCTTTTTTCATCTTCGACGCCATCACAAATTCGTCTATTTCGTCTATTATTTTCAATGTGACCAACCATGTTATGTTCTTAAAATAATTCGGCGGCAATAAATAAGACTTAACGGGGCTGATGATGAGTGCAAAGCCCAGTGTGGAGGGTAGGTTCTCTTAGCAGATTTGATGATTTATTGATCGGTCAATGATTATGTTATTATTACAATAGCATAGATGTATCGCTTCACCGTACAATGTATCTGATAGATGCAGTGGTTTTGGCATCCTATATCCTTGCTGCACCAGTCTTGGTATGTCTTTGCCTTTGTAGTTTGGATATGGTGAATCACCTATGAAATAAAAACAAGTCCTAATGCCCTATCCATCAATTTCTCACCAATAGCATGAATTAGTTTCTTACCAAGAGTAAAGATTTCCCATAGCACAATACCATATGACCAGCTGAAAAATGATAAATAAATAAACAAATAAATAAATAAATAAATAAATAAATAAATAAATAAATAAATAAATAAATAAATAAATAAATAAATAAATAAATAAATAAATAAATAAATAAATAAATAAATAAATAAATAAATAAATAAATAAATAAATAAATAAATAAATAAATAAATAAATAAATAAATAAATAAATAAATAAATAAATAAATAAATAAATAAATAAATAAATAAATAAATAAATAAATAAATAAATAAATAAATAAATAAATAAATAAATAAGTAAGTAAGTAAATAAATAAATAAATAAATAAATAAATAAATAAATAAATAAATGAAGGAATGAATGAATGAACGGAATGAATGAATGAATGAATGAATGAATGAATGAATGAATGAATGAATGCATGAATGCATGAATGAATGAATAAATGAATGAATGAATGAATGAATGAATGAATGAATGAATGAATGAATGAATAAATAAATAAAAACACGAGCGTTTCAAGACAACTGAATAAATGGATCAAAATAAACAAATGTTTGATGAAGAAGTACTTCTTAAAATTGACAACAAAATGCACTCAAGCCTACAAAAAACAATTGCATGTATTATTTTTTATTTACTCTCTCATCACAAATAGAGACACAGTGTAGGGTTTGTGCACTCTAACGTACAATCATGCACATTTGATAACTCGGTTTAATATTTCACAATATTTTTACAGTTTTGATCGTGCTGCAAGACCATGCTGTAGCTGCTTTTTATGTTACTGAATATTTACCTGTTTCAATTTTCGTTTTTTTTTCATTTGCATGTTGAATTCAAGCTACATGAAAACGTTTTAATATATGCTAATGTATGATAATGCACTTACACTTCACTGGCAATGGAAGACTGTGCATGGAATAGAGACTCTGGCGGCATCCACTTGATGGGCAACCGCGCCTTGAGAAACAAATAAATTAACCATGGATCATGAAAAACTTATACACAGTTCCTATGAGTTCTTTATCTGTCCCCTGCTAGGTTATGGTACAATTGAATTTGCTTCAGAAAATCGTTTTTGTCAATTTGGAAGAGCTGTCAAATCAACTGGAAGGTTTTTCTTAAGACAAGACAGATAACTAGGAAGCTTCTTTACAAAACAAAAGCCTATTTTTTGGTGAGCAGACATTGATCGTCTTTAAATTTGGATCTACCGACAAACTAATACTTAAATTTAAAAAATTGATGGTGTAATAATTCTAGTCTAATCGAAGATCACCAACGTATTTAATTTTCCTGATTAATTTATGTATTTAGATAATATAAGTGACAGAAAAAATTGAGTTTTGATGGGAGTCTAGACTGAGTCGGCCAGAGAAATAAAAATATTCCAATAAATAATAATCAAGCAAGCCCGAAAATATTTCCTTATACTTCAAAAAGTAAGTAGTTGGCCAAACCGTCGAAACCCATCCAATAAATATCAAACGGTCTTTTAAAACAAAATGAGCCATACAACTGGAGCATTTTTAACTGTCAATTTCTATTGCCGGCATGCATCGAGTCTCACCGCTTTTGATCTGGTGTAAACATCTTCTCCGATTGTTCTAGCGAGTCCAAGATCTGATATCTTACAGATTTTATTTTCACCAACAAGAACATTACGAGCAGCAAGATCACGATGGACACACTGAAAAACAAATTAGCATTTGTCTTTCATGAACACTTTTTATGTATAATCAATAAAAGCAAAGAAAGAAAGAAAGAAAAAAAAATCGCAACAAGAATGTTGGCTTGGAGTTTAAATCTTATTCATTCGCTCTGATAACTGTGTGCACGGTTCAGTTTTGTGCGAGAAGTCTCTAAATCAGTTTGTTTAGATTGACGGCCAAGGACGCAAAACGTCAATGACAATAATATCTCGAGAGTCTTAGCTAGCAAAAAAAAAAAACAACAACAAAAAACAAAAAACAAACAAAAAAAACAACAACAAAAACCGCAGTAATATGTTAAAATACACGACAGTGTTGGAAATTTGCACAAAAATAATATATTAATAAAAAAAGAAAATTAAAATAATAATTAAAAAGTAAAAAAACTGACATTATTCTGCGCCAAGAAACTCATCCCATCAGCAATCATCCAGGCAAACTGTAACAAGTCATGTGACGTTTGTTTTCCCTCTGGACGAAGATCACCAGAACAATGCATGTCCTCATGACCACGTGACCTTCTCAGGTAACCAAGGAGATCGCCGTAAGGTAGATACTCGAGAATAATAGACATTGGACCTTGGAAATAAACAGGCATTTATTTAGTCCAAATGCTAGATAGTATTGAAAGTCAACCGAGCTTGAATTCCAGTTGACCTATTTCATTATAGTAATTATTACATCACAGTTTGTTTATGCGGGAGATCACCAAATCACATCTAAAGGAAAATTCGACAAAATTTGCCCCTAGGGAAACACATAATTCTCAAAAGTATATTATTCGAAAATAATATTTGTACATATATAGTGCACAATATTCTGTCTATAAGCTGCCACTTCCACTTCTGTTCATTTATTAGGACGGGTCTTATAACAATTTGCACTGATTTTATCTCCTCCGACTATCCGGATGACCATTTGCGTTTTTTAAAAAGAATAAATTCTTTTTATAAGACGTCATTAGGGCACTCGTTTTATACGGCAGCTTTTTACAATTTGACGAGAAACTCAGGAAAAGTAAATAAAACTCTTTATGCATTAATGCTAGGTAAAACATTGCTTATAATAGATTTTACCACACCCAATGCAACAAGGAATTTGTTGATTAGACCAATATAAGTAAATGTACATAACATTTACTCACCTGGAGATCTAGTACAACATCCTAATAGTTCTACAACACGTGGATGAGGTCTTAGTGTCGTCATAAGATGCAGCTCAGTGAGAAAGTCATTTTTGTCTTTTTGGCCTGCATTCTCTACATACAATAAAAATAAGTCACTAACATTGATAAAAGATTGATGTAACAATTTGAGAAAAACAGAAATTCCTAGTTGAGTATAACTACTATTACTATTTATAGACTTTCACCTTAATTGCAACGCCCCCCCGGGGTGGGGGAGGGGGGTGGGGGGTGGTCTTCGAGAGTTAACGATCGGGGATGCTCGTCGTATTTTTAAAAATATGTAATTTGCCAAATTCTCATTTTTTGGTTTCGGGGTTTCAAAGTTGAGCACTGTTTGTTTTTAATGTAATACTTTATTATATTTTGCTGATAATTGACATTATGAAAGCATTTACCTTTAAGCGTTTTAACAGCAACAGTGACCTGCCCAGGATGACCATATAAACCAATAGCAACAGCTTTATCAACATAACCAAAATTACCACTACCAAGTCTTTTAATCACTGAGACATTATGTCGTGGTAATTCCCATAGTGTTGATGTTCTAGACGATTCTAGTAAATGGGCGTATTGAGAGCTAGTTTCTCCTGGGATATCAGATAGATTGATGGCCTGATGATGAAAGTCACTGGCAGGAATATTTGGGTAATTCCCCTAAACAAGAAAATTAATAATTAATAGATTTTAAATCAATAATTTATTATTTTTAATCAATTATAATACAGCATCAGTTGTGGCCGGCCTCTTCGACAAGATTTCTGGAAGACCTGCATACTTATACAATTAAACAGGAACCGCAGGAATCCCTAAAAAAATGTTGATGAGATAATTTGTATACCTTTGTCGATTTCTTTTTAATGTATTTTGTATCACTTGTGTCAGGCCTCTCCGAAAAAATTTTCAGAGGACCAAAATCAAAAATTAAAAAGGAATCCGATGAGTTCCTAAAGAAATGTTTGGGATGTGATTTGTATACCTTTGTTGATAAATTTTCTTTATGTTGTAGTCTTTTCAACCTTTTTAACCTTTTCCTTTTCATCTTTTTTCTTCTCAGAAGATAGACAACAACCAGAGAAACAACTATGATCACAAGTAAGACAGCAACTATAGAAGCAAGAACTGGTAGTGCTACATCTTTATCACTTCCTTCAGGGACCCTTGTATTTGTTGCTTTTTCTGCAAAGAATAATTATATCTCAATCAACAAAACAGTTACTTAACAAATAATGAGGGTCTACGTGGTTTTGACTATTGTGTATAATTTGCAAGAACTGGTATAATTTGCATAATATGTATTGGACAGATGTAGAACTGAGACTCACAACCCTTTACTAGAACACACACCTATCAGTGCAGTTGTATTCTTTGCATTGGAATCAGAACAACTTCCTTCCACTTGTAGTGGTATTTTATCATCTGCAGGCGAGACAGTTTTAGGGAACGATACAAGTATCCAGCTCGCTCTAGAAAATAGAACGATGCTATTTTGCTACTATATAGAGTAGAGCAATCTCCTTTATCAAAGAAAGCAAAACAAAAACCATCCATTCTTGCTTCGATAGTTGCATTTAAAGAAGTCATGTTATTTTCATCTGGTACTCCATCTTTAATGCTCGTTGGACTGGTTGTCGCTACAAAGTCAGCTCATTTGGGGGTATCGGCGCTAATTTTGCTGACTCTGTCGTCTGTGCGCTATAAAGGGCATCTTTTTCCTAACAGTTTGGTGAGACTTGTATAGTGTAATTGATAGAGATGAGTTTGGCTTTATAAAAAAGTTAATCAACATTATACATTTATCATTACTCAATATTTGATTATATCCTTACCATCTTTTGTCTTTCCATAAGTTGAAGCAAAATTCCATTTAGACATGTCAACTTTATCATTCAACTTATTTACTCCATAAACATGAAACTTGAAGTTTGTTCCTGCTGGTAAACCTGATACAGAAACTCTTCCTTTTAGGCCACTTTGTCCAGGAGAGAAGACAACCTTCCCATTACAAGGTTCCACACATTTCTTATCCTTTTCGGTCTTACATATGAAGCATTTGATTGTGTAGCTTATGTCTTTGTTCAGTGACATTGGCCATGTTACTAAAATAGATGAACTGTTCCATGATGTGGTGTTGGCAAACTTTGGTCCACTAGGTAAGGCTGCAATAGTTATATTTAGTATAAATTTAAAACAATTTGTGATGATGGTGAGCACTTCAAGGGATTATAGCACTATTCGCAATGCTCGCAACAAAGCGCGAAATTGAAATTACACAAAACCCATTAAATACTAATTCCGGCGGACTGCGGTCAAGGCAATGTCCCAGGGGATGGTCATTTAGATATAAATAGAAGACTGCTACAGCATTTTATCGTTCATAAGAGTCAAGCCACAAACGAAGTGCAACGGCCCTCCCACCCAACCCAATACACTAGAATTCGTGGTTGTGTTAACTATAGTTCACACCACTCCAATGGCGCTCGATCAACGTTCCCATACCTTATAAAACAATGAGTGTTGTTGCGAGTGTTGTGAAATAGGATACTATTAGTATAAGATATTGAACCGTTGGAAAAGAATTAATGAAAAATACCGCACTGAACGTGGCTTAATACCACGAGTGAGTAGCAACAGTGGTATTCTGCGTCTATCATCAAATACAAGCGGTGTTTTTCATTAATTCTTCGAGAACTTAGGTGTAATTTCCTATTAATATTACATCTACAAAAATGCGACTATCTGATGAAGTAACTCGATCGTTCGCTTTTAACCGATCAAATACAAAGCACGACGGAAAGCTTAAAAGAAAATTCACAGCTAACCAACCAATCAGAAAAAAGCATTTTGGTAGATGTGGTATTAGAGTGCAAACCCTCCAACTAGGACCACTTTGTTATCACCCCCCCCCCCCCCCCCCCCTCCCGAAATTCTTGCAATACAAATGGTGGCAAATTATATGCCATTCATTTTGGCAACAAAATCTTACCAAGGCAAGGCTCATCGCTGTCTTTCTCATCCAGTCTGTGTAACCCTGAGTTACATTTACAAAATGTCTTCTGAGAAAGTGGATAAGAGCCCAATGGGCATGGCTTACAGTCTGTGTTGTTGAAGCTACGTTTATAGTGGTACGAACCACATGCTAAAACATACATAAAGAACCATAGTTAGAAGAAGATAGTAAATTAATGAATGGTCCACAGAGGCACTACTTGTACTCATTGTTGTCAAGACTGTTTTTAAACTGCCGTATACCACATGCTACAAAAATATCAACAAATTTGTTAGTGAAATGTACTTTCACAGTAGCAACGCAGATGAGATTTCATTTGCCAATTGAGAGGTCAGTTATTCAAGCCCTGCATGTGTCAGACCAACTGAGGCAGATTTTTAAAATCGGCATTGACACTCCACGAAGCTTGGTGCTTTATTTTTAAGGAGGGGATAAAATCACAAGACAGTGAAATAGAACATTCAACAGAATTAAATAAACAGTTCAACTAAAAGTGACTTGGTTTGTGCACACCACTTTTCTTCATGGATTAAGACAGATTTTAAGTGCACTTTTAATTTTGCTTGCACTTGCTATAGATTTAAACTTCTAATAGAGTACATTATAGTACGTACCTACGCATCTTTTATCTTCATATCCATATCCAGGCTTGCATAAACATCTAGTCTCTTTATTGATCCTCCACAACCCTTTACTAGAACACACACCTATCAGTGCAGTTGTATTCTTTGCATTGGAATCAGAACAACTTCCTTCCACTTGTAGTGGTATTTTATCATCTGCAGGCGAGACAATTTTAGGGAACGATACAAGTTCTAAGTATCCAAGTTCCTCTGGACAATAGAATGATACTATTTTGATACCATATAGAGTAAAGCAAGCTCCTTGATCAAAGAAAGCAAGATAGAAACCATCCATTTTTGCTTCGATAGTTGCATTTAAAGAAGTCATGTTCCTTTCATCTGGTACTCCTTCTTTAATGTTCGTTGGACTTGCTGTAGCTACAAAATCAAACTCATTTGGCGGTATCGGCGCTGCTGCCGACTTTGTCGTCTGTGCACTATAAAGTTGAAATTTTTCTTTACAGTTTGGTGAGCGTTTGTTACATTTTCGTAAAGTGTAATTGATAGATATGAATATACGTTTGGCTCCACCAAAGTTTATAAAATCTGTACGTAACCAGTTCTGTGGTTCTGTTTTTTCTGATGTGTCGCATGCTAAATATTTTCCCTCTGTAAAGAAAAACTAGAGCAAAAAAAAAAAAAAAAAAAGAAAAAAAAAAAAAGAAAACGATAAGTAAAACAAGAGGATTTAAGAGGTTACTAAGGAGCTAAATATATGATGTCAAATTTGGCTATTTTTAGACAATTTATTATATAGATACACATATTATATAGATACACCTATTCTCCATAACACTGGAGAGGTCTATGAGTATTGGTTCTTATTCTTCTTATTTATTTGTTTATTTATTTATTAATTAATTTATTTTTTTAATTAATTAATTTATAAGCAATTTAATTTTTTCAGTATTAAGGTATCAGGGGACCTTAAAAACCAATGACCACAAAATGTCTTATAGCTACTACTATATAAGTAGCTTAATAAATGGAGATTACAATGGTATAAAAAGTATTTTTATATAATTCATTGATGATTTTTTAATGAGTGTTTTATATTTTTTTTACCGCCACTTTTCGTGGAGTTCCAGGAACACGGGATTAGTTCACACAAACTAACAAATTACACCATCGTTTAGAGGAAAGTCCGATCTCAAAAACGGTGTCTCACGTTTTTGATTAACGCATTCTTTGCAGAAATATTCGTTTTTAAAGTTGAAAAACGTCATTTTTAGCATTTTTTGGCATAAATCGGTAATAACTCACCAACGCGGCAAGATATCAAAAAACGTAGACACCGTTTTTGTGTCGATATTTAAAGCTACATCAATGCAAAATTTCAACTCATTCGGTTGAAATCCCGTGTTCCTGGAACTTCGTGAAACGAGGCGGTCGAAAATCACAAAACACTTATCTAAAAAATAAAAATGAATTTAAGCAAAGGAAATTTTATATCATTGTAATCTCCATTTATTTAGCTTCAAGAAAATGTATACTTATAGCGGAGCTCCGCGCGGGCCGAAGGCCCGCGCAAGCGGAGCACCATACTTTAGAAAATATAACCATCGAGTTGATTTTTGATGGTTCGACCCAGGCCACTCCGCGCGTCCGTAATCCGTCCGTGCCCATCGAGATTGCATTTTGGCGCTTAAAAAAATTTCGACGCGTGTGGACCCAGAATAACTTTATGATTACCATAAGTTGTTAGAGTTTTACTGAAAAAAAAAAAAACTCGTAGAGTATCCAGTGCTTTTTTTTCGAAAAAAATTCTTTTTCAACAAAGATGAAGATATTACAACTTGAAAAAACAAAGTGAAAACTTGATCAGCATGAAGTAACAGCTAAAGGAGTTTACTTTTACAAGTTTGCGAATTGCTAAATTAAGAAGCTCAGTGGATTTTTCGTGGATTCTTTGTGGCATTTTTCAATTATTGCTTAACGACTAATCTACTTGAAGTAAAAAGATCGACGGTGAACAAAAGTACATGAAAACAAAAAAGCGAAAATCAGACATTTGCAGTCGATAAGAGGTGAGCAAAATGAACACACGCGATCACCGATGAAAATATCCATGCACTCAGCTCTGTATGTTCATTCATCATTTCATTGTGTGGAAATTCAAGATAAATAATAACACAAGGACCTGTAGGATTATTGCAGACTTATCAACTATGCAGAACAAAAACTATAACTTTTCATACAAGATGTTTGTCAACAAAGTACTGCCGGTTCGTGAGCCATGAAATGCAAATTTAGCACAATGTACTATCGAGCAACACGAGCAATGCTACGCAATTCGGTTGGACTTTGTGAGCTTTTTAGTGTTAGAAAAAAAACTTTTTCACTTTAAATTATCTTGATAAGAACTGAGGACCAAAATTTCAACGGAAAAGTGACAGTATAGAAGAGAATCGCGACCGACGTTGATTCATCGACTGATCTATTTGGTTGGTTGTTGACATGTACATGTGAAAATTGATTAGCAATGAAAATCACTTTTAAATTATCCTGCTCAACCTATACCTAAGGTATGTTTACATTATTTGTTCCAATCTTCCTTTAATTTCTTTGTTTTCTTAGCTACTACCATTCGCATGAAAGCAGTTATTCCTACAAATTTATTTTCTAGATTGTTATGTTTTTCTCCATCGACTTATATTTCATAACAATTTTCTTTAATTTGATTATTGTAATTGTTTTTTATTCACGTTGTAATAAAACGCTTGTAGACTTGGTATTCGTCAGTAAACTCGTTCAAGTTAAAATTTCAAAAGTTCTTATTGAAATAAAAGTTCAGAAGTAAATAAAATGTCGCATGCACAAAGATTTGAATATTTGATTAGGGTGGTCTTTTAAATCTCATTCATTTTTGCTCATTCATTTAACCATTTGAATTGCTCATTTGTTTGCTATGTTATTTTCTGTTGATGGTTACTTATACGTATTTTTTTATTCATTCATTCATTTGTTTGTTTGCATTTTAGCTATAATTATTTTTGATTAATTGGTCGACCAATGATTTAATAATTGATAATGAATGAATGAATAGATGGATGGATGAATGAATGATTAATGCATTGTCTAAACAAGGCTTTTAATCGGAGGTCCGCCATTAGGTTGACCTAATTTTTATATTATAGTGATAACTTTAATAGTTCGCTCGCTACGAGGCGTTTGTTTACATCGATTTATAGGGTCCCCTGATACCTTAACGACAAATTTGAATATATTATGAATGCAACCCAAGTCAACCAAAATTTAATAGCTAAATATATTCATCGCTGCCTTCAAAAACGAAACAGCCAATGATCATTTATATCACAACCATGTAAATATTTGATATAATGTTGTGTGTAACTTTTGTAAATTCTATGTTTATGTATTATGTATACTGTATGTAATCTTTTTTATTAGTCGCGTCTACCCGAAAGACATTTGCTCTAAGGAGTTTAATAAAGTATCTATCTATCTATCGTATACCCAATATGGAAATTCATAATAACTCTCCAAGTTGCTAGCTTTAATCACCAATCAGTTGCTGTACTTTACGTCAAGATAAACTTACGCCTAACATTCCCGGTGTTTTCCCTCTATACCAACCATCTTGAACTGTTAGAGGAAGAACTTCTGAAAATTGTAAAAATGGTATGAATTTTGTTGAAAACTTGTTGCTGAACAGATGCATCTGACTACATATTCGTGTATCAGAAGAGATACGACTTACTTGGGATCAGAGATCTTAGTTAATCAGCAGTATCGAGATCACAGTCCATGGAAAAGAGATCTCAGATATTGACTTTAGATTTGCACAACGCAAGATGAACCGGTTTCGGCGTCTGGCTTCGTCAGAGCGTTACAATTGTAGTGTTTCTAATTACTTATGATTAATTGGTCCATAAATTGAGAGAAAAGCCGGTGAAAACTTGCAACGATTAAAGGGAATGACTCTATTAAACAGGCAGACATCTTGTATATTGAGTAGAACCCAGGAAAAAGATAAAACTCGCAAAAACCACTGGGACCCCACGAACGACAACAAAAGTTTGATATGTGGTGGATTATTATATTACAGAGTACTTCAGCGTATTTTCGACACAGCTTTTTGGAGGTGGTTCGTTATGCAAATGTGTTGCTTTGTCATTGTCGTCAGGGGCCGGTTGTACGAAGCCTGAATAGCGCTAACCACTGGATAAAGTTATCCATTCCATAGGATTTCTTCAGAATTTATCCGCTGGATAGCGCTATTCAGGATTCGCACAACCGGCCCCAGAGAGATTAACCTTCTCATACTAGTGTCGTATGATAAACAGACCTCAGCATGATCGTGTCTACATGTATTAAGTTATTGGCAGAGCATTTGCACATGATGTGTGACATGTTCTCATCATTAGAGTTATCATCATCAGAAATATCATTGTCATCGTCATAGTTATCATCATTATTAATAACTACGGACGATTTTTTTCTACGCGAAAAATGGTTTGTTGTGAAAAAATATCGGTCATCATATGTGGTTTGTAAATGCAAACGACGTTACCAAATTTTTGTTTCGAATTGCCAATTATCAAAGAAGCCGTCAGTTGTCTTGTTTTACAGTCTCCCAAAATTTAAGTAGTGTGAGAAATACTTTGTTAATTGACAGCAGACTGTCATTAGATGTTGATAAGACTAAAAGGTTCCCAAGAACATCCATCGTGAAATGATTTTTTTTTCGTAAAATTACACACCACTACGATGAATTCCAGAACTAAACTTGATGCTAATGGCTGAGGCAGCGTTTACACGAAGCCGGCTATTTTTGTACCCGGCTAAAAATATAGTTGTTTACATAGCGTTTTCGTGTAAACGCTTATCGTTTTCGCATCGTTTTCGGTAGCTTGAAGAGCGTCTGTAAGCATTTTGGTGAATAAAAATTTGAATAACTCTCTCATTATGACTGAACCAAAGTGATGACTTCAGCGATTTCGAAAATAGCCGGCTAAAGCGTTTACACGAAAATGCATAGCCGTCGTTTTCGAAAATATTGAAAATATCCACTCTGAGAGGCGTTTTCGAAAATAGCCGGCTAAGTAGCGTTTTCGTGTAAACGGTAGGCCTAAACGGATAAAAAAATGTGCGTTTACGAAAATAGCCGGCTTCGTGTAAACGCTGCCTGAAACACAAGAAATCTTGGATTGACATCGTTAACTTTTGTTGATAATAAGTGCGATTACCAATTTTAAAATTACACGGGAAATTCAAAATTTGTGTAAAAACACACGAAGATTTTTACTGCAATGCAAACAGGTTGTATCAACGAAAAAAATGAAAATAACTAGCATATCAAGATCCTGATAAATGCTGTCAATCACGCTTTTAATTTCCGGTTATTTAGTTGTGCATAAATGCTTCAGCTGAAGCAAAGAAAAGCGTTTTCTCGAAACTCACTTTTAACGATGCAAATTAGGTTGAGAAAACCACATGCTACTTAGGTCCACCCTTAACCATTTCAATTGTGTTTCAAGGGAATGCGAGGAATAAAGAACAAAGCTGTTGCACCCATGTTGGATAAGCAAACAAGAGAAACTGATGAGGAATGATTTTTCATCCAACATGGCGGCTATGACGTAACGTGCAACCCAAGAATATGTACAGCAGCAGCATCTTATCAGATAAAATTCACCTCCAAATCAATCTTATAACTCGTGGAATTGCATAACGAAAAAAAAATCAATTAATATTAAACAAACAGTGATTATAAACGTTGAAATTATGCAAATATCATATGCATTTAATGAGTTTGTTATTTTGCGCACAATCTCATTTCTCTGTTGAAATTGAAAGTGATTTCCGCAAATACGTTCTCGTAAAATATTTGTGTTGAACGATAAACTAATTTTAAAAATCAATGTATCTTTCTATATTTTGAAGTTGCAAATCTTATATGTAGACATTACATTGAGGAGAGAAGCGATTGCGTGACGGCACTAAGAATGCCCGTGTGGAATAACAATAACATACTGAAATGATTCAAATGGAAATTGAATGCTAATAAATTGAAAACGAAAGAGGCACTGCAAGGAAGAAAAGCTTAAGGTACAAAAAAGGTATGATGGGATCATAAATTTTGAATAAAGTATATCTTAAAAGTGAACTCCGGCCATATCAAGCCATAACCATCGAGTGGAATAGTTAGGAAACTCTTTTGTTATAGGTTATTGTACACTTTTTTGCCAGCGTCGCTCATAATCTTTTGTGTCACCGTTCTTTTTCCTTTACGAGCGGATAAGACTGAGTGAGGAGAGCAAACTCGTTCTTTTGGCAAGTGGATCAAAACGCTTAACAATATATAAAAACAAAGTGAACATACCTTATCATAATATCATAGACAAAGTTCATTTCTACTTATTAAACACTTTCGGCTGAGAATGAATATAAACATGTGCACGGTCAAGACCGGTTCAGGCCCAAAACAGACATATAAAACAAAATGTTTCCTAACCATTCTTTCTATTAACTATGTTAAAACAAAATAAATGGCCTCTTCTTACCAGTGTCAGTGACAACCAATATTAATAATTCACTGAAAAGTATACATCTAAAAACCAGTGAAGAATATCGACAATTTCTGTTCATTTTCATAATGACGTTTGTAGATATGTTTCAATACAGCAACTGATAAGTTTTCGATACTGTTCCACGTCAACGGAATCAACAGTGCACGTGACAGTGTTGTTTTTGTAAAATACTAACGAATCCGCTCGAACAGCTGCACCTACGTCAATATCATGCGCACTGTTATGCTGCTCAAAACCGAAAGTGCTGCTAGCAGGAGCTAGTAGCCGGAAATAACATTTATGACTAAAGAATAGCAACCTGAGAACTGTCTCTAACTCCTCAGACTTTTCAATTGCCTTATTGTATTATCGCCAAATCTAGAAATTTTATAAAATTTCCCCGGGGGGGGGGGGGGGGGGACTCCGAGGGTAAACGATCGGGGATGCTCGTCGTATCTTTTAGGGGTAAAAATCGACCATTTGGTATCTTTTAGGGTTTAAAAATATGAAATTTGTCAAATTCTTACTTTTTGGTATCTTTTAGGGTTGAAAGCCACTGAAACTCGTGATTTTTGTATCTTTTAGAGATGAAAAATTTGCGAAGCCACGCCCTTTTGAAAAAGGTCGGGTATCTTTTAGGGGTATTTTTGAAAAATTCCGACGAGCATCCCCGATCATTTACGCCCGGGAAAATTTTCGTCCTAGAAAAACAGTTTATTCTTGCATGACAGGGGGGGGGGGGGAGGGTGTCTCCCATGGCAACCAACATTTATTCATCGTTACCACCGCACGCTTCACTGAGTTTTTCATATGGCGGCAACGAAGGCTTCCATATTTTGTTGCAATTTTTGCGATTTACTACACTTTCTTTACAGTTTTGGATGAAACATGTCTCGAAACTATTAAAGCACACACTGGTAATGGCGTATTTAATGGTTTTTGTTTGGATAACAAATAAATAAATAATAATAATAAATAAATTTATATAGCGCTATTTAACAAGCTTCAATAGCGCTTTATAATGATGTAATCGAACTAACTAAAAATAGCTAACTAAAATTATCAAAATTTGTAAATCATAAAAATTTGTAAATAAAAATGTTTTTAAATGTTTTTTAAAAGTATTTATAGGCTAACTAAAAATATCAAAATTTATCAATCATAACAACTTTTAAATAAAAATGTTTTTAAATATTTTTTAAAATTATTTATATTGGAGCAGTTTTTTATATGTTCTGGTAAATTGTTCCATAGCTGCGGTGCTCTGACAGAAAATGATCTTTGACCATATGATTTCATATTAAACTTAGGGACTTCTAAAAGGTTTTTTGTACTTGATCTTAATTGTCGTTTTGGTGTGTAGCGGTGCAGTAATTCTTTTAGGTACTCTGGAGCCATGTTATTTAGGGCTTTAAAAGTCAACAGAATAATTTTATAGTTGATTCTCTCAGATATTGGCAGCCAGTGTAAATCTTGCAATATAGGTGTTATAGCGTTAGAAGTCGAGCTGCAGAGTTTTGTACATGTTGCAATTTCTTGAGTTGTTGAGCTGGTAAGCCAGATAGTAAAGAGTTGCAATAATCTATTTTGGATGTTATAAACGCATGTATCAGTGTCTCACAGTCCTTTGAAGATATAAATTTCCTTATGGATGCAATGTTTCGTAAATGATAGAAAGCTGATTTGCAAGTCATGTTGATATGCTTTTCCATGTTGAGTGTTTTATCAAACCATACACCAATATTACGTACTTCATTTGATCTTGTAATCACATCATCTCCGGCCGAAATAGAGAGCAGTTGTGGTTGAGGACGGTTTTGAGCATGTAATACAAGTAACTCAGTTTTTTCATCATTCAATTTTAATTTATTGGAAGACATCCATAACTGTATGTCTTTAATGCATGCTTCGATGCGTGTTCTGGTTAGATCAGGTTCATTTGAAGATGATGGGCAAAACGACATATATAGCTGTGTATCATCTGCGTATAGGTGATATTTCATGTTGTGGTGACGGATGATGTTTCCGAGAGGTAGCGTATACATTGTGCAAAGAATTGGTCCAAGAACCGATCCTTGAGGTAGTCCACACGTTAATTGGTAGCTAGGTTGATGATCTTTCACCAATTATGTACACACACTGGGTACGATCTGACAAATATGAACGAATCCATGATAAAACGTTGCTAAAAGTAATTTCTTGTGCCTGAATATTTATGGCGGCCGTCGATCTGACGACACAATTTTGCACAAGCAAATGGTCCTTACTATGGAACACAGTGATTTTGTCCGTTCAAAATAGGAGGTTTTATAGCTAATATGTTTATCTATCTGATTGTAAAATTTGGATGGCGTTGGTCGCTTGGTTCGTCTCATCAATCTTTTTAAACACAAGATACGATATAACCTCAGCATTCAATACCAGCAAAAAGATATGCTTGCACAGGCTAATCACTAAAATGTGAATTATTTTAAATTATTTTTTGACATTTATTCATGTACTATAAATTGCGAAGTTTAAACAACTATAAATAATTATGGACCTCTTTGTTCATACTTGTAGTCGAAATGTCTATAAAAAATGTTGTCAAAGCTACAGCACTATGGCGATTTACAAACACAAGTGGGACAAACTACATCATAGTAGCTTACAAATGTAAATAACGACCAACAACTGACTTATTTGAAAGACATACATGCATAATTATGACCCTTTCCGTATTTAGTGTATTAAGAATGATAAATATAGTAAAAACACATCCAAATGGAGAATGTTTTAACAGTTTGCATTACTTTGTTTACTATATACAAAGCTCCTTCATAATCATATACATAAACATACCGTTAACATTTTCCCCTCAAATTTTTCATTATATTGCATTTTAACTTTTTGCAGTTCTTTGTCTCAAAAATAATACAAAACAAATAATGCAACAGCGTCAATAAGAATAAATCTAAAATTACTGTGGGGAGGAAATGTTGATAAATACGTAACAAAACTATGGCTGTAAAAGACTTTATTGTTGACAGTCATATTGATATATTTGCTATGACAGAGACATGGCTCCGTCCTGGCAATGATGACTCCTTTGAAATAGGCACAGTCTGTCCTACAGGTTATAAGTTTCTACACGTCCCGAGAGCTCACTCTATTGGCGGTGGCGTTGGAATTATATTTAAGAACAGTATTCGCTTAAACACCTGTATTACTGATACATATTACTCGTTTGAATTAATGGATATAAAAATACGCACTGTGCGCAATGTGAGAATTATACTTGTCTACCGCCCACCTGCTTTGTCAATATCTCTGTTTTTTGAGGAATTTTCTCGACTTTTGGAATGTATTACTACCGAACAACATAAACACTTGATGATCATTGGTGACTTTAATATCCATGTCAACGACCTCAATGACACTAATGCTAGAAAGTTTCTAGACCTGCTCGACTCTTTCAATCTGGTACAACACGTTAAGGGAAAAACACATGCTAATGGTCACACCCTCGATTTGGTGATTTCTAATGAAATTGATAACTTTGTAACCAATGTTAACACAACAGATCCTGTTATTTCTGATCATTTGGCTGTTCATGCTACTCTTCGTGTTGAAAAACCCAGATATGAAAAGAAAGTTGTCACTTCCCGAAAGCTACGAAACGTTGATATGAATGCATTTAGAAATGATGTTTTATATTCTACCTTGCTAAGACCTCAAGGTGATCTTGATGTAATGGTTGAGGAATATGACCTTGTGTTGCGATCACTACTGGACAAACACGCACCCTTGAAAGAACGAATTGTGACTGTTAGACCATCTGCACCCTGGTACACTGTGGAGGCCACCATGGAGAAACAAAAACGAAGAAAACTTGAACGTAAGTGGCGTAAATCGAAATCAGTGATAGACCGTGAGAATTACGTCCACCAATGTAGTGTTGTCAACAACTTGATCAAATCTCTTAAATTAGAATACTATTCATCTTTTATAAAGGAAAATGCTGGGAATCAAAAAGTGTTGTTTAATACAGTCCAAAAACTCATGCAAAAGCCATCTAACAAGCAATATCCACCATCTGAAAACAACTGTTCCTTAGCAAATGATTTTGCCGATTATTTCACAGATAAGATTGACAAAATACAACATGATCTGCTTGCTAAAAGCGTAACTAATGGCCCATGTGTCAGTTCTTCGTATGACAAAACCATAGAGTGTTCATCTAGTTTTTCTTCTTTCAATGAGATGGAACTTGAGGATATCGGCAAGGTAGCCTCACAATTACTTTCAAAATCGTGTATATTAGATCCATTGCCATCTTGTATTGCTAAATCATGCATCGTGGTGTTGTTACCAGCTATTACTAACATCGTCAATGCATCCCTTCGTGAAGGGTATGTCCCTGTTGGTCTGAAATCTGCAGTATTGTCACCACTATTGAAAAAAGCTGATGCTGATTTATCTCAATTTAAGAATTATCGACCTATCTCCAACCTGAATGTAATATCGAAAATAATCGAGAAGTGTATTTCTCTTCAATTGAATAACTATCTGACAGAACAAAATCTCCACGAGCCGTTCCAATCTGCTTATAGAAGACATCACTCTACCGAGACTGCAATGGTTAAGGTTCACGACGATATTCTTCACTCCATCGATAACAACAAAGCTGTTATTCTACTGATGTTGGATTTATCGGGAGCATTTGACACTGTTTCTCATGATATTCTCATAAAGAGATTGTCACAGCGTTATGGTCTAACCGGATCTGTAAGGCAATGGTTTGTATCTTATCTGTCATCACGTATTCAATTTGTCCAAATTGAAGGTTCAAAATCGTCCTTACGCCCACTTACTCGTGGAGTGCCGCAGGGATCTGTACTCGGTCCGCTATTGTATGTCTTATACACTTCCCCAGTAGCGGATATCATTAAACGTCATGACCTCGCATACCACCTTTACGCTGATGACACGCAGTTATATGTGTCATTTGATGTTGGCTGCGACCAGGAGGGAGGGGGTGACTCTATTGTATGCAAATGAGCCGCTCTCCAGACTCATCGCTACCACCAACAAATCACGCTGCGCTTGACTGGCTTCTAGTAAACAGTATCGTGTAGTCGCCATTGTCGCCTAGTTTCACCTTTGAAATTGGTTCAAAAGCAAGGTCAAGGAGGCTATCGTGGTTTGATTAATTGTGAGTGTGTCTTTCTTGGATAGTCTTGTGTTAGTAGAGTGCAATTAATTTCCTATTGAAACTGTTTATTGTGATTTTTAGTCTGTTTTACTTTCGCGGGACGTTCTCGGGATCAAAAGTTTTAGTTCGGGACGCGCTAAATCTCTTCAGAAAAATTGTAATTTCTCTCTCAAAAACTAAACAGATTTACTTCCAAATAGGATGTTTTATAAGGCAGTCCCTAAGGATTAATTTAGAGTATTTTTCATCAAGGACTAGTCTCTGGTTCTTCTCATCAATCCTTTTTTGTGTCATTCATCTTCACAGCACGTGAATCCCTACATACTTCTTCGGTTCGACAGTACCGGTTTCGCGCCATCTTTTCACCTCACTGTCGTGAAGTGATTTTGCGACTTATTGTACGTTTTATTTTTTTGCAGTTGGTGAAAATTGCTTAAATATTATTAATTGCACTTGATCTATGTTTGCTGCTTGTTCAATTGATTTAAAAGTTGCTAAAAAGTTGCAATATAATTTGTAAAATTGCTGCCGATCGATTATAATTTTTGTAAATTACACTCATGTTTACTATGCAGAATAACCTTTCGTTTCCCAGAATAATACTGTGTTTTTATTTCTTTATATTATACGATTCTCATTTTGATCTCATTATTTTCTGTTCGCTATTATGATGTTGTACATCTATCTTTGTATTTGATACAATGTCATTTTTTAATTGCAATTATTTGCATGTTGCTAAGAAGCTACTGCCTTCTTCCCAAAAGATCAATTGTTCAGAAAAATGGATTTAATTTCAACAAGCATTTTGTCAAAATGAAAGGAAAATTTGCAGGTTTTCTCAAAAGCATGAAATTAATGCTTTCTGTAGTTGCTGTGATCACTATTTAATTGAAAAAGAGCGCGTTTTCAAATATTTCAGAAATAGCTTTGTCTAATGTATTTCCAAGAATGTGGCACTATTTTCTATTTTTCATAATTTTTATTGAATTTCCATGGAATAGTTTTTATCAAAATGGCTACTTTCCAGTAAGTACACAAATGTACATTACTTTTATCAACATTATAGATGGAGCTTTATTTCCCTGTCAACTTATTGTTAACACTGTGATAACCATTTTAAAACCAGTTTATGATGTCCTCCTCAACAACCACTCTCACCAAAGATTTTCTTTGTCTGCTTTTGTACAAGGAAAGAAGTGTACTATAATTTCCACTTCATTATCTTTACTTTCACTTTACTTTTTTTATGCGATATTGATAATTCTGTCAAACAATTGTTCACAATTCTTTTTTAATTACCACACCACTATTTACAGGTTGATTGTCATGGTGCTCATTATTGCTGCTAGTTCTCCACACTCCTTTTTTATGAGTAGTTTTTTAGTTCTCAATCTGATTTTTGGTAATGCAGTAATACATGATACTAGACCACCAAATAGCACAGACTCAAATATTTGTTGGGCATTACTATATCTCATTCAAGGAATACTTATGTGGTACCCATGTATTAAAAATGTTGACATTCTCCACCCTGGATTTTTCATGGGAAACTTATTCAAACTTCTCCCTTCTAATACCTTTTCAAAACAAGTGGATGTTGTTGACACATCACACAACCTACACAGATTCACATTTGCCCCATATGCAACAGTGTGCAAATTAATTTAAAACTAAAGATATCAAAAAGTTATTACTGGTTTTCTTGTGCCAGCAAACCTTTACGTGAGCACATATCTTTGAATTCTGTGTTGGGGTTGGTATTAATGAATGGAAAGATTTTTGTTCATGTCGCGGGGACAAGTTGCTGCGACTTGTCGCCTAGTGTGTGCTGGCCTTTATGGAAGCCTTTCTAGTCGATGACACAAGCCAGCTAAAGGCAAAAGTGCTGCAAAATCTCGTAGTGATGCTCAACTTGGAGTCTTAAGAATAACAACCTGTATTGTCAACTGCTCAAACTGCAAGAACCATGTGGTCATATCCAACAATGATGCCTGTAAAAAACACAAAATATTTTTATTTGGGAAACTATTTCCAGTAGCTTGTAATTTTCTTGATGAACTCTCTCATCAAGGTCAAATATGATACAAATACAATGCAATGCAATGCAATACAATACTCTTGTAATTTACAAGGATCACTTGCTCCGTATTTAGATATCAGGCTCATTTTGTTTGAATTACTTGTAAATAATACATACATGACAAAAAAAAGAATATAATTAGACCATTGTCTATTTTTGTTTACTTGAAATAAATGAGTAGTTCTAGCGTGAATAGTCAACATCAACAACAACCACATTTTTTTATTTGTATCATTCTCTAGTAAATAATTTTACAAGACTTCTGATAAATAAATTAATTAAACAAGAGATTGCATAATTTGTTCTTGTTTTTGGTAAAGAATATAGCTTGATTTAGAGATTTTGAGTAAGAAATAACGTTCAATTTTGAAAGAAATTCTTTATAATGCAGATTGAGACGCTGAGCTGTAAACATCAAAACAAAGAAATATTTATTCTATTTATTAGGATGAAGTTACTTATTCTTGAAATTACGTTGATGTAACTTAGATTGATACTCAGAGAATTCTATACAAAAATCAAGCAAGTACTCTTACCTGTTTATACGCTGCTAATCCGATCCATTACATTATGTTAAGTTTGTTTTGATCCTGGTACTTTTCTTCCCATCACTTGCTTTGAGCGTATTAGGTTACCTCAACAGATTGATGAGACGAACCAAGCAACCAACTCCAGCCAAATTTCACACTCAAATATATCGATATATTGGCTATAAAACCTCCTATTTTGAGCGAGCAAAACTGCCATCTTCCTTAGCTACGTTCATTTGCTCGTGAACATTTGTATCGTCAGATCGACGGCTAACAGCGATATTCCCGAACAAGAAATTACTTTTAGCAACGTTTTAAGAATGATCTAAACAAACAATTGTACATATGGCAACGTCACCATGTACTTTGATATTTTCGAGACATTCTTTATAAAAAAACTACAAAAAAAGGTAGTAAATCGCAAAAATTGCAAGAAAGTGTCCGTGACTCAACTGCCGCCATATTGGAAAATCAGTGAAGCGTGCGGTGGTAGCGATGAGTAAAGCCCCGTTGCCATGGGAGACACCCTCCCCCCCCTGGGGAAGCGAGATAATATTTCCATCTGCTTCAGTTCGTAACCTTGGGATTATGTTCGATCCTGGGCTTACGATGGAAAATCATGTAAAAAAAGTCTGCAAAACCTGTCACTTCCATCTGAATAATATAGGTAAAATAAGACCATACCTGGACCATGAATCCACAGAAGCTATTATTCACGCTTTCATCACGACAAATTTGGACTATTGTAATGCAACCCTGTACGGACTCCCTAAGTCTATTCTACACCGAATGCAACTGGTTCAAAATAGGGCAGCACGTCTGGTAACTTTTACAAAGAAATATGAACACATAACACCCAGCTTGATAAGATTACATTGGTTACCGGTTGAATACCGTATTATGTATAAAATAATTTTATTAGTTTTTAAGTCCATCAATGGTTTTTCACCAAATTATTTATGCAGCATGTTGAGCCTTCGTAACAGTTCATACTCTTTAGGTTCTTCTAAAAATAAAATTCTACAGGTCCCTAAATCTAAGTTGAAAACATATGGAGACAGACGTTTCTCTGTAGCTGGACCTAAACTATGGAACAGTTTACCGACTTCAGTTAAAAACTCAGAATCTTTAGAATCATTTAAGAAAAATTTGAAAACTTATTTATTTAAACTTGCATTTAATTAATTATATTTTATTATTGTATATAGACGATGTTTTATTTTACTAGATATTAGTTCATATTAATATATTATATTCTTGTAAATAATGATAGTTTTTAGGTGATTATAGATTGTAACAAATTAAGTATTATATTGTATATTATAATGAGGCTTGTAAAGCGCCTAGAACAGGTCGTTTTATTAGACGCTATAGAAATAAACGTTATTATTATTATTTATATTATAAAGAAATGAGTGAGGTAAACATGTTAAGTGGGCTGAAATGTCAGTAGGTAAAATATACATCAAATGAAAGCTTAGGAAATGCTTTACAAAACCTCCTATTTAGAAGTATATCTGTTTAGTTTTTGTTAGAGAAAATAATGTATTTCTGAAGACAATTTGCGCGTCCCGAACAAAAACGTTTGATCCCGAGAAGAAATAGTTTGAATCGGAAAATAATTGCACTCTACTAACACTAGAATATACAAAAGAGACACAATCACAATAAATTAAACCACAATAGCTTCCTTGACCTCATTTTTGAGCTTTTTTGTAAAGGTAAAGCTGAGCGACGATGGCGACTACACGATAATTTGCTAGAAGCCAGTCAAGCGTAGCGTTGATTTGTTGGTGGTAGCGATGAGTCTGGAGAGCGGCTCATTTGCATACAATAGAGTCACCCCCTCCCTCCTGTTGCATGACCATAATTAAGAAAATATGGTAAACCATGGAGGTGAATTTTCGTCGACCGACACAGGAAGTCCAACGTCGGTTTTTGTTTTGTCCGTCCGTCGTCCGTCCGTGCCCATCGCGCGCAAAGTCGCTGACCATTTTAGGTGGGCGCCAAAACTTTGACAAAATTTGTTTATCTCCACACAACAAAATTCACAATCATTTTTTTTACAGTTTATTGAAAACTTTCAACAAAATATATTTCTACAATAGACAAAGAACAAGAAAGTGGTAAACCTAAGCTGGCGGCTAAAAGAGCTTTGACCGAGAAAGAGAAACAAAGATCGCCGCGTGAAAATGAAAAAGATCGAGCTACGATTTAATGGACAAAGCTAGAAAAGCTTCAAGATATTTAGTCACTGACAAACTGGATAAAAGACACATACCGATATTTTAACTATTTAAATGTGGAGTCCTGCAGACCTGTTAAACTGGAGGTTTTACTAGATGTATGTTTTTGGAAGAGTTTATTTGGCAAGTTTGTCAGTTGGAAAAAGAAAAGGTATTCTTCGTGGATTCTTCGTGGCGTTTTTCAATAATAACTTATCGACTAATATACCTTTAAAAGTACAAACCATCGACGGTGACCAAAAGTTCATGAAAACAGAAACAAAACAAACGTGCATTTGCAGCAATTCAAAAGACGTGAAAAGCAAGACGAACTCGACTTACGAAGATAATTTAATTCGTTCATTCATCAATTTTTACGGTCAATTCAGAACACGGAGAGCTTTAGGATCAGTTTTATCAACTATTCACAACAAAAAATAACTTTTCATACACGATGTGTGTCAAAAAAGTAGAACTGCCAGTTCAGGGAGTGGATGGAAATGCAAATTTAACACAATGTGTGATCGAGCAACACGAGCTAGCCACACTACGCCGGCCGCTCTGTTGAACAGTGTAAACTTTTTAAAGGCGGTGACAATGTGTTTGTTTTCACTTTTAAAATACTGTAAAATTATGAATAAGCTTATTGTAATCAGAACTGAGGACGAAAAGTTCAGTGGAAAGGGCGGTATGTTTATATTTGTTATAATTTTTTTTAATCTGCTTATTTTGGACGACGCATAAATATCATTGAGTTAACTGATAGTTGCACTGGCAAATATATATAGTCTCCGTTTTTGTGGTTAAGAGGCCATTGCACACCTTCCACTATTGAGGCCTAACGGCTATTTCACTGCTTACAACTTATCTACTGCACATGCTCAGTCTACACTTTTCACGAGTTGAACCCACATGGCTTATTGCCTTTACATTTTTCAGTATTCATTTATTTGCCAATATATATGAATTACAATAATTTAAGATAATTACAATTCATTATAACATGAAACAAGTATTTGGCGAGGTTGTCTGAATGAAAGCCGGTGGCTTTTAAGAGGTATCAGACAAAATCCTTTCTTATATGATTAAAAATAGAAATATATACATAGTGTACATTATCTATGTATACATATATTAACAACTTTCTTTATCATTAGTTAGTGTGGACAGGAAATTTTGAACACAAAATTTTAGACATTTCACTCATGATTGAAGTATATGACGTATTCGGTAGCTGCATCCGTAAATTTTTGAGTACGGCTTCAAGCATATCAATAAAAGGTGGAATGCTTAGCGTATTACGCTTTATTACACCTTATCACACTTAAAGCATTCTTTTGTT
Organism: Diadumene lineata; assembly: GCA_918843875.1. Taxonomy (NCBI): domain Eukaryota; kingdom Metazoa; phylum Cnidaria; class Anthozoa; order Actiniaria; family Diadumenidae; genus Diadumene; species Diadumene lineata. Next base: position 8,004,119 of record OU974081.1, read on the forward strand.
AGATAAAATTTTTATTTATTTGTACTATGAAAACTATGAAATGCAAGTAAGTTTGAATCCCGGCATATCTCATTTCGACGTTGATGCCATCTAACGTTATTCTCGAGAGTTACAACATAAATATTCAGAAAAAAACTTTTTATAATTACAATTTTGATATTTTTTTTACATTTTAATGTATAACTACATAATATCAAAGTTGACGTATAATCTGTCTTCAAACACGTCCAAGTTGATGTAATCCTGAAAAACAAAGATTCTTCGTTAAAAAGTACTATATTAGAAAACTAAACTGACTGTCGACCTAAAGCAAGCCTCAGTTGCAGTCATATTGATAACAATAATTTGTCTGCTATCTTTGTAGTGTGCAAACACTAAATGTGTGCAGCAGTTGTCAATATTTAGTAGTAAATAGCACTAATTAAACAAAAGAAAAAACAATAGAATTAGCATAAAATAGCACTATGTAGTGGTATTTATGTTGCACACTTTTAGTGCGTGCACTCTAGTGTTGAAGTCATATCAAACACCTGTCTTGATAAATAACATTGACGCAAAAATAAAGTATTATTATAATTATTAATAATAATGACGTCATGTTAAGCCCGTTATGTTGTTTTTTAGCGAAGACGTCATTAGAGCAAACGCAGGAAAACCATGAAACAAAAACAAACTAAATACTAACAAATAGCAGCCATTTAGTAACTATTTAATTTGTCACTAGCATTCAGAACATTGCTATTTCTTTTGTCTCGGTATTGTGTTCTGGTTCAGTGCTAGTGACAAATAGTTACTAAATTGTTACTATTTGTTATTATTATCCAACTTGTAAAAAATAACGCGTGAGTAAGACTGGATCGAGTAAAAATATACAGCGATATTTTTCGCTGTCTAAACCAGTTTAACAGGTTTTCATCTACAGCATCTACAGCTAAAATGTCTGCAAGGCAAACTGAATTAGTTTTGAACGTTTTTTACAGAAACGCTTTCGATTCTTCTGTTAATAAGATAACGAAAATGTCGAAATTAAAATTGAAAACAGAGTCAAAGTGAACATGTAAACACAGATAACAGAAAATGCTTTGTAAGCTCACAAGTTTATTGACATATAAGCTGACTGACTAGCTCGTATAAGGAAAAGAAAAAAAAAAAATGAAATTTTACCTTAATACAACAAAATGTAATCCTTCAGTGGAAGAGCTGCAAAAATGTCCTTTATAGTAGAAATGTAAAGCTAATAGAAGCAAACAACTACGATCCACGAATGGAAACGAAAGCACTACAATCGCTGCAAGTTCTTGACACAACATTTCCTTTGTTACTGCATTTTCATTTGACTTTATCAAAGTTTCCGGACGGTAGCCATTTTTTTCATTTGTCTTGTTGACGTTCTCCCTCTTTTTTCTCAAAATACAGCCAAAATTTGTGCAAAAACAGTCGAAAAAAATTACATTGATAATCGGCTAAAACGGCGTGTTTGTGTGAGCTGCTAAAACCCGTTTGACCTGTATGAAAAATGAACCAATCAGAATGCAATACGTACGTCACGCAATGTCCAACTAATTTTTTTAAGGAAATGAAAATTACTATTTTTTCGATATTTCCGACGCTTTTTTCATTTTTGCGAGATAGTTGGATAATAAATAACTTATTAGACAGTTGGATGTGGAATATGGCTGGATATTTTACTCGTCAACTTGCATTTTGACTCGCCTGAAGGCTCGTCAAAATACAGCGTGACTCGTAAAAATATCCAGCCATATTCCACATCCAACTGTCTAATAAGATATATGTATTTAGTTTGGTTATGGTTTTTTTTTTTTAGCAGTCATTAGATCAGTATTAGTGACGTCACAAACAACGGTCAATGTTGATAATACTGACATTTATTATGTCAATATGGTGATTTCATATTACTATTAATTCATAGCAAGAGAGTATGAGATGAGAGAGCTTATCCCTCGTACTGCGCTTTTCACTCATCAGAGGATCTTTTTATTCTATTTTTAAACTGAAGTTATTTTTGATTGGCTCGATAGTAGGAGGCAATAGTGCGTTTGATAACAAGTATCTAAAAATAACACGACGAGTAGAGCCTCTGATGAGGTCCGGGGATAAGCTCTCTTATCTTATGCTCTCTTGCTTACAATAGGTCCATGAAATAAAATCTAAATAGTTATTACCTAGTAGTCTCTTTTTAGTTAGGTGCTATCGTTCAACCAGAACAGTCAGTGAAAAGGTAAATGAATTAAGGAAGTAATAGCGATGCTTCATGTTTATAAACAAACAAATTGTTATGCTATTGAAATAACAGCCAATCACAGTCTGGTTGGCACATGAATAACAAAGGATTACATCAGCTGAAGCCATCGCTATATATGCTTATAGCTTAACTGTCTAAAACATAAAATACAAATAATAAGCTACCAAATAGAAACTACTAGACTTTCTTCATGGAAATATTGTAAGCACTCGCTCTATAACCATATTACCTGTGTAGAATTGTAGTAAGTGTTGATCTCATCACATAACAAACTAAAGCTGGGTCTGTCCTCGGGCTTATCATGCCAACATCTTAACATCAACGAGTATCTACAAGTAGTTGATAACAGAATAATCTCTTACTATGATGGTGACATAACTTGAAGAAACGAGAGTTGAACGTAAGGATGATGTGATCATGGTAATAACGAAAACTTTCGATGAAGATGATGACAAGTACAGCAATTATAAACATTCATGTCGCTAATGATGATGGTAATTAATGTTTATCAGAATGTACTAGCTTACGTAACCGATAAAAAGCGTGTGGTGGTACTTTTTTGGTGTTAAAAAAAAAAACACTCCGGTAATACTGAAATATACATACAATGTATCTGATAGATGCAGTGGTTTTGCCATCCTATATCCTTGCTGCAGTAGTCTTGGTATATCTTTGCCTTTGTATTTTGGGTACGGTGAATCTCCTGTACAAACACAACTTTTTTATAACAAAATATCTATCGCTGCCATTCGTTTCAAAGCTTTGCTATTCATATTTTCTCAACTGTTAATTAATTTTATTGGGCGGAGCTTGCTCCAACATGTTCCTTCTTTTATTAATTTGAAAACAAACCGACCCCTAAAAGATACGAAAAAGTAAGGATTTGGTATATCTCATATTTTGAACCCTAAAAGAGACCAAATCGCTGATTTTTATACCTAAAAGATATACGACGACTATCGTCTGAGCTCTGAGCCGTATTGGGCTTTACACTCATAAGGGCCGATGTTTTCATTCTATTTTGAAACTGAAGTTATTTCGGGAACAGAACGTGATTGGCCAGATTGCAGGATACTCGTTCGCATCATCAAAACATCTTAAGACAAAAGTGCGGCGATTGTTAACAAGTTTCTAAAAATAGCAGGACGAGTAGAGCTCCTGATGGGGTTCGGGGATAAGCTCTCTTATCTCATACTTTCTTGGCAAAAACCCAACCTCAATTAATCTGAATCACATTTGGTGTGAAAAACATTAAAAAATGAAGAAAACTTATTTTTCCCACGTTTTCATTGTCTTTGTTTTTCAGAGCTATTTTTAAATATATTCCAATAGACCAGTTTCACGTTCTTCATTTATCAGGCAAAGCATCAATTATGGTTAAAGTAATTGGTATTTTATATTGTTTTTGTTTTTGGATTTGTGCATTTTCACGGGATGTACCTCGTACTAAAGAGTATACCACATATTATCGAGCAATGAAGAACATGAAGCTTGACTATTAATGAATGATCATGCGCCATAAGATGGAAAGTAATAACCAATGCTCCCTATCTTTCATAATAACTGCCTTATCTTTTATATCTTTCAACTCAGCCTCTGACTATAAACTTTGAATATCCTGCTAGGATTAGAAGGTAAAAGACAATTATGGTGTTCTAGGGACAACAAGATCGGATATTGATTCATGTCACCTGAATTGGTTTGATTTCCGACCTGACAGATAAAGTCATATCTATGGGCAAGATCCTCAGCTTCCACATTGCCCCTCTTTCCTCAGCAATTTAAATAAGAACAAGAAAATTATTGGGTAATATATGATAGTATACTCACACATCACTAGCAATGGACGATTGTCCGTGGAATACAGACTCTGGTGGCATCCACTTAATAGGTAGCCGCGCCTTCAATATATAGATAGATAATTTGTTTATTTAGTATTTATAAAATGAGAATAAGTGTTTTATCGGCAAAGCCGCGTATCTATAGCGCCGATTAAAAACGTTCATTTTATAAATTGCTTCTAAAACTCCAAGCGTAAGTTTGCATTTTCCCATCAAAAACTCGACAATTTTGATACTTCAACGGGAGAAAATAGAGTTTTAAGTTTATGCAAATTAGGACAGTTCTATATCAGTAGTTATAGAACTCGTCACGGGTATTGATTTGCTTTGAAAATCACTGATTTATTATTCATGAGTTTTAAAATGTTATTTACATTATTTCATCATTTCTCACCGCTTTTGATCTGGTGTAAACATCTTCTCTGATTGTTCTAGCGAGTCCAAGATCTGATATCTTACAGATTTTATTTTCACCAACAAGAACATTACGAGCAGCAAGATCACGATGGACGCACTGAAAATCGACAACAATTAAAAACAAGCTTTAAATTGAATAGGTAAGCAAATAAGATAACGCTGAAAGATATGTTTAGGTTTAAAAGAGGGTGTGCAATAAGCCAACCTTATTTTGTGTCAAGAAGCTCATCCCATCAGCTATCATCCAGGAAAACTGTAACAAGTCACGTGATGTCAGTTTTCCCTCTGGACGAAGATCACCAGAACAATGCATGTCCTCATGACCACGTGACCTTCTCAGGTAACCAAGGAGATCGCCATAAGGTAGATACTCGAGGATAATAGACATTGGCCCTGAGATAGTCAATTTCAGCGTAAATTTTCGAGTCTAAATAATTGCAGTCTGAATATTTTACAATGATAAATTAAAAGCACTTTTACAAAGCACTTTTTTATGGTACTCAAGATGTAATTGGCAGAAAAAGCATGAGTTTAATAGGCAGTGAAAGAAAGACACATTGTTTTGCGAGTTTGGTAGCCCAATATGTTAGATGAATCATTGAATTGATTGTGTCATCCTTCTTCAAGTTTATTTTGTTGCCCTGCAGTTTGGTCCAAAACGGTAGTATAACTCTATGACAGACAAAAAACCTGAAGTATCACGGTACTATGTGTATGATTCCTAGTTATTGGTTTTGATTTCTGCCAGCAGACAACCCTTTCATTTTATTAATTTATTTTCAAAAGAAGTTTGATTAAGATTAGTTTTTGCTTTGTAGTAAGTACATATCAAACAATTGATATAGGGAAATTGCTGTTCGATCGGCCATTTTGTTTAACCATATTTGGTAAATTTTACCTTATTTGGATGTACGCTTGGACTCTTTTTTGTCGCTTTTCTTAGCGTTAAAGGCTTAACGTTAGGAGAAAACTGCCAGATATTGTAGAGAATCCAAAAACTCAAAATGTCCGTCACATTTGATCAACTTTGCAGCCTCGGTTTTGTGAAAAAAGCCCATAATTTAAAAGCACAGCGTTCCCGCACGAACAGCATTCAATTGTTTGATATATAACGGCTACTAGTAAGAATTGTTGTTAGTTATTGGCTGGTTGTCAGGGTGATTGTTTGATTGAGTTGACAGATTTTGGACTGATTGATTGCTTGCCCTCAGATTTAGTACAACATCCTAAAAGCTCAACAACACGAGGATGACGTTCTAGTTGCATCATCAGCTGCAGTTCAGTGAGAAAATCTTCTTTGTCTTTAGCACTGGCATTCTCTACAAAAGGCAAAAGGTCATCCTTAAATTTTAATATCCTTTTAGTTCGTATGTTTGACGTTACTCCAGCAAATATTGGGACACAAATCAGTACACAATTGAAAGATTTGCATGTTTCAAAGTTTATCTTTTTTCTTTTAGTTTCTTTCTTCATACGTTCTTTTTATTGTTTTGGTTATAATCACCGTAAGCAAATCGCGAAAAAATTAATATTCCTATAAAACTTTTATACTTTTCATACAAATATTTTCAATAATAAATCAAGAGCTCTCGTGGTTAAAGCCGGGGTGACCAAAACAGTTTTGGATTGTTTTTATGAAGGTTCAAAATTAGAGCAAGTACCTACTTGTAAAATCAAACACACTCTCAAGGAGCAATGGCTATAATACATGCCCAAATTTATCATAGTTGTTCCTAAAAGCCGAATCTATGTCATTACCTTTGAGCGTTTTAACAGCAACAGTGACCTGCCCAGGATGACCATATAAGCCAATAGCAACAGCTTTATCAACATAACCAAAATTACCACTACCAAGTCTTTTAATCACTGACACATTCTCTCTCGGTACTTCCCATAGAGAATCGTCCAGTACATAGGCGTAGTTATCGCTCGTTTCTCCTGGGATGTCATCGAGAACAATCACCTTACCATGTACGTTACTTTCCGGGAAATCTTTTCCTTTCTAAAAAGGTATTAGTAATTTGAGTATTTTTTGAAATTTTCTTGGTATCTTCTCCTCCCACTCCAACAAAAAGGCAAATAATGAACATTCAAGTGGTTACAAGTAGTGTTATACACTCCTGTTTTTCTTCTTCTACTCTTTTTGTACCTCTCTTCTTTCTTTTTAAACTCTCAAAACTGTTTTTCCTGTTTAGTGCTCACGTCCTAGTCCTAATGATTTTGCTCTTTTTCTTTGGAAGGATAGCGCATTTGGTTGAACGCGCAAATATCGCTGCTAGAGGTATACCTTTTCTTTTCTAACTCCTCCCTCAATTCATTTGTACCTTTTTCCTGTTCATTTCTTCAAGTGAGAGCCTTTTATTTCTAACGATGTAAACAACAATGAATATAGCCATCACAAACAGTAGCAAAACAACGATGGTAACAAGTACGGGTACAGTAACGTTGATTTTGTTTTCTTCAGCCGAGCCATTTGTACTTGCCTTCTTTTCTACAAAAGAGAGACGTATTTATTATACGAAAGTTGTAATCCAAACTGTAAACCGTAAAATACCTTTATTCAAAGTTATCATTTTGGATGTAGCAGGCCCAAGACCAACTGATGTTGAAGCACGAACCTAAAAAAACAAAACTATACTTATTTGAACTGAATTGAAACAAGACGGTTTGTTCACAACGGAATTAAAAGACAAATATGGTATCAATACTTTAGTATGAATGACATTGCTGATATTAAATTGTGTGAGCAATCTGAAAAAAGAACCAAGCAGCCAAGAGGAGAGAATTAAAAAAAAATGAAAACAACTCGAGAACGAAAACGAAGATCAAGAAGAACAACAACGAAAAGAACAAGATAAAAAAGAAGAAAAAAGGAGAAAAGTAAGAAGAAGAATAGTTTTTAGGAAAAAACACAACAATAATAATAATTAGAACGACAGGATTAACAAAAATTCAGAAAAAATGCAAAAGATCACATTTCAAGGACAAACCTGGAAAAAATACTCCAGTCCTTCCTTCATTCCAGTTATTGTGATGGTTGCTTCAGTTGTATAGAATACAGATTTATTGGTCTTTTGACCAACACGGTAATACATGACTTGATAATTAGTGATAATATCATTTGTCTGTTGTAGAGTCCAGCTAAGTAGCACTGAGGTCGAGTTGATAATTTTAATCTCTAATACTGGAGCAGTAGGGACTATGGAAAATCATAAGAAGTACGAAACATAATGGCTGAAGTGTTGAAGTGCTGAAATGCTTTGTTTGTTGGACTCTGTATTTCGTAACTCATCTGAAGTTTCACATCTCGTGACTTAGTCGACCACTACTTCTAGTAGCATATCGGATTGAATTAATTCTAGTTATAAAACTTCTGAAGCGTTTTTCAAAAAATGTTTCCAAAAGAAATGTTTAAATCTATTTTTCAAAGGTTACTTAAATCAGCATCTGCTTTCGACTAAAAAAAAGCGAAATATAAAGCAAAGAGACAAAACAAAACTAACTGTATATAGGTTTCGCTTTGTAGTTGTGACATATTGTCAGAATGAAATTTGGTGGACCGTACCTGATTGGCCTGTCCTTATAGTACCCAGTCCATACTTCGATTTTTCGCCGTTCATCTCAGCTAGATGACTGACTCCATTCTTACTAAACACTTTAAGCTGGTAATACGTGTAAGCAGATAAATGCTGTACAGTAGACTTGCTACTGGTTCTTGGAGTGTGAGTGACAAAAGCACCTCTACAGTCTATATTACAGTCTCTACCTTCATTGTTACACTTGTTACACTCGACGTGATAGTACACATCTGATCGTCCACCAAGGTCCAGGGGTGTGGTCCATTCTAATGTCACAAACGATGAATTCTTAAAGGTTGCCCTAACGTCTCGAGGTGCAGAAGGTGGCCCTAGAGGAAAACCAAGACCTTCAAAATGTAAAGGCACAAGAAAATACAACAGATATATTTATCTAGAGATTTAGATCTACCAGTGTGCAGTTGTCAAATATCTATTTGTAGAAGAATGAATAATAAATTGACATATGTATCTCTAATTAAACATATCTGTGTCTATCACAGGTTTTAGGCCTACCAGTGCAATTGTCAAATATTGATTCGTTTTTAGTCCTGTAGAAACTAGGAGAACAGTTACACCTTGTTCTAGTCACATCCTGGACACTGTTTAGTGGACAAGGTTTACATTCTTTACTGCTTGCTTTGTCTTGGTAATTTCCACCGGAACATTCTAAAATGAAATTGGAAAGATTTTGTTTAGAGCTGAATGATAGATGTTTAAAAAATGCGGTATAGATTGCGTACCTTTGCATTCTGCTCCAGAACTAATCAAATACTTCCCATACCCTGCTTTACACCAACACTCTCCACTTGTCACGTTACTGCTCCATTCGCCGTTAGCATTACATTCTCCATATAAGGTCATATTACTAGCCAACAGCTGAGCATTTGCAGGACATGATCCTGATACTCTGATTGATCCACTTGCTGGAGATATGGTTCGTGGTAACTGGATGAGACCAGAGGGAAGAGCCAATAATGGACAGACTGAGTAGCTTATGGTAACACTGTACAAAGCAAAACATCCTCCTTCATACTTTATAGCCAGGTAGTAAAGGGGTGTTGAATAATTAGTGTCAAAGGAATACGTTTCTGTATTCAAATTCTCTCTCAACAAAATTCCAGACGATGTTAAGTTTGCTGGTGATGTTGTAGCGAAATGTTGATAGAGTTCTGGTTTATCGCTAGGTTCTGGTATTCCATTTGATCCTCCACCAGTATTGTGTAAAATATTAGTCTTGTAGATAAACAGTTTCAGGTTTTGTTTGCAGTTTGGTAAAGACATACTAGAACAGTCAATAACTGCATATTGTACGGTCACATCGATTCTAGCAGCATTGTTATCCAGGAATCGATCACTTCTTATCCATCTGTCTTGCTGTAAGCTTGTATCACATGCTGCGTAGTATGGTACTCTGCCAGGTACATCATCTCGTTTTGTCCACTAAAAATCACATGAGGCGCGTTAGTTAAGGATACAACGGGCACAATCCCGCAATGTTTTGTAAAGATAGATAACCCGATCGCACGAAATAATTCATTTTTTTCTCGTAAAAGCTTTCAGCACGAGCAATTGAAATTTTATCTTAACCTTGAAATATATTATTAAGTTTGAACATATCTGGCAATTACTGCAAGTGCGTTGTCTTAGATCAAGAGAATTATTTGCAGTCTAGGAGGTCTAGTTCTTCTTTAAGGATTCTCCGAAACTTTCTCTTATAAACTGTATAATTTCTGAAAGTTTATAAAACATTTATTCAAAACTGAATACAATAATTGAATTTGAAGATATCAGCATATGTTTCAGGGCGTATTTAATCTTTTGAATCAAGTTCTAATTTGCACTGGTATTACAAATTTTTGCACTGGTATTGCAGCTTTCTGTACTGTTGTTACGCATAAACTGTACTCGCGACCAATCAGAATCGAGGATTTTTTTTGCAAGCATGTTATTATACCAGTAACAATATCCAGGGATCCATCTGAAATATTTTAATTTGGAGCACATATGCCATCTTAAAAAGTGTGTTTGCTTTAGGTTTTGAGATAAGGGTCACTTTATCAAAATACGCTGAATAAGGCCATTTCTTCATTTAAACTGCGAAATGCAGACACACTTTGTCAGTTGATATAATTTGAAGAGTGGTAAAATGCTACGTTACGATATTGTGTTATAATGAAATAATAAAAAAACTGTCTGAGTTGGATTCTCTCTCAACTATGATTTAATGTTTTTATCAATCTAACCATAGAGTCAAGTCATAAATTATCAATCGATCTGCTAAGTTAATCACCCAATCAATGAACAACTCGCCGCTGGCTCAGTTGGGTGAGCGTCGGTCTATTGTGAGGGAGATCACAGGCTCGATTCCCTTGGCTGGACCAACACTCAGGGTCTTGAAATAATCGAGGAGAAATTGCTGCCATTGTAATTACATCTTCATATGATTATAATTTTATGTCTTCTCGGATAAAGACAACGAACAGGAGGTCACAGGGCCTACAGTATTTGTTGAAAGTTGTTGCGTTGTCCCTGCCTTTCTTTGGAGGATAGAAAATCTAATAAAATTGAATATAATTAAATCACACTGCCTACCTTTCCAGTCCATGACCATATCCAGGAAGATCTCACTTTGTGTGGTACTTTTACAATTGTCTCTAAAAACAGTTATTTATTTATTTATTAGAAAGAGTTCCGTCCTTTCTGAGTCAAAAAACAATAAAGTGGTAGCCATGTTGGAAGAATAAAAGATAAGCACTAATGATAAATCGTTTCAATTTGTCGACGTTTGTCATAGTTGGTAGCGTGACATATCATTAAAAACCACAGCACCATCTTCGAGAAGCCTTGACAAAAGATATGAACGAAAAGCCATAAACCTATACGTGTTTATCTTTCCAAATTGCGCTCTATTCTGTTGTTTAAAGACTTGATTCTGATTAAACAGTTTGTGAAAAATCTGTTTCGTTGGATATTTCATGTTTAAATGCAAAAACAAAATTATATTCCATCGTCACTTTTGTTCAAATTGTTTCATACCATTTACAGCTGTTGTACTCTTGATCCACACATACATCTGAAGAACCAATATCAACAAGAGCAACGTACGATCTATGACAATTAAAATAACTGATGTGAATCCTGTCAGTGTAAGACGAGGAAGAGAATATTGTTAGTTGATTTGTGGTGTTATGTTTTTTTTTATATTTCTGAGTAGTCGATGGGTGAAATTAATATTTAAATCAAGTAATCAATAAATGTTTGATGGAAATTCACATCTAAATTGACAAAGGTAATGGAACTCAATGCAAAGAACCAAGAAACAATCACAATGAATGGATATAATATCGAGAAAGTTGAATAACTCACCTACCTGGGATCCAAAGTATACAACTTAAGGCGATGGAATTAAGATTGGTTTGGCGTTCACAAGAAGGACAAAGTCGAAGCTTTAACAAAGCGTTATACCAGTATTATTGTATGGTTGCGAGACATATGGAAGATGAACAAAAGTGACGACAAGGAAATTAATGTTTTAGAAAACTAATGCCTATGCAGAAGATAATGGTGGTGCGATAGCAAGACCCCGATATTAGCGCAGAACAGTTATTAGCTAGAGAGAGCAGAAATGGAGTCATTGGTATTTGACAAAGCTGTAAACACTTACACACGTCAAATGGAAGATCATGCGTGAAAGCATCCTTCTGCGATTGGTATCTGAAAATCATATGCAAATATGTAGGGTTTTCAAAACTATAACCTTATGCAAGCCCTACGATATTCTGAATTAAAAAAGCACGATCGTACTTCAAAACAGTTAGCGTCAATGAAGGTCATCAGTTCATTTAGAATCAGTTTCTGTTGCAGAAACTCTACTCGTGAACATTTTAACATGCATCATTTTAATGAATCGATTAGAAATCAGTCTTAATAATGATTTGATCTTTAATTTTAATTTTAATCCTACGCCATTAATTATAGGATTTGAAGCTGTAGAAAGTTGAAAATAGCAAAATAACAGCCTGAATAAAGACAAGTGTTCATGTTTCAAATAAATTCGCTGTAACTATTTCTAAATCACTACATTATATTAAAGAAAAATGAATATTTAAAAAAATGTCTGTAATTTTTAGAAGCGGCAGCTTTTAAACAGTTGACACGTTAACGAAATAAAAATTATGCCATGAAATTACAGCATGTTTTGCATTTATGAATTTCCAAGTGTTGTGAAAAGTTAATTAAGGTACTAATAAATAATATGGAATTGTAAAGGTGCCAATATTTTCACATTTCATTTTAACACTCACAATTAATTACTTTGATTCAACACATTGATATTGGCTCTCCATACAAAGTATTATAGCACATTAACTTACCTTACTTTTCCAACACTTTACTGCTGTCACATCTATTAACACATACACACACACACACTCAAAAAAGAAACAGAACTAGCTAAAATAATATTTGAATGTTCTTAGGTATATATCAGTTTTTAAGTAGGGAAATATTTATACCAAATACATCAGTATAGTACTCACCAGGAAGTCAATATATTATTGGTATTGTTCAGTCAGATTCATGAACTCAATCACATGTGCAATATTTCAACTGCAGTGATTTTGGACAGCGGATTGTTGTCAGCTAACACCTATTTCCACGATTACTATCATTATAATCACTCTTTGCAAGTATATAATTTTTTATGATAATATTTCAATTTTCCATTAATGGCCCAAGGGGGGACTCGAGTTGGCAAGGGACGAGAATAGTCGTCGTATCTTTTAGGGGCAAAAATCCGTGATCTCGTACTTTTTAGGGTGTTTTAAAGGATTTTGGGCCAAAACAAATATCCGTTTAGGGGTAATCATCATATCTAGTCACACCCAATTTTGTAAGTATCTTTAAGGCCGTGGGAGAGGGAGCTCCGGTGCTATACTCGTCGTATCTTTTAGGGGTAAACATCAGCGATTTGCTCTCTATTTTAGGGTTTAAAATTTGAGATTTGTCAATTCCTCACATTTTTGGTATCTTTCACAGGTTGAAAAAGAATATATCTCATCTATTCATAATTTTGGTATCCTTTAGAGTGAAAATTTGTGAGGCCGCGCCTATTTGAATTTTTTTTTGGAAACATTCCGCCGACGAGCATCCACGATCGTTTAATTAGCTCCGGAGTCCTCCTTCTGGCATTTAAGATGTATTTTGAAAATTTCCGAGTATCATCCCATCCTTCTTTCCCTTGCTTATTTGCTTGTGGGTTTTGGTTCTAACTATTCTATTAAAACACGCTTACCTTAAGCACTAAGACTGTTCATCTTGTAGAGTTGGTTCTCACCCTTGAATTTCGTCCTTCTGGCATTGATTCCGGATGGTTGTTTTATAATAATATTTTGGATTTCGATTTACAATTACTATTTGTAAAAAATTCACCAAAAGATTTCCAGATGTAGACTTTGAATATCGTGTCGATTATTTAATATTTTTATCAAAGATTTTTTCTGCGTTTTAATTCAGTCAATCAGAGCATGCACGCGTCACCAAGAAGTGATGAAGAATTTGATTTGGTTGTAAATTGGCCGGTTCAAGAAAGTCTCGTGATTTTATTTTGATGCGAACTCACTGGTTTGTAACTGAGCTTTAGTATCTCTAAAATCGCTTTGATGAAACCATTTCTCATTTCCACGAATCTCGAATTTATACTCGGAATCGCGTGTTCTTTTCCAATTTTTTGAACAATATTTTTGCAGGTGTTCTGGAAGATATCGGATTCAAATTATAATAAAAGTCTTAAAATCTCGAAAAACGTTTTGACGTGCCAAGATATTAAATATATGCTTAGGCGTTTCAGAATCTCAAAACCTTTTAATGTCAGAAAGAACTACCTTGGTGGCGAAGTTTGAAAGTCTCTTTTGAAAAGCAATTTGTGGTCGACTTGGGAATTTACAAGGCGATGTGGGCAATTTTGTCGACATTTTGATTATTTAAAAACGCATAGCAATAGTAATTTTATGCTCAAACACGTACTTATGTATAATATTCAAAAGCCGAGAGGCTACTGTGAAGCTCAAGCGATGTGATACATTTTGTTTATATTCTGTTTCATTTTCAAAAAACTAGATTTGGTGTCATCATATTTTTTCTGACTTACCTGTCTGCTCTATTGCTGCTGCGTACTTTGGTTTTTCACCGTTTACCTCAGCTAGATGGCTGACTCCATTTTTACTAAATACTTTAAACTGGTAATACGTGAAAGCAGATAGTTGTTTTACAGTAGCCTTTCTACTGGTTCTTGGTGTGTGGGTGATGACAGCACCAGTACAGTCCATATTACAGTCTCTACCTTCATTGTTACACTTGTTACACTCGACTTGATAGTACACATCTGATCGTCCACCAAGGTCCAGGGGTGTGGTCCATTCTATTATCACAAACGATGAATGCTTGAAGGTTGTCCTAACGTCTCGAGGTTCTGAAGGTGTTCCTAAAGGAAATAAAAATAAAAAAAACAAGACTAAAAATTTAAAGTCACAATAAAATACAAAAGATATATTTTTGTAGAGTCTTAGGTCTACCTCTGCAGTTGTCAAAAATCGATTTGTAGAAGAATGAATAATAAATTGACATATGTATTAACAAATCAAAAACAGTTTTACGTGTTTGACACTCTGATCAAAACACGCGGGATGTTGAGAGAACACGAGATGTGCGTAGGAAACCACGACCGAAAAAAGCGAATTCAAACTAATTAAATTCTCCCTAGGTTACATTTTATTCAAACTGACCAATAAGCACACACGATAGATCAAAATTTTGCAGTTGCAAAGCTAGCGCGCGCTAAAATGACGACAGCGTGTTTTGATACTCTCATCAAACATGGTTTTCAACCAATCGTAGCGCGCGTACTATTCCAATGATTTTATAATCTGTATTTAAACATGATTGCATCTATCTCAAGTTTTAGGCCTACCAGTGCAGTTGTCATGTATGGATTCGTTCATGGTCCTGTAGAAACTAGAAGCACAGTTACACCTTGTTCTATTCACATCCTGGACACTGTTTAGTGGACACGGTTTACATTCTTTATTACTTGCTTTCTCTTGGTACGTTCCATTTGGACACTCTGAAAGATATTTTTAAAGTTCAATAAATAAATACATTTGTGATTTTTTTGAGGTATAAATATAACGACAAAATGAGATTTGTTTAAACTTTGCGAGTATCAAAAATTGATTTACACAGAGCAAAACTGCAATGGAAAAAGGTAAGGGGAAGGAAGCGGGTAAGAATGTATATCACACCAGAAACTAACAAGTAGATTGAAACGTGTAGTGAGGTTCCATGCTCCATAATATTAGATTTTTGTATTTGTTTAAAAATCTTACGCAAATAAAATCATATTTTTTTGCTTGCAAAACCTTACAAACTAGATAAACTACACATGTTAACATGCCGAGAAAGAAAAGCCTCTTCTAAAAAACATAAAAATTTGCTATGTGTTTGATTTGTAGTATCAAAGTCATTTTGAGTCGAGTTAGCTCAGTATCAAATGTTGACCAAATATGATGTGAAAATTGGTCTGGAAATTTCGGAGCATGGAACTGCTCTACAAATTGCATCCGTCTTTTTCTATATAATGTGTTTGAAAAAATTTAGAATAACATGCAATATTATTTTTTTGATAAGATGGTTTTGCATTATTTATGAGGAGCCCTTACCATTACAGAATCCACCAGATCCTTTCAAATATCTCCCATGAGATGCGCTACACAAACAAATTCCGCTTGTGGCGTTACCACTCCATTCACCGTTAGCGTTACAATTGCCAAATAAGGGAGCATTATTAACCAATGGTTGAGCATTTGTTGCACAAGATCCTGATACTTGGATAGATCCACTTACAGGAGATATTGTTAGTGGTAACTGGATGAGACCAGAAGGAAGAGCCAATGATGGACAGACTGAGTAGCTTATGGTAACACTGTACAAAGCAAAACATCCTCCTTCATACTTTATAGCTAAGACGAAAACTGCATCTCTAGGATGTCTAACAAAGGAATACGTTTCTGTATTCATCTTATCCAACTTGTCTAATGACAGAAGCTTAGACAATGTTAGATTTTTTGGTGATGATGTAGCGAATAGAGTATAACTCCCTGGATTTACCCATGGTTCAGGAGGATTTGCAACGTCACTCCGGTAGATATAAAGTTTGAGGTTTTGCTTGCAATTGGGCAGACGAGCACCTGTGCAGTTACTGACCACATACTGTACAGTCACATCATATCTTAAAGGTTTACCAGGAAAATATACGCGATCACTTCTTATCCATCTGTCTCGACTATCAGATAGATCACATGCGGTAAAATAAACTACTCGGAAATTTTGTACCTTGGTCCACTACAAAAAAACAAAATGAATTGATCTAATTATTTAAAAGTTCAAATATATATAATATAAAAACTGACTAGTTAAAACTACCAAATAATTCCACCAATTTAATTGCAGTTTAACATGTTCAACCAAAATAAATTGGTTATAATAATCTAAAATTAATGGTTATTACAACCAAGATTTTACATCAACCAATTTATTTAGTTTGATTTAACCCACAGATAATTAGGTTGTTTTATCATTAAAAAAAAAATTAAAAAGGTCATTTTAAACAAAATACAACCCAGGTTCTCTCAGAATCATTTATTAACATGATTTTTTTTTATTGTTTCAAAAAGACAGTTTTATAAACAAAACTAATGCTTCAAACAAAAACAAAAAGGAAATACGAAAAAAATGAACAAACGATTAGCAAAAATAGTAAATAAAATGACAAACTGCATGGAAAAAGAAAAAAATAGCTGATGCTAGTTATAAAATTGAACAGATCGATGAATCATTGGATTCATAAACAATCATTCATCGAATTAATCATTTCAACAAATATGCAGGCTCAATGAAATTAGAAAAGTGAAAGTTTGACTTTAGAAATTTTAATTTGATTCCTGATTTATTTTGTACAGAGTGTCAAGAAAGAAGTTTACATTTCAAATTTCATGAAAATGGGTTCAATAGTGAGGGAGATATGACCAGTGGAATATATAACTACGCCATACATTTCTCTGTATTTTTGAGCCAAATATTTTTCAGTACGGAACGACATAGCTCAGTCATTAAGCATTTTATTACAGATTAAAAAAGAAATAAACAATATAAAAAACGCATGCCAATAGAATTTTTATGTTCAAAAACGTACTTATGTATATATTCAAAAGACGAGAGGCTGCTGTGAAGCACAGGGGATTTGGTTTGTTTACTCTGTTTCATTTTCAAAAACTAGATTTGGTGTCATGTTATCGTATTTTTCAAAAAAGACAAAATAGCAAACATACAAACGAGTGCGCACTCCTGTAGGCGTCTTTTCTTTCGAAACATTTTCTTAGAGCGTGCACGTGCCAATTGCTCAAGCCAAGGTTTTTCTATTAGAACCCGAGCGGGCGGATACGGGTCATTGACAGTTATTGGTTTATACCTGGCCTTTCCACGATGGCCATACCAAGCGAGATCCATCTGGTGAGTACGGCACTTTTTCAACTGTGACTGTAAAAAGAAAATTGTTCTATCAATTCTTGTACACACTGACGTAGAAGGTATATGTTATATGATATATTGATAATATTTTTCATATTTATATTACTATTTTCACTTGTTGACAGTAAGGGGCTGACTGAAAAAAGTTACGGCCAACTGGATGGAGGGTTATTCAGATGCCTTTTGGATAATACAAAAATCCTCAGAGACGAGGGGTTGGTTGAGGCGCATGTGTGATAAACGGTATACACAGCATCTTCTTTTAAGAATCTTTTAAGTCTTCACAGATGCAAACATGGCCTTTGACGGACTACCACTAGGTTAACACGAAATGATCAACTAACTCAATGCAAACTCGTCGCTTTGTCACGTTCTGGCAAATATGCCCGTAATCGAAATTAAACGTGGTCTCATCCGGGTGAAAATTAAGCCCGGTACTCTAACCTTTCTGCAACGTCAACCCATGCCACTAGTTATCAAAGAAACATAGTTGACCGTCAGCGTCGGTGCATGGAAAACTTCTTCAGTGACTTAATTTAAAAAACATATCGTATTGCATTACATTAGTTGATTGTATCATTATTGTTATCTTCACGTTGTATATTTAAACTTACCATTTTCAGAAGCAGCCAGCTTTAGACAAATATGCACTAGAAGGTACATTAGCATCAAATGCAAGAGTAAGCGATCCATAGTCGAAATGCAAAATCTGTAGCAAAAAAATATCAAATAGAATGTTGAGAACCAGAATTGTTTTTGAACTAATTGAAACAGCAAGGAACACAAATGTTTTTGAGTTTTGTAATAGTGAAATGAAAAAATCACTCCATGCTTTTCAATCTTCACCGTCGTCCCCAGTCCACCACGGCAAAGGATTTGGGGGAGGGGAGGGGGATGGTGTTGCAATGTCATCAGTAAAGTTGAGATTTTTTTAGAAATCATGCATGAATAACTGTTCATGTTTTAAGGATTTTTTAAATAAATGATATGAGCTAGAAATCAGGACAGTGGAAGCAAAATAAACGCCAGCTAGAATTTAATCTTATTCCATTTTTCGTTTGCCCGCTAAACATTAAGTCTATTTTTCAATAGGCGATTTGCATTATAGCGTCATATAATACAACTACCAAAATACTTTGCTTACTTTCTTTTGTAGCGCAATTAGCACAAATGGTTCTGTTAATCTCCAAAGGGATTAAGGATTTGAATATGAAAGAGAATTCGCAAAGAATGCTGGTAGTTGTAGTAAAATGACGCCATAATGCAGATCGCCTATTGTCGCCCGTTGACACTAGTACTCAGACCCTTGAATAACCATTCTTTCATAAATGATAAGTCTCGGAGTAAACGCATGAGTGCAGTTTTGACCACGTAAATGTAAATACTCTGAACTAAGTATAGCAAACTGCACCAATTATAGCAACAGTAAATGGCAACTATACATTTTGAAAAAACAATTAAATTCACAGTAGCAGGGCCTCCGTTGTCTCTTTTTTATTGATTACAAGATCGATGCATCACGTTTAGTTGTAAGTTAGAAGATTAAGACTATTTTAGCTGAATTACAATTTTCTTTTTTTTTTCTTTTAATGGGTTCGTAGTTATTTATTTCAGTTTGGATCTCGACTAGCGTTTAGGCCCTGAGTCCTGATATATCAGATCATGTAGACCAATCGCTGTATATAATCTCACCTTAAATACAAAATTACTTGATAAATTAATTACAACTGTTTTAACAATATTTTTAGTAAGCCAAACCTATTTGAGATATAAAAAGACAAACAATAATTCTACCTTCATGTTTCCTCACAATTGGATTTCGACAGTGGCATGCATATGAAACATAGATATATACCTCCAAGAGAAGAGAGAAATGGCCAAGAGAAAAATTCCTATTCCATCCACTAAATACGTTCAATGAAGATAATGTGTTTTATACAAATTAAGTGTATTTATCAGGTGCACATATTTAAAAGGGCTGTTGACTTTAAACTTTAGCAAAAACATACCTTGCCTCTCAACTATTTTATGTAGCTCTTGAATTCCGATTGTTTCTCTTTAAGACGTCCCTGAACGTTAAAAGCTCTATTAATAAAACTTTAATCTGCATCAAAAGACAGATAAACAACTCGTATTGTGGTTAACGAAAGAGTACATTGCGACAAGGAATGTGAAATAAACTTGAGTGTGTCACTAGCCTATTATAGAATGTATTAGCTATTATTTATAGCACCACTTGAAGAAAGAGCCGCACTTTTAAAAATATTGCTCATTGCGAATCGATCAGTGACATGGAATATTAAATATTTGGTTATATTTAATACATGGTTAATTAAATATTTTGTACTTTTATGTGAGTAAATTTAGCATTTAGTTTTTTTTCGGATGTATTTTGTGCTATTTTGTAACATGTGGAAATACAACATTGCATTTGTGACGGTTGAAAAATTAAAAAAAAGAACGATACTCAACAACATATCTTATACGCTGATAGAATGCGAGTATTACCAAGCCAAACGAGCTAAAATGAGATTTTTCCTCATTTGTTAATGCTATTCTATTTGTTAATACATTACGTGTCGCGATTTTTAAATTACTGTCTTCTATTTTGAGACGACAATATATTGTGACCGATTGCAGACGTCTCACATCATGTGTTTTGATTGGCTATTTCGCGCGTGTATCGACAGCTCATTGTTTTCCCAGCCAATAGGGGTAAGCAGTGTTTTTGACATTTGTTCTGACTTATATTTCGTGCTCTCCGAGTAGTCAGAGTAGTAATAGCTAGTAATCTCTCGACAAGGCTGGCAAGCATCAGGACTACTAGAGATTATCAACTACACATAGAACAGGAACCATAGGTCACAACAACAAACACAAAACATGGCTAAAACACATCAAATCAATAGATCCATTGCAGGTCGTTCGAATGCAGCTCAACCTGGAGGACAAAACAATGAATTTCAGCTCCCAAGAGAGCAAAAATCTTTTGTTTTGTCCTCCAGATGGGGCTGCTTTGACGTCACATGCAAGGGATCTATAAACGGCACACATATTCAAACAAACCAAAAACAGAGATTGATTTGAGTTCATTTTATTGATGAAAAGCCGTCTTCAAAACTATCAATTTTAATAAGCTAGCAAACCCTCAATAATCGAGTTAAACTTGTAAGTCGTCTTAGCAAATTCATGTATTGAATATTGATTACATAATTTGACAAACAGCATCCTTGATTTTCATCACATGACGAGGCTCATCACATGACCTCGCCAGAAAATCAGGATTCTAAGAGTAGGGAGGGGTATTGAATTTCCCAGGGGAGTGAGGGAAATATTATGAACACTCTATGGATAAACTTGATTGCTATCATTTTTTGCGTTTACTTTTAAGTTTTTTTAAAGTTTCTTTTAAAAAAATGGAAAAAAGGCTAGCATATAAAGATATCCTAATAAATGCTGTCTGGCACATTTTTACTGATTACCGCGCCTTCAACTAAAGACTGTAGATTTTAGTAGCGTGACGTCACGATAGTTCACTGTAGAACACTAAACGAAATCTACTATAATGATGTGTACTAGGTTTGCTAAAATAGGCGATTTATAATGATAGGGCGTCATATACTACCAATACCAGAATGCTTTGCTGACTTTCTTTTGTATCGCAATTAGTGCAATTGTTTTACTTATCTCCAAAGGGATTTACAATTTGAATATGAAAGAAAATTTGCAAAGAATGCTGGTCTTGGTAGTAAAATGACGTCAGAATGAAAATCGCCTATTGAAACGTTTTATAATAGTCATAAAACAAATCAGCTAAGAGAAGCTATTCCCGGACCCCATTAGGGACCACGCTAGTGCTGTTTTTAGAAACTAGTCTATTTTTAAACTGTTACCAATAAAGCTTAAATCTTATTCTTAAAACGACTGGGGAACATGTTAATATATCCAGCATTGTGAAGTTTTTCTTTTGCAATTTTCAAGACTTTTGCAATCACGTCCCGTTCTTAAAATAACTCGACGGCAATAAATAGACTTGGCTGGTGATGTGTGCAAAGCACGGTATGAGGGATACGTTCTCTTAGCTCATTTTCTCTTGCTCAAATCCAAATTATTGTTAATAGTGAAATGTCTACCATGCAAGAAATAGGTTTAAACAAATGCTAACGCTCGTAAAGACATATTTAAAGCTAACATCCTTAGTATAGATTGATTATGACAACCTGAATATGATAACGAGCTACAATCTTAGACAAAACTACTTTGTACATTCTGGAAAATGTTCATAAAACTCACGTTTTAGGTGTTTAAAAAAATCATCTCCCCCTTCCCCCACTGAACAATGTTGTTATCCTAGATGTGTTGACCCATGACAATAATTTGATCATAAAATCGACATTGTTCGGTGGGGTGGGGGAGGGAAAACTAAAAAAAATCAAAAAGCGCACATAAATACGGAAAATGACCCAAGAGCTTTGTCCACGATCGTAGCTAGCCCTATGTTTACAGTAAAACAGAAATGAAATTATACATGTTGTAGGGTACACCATCTCCACGACTCATCGATCACAATTTTCATGGGCTAGTCTAACACAGTAGCAAAAACAACGATGGTAACAAGTACGGGTACAGTAACGTGGATTTCGTTTTCTTCAGCCGAACCACTTGAAGTTGTCTTCTTTTCTAGAGAGACGAATTTATTATAGATGTTTGATGATTACTATCTAGGGAGTTCAGATTTTTCTCCAAGGTCATAATCAATGCCAAGAAACACACGTGTAGTTGATGTCACTCTTTTTTGTATTTTGGATTATGTTCAAATGATGCTAAAATTCATTTTTCAAAAGATGAAAATTGCTCACCTGTGACTTCAAGGATGCTCGTACCTTATCTGTTGCGCAAACTCTTATCGTGATCACAAACTAAGTATTATTGAATTAATTGATTTTAGAAAAGGCTTGGAAACTCTGAGCCTTGCATATATAATTCAAACTGTAAACTGTAAATACCTTTATTCAAAGTTATCGTTTTAGATGTAGCAGGCCCCAGACCAACTGATGTTGAAGCACGGACCTAAAAAATAAAAAAAACGACACTATCCTTGTTTGAATCGATCGCTAAGACGGTCGGTTCACAACGGAATCAAAAGATAAATATGGTCTCAATAATTTCATATGAGTGACATGGTGGATATTAAATTTTGTGATCAATCTGAAAAAAGAAGAACCACTTAGCTAGGAGAGCGAATAAAAAAAAAGAAGAGGAGGAAAAATAAAGATCAAGAAGAAAGAAGAACACTAACAAGAACAAAATAAACAATAATAATCATAACAAAAAATAATCAGAAGAAAAGTTTTTAGGAGAAAAAGACATCAACAACAATAATAAGAAGATTGAGGTTATTTCTGTAATTAATGATGTTTCGGCTAAGCTCTGCTAGTATGAGGTAGAAAAAATAATTCGCCGTGTTTCATATCAAAATAGGCCTCAATGTTCTTACAATGACCGAACATGACAACAACAATCAAAATTACAACGCCAGCAATAACAACTAGAACAAAACAAAACAAGCATGATAAAGCTCATAGAACTATCAATGGCAAACCTGGAAATAATACTCCAGTCCTTCCTTCATTCGAGTAATTGTGATGGTTGCTTCAGTTGTATATAATACAGATTTCTTTGTCTTTTGACCAACAGGGTAATACATGACTTGATAATTAGTGATAATACCATTTGTCTGTTGTAGAGTCCAGCTAAGTAGCACTGAGGTCGAGTTGAGCATCTTAATCTCTAATACTGGAGCACTGGGGACTATGGAAAATCATAAGAAGTACGAAACATAATGATTAAACTGTGGAAGTACTTGAATGTTTTGTTTAGTGGACTTTTGTGTTTCGTAACATAAAGCTAAGCTATCTCGTGGATTTAATGGACCACTACTTGTAGAATCAATCGTCTAAAGGGTTTTTCAAAGAATGTTTTCGAATGAAATGCATAAACCTGCTTTGCAAAGGTCGCTTAAATCAACATCTGCTTTTGTTCAAAGAAACAAAACCATAACAACGACAAAAAAACAAAGAATCCCCACACCACACGACCCCCTTCCTCCCTCCACAAAAAGAAAAAGAAAAAGAAAAGAGACAAAACAAATTCAATTGTATAGGCTTCGCTTTATACTTTGTAACATCTTGTCAAAACCACATTTGTAAGAACGTACCTGATTGCCCTGTCCGTATAAAATCCACTCCATACTTCGATTTTTCGCCGTTCATCTCAGCTAGATGGCTGACTCCATTCTTACTGAACACTTTAAACTGGTAAAACGTGTCAGCAGATAGATGTTGTACAATAGCCTTTCTACTGGTTCTTTGTGTGTGAGTGATGGCAGCACCAGTACAGTCCATATTACAGTCTCTACCTTCATTGTTACACTTGTGACACTCGACTTGATAGTACACATCTGATCGTCCACCAAGTACCAAGGGTGTGGTCCATTCAATTGTTACAAATGATGCATTCTTGAAGGTTGCCCTAACGTCTCGAGGTGCTGAAGGTGGCCCTAGTGGAAAAACAAGACTTGTATAATATAAAAAGCAAATTTTTAAAGGATGATTTTGTATTTCGGGGCGCTGAAAGCTGTCCTAAAAAATTAAGAGTGAAAAAAAGCAAACTGATCTATCTATTTCAAGATTGCAACTTACCAGTGCAGTTATCATGCATGAATTCATCTCTGGTTCTATAGAAACCAGGAACACACATACACTTTGTTGTATTCATATCCAGGACACTGTTTAGCGGGCAAGATTTGCAAGATTTGTCTTCGTACGTTCCATTGTCACACACTGAAAGAGTTATTAGTATATCACAAGACTGTGAATTCGAAAGACGTTTTTTAGGTAATAGAAATGGAACTATAAAATGTTTATGTATTTTCAGTCATCATTAGTTTTGATTAAAAAATTCACATTTATAAAGTTGTGTGACATAAAACTGACTTAGTGAAAGAAGGAAAATTCAGCAAACGCTGATTTCTCAGGAATATAATTTTGCTGTGAGCATACTTTCCTCATGCTTAAAAGTTCAATTCTTCTTGTGACAAAATTTTCTTTGTTACCTGCTTTTTCTGTTCTCACCAATCCCACAGCGTACTTTGACTTTTCACCGTTCATCTCAGCTGAATGACTGACTCCATTCTTACTAAACACTTTAAATTGGTAATACGTGTAAGCAGATAGATGCTGTACAGTAGCCTTTCTACTGGTTCTTGGAGTGTGAGTGATGACAGCACCAGTACAGTCCATATCACAGTCTCTACCTTCATTGTTACACTTGTTACACTCGACTTGATAGTACACATCTGATCGTCCACCAAGATCCAAGGGTGTGGTCCATTCTATTGTCACAAGCGATGTATTCTTAAAAGTTGGTTTTACATCTCTTGGCGTCGAAGGTGACCCTGAAATAACGTTTTTTATGTATGGTTTACTAAATATGGATTAAAAACTAGCTTTGAAAATGCTGGATTACGACTGTTGCACTGAACTTAAAAATTTGCCATCCACACTCAATAACAGAACCTACACAAAACTTTTCCTTCGCTTCAAAAAAACCTATTTCTATGCATTATTCACTAAGCAATTTTCATGTTCCCCTCCAGGCAATGTTTTCTCTCTCGGTCTTCCTGTATGTGTTGTGGACAGGAAAGGAAAAAAATCCGTCTCCTGATTTTAATTTTTTTATTATCTTTTCTCACATAAACAGAAAGCCCGTCTCCCGCAACACGCATGACTGCGGAGGGGGAAATTTTATTTCTTACCATAACATGGTGATTCGATGACTTGTTCATCTACTCTATACAACCCTGGATGACATTTACAGGTCGTTTTCATTGCAAAGGGATAAGATCCATTTGGACAAGCTTCACATTTGGTATTATTGAGGCTGTTTTTGTACTGCTGAACGTCACATGCTAAATATTAACAACAGCAAAAGGTATTATAAGGTATAAAAGGTGTTATAATAAATAATTGGCTTCTTCATTTTTCGAGGTTTTTTTTTTTTTTTTTTTTTTTTTTTTTTTTGAAATCTAACAATTAGGGTACCCTTGGAAGTACACGCATATTGATAAGCAAATCCATGACAACAAGAACAACAACAAAAGTTGGCAAAAATATTAAAGTACCAGAGTTTATGAATGTTACAATTATGTTCTGAAACCCCAAAAGTTGAGTGAAAGACACCACTGTCTCTGGATTTGGGGTTACGATAAGTCAGAGAGGAGCTAAAAATTCGTAAAAATGTCAAATGTACCAAGCGGTTTATCCAAGATAGCAGGTTGACACATTTCACTTTATAAAATATTGTCCGCTCATGTTTATCGCTAGTCCACCCTTGCAACCACGCACACCTATGGTACGTACCTACACATCTTTTAGGGTCATCTTCATATTCATATCCAGGCTTACATAAACATCTAGTCCCTTTATTAATCCTCCACAACCCTTTACTAGAACACACACCTATCAGTGCAGTTGTATTCTTTGCATTGGAATCAGAACAACTTCCTTCCACTTGTAGTGGCATTTTATCATCTGCAGGTGAGGCAGTTTTAGGGAACGATACAAGTTCTAAGTATTCAGCTCGCTCTGGACAACAAGGTGATACTATTTTGATACTATAAAGAGCAAAGCAAGCTCCTTGATCAAAGAAAGCAAGATAGAAACCATCCATTTTTGCTTCGATAGTTCCATTTAAAGAAGTCATGTTCCTTTCATCTGGTACTCCTTCTTTAATGTTCGTTGGACTTGCTAATGCTACAAAATCAAACTCATTTGGCGGTATCGGCGCTGCTGCCGACTTTGTCGTCTGTGCACTAAAAAGTTGAAATTTTTCTTTACAGTTTGGTGAGCCTTTGTTACATTTTCGTATAGTGTAATTGATAGATATGACTATCCGTTTGGCTCCGTGAAAGTCTACAAAGTCCGTCCGTAGCCAATTCTGTGGTTCTGTTCTTTCAGATGCGTCGCATGTTAAATATTTACCCTCTGAAAAGAAAAACTAAGACAAGGACAAAAATAGTCAATAAAAATGAGTAGATTTATTAAAGAAGTGACTAATTTTAGATGATCAATATTACATACCGCCGACCGGTTAGCTCAGTAGGTAGAGCATCAGACTACTGTGCAGGAGGTCACGTGTTCGATCCCTGTGGCCGGACCAACACTCTTAAAAATAATTGAGAAGACGTTGCTGCCTTTGTTTCTCTATCTGCAAATGGTAAGATCTTTACGTCCTCTCGGATAACGACGTAAAATGGGAGGTCCCGTCTACTCTACTCTAATCCAGTTGTGGACGTTTTAAAGAACCACTGAAGACGTAGGTACGACCATCCTCAGTGCATGTACTTCGGCCGCTTAACCTTGGGGGCACTAACCCACTAACAATCTAACCTGCTAATATCACTCATGTTTGTAAACCGCGCGGCTGCTTTAAGCGCCTTTATCAGCAGTCTGTGAAAAAGTCCCCCTAACACACTTGTAAATCCAGAGCAATTCAGATCATGATCTGCAATTCTGGATGAAGTCGGCCACATCCATATACTCTACACTACCCATATATGGATATTAACAAGAAAAAAAAAACTACGGAATTGCCTCGAGATGGCGAAAAAAGACTTTGAAATTTGAAAGACTACCTTTGTATTCAAACTTATTATGTTCTTTTTTGGTATTACGTTTACATTTAAATACATAATATAATAATATTTCTGCTAGATTTATTCACTAAATATTTTACGACAAGTTCATAACTATTCATTTGAATCATATTAACTTACGCCTAACATTCCCGGTTCTTTCTTTTGATACCAACCATCTTGAACTATTAGAGGAACGTTTACTGAAATTGTGAAAAAAATAGTTTTATTGAAATCTTGTAGCTGAGCAGATTCACCTGACTTATATTCGCGACAGTGTGCATCAGGAGGCTTTAAAGATGACATCAAAGCTTCAAAGGGTTTTATTTACACAATAACATATTAAGGTACATATAGACGAAAAGTTACAACTATAATGTAGAGAATGCAGAGAACAACCCTCGGGGGTTAAGTCATGTTCTTGAGACCTTACAATACTTAAACTTTTATCAAAATACCTGCCAAATAAAAGAGTCATATCAATATTTGCATATTTTTATTTCAATATGAACTTTTAGCTCTACAGCCGCTTTATTGCAATTGAATAGTGTATAGATCACCTACCTTTGCATTTTGCCTCACAACCAGTCAAAAACTCTTCAAACCCTGCCTTACACAAACACTTTCCACTTGTCACGTTACTACTCCATTCACCGCTAGCATTACATTCTCCATATAAGGTCATATTACTAGCCAATGGCTGAGCATTTGCATCACAAGATCCTGATACTCTGATTGATCCCTTTACTGGTGCCATGGTTCGTGGTAACTGGATGAGACCAGAAGGAAGAGCCAGTGATGGGCAGACCGAATAGCTTACGGTAACACTGTACAAAGAAAAACATCCTCCTTCATACTTTATAGCCAGGTAGTGATAGGGTGTCGACGAATTTCCAACAAATGAATACGTTTCTGTATTCAAATTATCTCTCAACAAAAGTCCAGACGATGTTAAGTTTGCTGGTGATGTTCTACCAAAGCGTCGATAGACTTGTGGTTTATCGCGAGGATCTGGTATTCCATTTGATCCTTTGCCAGTATTGTGCAAAATACTGGTCTTGTAGATAAACAGTTTCAAGTTTTGTTTACAGTTAGGTAAAAACATACTAGAGCAGTTAATAACTGCATATTGTACGGTCACATCGATTCTACTTGCATTTCCAACCAGGAAGACATTACTGCTCAGCCACCTGTCTTGCTGTAAGTTTGTATCACATGCTGCGTAGTACGGTGCTTTGCCAGGTGCATCATCTTGTTTGGTCCACTAAAAATCATATGAGGCTCGTTTGTTTAGGATATCCTGTGCACAATCGTGTAGGTTTTTTTAACAAGATGTATAATTCGCTCAAAACCAATCATTTTTCTAATTATTCATTTTCTAAAAGCTTTTAAAACTGAAATTTTATCTATAACCTTAAAAAATATATTTATAAATTTTGAAGATATCAGGCATTTTCTCCAAGTGCGTTGCTGTAGATCAAGAGGATTATTTGCAAAAGTGACAATAAGCAGAGATCAAATTGTATATATAGAGCATACATCAACCATTATCAATTATGTCTGCATTTCGCAACTCAAGAAGTTGGTTGATTTTTCAAGTGGGTCCCATAAATGTTTAAAATCTGCGCACGATTGTTACTGGTTTATCCCTAAAGACGAACAATAGATGTGTTACAGTAAACTGAGAAACAATTTGAAGAGCGGTAAAATGTGACGATACAAAATGTGATATAGATGCATGTAAATGTATCTTCGAGTGTAATAAAAGATTGAAAAACTGCCTGAGTTGGCTTCTCTAGTCAATCACCCAATCAACTCGCACATCACACTGCACACCTGTCCAGTCCATGACCATAACCAGGAAGAGTTCACTTTGTATGGTACTTTTACAATTGTCTCTAGAAAACAATTATTTGTTTATTAGCAATAGTTCTGTCCTTGCGAGTTAAAAGACAGCAGTAAGTTATAAAGTGGTAGCCAAGTTGGATGTGTCTATGATAAATCGTTTCAATTTGTCGACGTTTGTCAGGTTGGTTGACGTGACGTCATTAACAACCACAGCAACCATCTTGGAAAATCTTTACAAAATTGAACGAGAAATCATAAACCAACGTTTATATCTATCCAAAGTGTGTTTTATTCGGATAAAATGGATACTTTTTTTTCCTATTGTTCGAATACTTGATTCAACCGCCGACCGGTTAGCCCTCGGATAACGACGCAAAATCGGAGGTCCTGTCTACTCTATACTCTAATCCAGTTGTGGAATTTAAAGAACCACTGAGGACGCAACCTCGTCCCCAGGGCCCCTCTTCTTCGCTATTAACAAGATGGCGGACGCTCGAAGAAAGACCCTGGCAAACAGTGGTTTGTCACGTGGTCAAATACTCTAAGATTTTTGGAGTATTTTATTGTCACGTGATTTGGGGCCAAAATGGCGGTGCAGTGTTTTGGAACTGTTCGTGAGAAAGGACTATGGAAAATTCAAGTTGTTTGGAAATAGAATAGTAAAAACCCAAGTAACCATGTGAAAAACTAAAACTAAACGATCATTTAGCTAGCGATTACTTCACTTGGCTTATTTTTCAGCGATGCTTTTAATCCGATGAAAAAAGAAAACAGTTGACCACACAAGATATGATCGAGGGATGCAAAAACATTTTAATGGATCTTCGCATTCAGGTTTAATGCAGTAGTATTAGCTATAAAATTATGTGCTTAAACCGATTTAAATTACGATGTACAGATGTATATGTTAGAATAGTTTCTTATGTTTTTTTCGTCCGTCTGAGGAGTAGTTTATTAAACTAACTGCGGACCGGACATTCATATATCTGTAAACTGAAAATGATAAAAACTTGTAATAAAGAACATGATTGATTGATTTGTTGATTGGTAGTGTTTTAAACGGTTTAATGTATTTGAAATTACTTGTGCAATAGGCATCGACTGGTCATCGTCTGACAGCTGGAAAAATAACTCAGCATAACTATGAAAACTTAAATATGTTTATATGGCTATGATGTGTTCGTTAGTGTTGATTGTCTACTTAACATGGATGTAATAAAATGCACTCTTGTTTATGTGTTAAAATACTCCCACTGCAAACTGTTTCTTATGTTTATTATTTTGTCCAATCAGAAGGCCTGTAAGAACGAGCCAATCAGAATCCGTCATAAAGCACTGTTTGCCAGGGTCTTTCTTCGAGCGTCCACCATCTTGTCAATAGGGAAGAAGAGGGGCCCTGGGGACGAGGTTGCTGAGGACGCAGGTACGACCATCCTCAGTGTCTGTACTTACTAACAACGTGGGCATAACCACTAGCAATTATTCTATATACTCATATTTGTAAACTGCATATAGCGGTCCGTAAAGTCCCCCAAAGAGCATATATAAACAGTAATTGAGAAATCCCGAGGGGAATTACTGTATCAACTCTACATTCTACATTCTGATTGAACAATTTGTGGAAAATTTATTTCGTTTGATATTACATGCTTAAATGTTGCAAAAATGAAATATTCCAGCTTTATGTTTGTCAATTTATCTCATACCATTTACAGCTGTAGTGCTCTTGATCCACGCATGCATCTGAATAACCAATATCAACAACAGCAACG
Organism: Diadumene lineata; assembly: GCA_918843875.1. Lineage (NCBI taxonomy): Eukaryota > Metazoa > Cnidaria > Anthozoa > Actiniaria > Diadumenidae > Diadumene > Diadumene lineata. The sequence continues at coordinate 8,035,114 of OU974081.1, forward strand.
TACGACCCATGGCAAAATAACTGATGTGAATCCTGTCAGTGTAAGGAGAGGATGAAAATATTGTTAGTTGGTTTGTGGGACTATGCTGTTTTTATATTTTTTGTAGTCTATGATGAAAATTCTATCTCAATCAATTTATTTATTGATTAATTTTTAAATGGAAATTCACAACTAATTTGGATTATTCTAGATTTTGCAGATGACTTAGTTCTTTTTGCACCCACTAGTTGTCGGATGGATGGAATAAAACAGAAAGAATGCATCAAGAATCGAAGAGAACAGTATGTCAGATAAATATGGAAAAGGCAAAACTAATAACTATCAATGCAAAGAACCAAGAAAGATTCAAGTTCAAGTTCAAGTTCAAGTTCAAGTTTATTCGCACACAAGATTGACAATAAATGTAAATAGTATTGACGAAGTAGAAGAACTCACATACTTGGAAACCAAAGTTTGCAAAGAAAACGGAGGCCTAGGTTGAAAGATCATTTTACTGAAGAAACAAACTATCAAAAGCAAGGGGGGTCTTTTTGCCAGAGTTACGTCCAAACGGTGAACTGCTCTTTATCTTAATTATTTTTATCTTTTCTTTTCTTTTTTTTTTTCTGACTTTGCGGTTTTTCTTTAGTAATAGTTACTTAACATTTTACATCGTGCCTCCCTTTTTGGTCTGAATGTAAAACAACTAGACGCTCTTAGATCGCCAATAAAAGCCTTGTCAAGTGATTCTCTGTAAGTTCAAATAAATAAAAGGATACAAATATTGATTGTAACAAATGATTTCAAACATTGATTTACCAAGTTCGCCTGTTGAGTCATTCACGAGTGGTTTTTAAAAAACAACAATGTGGTGGCTTTCGTGTTCAATTCGTGCTCACAACCGGAAGGCGATTCGGCTCTACGTCATCAAACCGGAAGATAAATTGACGCACAAGAACAAAGACCCGTCTTTATTTTAAGACATCGAGCCTCTGTTTCGTTCTGTCGGTGGCACAGAGCCTGAATAATTACTTTGTCCAGTGCTTTTTCCTTTGTGCTTACTATGTATTCTTAGTGACATTTCAGTAACCAGTCGTCAGATAAAAATTGATATTGCGCAAAGCTATCAATTAACTCACACACGTCAAATGGAAGCTCATGCATGAAATCATCCTTAAAGTAATATTTCAAGATATGAATTATATGCAAATATGTAGGGTTTTCAAAACTACAACCAATTTTCTGAATAAAATAACCACGACCCGATTTCAAATCAGTTAGCAGCAAAGTAACTTATCAGTTAATTTAGAACTTTTCACCGAAGACCTCTAGCCGTTACCTTTTTGACATGCATCATTTGAGTGAATCGATTAGATATCTTTTATTAATCCTGCGACGTTACACAGAAAGCTCAAAATAACAAAATAACAACATAAAAATACAAGCGTTCATAATTCAAATGTACTTACTATAATTAATTTTAAATCGCTTTATTAAAGAAAGCCAATATTTTCAAAAAATGCGTGTGATAATTAGAAGTAAAAAATGTTAGTTTCGATACATTAACATTTTCCGCAGTCACAAATTTCCAAAGTTATATTCAATATTTTTGTTACTGTGTTGTGAAATGTCAAGGTACTAATAAATAACATGGAATTGTAAATGTACCAATATTTGCACATTTCATTTTTAACACCTTCAATTAATATTGATTTAATACATTCACATTGGAACTCCATACAAAACATTATCAAACTTACCTTACTTTTCCAACACTTTAGTGGATTCAGCTATTTAAAAGTATTAAAACAACAACAACAACAACAACAACAACAAAAAACAACAACAAGAACAACTAGCTAAATTGATCTCTGAATATTCTAAATACCAGTTTTTAAGCTGGAAAATTTTGAATAAATAGACCAATGTTATCATGACTCACCAGGAAGTTGAAATATTATTGGTATTGTCCAATCAGATTCATGATCTCAATCACGTGTGCGATATTTCAACTGCAGTGATTTTGTTGTCACCTAACACCTACTTCCACGATTACTATCATCATAATCACAAATATATAATTGTTTTTTGTTAATGTTCCAATTTTCCGTTGATCTCCAGTTTGCAAGAGGCGAGGACAGCCTTCTTATCCTTTACTGGTAAAAATCGGGGATCTGAGACTTTTTAGGGTGTCTTAAAGGAGTTTGGGCCTAAACAATTTTTTTAGGGGTAATAATCGAATGTACACAAACCCATTCGAGTATCATCCCCATTCTCCTTATCCTTGCTTAATTGGTTGAATGTGTGTTTAAGTTCTCACTATTCTTTTAAAAAACACGCTTACCTTTAACACTAAGACCCTTTATCTTGTGGAGTTGGTACTCTACTTTGAATTTCGTCCTTCTGGCATGAATTTCGGTGGTTGTTTGATAATGTAATTTTTATATTTCGACCGAAGACCTTTGAATATCGTGTCGTCAATTTTTGTCAAAGAGTTTTTTTTCCGCATTTCAGTCAATCAGAGCACGCGTTTCAAAGAAGATATGGCAAATGTGCTTGAAAATTGTGTAGTATATAGAAGTCTCGAGATTTAATTTATTTTACTTCACTTGTAGGTGACAGAGTTTTTCAATCTTTAGAAATCGTTTTGATTATAATTAAGGCCATATCTGATTTAGAACAATCTCGAAACTATTTTATTCATAATCGGTGGTGCGTTTTGTCATCTACATTTTTTTAACAATATTTGTCTTGGCGCTCTGGAAGATCTCAGATTCGAAATGTAATCTACAGTCTTGAAATCTCAAAAAATGTTTTGACCAGCCAATAAAATTTGTCTCAGTGGGCGTATTGGAATATCAAAACCATTTTTGTTTTGATATTTTAAAGAGTCGAAGTTTGAAAGTATTTTTTTGAAAACTAATTTTTAGTAATTAATTCTCTCATTCTAATATAAGTGAAAACTTGTGTTCGACATGGTAAATGATATGGCGATATGGACGATTTTGCCGACATTGCGATTGATGAAAAACGTATGCCAATAGTCATTTTATGCTTAAACAAGTACTAACTTATACATTCAAAAGCATTTGGTTTGTATTCTGTTTCATTTTCACAAACTAGATTTGGTGTCATGTTATCATATTTTTCTTGTACCAAAGTTTTCTCTGACTTACCTTTCTGCTGTATTACTCCGGCGTACTTTGGCTTTTCACCGTTCATCTCAGCTAGAAGACTGACGCCATTCTTACTGAACACTTTAAACTGGTAATACGTGTAAGCAGATAGATGTTGCACAGTAGCCTTTCTACTGGTTCTTGGAGTGTGAGTGATGACAGCACCAGTACAGTCCATATTACAGTCTCTACCTTCATTGTTACACTTGTTACACTCGACTTGATAGTACACATCTGATCGTCCACCAAAGTCCAAGGGTGTGGTCCATACTATTGTCACATATGATGATTTCTTGAAGGTTGCCCTAACGTCTCGAGGTGCTGAAGGTGGCCCTAGAGGAAAATACAAGACCTTTTGAAAAAATGTAAAGTCATATTAAAATACAACAGATATATTTATCCAGAGTTTTATACCTACCAGTGTGCAGTCAAATATCTATTTGTAGAAGAATGAATAATAAATTGACATATGTATCTCTATTTAAACATATCTGTGTCTTTCTCAGGTTGTAGGCCTACCAGTGCAGTTGTCATGGATAGATTCGTTTTCGTTCCTGTAGAAACTAGAGGCACAGTTACACTTTGTTCTATTCACATCCTGGACACTGTTTAGTGGGCAAGGTTTACATTCTTTACTACTTGCTTTGTCTTGGTACGTTCCATTGGGACACTCTATATAAATTTTAAATTTGAATAAATAAGGACATTTTTTTGTGATAAAAACATAACGGTAAAAATGAAATTGTTTTAAACTTTGGGAGTACTTGTCTTACTGTCTGGGACCGATTGTACGAAGCCTGAATAGCGCTATCCGCTGGGTAAATCCAAATTCAGTGGATAACTTCCAAAGAAAATATATGCAACGGATAACGTTTATCCAGTGGATAAAAGTATCCAGGCTTCATACAACGGGCTCCAGAATGCAATCCATATTCATTAAAAAATCTATTTACAGAGGAAAAATACAGTGAAAGAAAGTAATAGGAATAAAGCTAGTAAGAATATATATAACATGGAAAGCTCGCAAGGAGATTGAAACGTGTAGTGATTAAACGTGTGCATTACTTTAGTTTTATTCTCCAGATTTTTTCTTTTAAAAGCCATTTCCGAATAAAATTTTGTAATCTTTTATGCTTTCAAAACCTTACACTGAACTAAGTGAACTACATACATTAACAATCAGAAAAAAAAAACAGTGAAAATGTTTGGTTTTCAGTATCAAGGTCATTTTGAATCGAGCTCAGCATCAAATATTGACCAAATATGGTGTTAAATTTATTTATGTTCATTATGAATATTTCAGAGCATGGAACCGTGCTACACTTTCAAACCCCCTTATATATAAATGGTTTTTTATTGCGGAGCTCCATAATTAAGGACGTTCCTGGGTATTGGTCGCGCGCATCGTTACTGCGCAAGATTGAGCACGCGCGCTCATTACCGTTGGTCAAATTAATGATAATTTTTCCTTCATTTTTTTCATCTAAGTCCCAATTGTCTTCAATTGAAAAGCAATTGAGTTTATTTTTCTGTAGTTTAAAGTCAATTTGCTACAAAAAGAGCAAATATTAAACGTTTTATGCGGTAAACGGTAAATTATTAGAACCCAGTCTCCACGCGGTATTCAAGATGGCCAGATTTTTTTTCAACTTTGCCTCAAGATATCTTGAAAACAAAGCCGGTGACCCCTATTTTTTTCTTTCGTGAAATGAAGCATTTTATCAAGACTACAACATATGTGAAACACAAAAAGATGACATTACATGAAACGAAGAACAGTAGACTTTTGTAAAATAAATAGACCCCTACCTTTAAAAGCATCTTTATTTGTAAACAAAGGCATAAATAATCCTATTAATTCTTGGAAATGGAAGACAACAGTTTATTAATTTTCTTTCCAAATTTTGAAGAGAGTTGATTTCTGTTTTACAACATTTTTATGACTTTATTCTTTGAAAATGGTAGTGTTTAAATTCGCGCGTTTTTTCATCAAAATACCTCATTTTCTACCTCGAAAAAAAAAAAATCGGCGATCCCCAATTTTTATTGCATTTCTGAAATCATCATATAATGAAATAGCTTTGAACAAAGTTTCATAAAAATGACATTAGAACTTCATTTACCCAGGAACGTCCTTAAAGTGCAAATGAACCCTTTTTCTTTAGCACTTGTATCGATTAAAGATGTCTTCAAAAACAAAATATCGAAAGAATTTTTTAATTTGAATAAATTCCCGCTTTGTAGTGATTTTTTGAATTTCGCGCTCTTTAACTTTTCGGAGTTCCATCCACTCAAATTGGGGGAATGGGTCGAGTGATTGGAAGTGACGCACACCAAGGAAGGAAAGTTCACACTCTTTGTAAACAAACCTTTGTAAGAACTCGCGTCCGTCTACACTTTAGTAACTATCTTGAAAAAAACTAACAGTAAAAACTCGCTTTAGTCATGTCAAGCATAAGTGACTCTTCTGACAACTCCTCAGAGTCCGATTGCCTGTTATCGGACTTCGAATTCGCATTAGAAGACGAAGAATCCACGACGTGCGAAACAACTAGAACAGCTTCGCCATTACCGATTGTCGACGATATCGATGAGGGAGCATACCAGGACGAACCAATCGCTAGCAATGAATGGATAGTTGACTACAAGCAGAAAGAAAAGGAGAAACGGGAGCAAGAAGAAGAGTTAACAAAGCGGCTTAATGGCTTATTACCAGTTACTGCCTGGTAGGTATAATGAGCAATTGTTTAGCTTTGACAGATGTCGACAATAGCACAATCAGCTTCGCGATTACAAACCCATATTTATCCGTTTATTGGTTTTCTTTTTAGGTGCCAATGTGGAAAGTGACAGACCATCCTGGATTTGCACCCATTTGCCTTGAGAAATGGTCGTTAAGAATCGCTGCCGATCGTTTCAAACGAAAAAATAAGCAAAGATACCGTCAAACAGAGTCTGAAGAGAAGTAAGTATAACTCCGCTGAATTTCATAAGATTTTCTTCAACGTAACATTAATTGTTCCCTCAACTCTGATACCGTTGTTCTCTCCTACAAAATGTACAGTCTAATGGTTACCATTCAATTTTTTTATTTCTACGCAATAATAAATTGTAATCAAAATTATTATTATTCATTCAGAGCTTGTTTCACGCAGCCAGGTTTTTGTCATTCAATCATTGCTGTCTTTGCATATTAGGTTTTCATCATTCCTACATTTTTTGAACTTTATATCTCAACTTGGTTTATATATACAGATGCAATTTGAATTTTCTACTAACAAATGTTTTAACTATGCATTAACCCTTTGGATTACATCTTTTCCAGGTTTTTGAGGAGCATTGCTTACAGGGAGTTCACACGCTTGGTTTATGGGTGGCTCGGCACAAAAAGAATACCACTTCCAGCCTGCACCTACACATCAATAAGACAAACATTTCCAATTGCTACAAATGAAGAGAGCTATGTTGGCTTTGAATTGGATGATTAAACAATATCCTCGTTTTTATTTTTATCAAAGCTTGTACATGTAGAAATTTGTCTCTCTAGCAAAGATTGAAATTTTATTATTTTTGTTTCTTTTTAACACCATTGTAAATTGCTACAATTATTCTGATTTGATCAAAAAAGATGACTTGTTTGATAATAATAACTATATGCAGCATACTATAGCATACTATAGCATGTACTATATTTTCCAAACTATTGAAATCCTGTGTTTCAAATTAAGTTCAAAAACTTTTACAAGTATCCATTGTTTCTTTTTAACACCATTGTAAATTGCTACAATTATTCTGATTTGATCAAAAAAGATGACTTGTTTGATAATAATAACTATATGCAGCATACTATAGCATACTATAGCATGTACTATATTTTCCAAACTATTGAAATCCTGTGTTTCAAATTAAGTTCAAAAACTTTTACAAGTATCCACTGTAATGTGAAAAATAGAGTGGTTTTAAAATACCTCTGAAATACACTTTAACATATTGCAGTCTCTTATAATTTATTTTATCATCCATATTTATGTTTTCGGTGTATTAAACTTAAAAACAGTGATTACACTTTATTTCGCATGTCTTTCAAACCAAGTCTATATTTCACAAAATCTAAAAGACAAATATCATTGTTAAATATTCAGTTATTTTTCTTGGTACAATCTATCCCACGTTTGTGGCCTTTCAAAGCCTTCTTGCACTTTTTACATTTTCGAGGTTGCTTTGAAGGTTTGTCAGACTCTGCTTGGGTGTTCACTACAACAAAATAAAAGTACCAAGATTAATGTTGAAAATAATATTCTTTTATGTTGTGTGGCAACAGTGTCATGTTTTCATTTCAACTTTTTCACAGATAAAAGAACATTGAGTAAAGTAAGAATGTATGTAATAATTTGTGATAAGCAACTAATAAGTCCTGTGGTCAATGATCATCTGTGTTAGATAAAAAATATACCTGGCAAGCCAGTAGCTGGTACATCTTGTACTGTCATACTCTTTCTGTTCTGTCGTTTTACTGCTGCTTCAGCAACAGACTGTTTCTCGAGAATTGTGTTCATGGGTGTTGGGGTCATTGCCTTCAGTTCCTCCCTTGCATTTTGTATCTCTTCTTTGGTACTTCATACAAAGGAATCATATAAGTTCTCTACATAACCTACAAGAATTGCATAGAGTAATTGATATTTTTAACATATTGCTTACATGTTTAGTACCCTTGGCTTGATCTCATTCACTTGGATTGATATCAAATTTCAACACTTTAACTTTTAGTAGACCATTACATATTCTATGCAAATATGAAATTACTAGACAAGCAAATATTTTCAACGATTCTTTTTTTTTTAATATAAAACATTGATACCATTATACAAGCCAAGAATACTTGATTACACTCATCACAACAATAATCACCCAACAATTAGAATCATAGTATTGCATTGTATGCAATTACTGTAAATGTGGATGATTAAATATTAAATTGTTGATTAAATTTGAACAAATTAACAAATTAATGTGTATATGGTCGTATTCCTTACCAAATTTCTGAGCAACACGAATGCTTTTTACTGTTGCCTCTCCATTCTTGAACTTCGGATAGGACACTCTAAGCTTTTCTTTTCCATCTCGTCCTATCTTGACTTCTCTATCTAGGTTCTCGTTGAAATGAAGAATGGCTAAAATATGCCTGTAACGAAAAAAAAAAAAAAACAGTTAATTTTCTGTGTTTACATAAGCTCATCCTCTCAAAAATACATTTTAGAGCAAAGCAATATGTTCCCAATATTATCATGATATAGTTTATCAAAGTAAAACTTTGTCATTGCCATAAAGTTTGTAAAAATGTAGCAATGAAACAGTTTTGAGTCTTTCAAGTTAACTTCACCAACCTGCAATACATTCCTGGATATGAGTATACAATCATCTTGGGAGAGAAGTAGTTGACCACCGAATGAAACCCCTCAATACTACTTGTCTGTTCAAATTTGGGATTACCAAAATGAGTTTATTTTGGGTTATTGTTGGGAAAGTGCAACAAAAACCAAAATAAACCCATTGTGGGAATCGCATATTTTTTCCTGTGTATCTTAGACCGTTTTTATTACACTTACTAACGAAGAAAAAAATAAAAATAAAAAAAACACTTACAATTTTCTCGGTGTGGTTATCAGTCCTGTCTTTATGGAGCTCGACATTTTCTGTCAATGGAGCTTCGTGATCTTCATGTTCTTTATTGTCTTTGCTTGTCGAAGGCTCATTGAAAAGTTCATATTCGTTTATTGCGTCTTTCAGTATCTGAGGATTATAAACAGTTTACGATTTAATAATATGTAAAATTAGCTTTATAGAAATAACTTTCAACAATTACCTTTCTTTTTTTTCGACTGCTTATAGCTTCTTCTGCATGCTCGCCATCTTGCGATCCTTGAATAGAAGGCACAACACACACTCCCAAACTATCTCTTTTTAACCGAGGAATCAGTGGCTTTTCCTGGCCGGGCAATAAGGCAAACCTTATTGTAAAAGCGTCCGATCTGGCTCGAAATGTTTAGAGCAGATGCACGATCCTTTGCTTGAGACAAAGTTTTTTCTCTTCTTGTCGACAAACTTGATCCATTCTTTTCGGCGTTTTTTTGCCTCGGGTCGTTCATCTCCGTAAAACGGAATCGTGGACAAAAAAATTCCTTCCTTCGGTCTTGCAACGTTGCTGCAGCCATATACGATACACCGATTTGGCATATCGGCCGTAAAAAGTAGTATTCAAAGCACAATCGTTGTTTTTAGTGACAGTATCTTCAATTCCTCGTGTATTTCTTGCAAGTATAAACAACTTTGGTTCCCTTGTAGACGTCATCAGGCCATTTAGATGTCAAAACGAGGCTCCAACAAGCTCGACCAAGTCCCCCGGCGGGAAACTCGGCATTTTTAAATGCCCCAAAATTTCACAAGAAAAAAATAGTTTTAAAAATTCACCAAAAATCGGGAATTTTACCAAATCAAAAAATTTTTACATTTAATTGTCTACAAAATTACAAAGATTGCATACCATAACATTTCAAAAAGGGTTCATTTGCACTTTAAGAAAATATGGTAAACCATCGGGCTCATTTGAAATCGACCACAGAAAGCCCGGATTTCGAAAATACGTACAACGTCCGTACCATGTCCGTCCATGTACATTCACGCAAAATTTGCTGACCAGTTTTAGTGGACGCCAAAACAATCATTATTTTTGCAGTTTTATGCAGTTCACTGAAATTTTTCTACAAAATGTATTTCTACACTGGACAATAAAAAGAGCATGAAAATGGTAATGCTAAGCTGACAGCTTGAAGAGATATGACTGAGAAAGAGAAACAAAGACCGCGGCGTGAAAAAGAAAGATAACTACGATTCAACGATGAAAAGCTTTTTCAAAATATTTTCACTGACAAAATGGGTAAAAGTCGCTCATGGAGCTGTTTTTAACCATCCAAATGTGCAGTCATGCAGAGCTGTCATAATTCATTCAATAGTCATTCAAAGCTAGAGATTTTCTGGAAGAGTTTATTTGACAAGTTTGTCAGATGGTAAAAAAGGCCGTATTCTTCGTGGATTCTTCGTGGCGTTTTTCAGTCATGGCGTATATACTAATCTACTTTTAAAAGTAAAATCGACGGCGACAAATTTTCATAAAAACAAAAACAAAACAAATATGCGCTGCATTTGCAGTGAACAGCAAGACAAACACGACTCACGAAGATAATTTCACTCTGTTCATTCATCAATTTTTACAGAATAGTCATACCACGGAGAGCTGTAGGATCAATGCAGATTTATCAACTATTCACGACAAAAAAACTTTTCACACAAGATGTTTCTCGACAAAGTAGGACTGCCAATTCATTGAGTGGATGGAAATGCAAATTTAGTACAATGTGTGATCTTGCCATCGCCGTTCAGTTGAACTGTGTAAACTTTTTAGAGCCGGTGAAAATGGTTTTTGCCACTTTTAAAATTCTAAAAACATGAACAAGCTTATTGTAATCAGAACTGAGTGCAGTGGAAAAGTGACAGTACAGGACAAGAAACGTGGCGCCGGTATGTTTACATTTTTTGACGATCTTTATTGAATTTCTTTTTTACCATCCACATGAAAGCAGTTTTCAATAATTATATTTACTTGTTTTTGTAAGATATTTATCCATCTTTGTGTGTGGGTTTTTTTTAAATTTGATTCTTGTAATTCTTTGATTTGTTATTGAAAACAAAACGCGTGTATGAATTTGTCAGTGTACTCATCTGCAAGTTAAAATTTCAAAACTTCATACTAGCTATTTTTTAATTACGCAGTATTCAAATTTGATAATTAAAAATTCACAACCGTTTTAGATAGCTAGATTACCAATAAGTAATACATTAAACATTTCACCAGAAAACTGAAATTTTTGTCGATTATTATAACATTTTTTTTTTTTGAAAAGAGCGTAAAGCGAGAAGCGCGCGGAGATTTGTTTACAACTCAAGGAAGCCATGTTAGTACTTTTCTAACTTCTCATTGGACAATCAATTTTAATTGACAAGTGCTATTTTTACCATGCATAACAACCTTAACAACATATTTTTCGCATTTTTGCCTATAATAAAATGTTTTTGCATGCATAAAGTTTTGTGTCTTTCAATTGATTGTGATTATTTGATCATGAAAAGAAAATAACATAGCAAAAAAAAAAAAAAAAAAAAAAAAAAAAAAAATTGATCAAGAATTTGATAATTCGTAGTGAATGAACAAATGAAAGAATAAACGATTGAATAAATAATTCATTTCATTAAATCGGAGCTCCGCTATTAGGTTTGCCTAATTTTTATATTATGTGTTTAGATAAACATGCAATGAATTTTAATGATAATATTGTTTGAATTATTTATGACGAGCCCTTACCATTACAGAATCCACCAGATCCTTTCAAATATTTTCCATAAGCTGCGTTACACAAACAACTTCCGCTTGTGGAGTTACTACTCCATTCGCCGTTAGCGTTGCAATTACCAAATAAGGGAACATTTTTGACCAATGGTTGAGCATTTGCAGCACAAGATCCTGATACTTGGATGGATCCCTTTACTGGAGCTATGGTTTGTGGTAACTGGATGAGACCAGAAGGAAGAACCAATGGTGGACAGACTGATGAGTAGCTTATTGTTACACTGTACAAATCAAAACATCCTCCTTCATACTTTATAGCTAAGATGAAAACTGTATCTCTAGGATGTTTAACAAATGAATACGTTTCGGTATTCAACTTGTCTCTATTCGGAAGCCGAGATGTCAAATTTGTAGGTGATGCTGTACCGAATAGAGAATAGTCCCTTGGATCTACCCATGGCTCAGGAGGGCCGACAATGTCACCCTTGTAAATATAAAGTTTGAGGTTTTGCTTGCAATTGGGCATTAAAGAACCTGTGCAGTTAATGACTGCGTACTGTACAGTAACATCATATTTTGTAGCTCTAGCACGAAAAGAACGCTGATCACTTCTTATCCATCTGTCTTGAAATTGTTCTGCAAATGGGACACATGATCTATAATATACCACACTGACGTTCTGCTTCACCCACTATGAAAAAGAACATAATAAATCGAACTCTTATTTAAAGTGTTAAAACGAATAACAGTACCAGCGAATCAAGTCATTTTTTTCCAAGAATTTTCTTAGATAGTGCGCGAGCGAGGCGCGGATACGTGTCATGTGATATTAACAGTTATATCATATACTTAGCATGCTTATACCTGGCCTTTCCAGGATGGCCATACCCAAGTTGATCTATTTTGCAAGAAAGGTACTCTTAGAACTGTGACTGAAAAAGATAAATTATCATATTAATTTTTTTGCTCTCAGGCATTGAAGTTTCGTGCCCTACTATAATACATAATTTAAATAGCTACCTATCCTAGTTTAACCTGTAAGCTAACTCGTGGGCTTTGCGAAGCAAGGACACGAGCTCTTGGTATGGGGCACCATCGGATCACTATAGATCGTAAACTTTTCGCGCGTGCGCAATGCATTTTTGGGGTTTCCTGTGTCATCGCAAATGGTTACATTCCAATTCGACGCCATGTTTGTTTTTAGTTTTCCGAGCAGTAGTTTTCATGGATATTTTTTTAATTGTGGAATGCCAAATACGTTTATTTTGAACCATTAACAGCCGAGTTGTTCTGGAGAAAACCTGGTGTTTCCTAACAATGCGACTTTTGAAATATCGAAGCACTTTTTCGTTTTTGTGAATGGGAAAAATCGATTGTTGACCGAAATGGTTGCAAAACATGTCACTCTAAATGATGAAAACAAGGAACAAAAACTAAACTTTAGCAACGTTAATTCATGTTGGAAATAGTCTTCCTCAATCAATGTCTATTTTGGAAAGTAAACGTTTTCTCATCTTGTACATATTTCTAATAACAGCTGTAGTTAATATTTTTTAAAAACCTTCTATTAAAATTTTTTTGTTTTTTTCTTCAGAACAAAACGCTAATCAGTTCAAGCTAGTTCATGGAGAATACATTGTAGGTCTTGTAGCCAGCAAAATAAAAACGTATAAGACTGCTAACACTTTATAGCACTGGTATAATTTCACCTCAAATATGGTAATGGCTTCTCTACTAGGAAATTGACAAGAGAAACTTATCACAACATCATGAACAGTACTACAACTTCTTAAGAGACAATCTCTGTAAAAGTGAACCACTGCATTTCGACTTCCAGCAAATGCTGCCTTCAAACTTTTATCACAGAAAGAATATTTACAGTGAGTAAATAAAATGGCTTTAGTTTTTGGAAATTCCTTAAAATGAATTTTTTTGAGCAACTTTTTTATTGACTGCTGTAAACGCGCAAAATTTCAGTTTTTGTCAGTAAAAAATCATTGATTTTTGAAATGATGTAGCTCGCATAAAAAAACACATTTACGCAATACATTTTCTACCACAGTTTCACTATTTGTTCTTTGCTAGGAAAATGCAAAAAGATTTTATGAAAATCAAAAAAACAGTAAAAATTAGTTATATTCAATTAAATCCATGTTTCGACATTTTTGAATATACAAAATAAACCCTTTCCTAAGCAGCTTTTATCTCCTAAGTCCAGACTCGTCAGCTCTAACCTTTTACACCAATCTATTCCTCTAATGATGCTTATTATAACTGTGTAAAATCATTATGCGCTTTTGGCCTAGTTTTTGCACAGCGACCGTGGGAATTTAGCCCTTTTTGCTAAAATTAACTACATAAATATGCAAATTAGGCCTTAAATCAAATCGCAGAATTCTTCTATCAAAAACTTTTATTTGCCTTTATTTCGATACTGCATGTCTAAATACACTAAATATGAGAGTTTCCTTTATTTAAATGTATCCAGGGCTAAAGAAATATCCCTTAATGACCGGTTTTTGAAACCGACAACCGATATTGTTTTGACGTTTATGCAAATTACTTTTTGATGGTCATCAATCAAAACAAAAGTTTGATGAAAAAATTCCTTTCACTTCTCGATCTTTATTTTAGTTATCAAAAAAGTCTTTTTAGGCCTTTATGTATTTATTCCAAGTAAAAAATAACATCTGAAATGAGTTTTAACCTGAACGGAATTATTCGGAGTTGGAATGTCAAAACTCGTGGCTTGATTTAATTCATTTATTGGTTCGTTTGTTCGTTCATTTGTTCATTCATCAATTCATTCCTTCATTCATTCTTTTATTTTGTCACACCTTGAAAAAGGAGAAAAACGGTTTTACAATGATTATGATAATGATGGTTATGGTTGTCATGAGGATCAAGATAAAGATTATGTTAATGAATATGACAACTTTTGAGCTGCGTCATATTTTCCATTTATTCATTTATAAATTGCTTCATTTGTTTGTTTGTTTGTTTGTTTGTTTGTTTGTTTGTTTGTTTTTATAAGACTTTACACGTGCATATGTGTGAGTCCACCACAACAGAACTAGGCTACAATAGGTGCTCATTAAAAATAAAATCCATACGGATAAATAGATGAACATAATAGTATTACAGGAAATATATATATAAAGGGAAAAAATAAAAATCTAAGGCTGTAAGTTTGTTGGTGCGACAGCACTTTGGGCAAACAGTTTTCCAAGTTTGTGGAATATCAGTGTCATACCTATTTAGAGCTTTTGTATAATAGTGTAACAGCTTCTTTTTAATGATACTAGCAGATTTAAAAGCAGTAATTCCTGAGGTAAAGAGTTCCAAACTTTTTGTAGAATGCAATAAAACGATTTTTCTCTCATGTCAAACATTGCAGATCTTACTAAAATCAATTCATACTCAGTTATGGAATTTCGAGTCAAGTGGGGAGATGCAATGTGATTTTCGACTGTTTTTGCAATCTAACAGATTGCATAACCCTGAAATAACTCTCCAGTCTCTTATATTGAATGGCAATGACCAGAATAACCTCTCTGATCTCCTGGTTTATATCAACTCTCATTATAGGTAGACCACGAACTACAAAATATATCCAAACATCACCAAGTTTCAACTATTATTTTTTTAATACCACGGCAATCTAACTTTTTCATAACCACACCAACCAACCACTCGCAGCACTCCTCTTTTGATTAAAATCGCTAGTACAATTATATTTATATCACATTAGCAATAATGCGAGTTATACAAGAATAATGCACCGCTGATTCGGTGGCAATCAAACTTGTGTTGTCATTGGATATATGAGCGTATGCACATCACGATTATAATGCCTTTCACATTTTACTTTTTAATTGATATAGAAATATGTAAATACTAAGTCACTTTGGATCATTTTCTGGCGTTCATGTGATTCCATTTAGCTCTAAAATAACTTCTTTGATGACTCAAATTCACATCAAGAAAGTAAAGGATTTTTTTCATCAAACTTTTGCTTTGATCGCCGACAATCGAAAAGTATTTTGCATAAACGTGAAAATAATAGCGAAATAAAGGCAAATAAAAGTTTTTGATAGAAGAATTCTGCGATTTGATTTCCGCCTAATTTGCATATTTATGTAGTTAATTTTAGCAAAAAGGGCTAAATTCCCACGTTCGCTGTGCAAAAACTAGGCCAAAAGCGCATAATGTTTTTACACAGTTATAATAAGCATCATTACTCGGACTTCCAAGGGAAGGTCCGAGTTATAAATTCGCAGGGTTTTTTTTTTTTTAGTGTTTCTGTCAGAAAATCATATTTCCCGGGTTTTGTATTCCATTGTGTGATTGGTTGCATTATTTTCGCTTAACTTTCTGATTGGTTTAATTGATCACGTGCCATGTGCTACGTCATGCCGATGGTTCGTTTCATTTCTAGCTACGTTCTTCTCTTGTGCCGAGTGACTGAGATTTCAACTTTTGAAATGGCTGTAAATTACGTCTCTTTTACGCTCAAATCATGAACAAACGCACACATTCTTCGCGGTAGATCAACGCTAAAAGATGTCGAGCGTATTTAAAATGGGTCGGTCTGCGAATTTATCAAGAGAGTCACTTTACGAGCGAATTTTCGAGAGAGTCGCTCACTCTTAAGAGTGAATTTAGAGACAATCATTTTACAAGTGGATTTATCGAGAAACTTAACGAGAACTTTATCGAGAACTATACGCTATCTAATGAACTATATAACTATTCAAACCACGCACATTGTCTGTCAATCTGTAAGGATTTGACTGCTGAATCTTCCGACTCTAATCAAAGAAGCGAAGAATATAATGTCGAAAATTGTTGCTCGTCTACAAGCCATGTGAGTCGCACACTACAGTAAACTCTGTGACAACGATCGTAAGTTTATTAGTTCTTTTATTCCTTGGTTTTGTAACATTTATTTAGTTCAATGACATTTGTTTCGCTGGTTGTGGAATTTACATTTTCATGGCTTATAGGAGTGTCTCAATGGGGTTAAACGTCAACCGTCAAACGGCCTTAATTTTAACCGTCAAGCGTCAAATGAAAGAAATTTTAACCGTCAAGCGTCAAAAAAATTAACCGTCAAGGCTGATTTTTTTACTAATTCACGAATCAAACGTGTATACTAGTATCAAGTATTTGAAGACATTACATCTTTATTCGGTTAGTTATAAATGTGACAAACTGTCAATAAACTGATTAAAGGTCATTCAAATACATCTCGGGATTCGCTTTCAGCAAATTCCTGGTCAGGAGACGTGCTGGTCAATTATTCAATCGCACTGACATGACACCCGGAGTGGGATCCCCTTTTATCAGTGGGCGAGGATGATCGTTGCATATTTTAAAGGGGTCAAAATCGGTGATCTGGTACCTTTAAGGGTCTCTTAGACGTTCTCAGACTCTCAGAATTGAAGATTTTTCCTTTTAGGGTATTCACGAATATTCAAAAACAAGGTCTCGATTTTACGACCATTATATTCAATTGTTCGTATTTGAGTTCCCGGATATCACATATCACATGAAATGTTTATCAGGCTGCAGGCTAGTCTATAAATCGTTGCCCGTCGCGAGTGATCTCTCATCTTAAAATGAGTATCATTTAAACACTTTATAGAATTGAGCTAGGACGAAAAGCTCGATAGGCAACCAAGAAGGTTGATGAATATGAAACTGATTCTGATGATAAGCGGACAGTGATATCGAATTAGCCTGAGTATCAGCCTCTCGCAAGGCCACCTCTCCTTCCCCAGAAGGCCTGATACCAAGGCTAATATCGAAGAGACTAAGTGTAAGGGACCCGTCATTATTTATCGCCTGGTGGTGGTGGTGGGGGGGGGGGGGGGGGGGGGGGGGGGTTGGGGGGGGGGGGGGGGGATCAGTTCATTTTCATAAAAGCAAAAGGGGGGATCAGACGGAAATGACAGCTTTGACAGAGGGGATCATTTACAATTTGGAAAGGCTAAACTTGGGACCTTAAGTTGCCTAAAATCGTTCAAAACTGCTCAAAATCGTCAAAATCGCTCAAAATTGCTTAAAATCGCTTAAAATCGCTCAAAATCGCTCAAAATAGCGCAAAATATTTATATGAGGGGGATCACTTGACTTTTCCCTACCTATGAGGGGGGATCATCACAATGTTATGATGCTGTAGGGGGGAATCTGTTAAATTTTACAGCGTCTACAAAAAATCCTCCGCACCCCCCCTTGCGATAAATAATGACCGGTCCCTAAGTCTATAATCACATGCTCTGGAAAAAAAATAACAACAGCGGCGCGTTTTAACAGTAAACGTGCTCACCTTTATATAATGGTAATTATAACGTAATATTATAGTGTCCGGATACACTAGAGAAAAATTATCTTTATCACAGGCTGAATTAGCGATTATTTAGAATTTTATTGATAAATTAATTATCAAAAACTGTCATATTAATATTTAACTAATTAACTTAACCGTCAGCTACTATAATTTACCGTCAACCGTCAAAACGCCACAATTTTAGTCGTCAACCGTCAAAATGACGATTTTTTAGCCGTCAGCCGTCAACGCTACACCCCCATTGAGACCCTCTTATAGAAGCTTGCACGTCCATGTTGAAATGTACATTGCTTGATTACTTCATTGTTAAATGATTGATAACTTGACTGTACATGTATATATAATGATGCACTAGTAACAATAAATATTACAAAAAAAAACACTAAATCTCGTTAGTCTCAGTATGTTTATTACAATTATAGGCATGTTATTACGGTTACTCCCAGAAACGTAATCGTGAGCCTAACAGATTACCAACACGACGGAGCTCTAAAACCTAATTAGTAACTAACTAGAGTGCTAACACTAAATGTGTGCAACAGTTGTCACAATTTAGTGGCAAATAGCACTAATTAAACTAAAGAAAACAATAGAATTAGCATAAAATAGCACTATTTAGTGGTATTTATGTTGCACATGCAGTTTAGTGCATGCACTCTACCTCAAGATTACCAAGTTACACCAAACAAAACAAAACAGCATATCGTCTCACTTTGACAACTTCTGTCAGTCATTACTGTTTTTATTTTGTGTTTGTTTTGAATCATAAAACACACACACACTCACAAATTAATTGATTAATTATGTGATTACCATTACCCAAGATAGCAAAAGAAAACAATAGAATTAGCACTATTTAGTGGTATTTATGTTGCACACTGTCTTTTAGTGCATGCACTCTAATAGTCTATGTAGGGACTATTTAGATTCTATCATTCAACCAGAACAGTCAAAGAAAAGGAAAACACAAAGGAAACAATACCTCGTTATAACTAACTTGTCTAAAATAGCCACTAAATAAGAACTAATAGGTAGTAAATGTTTAGATTTTATTTCATGTCTTTCATGGACATATTGTAAGCACTCTAAAAGGCTAGTCGTTACATATCATAATTGTTTTCGTCTTACAAAATGACTTCTTTGTACAAAACCCAACCATATCTAGCCAATCATTGTCAATTTAAACTGAGCACTGACATCAAGAAGAATCCAGGTCCTGATTATATGGAATGGGATCAATCTATCCATTCAATAGCCATTTACTAGCTCCTCAGCACATGATAGTCTTGCTTTATGTGAGTTGTGGATGCCATTGTTCGTGTAATTGTAACCAATTATGTACTAATATGAATTTAAATAAGTATGTAACTGCAGATCAATTACCAACAAAAATTTAATGTGTGTAATATTGAAGGTGCTCTGTGTAACAATGCAAGTAATGGAGGTTTTACTTAACACATACCAAACTGCAAGAACATTCTCAAAGACCTTATTACAAACAATCATGAAAATACTGGATTTGTGATGTCATCACTATTGATTGCATTTTTAAACCTTCAAAAACATAAAAAAATTGTCTATTCTTTATTGATTAATTTTGAAACTAAATCATGTTAACCTCATTTCAAATGGTGTCTCGAGTTGTCCCAGTCCTCCTTAGTCAACTTTTGTCACTGCACAGGAACCCGAAGATTTTTAATTTGATTCTTGAAATAGAAAATGTGATATTCGAAATAAAAATTTTATTTTCTAGTTTTAGCGCTTACGAACGCTCCGCAAAACAAACAGATAAGTCACATAGGCCAAAGAGAAGTCCGAGTTCACGCAGATATGCGTCTAGTTAGAGGAATAGATTGGTGTAAAAGGTTAGAGCTGACGAGTCTGGACTTAGGAGATAAAAGCTGCTTTGGAAAGGGTTTATTTTGTATATTCAAAAATGTCGAAACACGGCTATAATTGAATATAACTAATTTTTACTGTTTTTTTTTTATTTTTATAAAATCTTTTTGCATTTTCCTAGCAAAGAACAAATATTGAAACTGTGGTAAAAAATGTATTGCGTAAATGTGTTTTTTATGCGAGCTACATCATTTCAAAAATCAATGATTTTTTACTGACAAAAACTGAACATTTTAGCGTTTAGAGCAGTCAATAGAAAAGTTGCTCCAAAAAATTTATTTTGAGGAATTTCCAAAAACTAAAGCCATTTTATTTACTCACTATTAATAGCCTTTCTGTGATAAAAGTTTGAAGGCAGCATTTGCTGGAAGTCGAAATGCAGTGGTTCACTTTTACAGAGATTGTCTCTTAACAGATTGCACCTTCTATCATTTGCAGTATGATAACGGGATATATAACTTATAGCATCATTTAGGGTTGTAATATGTGAACACCTATAACAGCTTCATTGACAATTTCTGGATTATTCAAATTACAACTTTTAATAATATTATTTCCATTCTCCTGTATTGCTGTGAATTGGAATATGACAATAGGAGCCACATCTTCAATGTAAATTTTTGTGTACCAAAGACTTAATTATCAACGCTGCTAGGAAAAATATCAATTCAACACACCTAGCTTGCTTAGAGGCTGTCCACACCTTATGTGATGAACTGATGAGTCCCTCTTTAAACACGTTGCATGTGAACATTGATATTCATTTAGATACAATCCTGATATTAGTATATGAAAATAACCTGATACTCTTCAGACAAAAAATGTTATCAGTGGCCATATACTCTGCATCATTTTGTATCAACCTATACTGCATGTTACCATACAAGACATTGTTGCTCAACTGCTCAGTACCAATATGATGTCATCATATTCAATATTTTTTAATATTTCCTCAGCATAGAAAGACTGTACTCAAGATGTTTTAATTTATAATCATAATACATTGTTATTGTAAAATCTTATCAAGTGGACATTGCTGAATTTAAAAAAAACTAGATGATCCAAGAGCGTAAAGTAACTCAACTGTGCAGACATTTCTGTCAATCAAATGTCAATTGACATCATCATTCACAAGACCACATGAAACATCAATATTTTCCCTAAAGAAATCATAACTCTTCATAGTTTAAATCAATCTCAATAAACTTGGACAGACTTACTTCACTAAACTATGCTGACATTCCTGTCAATCATAATGTCAAAAGACATCATCAGTCATGTGACCTCGTAAAATATTATAACTCTTAGTGCAGTAAACAGATTTCATTAAAACTTCACCCGACTATATTGACATTCCTGTCTATCATATGATGCATAACATGTCAGTCACATGCCCCAGTGAAATATTAATGTACTTCATAGTACATTTCTTAAACAAAACCTCGATCTAGCTTACTTGGACCAAACTGCTTCACTTGGCTTTGTTTGTAATGTCAATTGTTACTCATGGCATAATAGGTCACATGACTTTGAGGACAATGTATTTCTCTTAGTAATTAAAACGCTTTGAATCATGCTTGGGGCATCCTTATTTGTTTTATTTTCTTTACCTTCTTCCCAATCATATGTCACATGACATCACCAGTAATGTTTCTTGGTTTAAAAGCCCGTTACATTGCCATTGGCTGCTTGTTATAGTTAGCATGTACCTAATTTCATGTCAAATATAATAAAATCTAACTTGTAAACCATTGTAAACAAATGGTACTAAATAAAATCATATTGCATTGCATTGTATTTTATTATATGACTTTGAATCTTGGAGTCTGGACAGTAGCAAATGGAGCAATCTGATTGGTTATACGCGCTTCTTTTATTTTCATGGGAGGTCGTTGATAAGAATAAAGACCACAGAAAATCCTATTCCATTTTTTTAAAATTGTTTTACCACCTTTTTCGCAGTTTTTTCTAGTTTTTCTCCACTTGTTTTTTGTTTACTGTCAAAAATGTTCAATACCTGTTCAATACAATCGGTCATCCGAACGTCATGGCAAATCACACAATTTGCACAGAAATATCCAGCTTTAGTCGAGAATGCTTATAACAAGAAAGAGTCTTCGTTCGATAAGCTGTCTTTCTTTCTTTGTTGCGGATAATTTGATGATAGAGTGTTTCAAAATACTTCCAAAGCCGCCACAAAACGACTGCAAGTAATCGCTCAGTGCAAACTCGTAATCGTAAAAGTAAAAGTTAAAGTCGTACAATAATGTATCGTATTGTGTCGTATCGTATCATAGAACCACTTCATATGTCCATGAATACATTTATATCTATTTGAAAAAAAAAAGGTTGTACTTGGATTTTTCTAAATACCACATACTGAGTATTGGATACTGAGTACCGAATACCGAAATGCATTTTTGACGATAAAATGCATTGAAGCGAAGAATGCCACGTGGACTGCGAAAATGGAATCTGAACGAAAATCTTCGGAATATTAGACGATTAAAGCGAAGCACCATAATTAAGAAAATATGGTAAACCATCAAGCTCAATTGGAATCGACCACAGGAAGCCCAGAAATTCGTACAACGTCCGTACATACGTCCGTGTACACTCACGCGCAAATTTGCTAACCAGTTTTAGTCGGCGCCAAAACATTCATTATTTTTTGCAGTTTCGGATGCAGTTCACTGAAATTTTTCTACAAAATGTATTTCTACACTGGACAAAGAGCATGAAAATGGTAAAGCTAAGCTGATGGCTTGAAGAGATTTGACTTAGAAAGAGAAACAAAGACCGCGGCGTGAAAAATAAAAATATGTACGATTCAACGATGAAAAGCTACTTCAAAATATTTTCATTGACAAAATGGGTAAAAGTCGCTCATGGCGCTGTTTTTAACCATCCAAATGTGCAGTCATGCAGAGCTGTCATAATTCATCAATAGTCATTCAAAGCTGGAGATTTTACAAGTTGTATTTTCTGGAAGAGTTTATTTGACAAGTTTGTCACTGATGGTAAAAAAGGCCGTATTCTTTATGGATTCTTCGTGGCGTTTTTCAGTCATTACTTATCGACTACTCTACTTTTAAAAGTAAAATCGACGGCGATAAAACTTTTATAAAAACAAAAACAAAACAAATACGCGCTGCATTTGCAGCAATTCAAAAGAGGTGAACAGCAAGACGAACACGACTCACGAAGATAATTTCACTCTGTTCATTCATCAATTTTTACTGGATATTCATAACACGGAGAGCTTTAGGATCAATGCAGATTTATCAACTATTCACGACAAAAAAACTTTTCACACAAGATGTTTGTCAACAAAGTAGGACTGCCAATTCATTGAGTGGATGGAAATGCAAATTTAGCACAATGTGTGATCGAGCAACACGAGCTTGCCATCGCCGTTCAGTTGAACTGTGTAAACATTTTTAGAGGCGTTGAAAATGTTTTTTGCCACTTTTAAAATTCTAAAAACATGAACAAGCTTATTGTAATCAGAAGTGAGGACAAAAAGTTCAGTAGAAAAGTGACAGTACAGGACAAGAAACGTGGCGCCGATATGTTTACATTTTTTGATGATCTTTAATGAATTTCTTTTTTACCATCCACATGAAAGCAGTTTGCAATAATTATATTTACTTGTTTTTGTAAGATATTTATCTATCGTTGATATCTTTATAAGTGTGTGTGTTTTTTTTAATTTGATTCTTGTAATTCTTTGATTTTGTTATTGAAAATAAAACGCTTGTATGAATTCGTCAGTGTACTCATCTACAAGTTAAAATTTCAAAACTAGCTATTTTTTAACGAGTTACGCAGTATTCACATTTGATAATTAAAAATTCACAACCGTTTTAGATATGGCTAGATTACCAATAAGTAATTAATTGCACATTTCACCAGAAAAGGGAAATTTTTGTCGATTCTTATAACATTTTTTTTTCAAACGTAAAAGAGCGTAAAGCGAAAAGCGCGTTGTTTACAACTCAAAGAAGCCAGGTTAGTGCTTTTCTAACTTTTCATTGGACAATCAATTTTAATTGACAAGTGCATTTTTTACCATGCATATGAATAGAACCGTATCACAACAACGACGCTCCATTTATTTGGATGGGACGAATGTATTCACAACATCTTTTTTAAGACGCAAACATGGCTTCGGATACCACTAGGTTAACGTTAAATGATCAGCTAACTTGCTACAAACTCGTCGTTTTGTATTGCTCTAAAAAAAGAGTTCCGGAATCGAAACTGGGTCTCATCCGGTTGCACCTTTCTGCAACGTTAACCCGTGTCACTGGCTATCTGACTATCGAAGAAACATAGTAAACAGTCCACAGAAAACGTCTTTAGTCGGACCACACTTAAAAAATATCGTATTGATTGCACTAAAATTGCCATCCTCACGTTGAATGATTTAACTTACCTTTTTCAGTAGCAGCCAGCTTTAGACAAATACGCACCACAAGGTACATTAGTAACAAATGCAAGAGTAATCGATCCATAATCTGTTGCAAAAAAAATATCAAATAGAATTGTTTTTGAAGTAATTAAAACAGCTACAAACACAAACATTTTTGAGTTATGACATAATAAAATGAAAAAAGAAGAAGCTGATCAATCTCTAGACTTAACCGTAACGGATTGTGGGGAGGGGTAGGGGATATGGATTGTTACAATGTCTTTATTTTCAGCAAAGTTGAGATTTATTTAATAATCATGCACATGTAACCGGATTTTTCTTTATAAATTATATGAGCTAGAAATCAGGACAGTAGAAGCAAAGTAAATGCCAGTTAGAGTTTAATATTATGTTATTTATTGGCTGCCCGCTAAACATTTAAGCTACTTGTCAACTGTCACGTTGATAGCACTCAGACCCTTGAATAACCATTCTTCCATAAGTCTAACTCGGAGTAAACGCATGAATGCAGTTTTGACCATATATATGCAAATATTCTGAACTAGTTATAGTAAACTGTACCAATTATAGCAACAGTAAATGGCGACAGTACATTTTGAAAAAACTGAACAATTACATTCACAGTAGCAGGGCCTCCGTTGTTTCTTTTCATTTTCAATTATAAGTTAGAAGATTGAGATCATTTTAGCTGAATGTCTTTTGCCAAAACATAATATGTTAAAAGCAGACCAATAACACTGATTTTAAACAAAAAGAGATTGATTAAAAAAAATAATGAATTGAAACAAGTTTTTCTAACATTTTTAGCAAGCGAAACTTCATTTACAAAACCTCATTTACAAAATAAAATTAATGATACTTCTTACTGCATTTGGGACGTCGACAGTAGAATGAAACCTTGCTATAAGTCTGTCAATAAGAAAAACAGTCCTATTCCATCTACTAAGTTCTATGTAGATAGTACCATTTTATACAAATTAAATGTAGTGGAAACCTTTAACAGATGGATATCTTTAAAAGGGCTATTGACAAATGGTTTTAAACATAAGCAAAACACATACCTTTCTGCTCAACTATTTTATATCTCTTTTGAAATCTGATTGTTGCTCTGTAAAACCTGCCTGAACGTTTTTCAAAAGCTGTATGAATAAATCTTTAATCTGCGTCAAAATTCAGACAAACAACTCGTATATATTGTGGTTCACAAAAGAGGAAATTAGAATGTGAAATATTCTCAAGTGTGCCATCAGCCTATTATAGTATTAGTTACTATTTATAGTACCACTTGAAGAAAGAGCCGCACCTTTTAAAAATACTGCTCATTTCGACATGGAACATTAGACATTTGACTTTATTGAATACATAGTTTTGTACTTTTACATGAGTAACGACGTTAGCATTAGTTTTATTAGATGTCACAGTACAAATTAAGAACCTGATTAAGAACCTAGGTGTTAAACATCATTTATATAAGAACCTGTTCAGGCTAACTTGGAAAAATCAAGGTTCTTATACGTGGGTTTTACAGACTGTATTATGCGATGAGAGAATGTAAGTTTTACCAAAGCAAACGAGCTAAAAATGAGATTTTTCCTCGATTTTTAATGCTCTTCCATTTGTTAATACATTACGCATTGTTATTTTCAAATTACTTTTTTTTATTTGGGACTACAATATTTTGTGGCCGATTGTAGACATTTCAGATCAAGTGTTTTGATTGGCTATTGCGCGCATGTATCGACAGCTCATTGTTTTCCAAGCCAATAGGGGTAAGTCGTGTTTTTGCCATTTGTTGTGACTTATATTTCGTGCACTCCGAGTAGTCAGTGTAGTAATAGCTAGTAATCTCTCGACAAGGTTGGCAAGCATCAGGACTGCTAGAGATTATCAACTACACAGAGAGCAGGAACCATAGGTCACAACAACAAACACAAAACATGGCTGAAACACATCAAATCAATAAATCCATTGCAGGTCGTTCGAATGCAGCTCAACCTGGAGGACAAAACAATGAATTTCAGCTCCCAAGAGAGCAAAAATCTTTTGTTTTGGCCTCCAGATGGGACTGCTTTGATGTCACATGCAAGGGATCTATAAACGGCACACATATTCAAACAAATCAAAAACAGAGATTGATTTGAGTTCATTTTATTGATGAAAAGCCGTCTTCAAAACTATCAATTTTAATAAGCTAGCAAACCCTCAATAATCGAGTTAAACTTGACTGTAAGTCGTCTTAGCAAATTCATGTATTGAATATTAATTACATAATTTGATAAATAGCAACCTTGATTTTTATCACATGACGAGGTTTTTATATCTCGCCAGAAAATAAGGATTCTAAGAGTAGGGGGCGGTTTTGAATTTCCCAGGGGGAGTGAGGGAAAGATTTTGAACACTCTATGGATAAACTTGATTGCTATCATTTTTTGCGTTTTCTTTTAAGTTTTTTTAAGTTTCTTTTAAAAAAAGTGAAAAAAAGGCTAGCATATAAAGATATCCCGATAAATGCTGTTTGGCACATTTTTACTGATTACCGCGCCTTCAACTAAAGACTGTAGATTTTAGTAGCGTGACGTCACGATAGTTCACTGTAGAACACTAAACGAAATCTACTATAATGATGTGTACTAGGTTTGCTAAAATAGGCGATTTATAATGATAGGGCGTCATATACTACCAATACCAGAATGCTTTGCTGACTTTCTTTTGTATCGCAATTAGTGCAATTGTTTTACTTATCTCCAAAGGGATTTACAATTTGAATATGAAAGAAAATTTGCAAAGAATGCTGGTCTTGGTAGTAAAATGACGCCATAATGAAAATCGCCTTTTGAAACGTTTTATAATTCATAATTCATATAAGTCATAGGTCAAATCAAGAGAAAATGAGCTAAGAGAACCTCTTCCCGGACCCCATTAGGGACCACGCTAGTGCTATTTTTAGAAACTTGTCTATTTTTAAACTGTTACCAATAAAGCTTAAAGGCCGGTAGACACGAGGCCGCAACACGCTCCCACAAAATGCTCTCGGAGCAAGCTCCCTCGTGTGTACCAACGATTTCACGCGAAAAAATGTGTTGCGCAGCAAAACTTTTGCTCCCTGGTTTTGCTCCCTCATATCAAATTGGAGCAAATGTGTTGCAAAAGTGTGTTTCAGGAACAAGCTCCCTCGTGTGTACTGGTCTTGAAAAACGACCCAGGAGCATGTTGCGGGAGCGTGTTGCGGGAGCAAGCTCCCTCGTGTGTACCGGCCTTAAATCTTATTCTTAAAACGACTGGGGAACATGTTTATATTTCCAGCATTGTGAAGTTTTTCTTTTGCAATTTTCAAGACTTTTTCAATCATGTCCGGTTCTTAAAATAACTCGACGGCAATAAATAGACTTGACGTGGCTGATGATGTGTGCAAAGCATGGCATGAGGGATAGGTTCTCTTAGCTCATTTTCTCTTGGTCAAATCCTAAATTATTGTTAATAGTGAAATGTCTACCATTCAAGGAATAGGTTTAAACAAATGCTAACGGTCGTAAACACATATTTTAAGTTAACATCCTTAGTATAGATTGAATATGATAACCTTCGAGGTACAATCTTAGACAAAACTACTTTGTACATTCTGGAAAATGTACTCTTTTTGGAGCGTTCATAAAAATCACGTTTTAGGTGTTTAAAAAAATCATTTCCCCTTCCTCCACTAAACAATGTTGTTATCCTAGATGTGTTGACCCATGACAATAATTTGATCATAAAATCGACATTGTTTGGGTGGGGGAGGGAAAACTAAAAAAAATCAAAAAGCGCACATAAAAACGGAAAATGTACCAAGAGCTTTGACCACGATCGTAGCTAGACCTATGTCTACAGTAAAACAGAAATAAAATTATACATGTTGTAGGGTACACCATCTCCACGACTCATCGATCCCGAATTTCATGGGCTAGTCTAACACAGTAGCAAAAACAACGATGGTAACAAGTACGGGTACAGTAACGTGGATTTCGTTTTCTTCAGCCGAACCACTTGTAGTTGTCTTCTTTTCTAGAAAAGAGAGACGAATTTATTATAGGAAAGATGTTTGATGATTACTATCTAGGGAGTTCAGATTTTTCTCCTAGGTCATAATCAATGCCAAGAAACACACGTGTAATTTATGTCACTCTTTTTGTATTTTGGATTATGTTCAAATGATGCTAAAATTCATTTTTCAAAAGATGAAAATTGCTCACCTGTGACTACAAGGAGGCTCGTAACTTATCTGTTACGCAAACTCTTATCGTGATCACAAACTAAGCATTATTGAATTAATTGATTTTAGAAAAGGCTTGGAAACTCTGAGCTTTGCATAATTCATAATTCAAATTGTAAACTGTAAAATACCTTTATTCAAAGTTATCGTTTTAGATGTAGCAGGCCCCAGAACAACTGATGTTGAAGCACGGACCTAAAAAAAACGACACTATCCTTGTTTGAATCGATCGCTAAGTCGGTTGGTTCACAACGGAATCAAAAGATAAATATGGTATCAATAATATAATATAGTGCCATCGTGGATATTAAATTTTGTGATCAATCTGAAAACGGAAGAACCAATTAGGTAGGAGAGCGAATAAAAGAAACGAAGATAGCCGTATCCGAAGAGGAGGAAAAATAAAGATCAAGAAGAAAGAAGAACACTAACAAAAACAAAATAAACAATAATAATAATAATAAAAAATAATAATAATAAAAGTTTTTAGGAAAAGAAGACAGCAACAACAATAATAAGAAGATAGGATTGAGGTTATTTCGGTTTGAAACACGGCGAGTTGTGTAATTAATGATGTTTCGCCTACGCTCTGGTAGTATGAGGTAGAAAAAATAATTCGCCGTGTTTCATATCAAAATAGGCCTCAATGTTCTTACAATGACCGAACATCACAACAACAATCAAAATTACAACGTCAGCAATAACAACTAGAAAAAAAATAAAACAAGCATGATAAAGCTCATAGAACTATCAATGGCAAACCTGGAAATAATACTCCAGTCCTTCCTTCATTCGAGTAATTGTGATGGTTGCTTCAGTTGTATATAATACAGATTTCTTTGTCTTTTGACCAACAGGGTAATACATGACTTGATAATTAGTGATAATACCATTTGTCTGTTGTAGAGTCCAGCTAAGTAGCACTGAGGTCGAGTTGAGCATCTTAATCTCTAATACTGGAGCACTGGGGACTATGGAAAATCATAAGAAGTACGAAACATAATGATTAAACTTTGGAAGTACTTTATGCTTTGTTTATTGGACTTTTGTGTTTCGTAACATAAAGCTAAGAAATTTCGTGGATTTAATCGACCACTACTTGTAGAATCAATCGTCTAAAGGGTTTTTCAAAGAATGTTTTCGAATGAAATGCATAAACCTGCTTTGCAAAGGTCGCTTAAATCAACATCTGCTTTTGTTCAAAGAAACAAAACCATAACAACGACAAACAAACAAAGAATCCCCACACCACACGACCCCCTCCCCTCCCCCAAAAAAGCAAAAGAAAAAGAAAAGAGACAAAACAAATTCAATTGTATAGGCTTTGCTTTATACTTTGTAACATCTTGTAACTGAACGTACCTGATTGCCCTGTCCGTATAAAATCCAATCCAAACTTCGATTTTTCGCCGTTCATCTCAGCTAGATGGCTGACTCCATTCTTACTGAACACTTTAAACTGGTAAAACGTGTAAGCAGATAGATGTTGTACAATAGCCTTTCTACTGGTTCTTTGTGTGTGAGTGATGGCAGCACCAGTACAGTCCACATTACAGTCTCTACCTTCATTGTTACAATTGTGACATTCGACATGATAGTACACATCTGATCGTCCACCAAGTACCAAGGGTGTGGTCCATTCAATTGTTACAAATGATGCATTCTTGAAGGTTGCCCTAACGTCTCGAGGTGCTGAAGGTGGCCCTAGAGGAAAAAACAAGACTTAAAAATGTACAGTAGCCTTTCTACTGGCTCTTGGAGTGTGAGTGATGACAGCACCAGTACAGTCCATATTACAGTCTTTACCTTCATTGTTACACTTGTTACACTCGACTTGATAGTACACATCTGATCGTCCACCAAGATCCAAGGGTGTGGTCCATTCTATTGTCACAAGCGATGTATTCTTAAAAGTTGGTTTTACATCTCTTGGCGTCGAAGGTGACCCTGAAATAACGTTTTTTATGTATGGTTTACTAAATATGGATTAAAAACTAGCTTTGAAAATGCTGGATTACGACTGTTGCACTGAACTTAAAAATTTGCCATCCACACTCAATAACAGAACCTACACAAAACTTTTCCTTCGCTTCAAAAAAACCTATTTCTATGCATTATTCACTAAGCAATTTTCATGTTCCCCTCCAGGCAATGTTTTCTCTCTCGGTCTTCCTGTATGTGTTGTGGACAGGAAAGGAAAAAAATCCGTCTCCTGATTTTAATTTTTTTATTATCTTTTCTCACATAAACAGAAAGCCCGTCTCCCGCAACACGCATGACTGCGGAGGGGGAAATTTTATTTCTTACCATAACATGGTGATTCGATGACTTGTTCATCTACTCTATACAACCCTGGATGACATTTACAGGTCGTTTTCATTGCAAAGGGATAAGATCCATTTGGACAAGCTTCACATTTGGTATTATTGAGGCTGTTTTTGTACTGCTGAACGTCACATGCTAAATATTAACAACAGCAAAAGGTATTATAAGGTATAAAAGGTGTTATAATAAATAATTGGCTTCTTCATTTTTCGAGGTTTTTTTTTTTTTTTTTTTTTTTTTTTTTTTGAAATCTAACAATTAGGGTACCCTTGGAAGTACACGCATATTGATAAGCAAATCCATGACAACAAGAACAACAACAAAAGTTGGCAAAAATATTAAAGTACCAGAGTTTATGAATGTTACAATTATGTTCTGCAACCCCAAAAGTTGAGTGAAAGACACCACTGTCTCTGGATTTGGGGTTACGATAAGTCAGAGAGGAGCTAAAAATTCGTAAAAATGTCAAATGTACCAAGCGGTTTATCCAAGATTGCAGGTTGACACATTTCACTTTATAAAATATTGTCCGCTCATGTTTATCGCTAGTCCACCCTTGCAACCACGCACACCTATGGTACGTACCTACACATCTTTTAGGGTCATCTTCATATTCATATCCAGGCTTACATAAACATCTAGTCCCTTTATTAATCCTCCACAACCCTTTACTAGAACACACACCTATCAGTGCAGTTGTATTCTTTGCATTGGAATCAGAACAACTTCCTTCCACTTGTAGTGGCATTTTATCATCTGCAGGTGAGGCAGTTTTAGGGAACGATACAAGTTCTAAGTATTCAGCTCGCTCTGGACAACAAGATGATACTATTTTGATACTATAAAGAGCAAAGCAGACTCCTTGATCAAAGAAAGCAAGATAGAAACCATCCATTTTTGCTTCGATAGTTCCATTTAAAGAAGTCATGTTCCTTTCATCTGGTACTCCTTCTTTAATGTTCGTTGGACTTGCTAATGCTACAAAATCAAACTCATTTGCCGGTATCGGCGCTGCTGCCGACTTTGTCGTCTGTGCACTAAAAAGTTGAAATTTTTCTTTACAGTTTGGTGTGCCTTTGTTACATTTTCGTATAGTGTAATTGATAGATATGACTATCCGTTTGGCTCCGTGAAAGTCTACAAAGTCCGTCCGTAGCCAATTCTGTGGTTCTGTTCTTTCAGATGTGTCGCATGTTAAATATTTACCCTCTGAAAAGAAAAACTAAGACAAGGACAAAAATAGTCAATAAAAATGAGTAGATTTATTAAAGAAGTGACTAATTTTAGATGATCAATATTACATACCGCCGACCGGTTAGCTCAGTAGGTAGAGCATCAGACTACTGTGCAGGAGGTCACGGGTTCGATCCCTGTGGCCGGACCAACACTCTTAAAAATAATTGAGAAGAAGTTGCTGCCTTTGTTTCTCTATCTGCAAATGGTAAGATCTTTACGTCCTCTCGGATAACGACGTAAAATGGGAGGTCCCGTCTACTCTACTCTAATCCAGTTGTGGACGTTTTAAAGAACCACTGAAGACGTAGGTACGACCATCCTCATTGCATGTACTTCGGCCGCTTAACCTTGGGGGCACTAACCCACTAACAATCTAACCTGCTAATATCACTCATGTTTGTAAACCGCGCGGCTGCTTTAAGCGCCTTTATCAGCAGTCTGTGAAAAAGTCCCCCTAACACACTTGTAAATCCAGAGCAATTCAGATCATGATCTGCAATTCTGGATGAAGTCGGCCACATCCATCTACTCTACACTACTCATATATGGATATTAACAAGCAAAACTACGGAATTGCCTTAAGATGGCGAAAAAAGACTTTGAAATTTGAAAGACTACCTTTGTATTCAAACTTAATATGTTCTTTTTTGGTATTACGTTTACATTTAAATACATGATATGATAACATTTCTGCTAGATTTATTCACTAAATATTTTACGACAAGTTCATAACTATTCATTTGAATCATATTAACTTACGCCTAACATCCCCGGTTCTTTCTTTTTATACCAACCATCTTGAACTATTAGAGGAACGTTTACTGAAATTGTAAAAAAAATAGTTTTATTGAAATCTTGTAGCTGAGAAGATTCACCTGACTTATATTCGCGACAGGGTGCATCAGGAGGGTTTAAAGATGACATCAAAGGTTCAAAGGGTTTTATTTACACAATAACATATAAAGGTACATATAGAGGAAAAGTTACAACTATAATGTAGAGAATGCAGAGAACAACCCTTTGGGGTTAAGTCATGTTCTTGAGACCTTACAATACTTGAACTTTTATCAAAATACCTGCCAAATAAAAGAGTCATATCAATATTTGCATACTTTTATTTCAATATGAACTTTTAGCTCTACAGCCGCTTTATTGCAACTGAATAGTTTAGATCACATACCTTTGCATTTTGCCTCACAACCAGTCACATACTCTTCAAACCCTGCCTTACACAAACACTTTCCACTTGTCACGTTACTACTCCATTAACCGCTAGCATTACATTCTCCATATAAGGTCATATTACTAGCCAATGGCTCAGCATTTGCAGCACAAGATCCTAATACTCTGATTGATCCCTTTACTGGTGCCATGGTTCGTGGTAACTGGATGAGACCAGAAGGAAGAGCCAATGTTGGACAGACTGAGTAGCTTATGGTAACACTGTACAAAGCAAAACATCCTCCTTCATACTTCATAGCCAGGTGATGATACGGTGTAGAAGAATTGCCAACAAATGAATACGTTTCTGTATTCAAATTATCTCTCAACAAAACACCAGTCGATGTTAAGTTTGCTGGTGATGTTGTAGCGAAACGTTGATAGAGTTCTGGTTTATCGCGAGGTTCTGGTATTGCATTTGATCCTTTGCCAGTATTGTGCAAAATACTTGTCCTGTAGATAAACAGTTTCAGGTTTTGTTTGCAGTTTGGTAAAAACATACTAGAGCAGTTAATAACTGCATATTGTACGGTCACATCGATTCTACTTGCATTTCCAACCAGGAAGACATCACTGGTCAGCCACTTGTCTTGCTGTGAGTTTGTATCACATGCTGCGTAGTACGGTGCTTTGCCAGGTGCATTATCTTGTTTGGTCCACTAAAAATCATATGAGGCTCGTTTGTTAAGGACATCCTGGACACAATCGTGTAGGTTTTTTTAAAAGATATATAATTCGCTCAAAATCAATCATTTTTCTAATTATTCATTTTCTAAAAGCTTTTAAAACTGAAATTGAAATTTTATCTATAACCTTAAAAAATATAAATAAATCTTGAAGATATCAGGCATTTTCTCCAAGTTAGCCTGTGTTAAGAAATTCCGGATGTAACGCAGGCTACTCCAAGTGCGTTGCTTTAGATCAAGAGGATTATTTGCAAAAGTGACAATAAGCAGAGATCAAATTGTATATATATAGCATACATCAACTATTATGTCTGCATTTCGCAACTCAAGACTTGGTTGATTTTTTAAGCGGGTCCCATAAACTTTTAAAATCTGCGCACGATTGTTACTGGTTTATCCCTAAAGACAAACAATAGATGTGTTAAAGTAAACTGAGAAAAAATTTGAAGAGCGGTAAAATTTGACGATACAAAATGTGTTATAGATGCATGTAAGTAAAAGATTGAAAAACTGCCTGAGTTGGCTTCTCTAGTCAATCACCCAATCAACTCGCACATCACACTGTACACCTGTCCAGTCCATGACCATAACCAGGAAGAGTTCACTTTGTATGGTACTTTTACAATTGTCTCTAGAAAACAATTATTTATTTATTAGCAATAGTTCTGTACTTTGCGAGTTAAAAGACAGCAGTAAGTTATAAAGTGGTAGCCAAGTTGGATGTGTCTATGATAAATTGTTTCAATTTGTCGACGTTTGTCAGGTTGGTTGACGTGACGTCATTAACAACCACAGCAACCATCTTGGAAAATCTTTAACAAAATTGAACGAGAAATCATAAACCAACGTTTATATCTATCCAAAGTGTGTTTTATTCGGTGTTAATAAAAAATGGATACTTTTTTTCTTCTATTGTTCGAATACTTGATTCAACCGCCGACCGGTTAGCCCTCGGGTAACGACGTAAAATCATATGTCCTGTCTACTTTATACTCTAATCCAGTTGTGGACGTTAAAGAACCACTGAGGACGCAAGTACGACCATTCTCAGTGTCTGCACTTACTAACAACGGGGGCATAACCACTAACAATTATTCTTATATATTTTATATATAAGACCATATAAACAGTAATTGAAAAATCCCGAGGAGAATTACTGTATCAACTCTACATTCTACATTCTGATTGAACAATTTGTGGAAAATTTGTTTCGTTTGATATTACATGCTTAAATGTTGCAAAAATGAAGTATTCCAGCTTTATGTTTGTCTAATTATCTCTTACCATTTACAGCTGTAGTGCTCTTGATCCACGCATGCATCTGAATAACCAATATCGACAACAGCAACGTACGACCCATGACAAAATAACTGATGTGAATCCTGTCAGTGTAAGGCGAGGATGAAAATATTGTTAGTTGGTTTGTGGGACTATGCTTTTTTTATATTTTTTGTAGTCTATGATGAAAATTCTATCTAAATCAATTTATTGATTGATTAATTTTTAAATGTAAATTCACAACTAATTTGGATTATTCTAGATTTTGCAGATGACTTAGTTCTTTTTGCACCCACCAGTTGGCGGATGGATTGAATAAAACAGAAAGAATACATCAAGAATCGAAGAGAACAGTATGTCAGATAAATATGGAAAAGGCAAAACTAATAACTATCAATGCAAAGAACCAAGAAAGATTCACAATAAATGTAAATAGTATTGACGAAGTACAAGAACTCACATACTTGGAAACCAAAGTTTGCAAAGAAAGAGGAGGACTAGGTTGAAAGATTTACTGAAGAAACAAACTATCAAAAGCAAGGGGGGGGGGGGGTCTTTTGCCAGAGTTACGTCCAAACAGTGAACTGCTCTTTTCTTATTTATTTTTATCTTTTCTTTTCTTTTTTTTTCTGGCTTTGCAGTTTTTCTTTAGTAATAGTTACTTAACATTTTACGGTAAAGATCGTGCCTCCCTTTTTAGTCTGAATGTAAAACAACTAGACGCTCTTAGAGCGCTAATAAAAGCCTTGTCAAGTGATTCTCTATAAGTTCAAATAAATAAAAGGATACAAATATTGATTGTAACAAATGATTTCAAACATTAATTTACCAAGTTCGCCTGTTGAGTCATTCACGAGTGGTTTTTAAAAAACAACATTGTGCTGGCTTTCGTGTTCAATTCGTGCTCACAACCGGAAGGCGATTCGGCTCTACGTCATCAAACCGGAAGACAAATTGACGCACAAGAACAAGGACACGTCTGTATTTTAAGACATCGGAGGCTCTGTTTGGTTCTGTCGGCGGCACAGAGCCTGAATCATTACTTTGTCCAGTGCTTTTTCCTTTGTACTTACTATGTATTCTTAGTGACATTTCAGTAACTAGTCGTCAGATAAAAATTGATATTGCGCAAAGCTATCAATTAACTACACACGTCAAATGGAAGCTCATGCATGAAATCATCCTTAAAGTAATATTTCAAGATATTATATGCAAATATGTAGGGTTTTCAAAACTACAACCAATGAAAGCCTTACAATTTTCTGAATAAAATAACCACAACCCGATTTCAAATCGGTTAGCAGCAATGTAATTTATCAGTTAATTTAGAATTTTTCAGCGAAGACCTCTAGCCGTTACCTTTTTGACATGCATCATTTGAGTGAATCGATTGGATATCTTTTATTAATCCCACGACGTTACACAGAAAGCTCAAAATAACAAAATAACAACACAAAAAGACAAGTGTTCATAATTCAAGTGTACTTACTGTAATTAATTTTAAATCGCTGTATTAAAGAAACCCAATATGCCTGTGATAATTAGAAGTAAAAAATATTAGTTTCGATACGACAATTTTTAAACAGTTGACACGTTAACGAAATAAAAAATAATGTTTATTTCATTAACGTGTCAACTGTTTAAACGCTGTAAAAATTATGCCATGGAATTACAACAGTTTCCGCAGTCATAAATTTCCAAAGTTATATTCAATATTTTTGTTACTGTGTTGTGAAATGTCAAGGTACTAATAAATAAAATGGAATTGTAAATGTACCAATATTTGTACGTTTCATTTTTAACACCTACAATTAATATTGATTTAATACATTCATATTGGAACTCCATACAAAACATTAAAGCGCATTATCAAACTTACCTTACTTTTCCAACACCTGGATTCAGCTATTTAAAGTATTAAAAAAAAAAAAACAAAAAAAAACAACAAGAACAACTAGCTAAATTGATCTCTGAATGTTCTAAATACTAGTTTTTTAGCTGGAATATTTTGAATAAATAGACCAATGTTATCAATACTCACCAGGAAGTTGAAATATTATTGGTATTGTCCAATCAGATTCATGATCTCAATCACGTGTGCGATATTCCAACTGCAAAGATTTTGTAGTCATATAACACCTACTTCCACGATTACTATCATCATAATCACAAAGTTATAATTGTTTTTTGGTAATGTTACAATTTTCCGTTGATGCCACGAGGGGAGACTCCAGTTTGCAAGAGGCGAGGACAGCCTTCTTATCCTTTACTGGTAAAAATCGGGGATCTCAGACATTATTAGGTTAGCTTAGTTGGGAGAGCGTTGGCTGTTAACCGGGAGGCTGCGGGTTCGAACCCTCAACCGGACCATCACTCAGGGTCTTTAAATAATTGAGGAGAATGTTCTTCGATTTATAATTGTAAGGGTTCGCGTCTTCTCGGATAAGGACGATAAACTGGAGGTCCCGTCTCGCCACACTACACATTAACCATTAACGGGGGTACGTAAAAGAACGACTGAGGACGCAGGTAACGACCATCCTCGGTGATAGGCCTACACTAATACATACTAATTACTAATCAACCTCATGCTTGTAAATCCGGATTACATACTATAAATATTAAAAGATTGTAAAGCGCATTGAGACATCAGGTGAAAATGCGCTATATAAGCACTACATTACATTTTAGGGAGTCTTAAAGGAGTTTGGGCCTAAACAATTCTTTTTAGGGGTAATAATCGAATGGGGTAATATGGGTAATAATCGAAACCCAAACCCACTCGAGTATCACCCCCATCCTCCTTATCCTTGCTTAATTGGTTGAATGTGTGTTTAGTTCTCACTATTCTTTTTAAAAGAAAACACGCTTACCTTTAGCACTAAGACCCTTTATCTTGTGGAGTTGGTATTCTACTTTGAATTTCGTCCTTCTGGCATGAATTTCGGTGGTTGTTTGATAATATAATCTTTATATTTCGACCGAAGACTTTTGAATATCGTGTCGTTTCAATTTTTTGAGTTTTTTTCCGCATTTCAGTCAATCAGAGCACGCGTTTCAAAGAAGAGATGGCAAATGTGATCTGCTTAAAAATTGTGTAGTATATAGAAGCCTCGAGATTTCATTTTACTTCACTGGTTCGTAACAGAGTCTTTCAATCTCTAGAAATCGTTTTGATTATAATTAAGGCCATATCTGATTTAGAACAATCTCGAAACTATTTTTTTCATATTCGGTGGTGCGTTTTGTCGTCTAAATTTTTTTAACAATATTTGTCTTGGCGCTCTGGAAGATCTCAGATTCGAAATGTAATCTACAGTCTTGAAATCTCAAAAAATGTTTTGAACAGCCAATAAAATTTGTCTCAGTAGGCGTTTTGGAATATCAAAACCATTTTTGTTTTGATATTTTAAAGAGTCGAAGTTTGAAAGTATTTTTTTGAAAACTAATTTTTAGTAATTAATTCTCTCATTCTAATATAAGTGAAAACTTGTGTTCGACATGGTGAAAGATATGGCGATATGGACGATTTTGCCGACATTGCGAATGATGAAAAACGTATACCAATAGTAATTTTATGCTTAAACAAGTACTAACTTATACATTCAAAAGCATTTGGTTTGTATTCTGTTTCATTTTCACAAACTAGATTTGGTGTCATGTTATCATATTTTCTTGTACCAAAGTTTTCTCTGACTTACCTTTCTGCTGTATTACTCCGGCGTACTTTGGCTTTTCACCGTTCATCTCAGCTAGAAGACTGACTCCATTCTTACTAAATACTTTAAACTGGTAATACGTGTCAGCAGATAGTTGTTGTACAGTAGCCTTTCTACTGGTTCTTGGAGTGTGAGTGATGACAGCACCAGTACAGTCCATATTACAGTCTCTACCTTCATTGTTACACTTGTTACACTCGACTTGATAGTACACGTCTGACCGTCCACCAAGGTCCAAGGGTGTGGTCCATACTATTGTCACATATAATGAATTCTTGAAGGTTGCTCTAACGTCTCGAGGTGCTGAAGGTGGCCCTAGAGGAAAAACCAAGACTTTAAAATGTGAAGGCACAATAAAATACAACAGATATAGTTACGTAGAGTTTTAGGTCTACCTGTGCAGTTGTCAAATATTAATTTGTAGAAGCATGCATAATACTTGTAAATGGACCTATGTATCTGTATTTAAACATGTTTTATCTCAAGTTTTAAGCCTACCAGTGCAGTTGTCATGGATAGATTCGTTTTCGTTCCTGTAGAAACTAGAGGCACAGTTACACTTTGTGCTATTCACATCCTGGACACTGTTTAGTGGACATGGTTTACATTCTTTATTACTTGCTTTGTCTTGGTACGTTCCATTGGGACACTCTGTAAAAAATTATGAATTCACTGCACTACATGATTTTTTTTTCATGTGTTTAGAATACATGCAATGAATTTTTAATGGTAATATGGTATTGCATCATTTATGACGAGCACTCACCATTACAGAATCCACCAGATCCTTTGAAATATCTTCCATGAGCTGCGTTACACAAACAACTTCCGCTTGTGGCGTTAACACTCCATTCACCATTAGCGTTACAATTACCAAATAAGGGAGCATTGTTAACCAATGGTTGAGCATTTGCAGCACAAGATCCTGATACTTGGATAGATCCACTTACAGGAGCTATGGTTCGTGGTAACTGGATGAGACCAGAAGGAAGAGCCAATGATGGACAGACTGAGTAGCTTATGGTAACACTGTACAAAGCAAAACATCCTCCTTCATACTTTATAGCTAAGACGAATATTCCACTTCTAGGATGTCTAACAAATGAATGTGTTTCGGTATTCAACTTGTCTCTAGACAGTAGCTGAGAAGATGTCAGATTTGTTGGTGAAGATGTACCAAACAAAACATAGATCTTTGGATCTCTCCTTGGATCAGGATTTCTAAAAATGTCACTCTGGTAGATATAAAGTTTGAGGTTTTCTTTGCAATTGGGCAAACGAGCACCTGTGCAGTTACTGACTGCATACTGTACAGTAACATCGACTCTTTTAGCGCTACCAGTTGAAAATCGACTTCTTATCCACCTGTCTGGATCTTCTTGTGCACGTAGGTCACATGCAGCATAATAAAATACACTGATGTTCTGCTTGGTCCACTAAAAAGACATAAAAGAACTCATTACAAAAGTACTTAAATATTTCTTTTTACGAGGAACGAAATAGAATTCGTAACATATAATTTGTTTTTAGTTCATTGTAATATTACTTACGATTTTTTTCGCGTGTGAAAAATCGTACAGCCAATCACAACACTGATACGATTTTAATCAATAGTAGCAAAAATCGTCCAGCCTTTCTCGTCTTAGTAAAACCTAGATCGGTTTCAAGGCTACCTCAAGGTTTGTCGAAATAATTTCAATTGACGAATTTATAGAAGTTCAAGAAAATTAAAACACAAAAAGAAAAATGCAAAAGAATGTTGTACATTTAAGGGAATTCCTTGCGTATAAACAAGAAATGATGAAGATAAAATAGATTATACGATTAGCCGTAAAAAAAAACTGGTCGCAGGCGCTTCAAAACGTGTTTTAGTATGTCTTACAAATAGTTTTAAAAGCTTTTCAACCCCACGACTGGTAACATACTACAAATTGCACACGACAAATCGCACCGTGTAAACCAGCCTTTAGAGCGTGCGCGAGGGTGGCCATATAGTCGATGGGAGGAAATGTCGAGAAAAAAATACAATGGGAATTTTTTGAAGAAAGCAAACCACTAGGGTAGTTGTCTTGAGGGGATACTAATGAACATAAAAAAGGTTGTTGGCAACTTTTTGACCCGCAGCGGTGGGATTTATGGGCGATTATTGCCAGCCTTATTTGATATCAACATGGAAACGAGGGTACAATTTATTAAAATAGCCATTTTTCAATTGTAAGACACATAACAGCACAAATTGTAAGAATAGAGAGTATCTAGCATTACACAGACTTTATTAGCTGAAAAGTATGATCACGCGAATGTAAGCATGAAAACGAGGTTGACTTTTATATTTACCTCTTTCGTGTATGTTTTTTATAATAAAATAAAAGAATTAAAAAATACAATAAAAATAACCCACAATAACTGCAAGGCATTCTCAAAACGTTCTGACATTTGTACTATTGACTTTGATCGCTTGAACATGTGATTAAAGTCATGAAAAAGAGGCTGCCCCTTACAATTGCCTATTTAAGGAGCAAGGATGGCACTGTTGATTTGAGTACAGCCTTCGGTTCCAAGAGAAAATAGTTACTCTATATCCTTGTTTCGACATGTTTCCACCAAGTGAAACTTACTATAGCTTAACATTTCCTTTTAATTCAAATTACTATATTTTTATTTATTTTACACTAGTGGTTTGACTTTTTCACAAAACTCCCATGAGACTGCACTTCAGCTCCCTGACAACTACGGCCCTACTCTGCTCGCCATCTTCTCAATCAAAGGTTTATCTAACAGTGCCCGTGCGAGCCAATACGGGTCATGTGATACTAACAGATATATCATATACTTAGCTTGTTTATACCTCGCCTACCCATGACTGCAAAAAAGATGGTTTTACAGTTGTCACTGTAAAAAGAAAATTATTTCATTAGTTCTTTTGCACACTGACGTCGAAGTTTCAGGACCTACGTATTAACATGTTTTATGCAGTGCAAAAAAATATTCGCATTCGCCACTTGTTGACAGTAAGCACGACGACTTGGATGGAGGGTGATTAAGAACTGCCTAGCTCTGCTGTTAGTGTAGCGCTAGCGAGGACAACGGTTTAAAACAACAACAACAACAAAACAAGTTAATATTCGTATTCTTTGTGAAATGCAGTGAGTTTTTATATATCAATGTCACTGTGTATGTTTGAAATAGAAAACATTCAGCACTTTTTAAAGATTAGTTTACAATAAATTCCATGAAAATCGTATTACGACGACGACAATCAATCTATTTGCATGAGGCGCATATATGATAAACGGTGCTCACAACATTTTGTTTTAATAATCTTTAAAGATGTTCACAGATGCAAACATGGCCTCGGACGGAGTACCACTCAGTAATATGAAATGATCAACTAACATGCTACAAACTCGTCGTTTCGTCTCGCTCTAACAAATAAGGCCGGAATCGAAACGAGAAATCGTCCGACTGAAAGCCCGGCACTCGCTCACGATCGCCGGATTGCTGAAATTACTGATGCGAGGATCTAGATTGCTGTCAATTGTTTTCATGTGTTTCGGTCGCTGAACAGTGTTTCCATATAATCGCTGACATCATTTTCAGCGATCCAGCAATCTTGAGCGATAACATGGAAACCACTAAAAAAATATCGTAGAGTGCAACCAATATATCCGTGAAACACTAATTACTAAATAGTACAAAATAGTGCTAATTAAACAAAAGAAAACAATAGAATTTGCATAAAATAGCACTATTTAGTATTACTAAAGTTTCACGGATTAATTGTTTGCACTCTCTAGCATTACATTAGTTGATGGTATCATAATTGTTATTTTTACGATGTATGTTTAAACTTACCATTTTCAGTAGCAGCCAACTTTAGACAAATATGCACCAGAACACATAATAACAGCAAATTCAAGACTAAGTGATGCATAGTTGAAATATGAAATCTGTAGCAGAAAAGTATCAAATATAATGTTGATAACCATAATTGTTTTTGAAGTAATTGAAACAGCTAATTAAAAGTTTTCGAGTTTTGGCATAATAAAAAATTACTCGATGTTTCGAAGAGACTGTTCAATCTTCACCGTCGCCCTCAATCCACCATGGGCAACGGTTTTGGGGGGGAGGGTTGAGGGATATGGATTGTTGCAATGTCCTTTTTTCAGCAAAGCTGAGATTTTTCTTAATAAATGATATAAGCTAGAAATCAGGACAGTAGAAGCAAAGTAAATGCTAGCTAGAGTTAAATATTATGTTATTTTTCGGCTGCCAGCTAAACATTTCGGCTATTTGTCAATTGTCACGTTGACACCACTCAGACCCTTGAACAACACTCTTCCACAAGTCTCGGAGTAAACGCATGAATGCAGTTTTGACCATATATATACACATATTCTGAACTAATTATGGTAAACGGTACCAATTTTATCAAAAGTAAGTGGCGACTGTGCATTTTGAAAAAAAAAAGAAAAAAAAAATACATTCACAGTAGCAGGGCCTCCGTTGTCTATTTT
Organism: Diadumene lineata; assembly: GCA_918843875.1. Lineage (NCBI taxonomy): Eukaryota > Metazoa > Cnidaria > Anthozoa > Actiniaria > Diadumenidae > Diadumene > Diadumene lineata. Next base: position 8,078,587 of record OU974081.1, read on the forward strand.
TATTTTTATTTTCATTTATCAAGTTAGAAGATTGAGATCATTATAGTTGAGTTAACACTTATTTTGTTTCTTTAAAGGGTCCTATTGCGCACATTGTTCTTAGCTATTTTTTTCCCTTTAGACATCCATCATGTGTCATAATTTTAGCGTTTTGCCAAATCATAATATATTAAAAGCAGAACAACAACACTGATTTTAAACAAAAAATTGATTTGTGAATTGTAAATAGTTTTTGTAATATTTTTAGCAAGCCAAACTTATAAAAAAAACCTCATTTACAAAATAAAATTAATGATACTTCTTACTGCATTTGGGACGTCGACAGTAGAATGAAACCTTGCTATAACTCTGTCCGTAAGAAAAACAGTCCTATTCCATCTACTAAATAAGTTCTATGTAGATAGTACCATTTTATACAAATTAAATGTAGTGGAAAACTTTATTAGATGGATATCTTTAAAAGGGCTATTGACAAATGGCTTTAAACATAAGCAAAACACATACCTTTCTGCTCAACTATTTTATATCTCTTTTGAAATCTGATTGTTGCTCTGTAAAACCTGCCTGAACGTTTTTCAAAAGCTGTATGAATAAATCTTTAATCTGCGTCAAAATTCAGACAAACAACTCGTATATATTGTGGTTCACAAAAGAGGAAATTAGAATGTGAAATATTCTCGAGTGTGCCATCAGCCTATTATAGTATTAGTTAGTATTTATAGCACCACTTGAAGAAAGAGCCGCACCTTTTAAAAATATTGCTCATTTCGACATGGAACATTAGACATTTGACTTTATTGAATACATAGTTTTGTACTTTTACATGAGTAACGACGTTAGCATTAGTTTTATTAGATGTCACAGTACAAATTAAGAACCTGATTAAGAACCTAGGTGTTAAACATCATTTATATAAGAACCTGTTCAGGCTAACTTGGAAAAATCAAGGTTCTTATACGTGGGTTTTACAGACTGTATTATGCGATGAGAGAATGTAAGTTTTACCAAAGCAAACGAGCTAAAAATGAGATTTTTCCTCGATTTTTAATGCTCTTCCATTTGTTAATATATTACGCATCGTTATTTTCAAATTACTTTTTTTTATTTGGGACTACAATATTTTATGGCCGATTGTAGACATTTCAGATCAAGTGTTTTGATTGGCTATTGCGCGCATGTATCGACAGCTCATTGTTTTCCAAGCCAATAGGGGTAAGTCGTGTTTTTGCCATTTGTTGTGACTTATATTTCGTGCTCTCCGAGTAGTCAGAGTAGTAATAGCTAGTAATCTCTCAACAAGGTTGGCAAGCATCAGGACTGCTAGAGATTATCAACTACACAGAGAGCAGGAACCATAGGTCACAACAACAAACACAAAACATGGCTGAAACACATCAAATCAATAAATCCATTGCAGGTCGTTCGAATGCAGCTCAACCTGGAGGACCAAACAATGAATTTCAGCTCCCAAGAGAGCAAAAATCTTTTGTTTTGGCCTCCAGATGGGACTGCTTTGATGTCACATGCAAGGGATCTATAAACGGCACACATATTCAAACAAATCAAAAACAGAGATTGATTTGAGTTCATTTTATTGATGAAAAGCCGTCTTCAAAACTATCAATTTTAATAAGCTAGCAAACCCTCAATAATCGAGTTAAACTTGACTGTAAGTCGTCTTAGCAAATTCATGTATTGAATATTAATTACATAATTTGACAAATAGCAACCTTGATTTTTATCACATGACGAGGTTTTTATATCTCGCCAGAAAATAAGGATTCTAAGAGTAGGGGGCGGTTTTGAATTTCCCAGGGGAGTGAGGGAAAGATTTTGAACACTCTATGGATAAACTTGATTGCTATCATTTTTTGCGTTTTCTTTTAAGTTTTTTTAAGTTTCTTTTAAAAAAAGTGAAAAAAAGGCTAGCATATAAAGATATCCCGATAAATGCTGTCTAGCACATTTTTACTGATTACCGCGCGTAGCTCACTGTAGAACACTAAACGAAATCTACTATAATGATGTGTACTAGGTTTGCTAAAATAGGCGATTTATAATGATAGAACTAAAAAAAAATCAAAAAGCGCACATAAAAACGGAAAATGTACCAAGAGATTTGTCCACGATCGTAGCTAGACCTATGTCTACAGTAAAACAGAAATAATATTATACATGTTGTAGGGTACACCATCTCCACGACTCATCGATCCCAAATTTCATGTGCTAGTCTAACACAGTAGCAAAAACAACGATGGTAACAAGTACGGGTACAGTAACGTGGATTTCGTTTTCTTCAGCCGAACCACTTGTAGTTGTCTTCTTTTCTAGAATTTATTATAGGAAAGATGTTTGATGATTACTATCTAGGGAGTTCAGATTTTTCTTCAAGCTCATAATCAATGCCAAGAAACACACGTGTAATTTATGTCACTCTTTTTTGTATTTTGGATTATGTTCAAATGATGGTAAAATTCATTTATCAAAAGATGAAAATTGCTCAGCTGTGACTACAAGGAGGCTCGTAACTTATCTGTTACGCAAACTCTTATCGTGATCACAAACTAAGCATTATTGAATTAATTGATTTTAGAAAAGGCTTGGAAACTCTGAGCTTTGCATATATAATTCAAATTGTAAACTGTAAAATACCTTTATTCAAAGTTATCGTTTTAGATGTAGCAGGCCCCAGACCAACTGATGTTGAAGCACGGACCTAAAAAAAACAACACTATCCTTTTTTGAATCGATCGCTAAACGGTCGGTTCACAACGGAATCAAAAGATAAATATGGTATCAATAATATCATAGTGCCATCGTGGATATTAAATTTTGTGATCAATCTAAAAAAAAGAAGAACCAAGTAGCTAGGAGAGCGAATAAAAGAAACGAAGATAGCCGTATCCGAAGAGGAGGAAAAATATAAGATCAAGAAGAAAGAAGAACATTAACAAGAACAAAATAAACAATAATAATAATAACAAAAAAATAATAATAAGAAAAGTTTTTAGGAAAAAAAGACAACAACAACAATAATAAGATTGAGGTTATTTCTGTAATTAATGATGTTTCGGCTAAGCTCTGCTAGTATGAGGTAGAAAAAATAATTTGCCGTGTTTCATATCAAAATAGGCCTCAATGTTCTTACAATGACCGAACATAAAAGCCTCAAGACAACAAGAATCAAAATTACAACGTCAGCAATAACAACTAGAAAAAAAATAAAACAAGCATGTTAAATTTCATAGAACTATCAATGGCAAACCTGGAAATAATACTCCAGTCCTTCCTTCATTCCAGTAATTGTGATGGTTGCTTCAGTTGTATATAATACAGATTTCTTGGTTTTTTGACCAACAGGGTAATACATGACTTGATAATTAGTGATAATACCATTTGTCTGTTGTAGAGTCCAGCTAAGTAGCACTGAGGTCGAGTTGATAATTTTAATCTCTAATACTGGAGCACTGGGGACTATGGAAAATCATAAGAAGTACGAAACATAATGATTGAAGTGTGGAAGTACTTGAATGCTTTGTTTATTGGACTTTTGTATTTCGTAACATAAAGCTAAGCTATCTCGTGGATTTAATCGACCACTACTTGTAGAATCAATCGTCTAAAGGGTTTTTCAAAGAATGTTTTCGAATGAAATGCATAAACCTGCTTTGCAAACGTCGCTTAAATCAACATCTGCTTTTGTTCAAAGAAACAAAACCATAACAACGACAAACAAACAAAGAATCCCCACACCACACGACCCCCTCCCCTCCCCCCAAAAAAAGCAAAAGAAAAAGAAAAGAGACAAAACAAATTCAATTGTATAGGCTTCGCTTTATACTTTGTAACATCTTGTCAAAACCACATTTGTAAGAACGTACCTGATTGCCCTGTCCGTATAAAATCCACTCCATACTTCGATTTTTCGCCGTTCATCTCAGCTAGATGGCTGACTCCATTCTTACTGAACACTTTAAACTGGTAAAAACGTGTAAGCAGATAGATGTTGTACAATAGCCTTTCTACTGGTTCTTTGTGTGTGAGTGATGGCAGCACCAGTACAGTCCACATTACAGTCTCTACCTTCATTGTTACACTTGTGACACTCGACTTGATAGTACACATCTGATCGTCCACCAAGTACCAATGGTGTGGTCCATTCAATTGTTACAAATGATGCATTCTTGAGGGTTGCCCTAACGTCTCGAGGTGCTGAAGGTGGCCCTAGAGGAAAAAACAAGACTTAAAAATGTATAATATATAAAGCAAATTTTTAAAGGATGATTTTGTATTTCGGGGCGCTGAAAGCTGTCCTAAAAAATTAAGAGTGAAAAAAAGCAAACTGATCTATCTATTTCAAGATTGCAACTTACCAGTGCAGTTATCATGCATGAATTCATCTCTGGTTCTATAGAAACCAGGAACACACATACAATTTGTTGTATTCATATCCAGGACACTGTTTAGCGGGCAAGATTTGCATGATTTGTAATCGTACTTTCCATTGGCACACACTGAAAGAGTTATTAGTATATTTACAAGACTCTGAATTCGAAAGACGTTTTTTAGGTAATAAAAATGGAACTATAAAATGTTTATGTATTTTCAGTCATCATTAGTTTTGATTAAAAAATTCACATTTATAAAGTTGTGTGACATAAAACTGACTTAGTGAAAGAAGGAAAATTCAGCGAACGCTGATTTCTCAGGAATATAATTTTGCTGTGAGCACACTTTCCTCATGCTTAAAAGTTCAATTCTTCTTGTGACAAAATTTTCTTTCTTACCTGCTTTTTCTGTTCTCACCAATCCCACAGCGTACTTTGACTTTTCACCGTTCATCTCAGCTGAATGACTAACTCCATTCTTACTAAACACTTTAAACTGGTAATACGTGTAAGCAGATAGATGCTGTACAGTAGCCTTTCTACTGGTTCTTGGAGTGTGAGTGATTACAGCACCAGTACAGTCCATATTACAGTCTCTACCTTCATTGTTACACTTGTTACACTCGACTTGATAGTACACGTCTGACCGTCCACCAAGGTCCAAGGGTGTGGTCCATTCTATTGTCACAAACGATGCATTCTTAAAAGTTGGTTTTACATCTCTTGGTGTCGAAGGTGACCCTGAAAAAAAGGTTTTTTATGTATGGTTGACTGAATATTGATTAAAAACTAGCTTTCAAAATGCTGGATTACGACTGTTGCACTGAACTTAAAAATTTGCCATCCACACTCAACAACAGAACCTACACAGAACTTTTCCTTCGCTTCAAAACCTATATCTATGCATTATTCACTAAGCAATTTTCATGTTCCTCTTCCGGCAATGTTTTCTCCCTCGGTCTTCCTGTATGTGTTGTGGACAGGAAAGGAAAAAATCCGTCTCCTGATTTTAATTTTTTATTATCTTTTCTCACATAAACAGGAAGCCCGTCACCCGCAACACGCATGGCTGCGGAGGGGGAATATTTATTTCTTACCATAACATGGTGATTCGATGACTTGTTCATCTACTCTATACAACCCTGGATGACATTTACAGGTCGTTTTCATTGCAAAGGGATAAGATCCATTTGGACAAGCTTCACATTTGTTATTATTGAGGCTGTTTTTGTACTGCTGAACGCCACATGCTAAATATTAACAACAACAAAAGGTATTTGTTATAATAAATAATTTGCTAGATTTCCTAAATAAACCGGGTTTTTTAAGTCTTCTTCTTTTTTCGATGTTTTTTTTGAAATCTAACAATTAGTTTACCCTTGGAAGTACACGCATATTGATAAGCATATCCATGACAACAAGAACAACAACAAAAGTTGGCAAAAATATTAAAGTACCAGAGTTTATGAATGTTACAATTATGTTCTAAAACCCCAAAAGTTGAGTAAAAGACACCACTGTCTCTGGATTTGGGGTTACGATAAGTCAGAGAGGAGCTAAAAATTTGTAAAAATGGCAAATGTACCAAGCGGTTTATCCAAGATTGCAGGTTGACACATTTCACTTCATAAAAGATTTTCCGTTCACGTTTTGCCGCTCGGCCACCCTTGCAACCATGCTCAATTACCAACGGTACGTACCTACGCATCTTTTAGGGTCATCTTCATATCCATATCCAGGCTTGCATAAACATCTAGTCCCTTTATTAATCCTCCACAACCCTTTACTAGAACACACACCTATCAGTGCAGTTGTATTCTTTGCATTAGAATCAGAACAACTTCCTTCCACTTGTAGTGGCATTTTATCATCTACAGGCGAGACAGTTTTAGGAAACGATACAAGTTCTAAGTATCCAGCTCGCTCTGGACAACAAGATGATACTATTTTGATACTATATAGAGCAAAGCAGGCTCCTTGATCAAAGAAAGCAAGATAAAAGCCATCCATTCTTGTTTCGATAGTTGCATTTAAAGAATCCATGTTCTTTTCATTTGGTAGTCCTTCTTTAATATTCGTTGGACTTCCTGTAGCTACAAAATCAAACTCATTTGGCGGTATCGGCGCTGCTGCCGACTTTGTCGTCTGTGCACTATAAAGTTCAATTTTTTCTTTACAGTTTGGCGAGTCTTTACCACATTTTCGCATAGTGTAATTGATAGATATGACTATCCGTTTGGCTCCGTGAAAGTCTATAAAGTCTGTCCGTAGCCAATTCTGTGGTTCTGTTCTTTCAGATGTGTCGCATGTTAAATATTTACCCTCTGAAAAGAAAAACTAATACAAAAACAAAAATAGTCAATACAAATGAGTAGATTTATTAAAGAGGTGGCTAATTTTAGATGATCAATAATACATATATGGATATTAACAAGCAAAACTACGGAATTGCCTTAAGATGGCAAAAACGACTTTGAAATTTGAAAGACTACTTTTGTATTCAAACTTAATATGTTCTTTTTGCTATTACGTTTACATTTAAATACATAATATAATAATATTTCTGATAGATTTATTCACTAATTATTTTACGACAAGTTCATAACTATTCATTTGAATCATTTTAACTTACGCCTAACATTCCCGGTTTCTTCTTTTTATACCAACCATCTTGAACTATTAGAGGAACGTTTACTGAAATTGTGAAAAAATTAATTTTATTGAAATCTTGTAGCTGAGCAGATTCACCTGACTTATATTCGCGACAGGGTGCATCAGGAGGGGTTTAAAGATGACATCAAAGGTTCAAAGGTTTTTATTTATACAATAACATAAGGAGGTACATATAGAGGAAAAGTTACAACTATAATGTGGAGAATGCAGAGAACAACCCTTGGGGGTTAAGTCATGTTCTTGAGACCTTGCAATACTTAAACTTTTATCAAAATACCTGCCAAATAAAAGAGTCATATTAGTATTTGCATACTTTTATTTCAATATGAACTTTTGAAAATTTCAACTTGGACGAGTGTTATGACGAAGAGCTCTGCAGCCGCTTTATTGCAATTGAATAGTGTAGATCACCTACCTTTGCATTTTGCCTCACAACCACTCAAATACTCTTCAAACCCTGCCTTACACAAACACGTTCCACTTGTCACGTTACTACTCCATTCACCGCTAGCATTACATTCTCCATATAAGGTCATATTACTACCCAATGGCTGAGCATTTGCAGCACAAGATTCTGATACTCTGATTGATCCCTTTACTGGTGCCATGGTTCGTGGTAACTGGATGAGACCAGAAGGAAGAGCCAATGTTGGACAGACTGAGTAGATTATGGTAACACTGTAGAAAGCAAAACATCCTCCTTCATACTTCATAGCCAGGTGATGATACGGTGTAGAAGAATTGGCAACAAATGAATACGTTTCTGTATTCAAATTATCTCTCAACAAAACACCAGACGATGTTAAGTTTGCTGGCGTTGTTGTAGCGAAACGTTGATAGAGTTCTGGTTTATCGCGAGGTTCTGGTATTCCATTTGATCCTTTGCCAGTATTGTGCAAAATACTTGTCCTGTAGATAAACAGTTTCAGGTTTTGTTTGCAGTTTGGTAAAAACATACTAGAGCAGTTAATAACTGCATATTGTACGGTCACATCAATTCTACTTGCATTTCCAACCAGGAAGACATCACTGCTCAGCCACCTGTCTTGCTGTGAGTTTGTATCACATGCTGCATAGTACGGTGCTTTGCCAGGTGCATCATCTTGTTTGGTCCACTAAAAATCATATGAGTCTCGTTTGTTAAAGATATCCCATGCACAATCGTGTAGGTTTTTTTAAAAAGATGTATAATTCGCTCAAAATCAATCATTTTTCTAATTATTCATTTTCTAAAAGCTTTTAAAACTGAAATTGAAATTTTATCTATAACCTTAAAAAATATGTTTATAAATCTTGAAGATATCAGGCATTTTCTCCAAGTGCGTTGCTATAGATCAAGAGGATTATTTGCAAAAGTGACAATAAGCAGAGATCAAATTGTATATATAGAGCATACATCAACTATTATCAATTATGTCTGCATTTCGCAACTCAAGACTTGGTTGATTTTTCAAGCGGGTCCCATAAAATTTTAAAATCTGCGCACGATTGTTACTTTTTTTCCCCTAAAGACGAACAATAGATGTGTTACATTGAACTGAGAAAAAATTTGAAGAGCGGTAAAATGTGACGATACAAAATGTGTTATAGATGCATGTAAATGTATCTTCAAGTGTAGTAAAAGATTGAAAAACTGCCTGACTTGGCTCTAGTCAATCACCCAATCAACTGCCCACCTGTCCAGTCCATGACCATAACCAGGAAGAGTTCACTTTGTATGGTACTTTTACAATTGTCTCTAGAAAAAAATTATCTATTTATTAGCAATAGTTCTGTCCTTTGCGAGTTAAAAGACAGCAGTAAGTTATAAAGTGGTAGTCAAGTTGGATGTGTCTATGATAAATCGTTTCAATTTGTCGACGTTTGTCAGGTTGGTTGACGTGACGTCATTAACAACCACAGCAACCATCTTGGAAAATCTTTAACAAAATTAAACGAGAAATCATAAACCTACGTTTATATCTATCCAAAGTGTGTTTTATTCGGTGTTAATAAAAAATTGATACTTGTTTTTTTTCTATTGTTCGAATACTTGATTCAACCGTCGACCGGTTAGCCCTCGGATAACGACGTAAAATCGGAGCTCCCGTCTACTCTATACTCTAATCCAGTTGTGAACGTTAAAGAACCACTGAGGACGCAGGTACGACCATCCTCAGTGTCTGTACTTACTAACAACGGGGACATAACCACTAACAATTATTCTATATACTCATATTTGTAAACTGCATATAGCGGTCCGTAAAGTCCCCCAAAGAGCATATATAAACAATAATTGAAAAATCCCGTGGGGGAGTTACTGTATCAACTCTACATTCTACATTCTGATTGAAAAATTTGTGGAAAATTTGTTTCGTTTGATATTACATGCTTAAATGTTGCAAAAATGAAATATTCCAGTTTAACTTTTGTCAAATTATTTCATACCATTTACAGCTGTTGTACTCTTGATCCACGCATGCATCTGAATAACCAATATCAACAACAGCAACGTACGACCCATGACAAAATAACTGATGTGAATCCTGTCAGTGTAAGGCGAGGATGAAAATATTGTTAGTTGGTTTGTGGGAATATGCTTTTTTTATATTTTTTGTAGTCTATGATGAAAATTCTATCTAAATCAATTTATTTATTGATTAATTTTTAAATGGAAATTCACTACTAATTTGGATTATTCTAGATTTTACAGATGACTTAGTTCTTTTTGCACCCACTAGTTGGCGGATGGATTGAATGAATGAATGAATGAATGAACTTTATTTGAAAACGGTATTTCATCAAATTAAAAATTTGCTTTCCATGAAAGCCGTTATATACTAAATGATTATATTATATATAAATAATTACAATACTATTGTAGTTGTCTTAAAAGATAATTAAAGTGATAGATTTGTAGTTCTAAGAATTTGTCTTTTAAAAATTTGAAATGAATTGGAATTTCTCAAATCCTTCGCAAGGGAATTCCATAGCTTTGCCCCAGAATATAAGAACGAGTTCTTCAAATAATCAGTATTTGGTTTTGGTAATCGCAAGGTTGTATCATTATCACGCAAATTATACTGGTTTCTGGAGCTGGCTCTGGAAAAGCTGTCCACTAGGCAAGTTGGTGCTGTTTTGTGAAATATTTTGAACATAACTAAAGCCTTATGTTTGGCCCTTCTCAAAGAAAGTTCTTCCCAGCCAAGATCTTGCCTTATGTCACTAGATCTAATGTCATATGTTGAGTTTGTGATGACTCTGCCTGCTCTATTTTGTAGATTGAATAAAACAGAAAGAATACATCAAGAATCGAAGAAAACAGTATGTCAGATAAATATGGAAAAGGCAAAACTAATAACTATCAATACAAAGAACCAAGAAAGATTCACAATAAATGTAAATAGTATTGACGAAGTAGAAGAACTCACATACTTGGAAACCAAAGTTTGCAAAGAAAACGGAGGCCTAGGTTGAAAGATTTACTGAAGAAACAAACATCAAAAGCTAGGGGGGTCTTTTTGCCAGAGTTACGTCCAAACGGTGAACTGCTCTTTTTCTTATTTATTTTTATATTTTCTTTTTTTCTGACTTTGCGGTTTTTCTTTAGTAATAGTTACTTAACATTTTAGGTAAAGATCGTGCCTCCCTTTTTAGCCTGAATATAAAACAACTAGACGCTGCAAGAGCGCTAATAAAAGCCTTGTCAAGTAATTCTCTGTAAGTTCAAATAAATAAAAGGATACAAATATTGATTGGAACAAATGATTTCAAACATTGATTTACCAAGTTCGCCTGTTGAGTCATTCACGAGTGGTTTTTAAAAAACAACAATGTGCTGGCTTTCGTGTTCAATTCGTGCTCACAACCGGAAGGCGATTCGGCTCTACGTCATCAAACCGGAAGACAAATTGACGCACAAGAACAAAGACCCGTCTGTATTTTAAGACATCGAGCCTCTGTTTCGTTCTGTCGGTGGCACAGAGCCTGAATCATTACTTTGTCCAGTGCTTTTTCCTTTGTGCTTACTACGTATTCTTAGTGACATTTCAGTAACCAGTCGTCAGATAAAAATTGATATTGCGCAAAGCTATCAATTAACTACACACGTCAAATGGAAGCTCATGCATGAAATCATCCTTAAAGTAATATTTCAAGATATTATATGCAAATATGTAGGGTTTTCAAAACTACAACCAATTTTCTGAATAAAATAACCACGACCCGATTTCAAATCAGTTAGCAGCAAAGTAACTTATCAGTTAATTTACAATTTTTCAAAGAAGACCTCTAGCCGTTACCTTTTTGACATGCATCATTTGAGTGAATCCATTAGATATCTTTTATTAATCCTACGACGTTACACAGAAAGCTCAAAATAACAAAATAACAACATAAAAAGACAAGTGTTCATAATTCAAGTGTACTTACTGTAATCAATTTTAAATCGCTGTATTAAAGAAAGCCAATATTTTCAAAAAATGCCTGTGATAATTAGAAGTAGATAATGTTAGTTTCGATATGACAATTTTTAAACAGTTGACACGTTAACGTGTCAACTGTTTAAACGCTGTAAAAATTATGCCATGGAATTGCAACATTTTCCGCAGTCACAAATTTCCAAAGTTATATTCAATATGTTTGTTACTGTGTTATGAAATGTCAAGGTACTAATAAATAACATGGAATTGTAAATGTACCAATATTTGTACGTTTTACGTTTTACGCATTTTTAACACCTACAATTAATATTGATTTAGTACATTCATATTGGAACTCCATACAAAACATTAAAGCGCATTATCAATCTTACCTTACTTTTCCAACACTTGGATTCACCTATTTAAAAGTATTAAAAAAAAACAACAACAACAACAAAAAACAACAATAACAAGAACAACTAGCTAAATTGATATCTGAATGTTCTAAATGCCAGTTTTTAAGCTGGCAAATTTGGAATAAATAGACCAATGTTATCATTACTCACCAGGAAGTTGAAATATTATTGGTATTGTCCAATCAGATTCATGATCTCAATCACGGGTGCGATATTTCAACTGCAGTGATTTTGTTGTCACCTAACACCTACTTCCACGATTACCATCATCATAATCACAAAGATATAATTGTTTTTTGTTAATGTTCCAATTTTCCGTTGATCTACAGTTTGCAAGAGGCGAGGATACCCTTCTTATCTTTTACTGGTAAAAATCGGGGATCTGAGACTTTTTAGGGTGTCTTAAAGGAGTTTAGGCCTAAACATTTTTTTTAGGGGTAATAATCGAATGTTCCCAAACCCACTCGAGTATCATCCCCATTCTCCTTTTCCTTGCTTAATTTGTTGAATGTGTGTTTAAGTTCTCACTATTCTTTTAAAAAACACGCTTACCTTTAGCACTAAGACCCTTTATCTTGTGGAGTTGGTACTCTACTTTGAATTTCTTCCTTCTGGTATCAATTTCGGTGGTTGTTTGATAATATAATCTTTATATTTCGACCGAAGACCTTTGAATATCATGTCGTTTCAAGTTTTGTCAAAGATTTTTTTTCCGCATTTCAGTCAATCAGAGCACGCGTTTCAAAGAAGAGATGGCAAATGTGATCTGCTTAAAAATTGTGTAGTATATAGAAGCCTCGAGATTTCATTTTACTTCACTGGTCCGTAACAGAGTCTTTCAATCTCTAGAAATCGTTTTGATTATAATTAAGGCCATATCTGATTTAGAACAATCTCGAAACTATTTTTTTCATATTCGATGGTGCGTTTTGTCGTCTAAATTTTTTTAACAATATTTGTCTTAGCGCTCTGGAAGATCTCAGATTCGAAATGAAATCTACAGTCTTGAAATCTCAAAAAATGTTTTGACCAGCCAATAAAATTTGTCTCAGTAGGCGTTTTGGAATATCAAAACCTTTTTTGTTTTGATATTTTAAAGAGTCAAAGTTTGAAAGTATTTTTTTTTAACTATTTTTTAGTAATTAATTCTCTCCATCCTAATTTAAGTGAAAACTTGTGTTCGACATGGTAAATGATATGGCGATATGGACGATTTTGCCGACATTGCCATTGATGAAAAACGTATGCCAATATTAATTTTATGCTTAAACAAGTACTAGCTTATACATTCAAAAGCATTTGGTTTGTATTCTGTTTCATTTTCGCAAACTAGAGTTGGTGTCATGTTATCATATTTTTCTTGTACCAAAGTTTTCTCTGACTTACCTGTCTGCTGTATTACTGCGGCGTACTTTGGCTTTTCACCGCTCATCTCGGCTAGAAGACTGACTCCATTCTTACTAAATACTTTAAACTGGTAATACGTGTAAGAAGACAGATGATGTACAGTAGCCTTTCTACTGGTTCTTGGAGTGTGAGTGATGACAGCACCAGTACAGTCCATATTACAGTTTTTACCGTCGTTGTTACACTTGTTACACTCGACTTGATAGTACACGTCTGATCGTCCACCAAGGTCCAAGGGTGTGTTCCATACTATTGTCACATATAATGAATTCTTGAAGGTTGCTCTAACGTCTCGGGGTGCTGAAGGTGGCCCTAGAGGAAAAACCAAGACTTTAAAATGTGAAGGCACAATAAAATACAACAGATATATTTATGTAGAGTTTTAGGTCTACGTGTGCAGTTGTCAAATATTAATTTGTAGAAGCATGCATAATACAAATGGACCTATGTATCTGCATTTAAACATGTTCTATCTCAAGTTTTAAGCCTACCAGTGCAGTTGTCATGGATAGATTCGTTTTCGTTCCTGTAGAAACTAGAGGCACAGTTACACATTGTTCTATTCACATCCTGGACACTGTTTAGTGGACATGGTTTACATTCTTTATTACTTGCTTTCTCTTGGTACGTTCCATTGGGACACTCTGTAAGAATTTTTTTTAAATTTGAATAAATAAGGACATTTGACATTTTTTTGTGATAAAAACATAACGGTAAAAGTGAAATCGTTTTAAACTTTGCGAGTACTTGTCTTACTGTTAGGGGTCGATTGTACGAAGTCTGGATAGCGCTATCCTCTGGATAAATCCCTAATCAGTGGATAACTTTATGCGACGGATAACATTTGTCCAGTAGATAACATTATGCAGGCTTCATACAACTGGCTCCAGAATGCAATCCGTATTCATTAAAAAAGATCTATTTACATGGAAAAATACATTGCAAAAAAAGGTAACAGGAATGAAGCGGGTAAGAATATATATAACAAGGAGATTGAAACGTGTAGTGATAGTGCATTGCTTTAGTTTTATTCTCCAGATTTTTTTCCTTTAAAAGTTTTTTCCGAATAAAATTTTGTAATCTTTTATGCTTCCAAAACCTTACACTGAACTAAGTAAACTACATACATTAACATGCAGAAAGAATATAGAACAAAAAAAAAAAAAAAAAAAAAACAGTGAAAATTTGCAATATGTTTAATTTTCAGTATCAAGGCCATTTTGAATCGAGCTCAGCATCAAATGCTGACCAAATATGGTGTTAAATTTATTTATGTTCATTATGAATATTTCAGAGCATGGAACCGAGAGCACTTTCCAATCCCTTATATATAAATGATTTTTTTATATGTGTTTAGATAAACATGCAATGAATTTTTAATGATAAGATTGTTTGAATTATTTATGACGAGCCTTACCATTACAGAATCCACCAGATCCTTTCAAATATCTTCCATAAGCTGCGTTACACAAACAACTTCCGCTTGTGGCGTTACTACTCCATTCACCGTTAGCGTTACAATTACCAAATAAACGAGCATTATTAACCAATGGCTGAGCATTTGCAGCACAAGTTCCCGATACTTGGATAGATCCACTTACTGGAGATATGGTTCGTGGTAACTGGATGAGACCAGAAGGAAGAGCCAGTGATGGACAGACTGAGTAGCTTATGGTAACACTGTACAAAGCAAAACATCCTCCTTCATACTTTATAGCCAGGATGAAAGCTGAACTTCTAGGATGTGAAACAAATGAATACGTTTCGGTATTCAACTTGTCTCTAGACAGACGCACAGAAGATGTTAGATTTGTTGGATATGTTGTACCGAATAGAGAGTATTTGCTTGAATCTATCCATGGTTCAGGAGGGTTCCTAACGTCACTCTGGTAGATATAAAGCGTGATGTTTTGCTTGCAATTGGGCAGACGAGCACCTGTGCAGTTACTGACTGCATACTGTACAGTCACATCAACTTTTTTAGCGTTACCAGGAGAAAACCGATTACTTCTTATCCACCTGTCTGGAATTTCTTGTGGAACAAGGTCACACGCATCATAATAAAGAACTCTGACGTTCTGATTAATGGTCCACTATTAAAAAAAACATAGTGAATCGATCGCTTATTTAAAAGCTATACTAAGCATAATAATATGAACAAATCTAATGTTTCAAACAAGAAGAAGAAAGAAAAATATCGAACAAAAACAAAAAAAGCCGAAAAAGGAGATAACATAACATTGTCAAATTGCTGAAACGAGTTTGAGTTTATGTTGCTGTTGTTGGTCAGTTGTTGAAACAATCAAAGACTATCAAATTGATCAATCAGACAGATATGCAGGCACAATAAGATCTGTCAAATAATCATAACTCAATTGCTCAAAAACCAGCAAATGTTTCCACATATTTTTAGTAAATCAAAGTGTAAACTTCAGAAAAAAAACTCAATAAATTCTATATGTTTCAAAATATGTTCTTATTGACTAATTGGGAGGTATAGGGCCGTAAGTACGGAGAAATATTTGACTATTTGAGGTTAATATTTTCCACTACGGACCGAATTTAGTCAAGCTTAGTTATCACAGACTAAAAACATAAATATGCAAAAACAAGGGACAAAAGCAAAAATACAAACAAACCCCCTAATTAATCTGTTTGCCATCTTTTCAATCGAAGGTTTTTCTATAGCGCGGGATAATACGGGTCATGTGATATTGACAGTTATAACATATACTGCTTAGCTTGTTTATACCTGGCCTTTCCAAGATGGCCATACCCACGTTGATCTGCTTTCCAAATAAGGTACTCTTAGAACTGTGACTGCAAAAAGTAAATAACCCTATTGAATTCTTTTGCACTCTGGCGGTGAAGTTTCGTGGCCTACGTAGAACCCTTTTGTATCTCCATATGATGCAGTGAAAAGATATATTTACATTTATATTACAATTTTTAATTGTTGACAGTACGAGGTTGACAGAAAAAATCATGGCCTCATTGATGGAGGGTTATACGGAATCGAAACGGGTAATGATTGCATCATAATTGCTATCTCCACGTTTAACCTTACCTTTTTCAGAAGCAGCCAACTTTAGACAAATATGCACCACAAGGTACATTATCATGAAATTCAAGGCTAAGCGATCCATAGTTCAAATACGAAATCTGTAACAAAAAATATATGAAATAGAATGTTGAAGACCAGAATTGTTTTTGAAGTAACTGAAACAGCTAGAAACGCAAATACTTTCGAGTTTAGGCATAATAAAATGAAAAAAATCATTCGATGTTTCGAAGAAACATCTAGAGCTTACCGTCCTCAGTTGTTGCAAAGTCATTTTTTTTAGCAAAAAGAGATTAATAAACCTGAACGTTTAATCATTCGCATTTTATGGATTTTTTTCAAATGTGCTAGAAAAAAGGACCCTAGAAGAAAACTAAATGCCGGTTGGAGTTGAATTTTATGTTATTTGTCAGTCGCGCGCTAAACATTTATAGGCCATTTGTCAATAGTCTCGTTTACACCACTCAGATCATTGAACATGTACAACCACTCTTCCATACGTCTCGGAGTAAACGCATGAATGCCCTACATTTTGAAAAACAATTACGTCCACAGTAGTAGAGCCTCCGTTGTCTATTTTTTATTGATTACAAGATCGATTCGACACGTTTAGCTATAAGTTAGAAGATTAAGATCATTTTAGCTGAATTATCGTGTTCTTTTTTATAAACGGGTTCGTAGTTATTTATTTCCGTTTGGACATCAATCATGTATCATAATTTTCTCGACTAGTGTTTAGCCCCTGAGTCCTGATATATCACATCAAATATACCAATGTATATATATTTATTCTAAATACAAAATGACTTGATTAATTGATTACAACTATTTTTTTATAATATTTAATTTTTAGCAAGTCAAATCTATTTGAGATATAAAGCGGCATATTTACAAATAATTCTAGCTCATTTTTCCTCACAATTGGATGTTGACAGTGGCATTAAACACTGATATACCTCCAAGAGAAGAGGAAAATGTACCTTTTTGATATCCACTAAATAAGTTCTATGTAGATAGTGCCATTTTATACATATTAAATGTAGTGGACAACTTTATCAGATGGATATATTTAAAAGGGCTATTGACAAATGGCTTTAAACATAAGCAAAACACATACCTTTCTGCTTAACTATTTTATATCTCTTTTGAAATCCGATTGTTGCTCTGTAAAACCTGCCTGAACGTTTTTCAAAAGCTGTATGAATACAACTTTAATCTGCGTCAAAATTCAGACTAACAACTCGTATATATTGTGGTTCACAAAAGAGGAAATTAGAATGTGAAATATTCTTAAGTGTGCCATCAGCCTATTATAGTATTAGTTAGTATTTATAGCACCACTTGAAGAAAGAGCCGCACCTTTTAAAAATATTGCTTATTTCGACATGGAACATTAGACATTTGACTTTATTGAATACATAGTTTTGTACTTTTACATGCTTAACGACGTTAGCATTAGTTTTATTAGATGTTATAGTACAAATCAAGAACTTGATTAAGAACCTAGGTGTTAAACACCATTTATATAAGAACCTGTTCAGGCTAACTTGGAAAAATCAAGGTTTTATACGTGGGTTTTACTGTATTATGCATTGAGTTTTACCAAAGCAAACGAGCTAAAAATGAGATTTTCCCTCAATTTTTAATGTTCTTCCATTTGTTAATACTTTAGGCATCGACATTTTCAAATTACTTTCTTTTATTTGAGACAATATTTTGTGGCTGATTGTACACATTTCAGATCAAGTGTTTTGAGTGACTATTACACGCGCGTCTCGCCAGCTCATTAATTTTCTAGCCAATAGGAGTGAGCCGTGTTTTTGCCGTTTGTTGTGACCTATATTTCGTGCTCTCCGTGTAGTAATCCCTCGACAAGGCTAGCAGGACTACTAGAGATCACACCTACACAGGGAGCTCGAACCATAGGTCACAACAACCGACAAAAACATGACTAACACATATCAAACAATCATCTTAAGAAAACTGTCGTTCGCAACCAAACCATATTTGGTAATCTTACCATATTTGGAAGTCACAATATAATTTATTCTGGTGAATTTCTACTATTTACGGCCACAATTATCTGAAACATTTGATGAAAACTTGCAGAGATTGCAGTGAACAACTTGACCAAACTGGCAGCCATTTTGAATTTTGTTTAAAAGAACAGGAAACCCCCCCCAAAAAATGAAAATTACACAGGAACCCCAGAGAACGACAGTATCAACAAATAACACAAATTTTCAAGCAAAACAAAGAACAGAGATTGATTTGAGTTCATTTTATTGATAAAAAGCCGTTGTTCAAGTTAGGAAACCATCAATATATTATACGCCGACAAAAAAGAGCCATTATTAACCAAGATAAAATGAGCTAAGACAGGCTATTTCACATACTGTTTTTTGCTCATATCATCTATTTATTTCCGCCGAGTTATTTTGAGAACAGAAAAAAGACCAAGAAGCTATAAGATTTTAAAAAATCGAAAAAAAAAACACACAAAACAGGAAGTTAGGTATTAGTCCTTGCATCACTTTAACCTAGCAAAACTTTATTAGCATTTCGCACAGGAAAGCAAAACTTTCTACGATTTTTTTAATGTGATAGCTCTTTTATTTTTTGTATCATACAAGATAACATTATATATCATATTGTGTCTATTGTATTATAATAATGTTATAACTGATGTGGATGCACTTGGGAGGTTGCTTAAAGCACTCGTGCCACTCTTACGCTTTTCACGTGCTTAGCAACCTCCCGCGTGCATCCAGAACTGGATATACGCACGCTAACCATGAGACATTCCTAGAACTCTCTATATAAAATCATGTGACCTATTACGGTATCAATGAAATGACCATGTGAGAAATGATTATAATTCTACACCGAATATTTGACAATTGTTAGTCAGGCCTGGGCAGAACTGCTGGACACCCGTAACACAAATAGTCAGTCATAAGAGAGATGACGTCATCAGCCACATATAGCCATGTGAAAGACTAAAACAACTTTGCAGTTGTTTAATCAATGTCAGTAAAACGTGGAGAGACATACTTTGCTGGACACTGCTAGCTGGCACACATTGACTAACGACATCATCAGTCAGACCATATTAAGCAGTTTAATATCAAGGTAACGAATACCCTGAATCAATAACTTTAATACAACATAGCTGGATGCGCGTCTACCGGTAGAAACATATCCACAGGAAGCCACGAGAAATTCAATCGATTTCCAATAAATAAAAAAAACTGTAGTCAAATGGAGCCTGTATATTCTGGCGCGTATCCACTCAAACAAGAATTTTTCAGTTTTCAAAACAGCACCACAGCTTGGGACAATTTGGCACGAGGACACTTATTTCCAAAGGTGTTTTTTTCTGTTGCAGGGTATTCGTAGCCTGCGTCACATCCGCAATTTCTCACGTAATTAGCGTCTGCGGAACAACGGACAAAGCCTTGTTCAAAGACCCCCCGTGAATAGCACGGTTATATACAGTAGTTGCTGATTGGCTAACAGCGTTTTCATTCTATCGAGAGCTCTGATTGGTCAAATTGATAACTAGTGCTAGTCCTTCAATGTTGTACTTCATAATTCCAAGTCTTCCAATGAAAATGGCGTCGTTTGATGATTTTGTGATCGGTTCATCATCATCACAAGTTTCGAGTTGTCGCTTTTGCGAATTAGCAACAGTATGTTTGAGTATCCTCTATTTCGTTTATTTGACGGAGAAGGTTTCGTCTCTTCTTTAGGTTGTTCAAACAACTGCGGCAAATACAGTCGCTTCTTCGTGGCACTTCAAATCGAAGACTTTGTAATTCGTCTAATACAATGAAAGTTTGTGATTTTCCCTCTATCAGATACTTATCATGGGATTTTTCAATTATTTTCTGACAGAGATTGCAATTTCCATACATTTGTCCGACATATTTTTGTTGCGAATTTAACAGTTCTAAAAAGTGCGAACTTTTTGTAAACTCTTTGTTAGATTATGCCGCGAACTGTCCAATCTCACGTGCAAAATCAAAACATTGCCTAAATGATTCGTGACTGGCACTAGTTATCAATTTGACCAATCAGAGCTCTCGATAGAATGAAAACGCTGTTATCCAATCAGCAACTACTGTATATAACCGTGCTATTCACGGGGGGTCTTTGAACAAGGCTTTGTCCGTTGTTTCGCAGACGCTAATTACGTGAGAAATTGCGGATGTGACGCAGGCTAGGTATTCGATATTTATTTTTTTCAAATAAAAGATCTTATTTGTAAGTAATTCGTTTGTACACTAATTCGCGCATTTGATCATATTTCACATGTTAGCATGCGCTATATAAATATTCAATGTTATTATTATTAATATTATCATTATTGTTATTATTACTATTATTATTATCGAGAAGAAGATAGCTACAATCGTATGATCTAGCCTATAGAGAAAGACTACCAACAATTTTGCTAGCCTTTTTGCAATAGTTGTCACAGTTTTCAACACATTTTAAAGAATGTTCATCCTGACTTTGAAATTGTCTTGATAAAACTTTTCTAATCATTGTTTCACTATCCATCAGAACTGCCAAAACCTTTCTGCTCTTCTCTTCATCCTTTCCAAATACCATTTCAACGTATTTTGACGTCTCTCTCACTCCACCACCAAGTGCGCCAATCATTATTGGTACCACTCTCATTTTATAGCCCGGTCTTCTTTCACGCATTTCGAATGCCTTTGATTTTACTTTCTTGAGGACATCCCATATCACAAATCCAAATTTTCTTTGTTAAATTTAATGTCAGAAGTGGGATTATTATTGCACAATATATATTTATTTTATTGCTTTAAAAGCGTAGTAAGACATAGTAGAATCAAATCCAAAGCATACCAATTTTATCAGTTATTTAATTTCTTGTTTTACATCTTCAAAGTTTAGTTTCTAATGACTGATCGTAGCGTAGTTGATTCATAGCTGTAACATTTCGTGTTTGTACTCTCTTTCTCTAACAATGAAAACATCCCATCCTACGGACGATTTCAGCTCGAAACTCAGGCATGCGCACAATGTAGATAATGAAATTGACAAATGAGTTGCTATAGTAAAGAGCTTTCAGAACTTCTAGTGTGACCCCGGGAAAAAATTCTCCTGAATCTAAATACTTGCCATACGCAGAAAAATACCACAGGACCGAACCAACTAAGAAAGGCATCCAAGTAATTAAACTAACTAGCGTGACGATAGCTAGCGTGACGGTAAGCTTTGCGTTACTTTGATGAATTGCGTTATGTCTGATCTTTCTCTTGAACAATACTTTAACCCATATTAGGAAATACGACACGATGAGAACAGAGTTGGGAACAACAATAACAATGATTGTGGTTATTCCATATCGTAAACGGCGTGGAATGTATTGATTGATTACATCCATGTCCACCACAAATGCAATTGATGTAATAACTGCGCATGTCCATACCATAGCTATACCAATCTTATATTTCAAGCTGCTGGATGCACGGTATTGGAAGGGATAGTAAGTTGCATAAGCTCTTTCGATGGCTATAGCAGCGAGACCAAACAACGATGCTGTTGGAAAGAAAGGATCTAATGCAGCATAAATGTACTTAAATGTTTTATTTTTGCCGATATTTCTATCAATATTTTCGGCTGTAAACATGGGCACAGATACCAAGCCAACAAAGAGATCAGCAACAGCTAGATTGACAATCAATGAATATTTACGACATCTTAGACGAGGCGTCCTGGTAAACATCACTATGGTAAGGACGTTGGCTGTTACTATGACAACTGCTTGTATCAGCATAACAAATACCATAGAATACATCCTTGAAATGCTGTCCTGATATTCAAAGGATAAATGATTATAAGAATGAATCAGTTAAACATCATAGAGTAAAAGTGTGAAACATAAATACCACTAAATAGTGCTATTTTATGCTAATTGTAATGTTTTCTTTTGTTTAAATAGTGCTATTCACTACTAAACAGTGGAGTGCACGCACTAAAAGTGTGCAACAGTTGTCACTCTATAAGAACATTAAATAAAAGCAACCGACAACAATCCTCCTTTTAACTTGCCTCACATTATCATTGGGCTCCCTGTGCTTTTTTCCTATGCATGTGAATCCCCTACTTCCATAGTTAATAGAGGGGAATGGTTAGGAAGCCCGGCAAACTTCAAAGGGGGAAACAATAGGCATTCATCTGAGGTTGAACAGGGACGTCACGTGATCACGAGGGTGCACACTCTCGATCATAACAACAAACATGGCGGACGGTTTAGAGAATTTGTCCTTGATTGGCGATGATTTTGAGGCTGTTTTTAGACATACTAGAACAAGATGAAGAAATGGAAGAGCATTTTACGGCTTTAGTTGAAGATGTCAGCATAATTTTGTTAGAAGTTTTGCTTGAGTACGGTGTATGAAGAAAATTTTCACTGCCAGAAGACTTTGATCGGACATCTGACACTAAATTTTGCCTTTCGTTGTCCTTGTGTTGACGTCAAAACCTTTCTCCCACCACAAAACATTAATAATTTGTATTGATGTTGAACGCATAATCATCTTATAGTTATTTTTGGTGAGAGTTTGAAGGGACAATAGACATAGAACTCGAATAACTTTCATGAGAAAGCTGAGTTTCGTGTCAAAATCATCTGAACTAGCATAATCTTTGTCCCAGAAAAGCAAAACATTTATATTTTACTACTATATCAAGCATCTAATGGTGCTATTTCTTGTAGGCTCAACCTGGAATTTATAAATTGTAATGATTTTCAGAAATTCGGCAACAAGCTACGATTAGCAACTAAACATCCGTTGCAGCCAGCCGATTACAAACAGCCTGAACAACTGGAACTATTCTGTCAGGAATTAAAATGGCCGGATGGCAGCATTTTGGTAGTTATTGTTGTAAAAAAATTCTGAAAAACATCAAAGTAAAAATTCAAGTAAAGTTAATTTCAAATCTGGTGAGTTGGCTTAACACAGAATTAATTAAGGCTCGATCGTGACACGAGTGATAAAAGCAAGGTATATGGCATATTTCAAAATATACAAAGAAAATCTTTGATACCAAACAATTTCGACAATACATATCTAAAACTAATATCTATGCTGTAGATATTACGGGTATAACTAAAAACGTTTGAAAGTGCTGTCAAATTAATGGAGTCCAATTCTGAAATTTCACTTGCCAGACAATCCTTATTATTCCATCAAGAGCAACAAAAATTATATTTATTGTTAATATTCAATAACTAACAAGAATATTAAAGTTTCTGTTCAAGTCATTAATTTTGCATTATTTTTTTTTCTTTCCCTTTTTTTGCGATAGCATAAATTGCTGCCTAGCTATAGGTTGCTATGTGCGCCACGATTATTTATGCTACCAAAAACAGCAAAATCACAAGAAATACTTAGATATTTCAACATCTTCGGGTGCACAATGCTTTTCGTAAGTATATACTCGATCGTGATTGATCTGGTTTTGAATATTGGCGTCCATTTCTCATGTCTTTCTTGACTTTTACAGCCAATCTTCGCGCTATTTCCTATGCTTCTCGTTGACAGCCGGGCGAAGGGAACTTACGTGTGCCAATTACTTTCGTTCTTCGACATGAACCACAACCAAATACCTCACAATTACGACCTGACATGGTTCATTAAAAATCTGACTAAAAACAACATAAGTCATTAAAATCGACGTAGAATATAGTTTGTTGTCATAGGACTCCCTTGTTGCTTTAGACAGACTGCTGATCGTGTGCACCTTCAGAACCACGTGACCAAGCATAAATCATAACAAAGAGTTGTCTCTTTGAAGTTTGCCGGGCTTCCTAACCATTCCCCTCTATTAACTATGCTACTTCCAAAAATGACCCGCCACTAATTAGCATATTGTTGTTGAAAATCGTTTCGGTGAAAAGAAATATTTCAAAATGATTATTGTTCAACTCATTTTCATTCTGCATTATCCCGACGAATTCAAAGACGAAAACTAGGCTTAACATTAAGTGTGAATGTCAGAAAGGATCGAGCAAAAATTTCATTTTCTTAGCCACGGCCCCCAAAAATGACCTAGCTCATATTTTGTCTACAGGTAGGCCTAAGTACGTAGGTTGTGGAATGGGGGTTCTTTAGGCAAGTTCTTTTTTAATTTAGGAGAAAATAGACAATAATCGATTTTGACGAAAATTGACAAAATTCGTCACGCGAGTAGTAAAAAAACACCTACTTTCTCATACCACGAAATCGTACTTTAACATCAAACTGTGGTTTAATTTTTAGATAGTTGCGTAGACCGAGCCTTTTACATGGACTTTGTAATTGTTTTGAGTCGTTTTGTAGGATTTTGAGAGAATTAGAAGTCATAAAAGTAGAGGTACTTAAGCTTAGTTCGATTTAACGCAAAACATCCCATTACAAAACAGGCAAAAAATAAATGTGGTAACGCTTGAAAATTGTTGATACTCTGGCCATATAATCTACTTGTAATGGTCTTTCAATCTATGTATTTTTTAGATTGGTTTTTACAAACGTTTGTAAAATAATTGACATCAAAGTATCATGAATTTTGCCTTTTCGCTACATTGGAATTGACAACAGTCTGACAAACTTTGAATAAATTATTCCTTAAGTATTGTCAAAAATTATTAAATTGAACATGATTTCGTTACCTGATTATTTGTTGTAACCAGCGAAATATATAACACAACGGATAAATTAATTTTTTGTAGTTTTGTTTCTGTTGCAAAACCTTGTTTTGTTAATTCGACGGCAAGGCAAGCCGGCGGCATCGATTGCCATTCTTGTGTCGATCAAATCAGTGGCACATTGCGATAATTTCTTTTTCTATAGTACAGGCACACAGAAAAAAGCTTTATAATAGACATTTGTATATTTCAAACATATAGAAAATAGCGTAATATTTCAGATTGTTTTTATTTCGAATTCGGTCTTGAACAAACATATAACCGATTTAATTTTTAGATTAATTTCTAATAACACTATTCAGCTAATCCTTCAAATCATAGTTCAAATTTATATTTTTTGACTATTTTGCTTTTTCCTAAATTCAACTGAAGAGAACAAGTCAAAAATAGAAAATAGAAAATAGACATGTATGTGATTTGCATAATGTTTTCTATTTTTGACTTGTTCTCTTCAGTTGAATTTAGGAAAAAGCAAAATATAGTAAAACAATATAAACTTGAACTATGATTTGAAGGATTAGCTGAATAGTGTTATTAGAAATTAATCTAAAAACAAATCGGTTATATGTTTGTTCAAGACCGAATTCGAAATAAAAACAATCTGAAATATAACGCTATTTTCTATATGTTTGAAATATACAAATGTCTATTATAAAGCTTTTTTCTGTGTGCCTGTACTATAGAAAAAGAAATTATCGCAATGTGCCACTGATTTATGTGATTTGCATAATGTGGAATTTTGTTCTCTCGGAAAATTGTCAATAGTCAGAATGAAAAAAACAAAATATTAAAATCAAACAACAAAAATATCAATGCAAAATTAAACACTTTATAAAAATCGCTCCCATAGAATAGGCTTTTACACGACTAAAGATTGGAATATCATCTTGCCGTTTGATCTAAAAATTTCTCAACTTTTTATTTAATCGCTGATTGCTGATAGATTAAAATGTATTCTTTTCATGACTTAAATATGCAGAAGCTAGAGTGCATGCCATATAAGCGTGAAACAATTCCTAACTATTTAGCGCTTAATAGTATTTAGTTATCAACTACATAGTTATCCACTAAAGGCCGGTACACACTAGGCGACAAGTCGCAGCGACTTGTCGTCACGACATGTCGCCTCAGTGTGCATTGGTTCAATACTTGTCGCCAATACATCTGATTGTGTCGTTGCGACAATTTCCGCCAAAAATACCTAGTACACACGGGGGGAAATTGTCGCTACGACATATTTCGGGAACAAGTCGCTGTGACTTGTCACCGGCCTTAACTAACAAAAGATGTGCAAAAAAACAAAACGTGCAACATTCCTTAGAACGTGTCTTTGAATTTCTTTGTGTCTTAAGGCCGGTACACACTAGGCGACAAGTCGCAGCGACTTGTCCCCACAACATGTCGCAGCGACAATTTCCTCCCGTGTGTACTAACATTTTTGGCGAAAATTGTTGTCGCCGCAAGAGAATTTTGTTGCTGCGACTTGCCACATGAAATCCAACCGGTTGGTATTGCTGAACCAGTGCACACTTAGGCGACATGTCGCGGGGACAAGTCGCTGCGACTTGTCGCCTAGTGTGTACCGGCCTTTAAGTTTATGCCTTGTCGCATTGTTAGTTAGTTGATAACTAAATACTATTAAGCGCTAAATAGTTAGGAGTTGTTTCACGCTTATATGGCATGCACTCTATAAATAGACCTCAACTTAAAAAAAAAATTATACAGCGTAATTTCTATTGAGAAACTCATGAATGAGTTGTTTATTAGTGCTAAATCTATATATCTCACATTATAAATAGATATGAATAATCCTGTATGTAGGTAATCGACACGTCTCGTCTTGGCAGAGTACTAAGTTTATAACAAATTACCATAAAGCCATTCAAATGCCCTAATAAAATTAAAGTACAAAGTACGGCATACTACAATAAATGTAATCAACAAATGGCAATAAGGATGTAAGTAAATGATGTTTTGGTCGATGTCGCCCGTAAAAATTAGTGAAGTAAAAACTTAATAGATGGAAATATTGGAAATGATATCAGCATAAAATGAACATCAAATTTGATTGTACAAGAAAATGGTTGAAAATAGAATTTAGCACTAAGAATCATGGTCGTCGGAAGGTGGTCGAATAAATGATCGCAAATTTGCCCAGAATATTATTTGGGATATATAAACACATTTGACATATAGTCTGAATGAATATAACAAAATAATAAAATCAAACAACAAAAATAGCAATGCAAAATCGAAAAAATAAACAAGAAAACAAATAACAACAAAACAAATAAAACCAAAAAGTAAACAAACAAACGAACGAACGAACGAGCAAGCGAGCAAGCGAGCAAGCGAGCAAGCGAGCAAGCAAACAAACAAACAAACAATGATAATGTGTCTGTCTGTCTGTCACACAATTCAAATAAAACTGAAGTAATGAACGAGAAAAGTATAAATAAATGAAAATGACTAAAGTCATTGACAGAGCATGTGCTTACGATTGTTCAAATAGAAAATAGAAATAGCGAAAAAAGGATTCGGTCAAAAATTGACAACTAAGTTTCCGAGAGAACAAAATTCCACATTATGCAAATCACATACATGTCTATGTTCTATTTTTGACTTGTTCTCTTCAGTTGAATTTAGGAAAAAGAAAAATATAGTAAAAAAATATAAATTTGAACTATGATTTGAAGGATTAGCTGAATAGTGTTATTAGAAATTAATCTAAAAACAAATCGGATATATGTTTGTTCAAGACCGATTGCGAAATAAAAAAAATCTGAAATATTACGCTATTTTCTATATGTTTGAAATATACAAATGTCTATTATAAAGCTTTTTTCTGTGTGCCTGTACTATAGAAAAAGAAATTATCGCAATGTGCCACTGATTTGATCGACACAAGAATGGCAATCGATGCCGCCGGCTTGCCTTGCCGTCGAATTAACAAAACAAGGTTTTGCAACAGAAACAAAACTACAAAAAATTAATTTATCCGTTGTGTTATATATTTCGCTGGTTACAACAAATAATCAGGTAACGAAATCATGTTCAATTTAATAATTTTTGACAATACTTAAGGAATAATTTATTCAAAGTTTGTCAGACTGTTGTCAATTCCAATGTAGCGAAAAGGCAAAATTCATGATACTTTGATGTCAATTATTTTACAAACGTTTGTAAAAACCAATCTAAAAAATACATAGATTGAAAGACCATTACAAGTAGATTATATGGCCAGAGTATCAACAATTTTCAAGCGTTACCACATTTATTTTTTGCCTGTTTTGTAATGGGATGTTTTGCGTTAAATCGAACTAAGCTTAAGTACCTCTACTTTTATGACTTCTAATTCTCTCAAAATCCTACAAAACGACTCAAAACAATTACAAAGTCCATGCCAAAGGCTCGGTCTACGCAAATATCTAAAAATTAAACCACAGTTTGATGTTAAAGTACGATTTCGTGGTATGAGAAAGTAGGTGTTTTTTTACTACTCGCGTGACGAATTTTGTCAATTTTCGTCAAAATCGATTATTGTCTATTTTCTCCTAAATTAAAAAAGAACTTGCCTAAAGAACCCAAATTCCACTACCTACGTACTTAGGCCTACCTGTAGACAAAATATGAGCTAGGTCATTTTTTGGGGCCGTGGCCAAGAAAATGAAATTTTTGCTCGATCCTTACTGACATTCACACTTAATATTTCTAAATGCTGTCAGTCTAAATCTAACGATACGATACGATTGACTTTATTTAAAGAGGGTACGTATTCTAAACAAAAGCCCTTGTACGTGAACAGATACTACTGTAATGACTGACGTACCCCTCCCCCAGTGGGGAATGTGAGCACGTGACATTGATCGTGTGTGAACAATCAATTATAGAAATAACTGAATGCTTGAAAAAATCGATTGATAACAACCTTTTCACGTGCGGTATCTTCCTTGATTTTGCAAAAGCATTCGATACTGTAAATCATCAGATTCTTTTAACAAAACTTAAAAAATATGGAGTAAGGGGGATTCCCCTCCAATGGTTTTCAAGTTATCTAATTGACAGCATATAGAGAATTTGTCTGCGCATGTCAGAAAATTTTAGCCCGCGGTCATGTTTACATTTTTTTCTACGACTGGGGAACTTTTGAGTTCCAATCGCAATCTTAGTGATCTTCAATTTAGGAAAATATAAATGGATACTTAAAGTCTATCCCTTTGTAAGGTGCTGTGACTAAGTCAAGCAAATGTGGAGGTTTTTGATCTCAAAATATTTTTGAGCAAAAGTCCGCAAAACGAAGAATAAAAACTCAAACCTACTCCAGGTGATCTCGCGCGCTTACTTCCGGTCCGAATTAACCAATCAAAAACGTTTACATTGCACGGCCAAAATTTCCAAGATGGCGCCTGTCGAATGTACAGGAGTCGGAGTGAATTCCATCATATATTTGGTTGAAAACACATAACGTTACCCGATTTTGGAAAAACGAAACTACAGAATAACTATCTAAATCATTGAATGCAAGTTTAGGGATATTTTGACGAAGAAATTTGAGATTTTAAGTCTTTCCCTACCATATTTAATGCTCGTGAATAGGAGAGTTTTCCAGTCGTTTCTTGAGTTGGCGCTTGAAATTATCATACAATGCCAAGTATGCAGAAGTTAACCACTGGATATCACTGGATCGTTCATCTTTTAAAAGTTCAAGGACTACAAGTTGTGCTTCACGAACAAGAGCCGGATCTTTAACCACTGGCAACAAATCTTCTGGTCGTACATCCTTCGTTGTAAAATCTGGATAGTTGTCCTTGATTCCAGCAAGCATGGCGGTCTTCATGTATTCATCTTTATTAAAAAGCTCTGCGTATCTTGGTAGAGACTTGTTGCTGCCAAATTGTAGTATTATGGTGCTGTGAGTTGGACTAGGCAAGTCAGCAGGTAAGCATGATTTCCACTGCTTCATTTCATTATCTTTAACAGTAATGTCTGGCATTCCTTGTACTCTAATAGTTAATAGCTCATCGGTGATGTTGAGACCCATTATCTTCTGAGATTTTACGGTGATTTTTTTGTGTTGGTTATTGTTATGGTGCTCGATAGAAAAATATCTGTTACGTACATTAGAGGTCAAATGTAGTTTTACATTAAAGACTTCTTTTGACACTCTGTGGTCAGTTCGTTGCCAAGCTAAAACTTTTACAATATTCTGGCCATTTCCACTACTAGTTAAATCAAGAGAGTTGACATTGGCAGAATAAACTCCAGAACCTTCAAGAGACATAGTATATTTTGAAGCAAATTCATGTGTCATTTCACTGACATGAAATTGATCAAAGTCATTAAAAGCTGCATTATGCAGTTCATCTTTCATCTCAGCTGTTGTTGATTTCTGTGTACTGCACAGGTTTACAAAGTCATTGAGATCGATTGAGGTTGGCACTTCATCATCAAAATCCTGGTTGTGTATACAGTCATTTTGCCCCTAAGATATAAAAGTATAGTAGACTTTTATTAGTATTGTACCAGCTGTCAATCTACTCTCCTTTAATATAAGTGAAATACCTCATCATTTAACCTCCAACACTCATAGCTTTCCTCTTCTGGGCTGTAATTTCTGAATGGTATATACTGAAAAATTCAAATACATCTAGTCATTTCACTGATAGATATTATAGAGTGTTTGTTATGTCTGTGAAACAAGATAAAAGTATTTCTTGGTTATTTAGTTCAATGTTGTTTATAAAGATATTACCTCTGACATTACAACAGTTAATACCAGCTGAAACTAATGCTTGTATTACAAAGTTGTTTCAAGTGACTAAGTCCAATAATTGAAAAATCATGTGTAAATTGTTTGTTAAAGTGAATGCATAATTAAAACAGATTATGTGCAGGCAACGCTGTACATGCATTTAGAAACAAAACACTCATGTGTGCCCAGACATAAATAACACAGAATAGTACTAAGTTTTTATGGGTGCTCACTCAGTGTTATTGATTATTTAAATATTTACCACTTATACAAGTACAAAGATATTGTAAACTTGATATTACCACACTTACTGATTTATTCTTGTTGTCTTCTGATTCCAACTTTATCTTGACCTTTGCATCAGATGATGTTTTGCAGTGGTTTTCTTTATTTTCAATTCTCATCCATTCATTGACAAACTGTTGTTCTAGCACACGTTGTTGATACTCTATCTTCCCATTTTCGCCACTTTTTCCACCGCTGTAGATAAAGTTCCCACTTTTACATTCTTTATGTTTGGTTTCCATAATGCTGTCTGTTATATTCTTTAATGTTATTTGTTGGCCAATGATTGTTGCTGTTACTAATTGGAATCCAAAAATTAATGGAAACTGAAATCCCAAATGTATTCTGGCTTTACATTCATATTGCTTTCCTGTAAGACCTGGAGGAGTGTCCAATAACAATGGGAAAACGTCCATTAGACCAGAGCAAAATGTTGCTAAAACCTCTCTTGTTGTGCCTGTAAATCCAGCATTTGCTATTATTTCATGGCAGGACTCTAGAAATGCATAAACACCAGCCTCACTGAATTTAACTTTAAATACATCTGTTTCATTGTGCACACTCCTTGCAATTTTACTCAGGTCCTTTTCCCATTGCTTTCCTTTGTCTGGAAGGGTTAGCTTGGCTACCTGGTGTATTCGATGGCAGATGGTTTGTATTGAGTTAATACACCTGTGCATCATACCAGGGTAAAAATCTGATAATTCTGTGGCCGAAACATTTGCTAATCCAGTGTAACCTAAATTGTCTCTTGCAAAGTCCCTTCTTCTCTCTTTGGTGTCGGCTTTTAGTCCAAGGTGTTGTTGATATTTGTTTACAGCCTCATTAGTTCTTTCTATTGTGTTTACAGGTGCAGGACAGAAGATGCCCATGTCGCCTAGTTGAGACCGGTGTTCTGGTGCTTCTTCAATTGGATAGCTTGACATTGCTGTTGAATTGCCCGTGACTGTACGTCGGTTTGCTCCATCCCCTAAACCACGAACATGAACTGACATATCACATTTCTGTAATGGATGGGTCACTGTTGTTAGATTTGCTAACTGCTTGAATGTTTTTTGGCATAGCTTACTTACGTGCTGATAATCATCGGGTCCTAAATATGAGCATACTGTCAAAACTGTACTCAACATGTTATGTGGCTCAACAATCTTGATACGTATGGCAGTTTCTCCACTGTAAAACTTGCTCCAACCCATCCACGGAAAGGCATCACAGTAATAGTAAATAAGTAGTGCGTTGTTTGGACAATGTAATGACTGCTGCATGTTAGATTTTCTAGCAAGTGTTCAATGGCATTTTTTATGTTTATATACCCTGAACAAATTTCACCATGTGAGACAAATGTCAATTGATATATGCTTTTTAAACTTGCTTTAGTATTGTTTAAATGGTCAACCATGTCCCCTTTTGGTACAAAAATGTTTGTTCCCAACACCTCTTCCAGGTCCTTGCCAAAGTTGTTCCTTAAGACATTTTGATATGAAGATTGACTAATGTTAAAGTTGCTGGCCACATTTGTAGAAAAGTTAACAAATTTGTCATAGTTTTCATGTTTCACTTGGTTTATAAGACTTGCTAATTGTTCTTGTGGACTTTTTATAGATTTTGTTGGGATGTTTCTATCATCAATAAATACAGTAAGCCTTTTGGGTTTTATAACATATTCAGTTACTCTTGGGTGATATTTTTTTAAAGTTGTATGGAGCTGTTCAAATTGCTTACACAAAGTGGTCTCACGAAATGTTTCTTGTCTATATGTTGTTATTGTTGATTTCTTCCTCAAAAACTCATATGGTGAAACTGCTTTAACCACCCTAGGTAGAAGAAATTCCTTAACTTCATCATCTCGTAGAGCTGAAACCAGTGCTTTCACTCTAGCTCTTCGGTTACCTGTGATTTTAGGTTAATATATATTATGGGTCTAGGAGTTTTCAATGATTTAAGCATTAACTATACAGTACAAATATGATGGTAGGAGGGGAGGAAACAAAAAAAATTATTTTCCATGATATTTTTTTCAAAAAAATTATTGATTGATTGATTGAGTGAAGAGACATTGAATAAGGATTGGTCAATTGAATTAATAAATTATTGATTTTCATCCAGTGATTGATTGATTGGTGATTGGTTCATGATATATTTGTTGATAAAAATTGGTTAGTTGGTTCAATGATGAGTATTTCATTGGTCATGAAGAAATGAATGGTTGAATGATTGATTGTTTCACTGTATGTCTAAAAAATGTTTTTTATTGTTTTTGATTGATTAATAATGATTGAATAAATTAGTGAGTGGGTGATCCATCAACTGTTTGACATTAGAGCTTGTGTGGTGTTATATATATTTGCAGTCATGACAGCTTGGACATGCACAATAAATCTCAGTCTTGAAAACTTCAATCCTGATGTACTGATTTTTTTCAATTTAGTGTTGTCATTTGTTGTAATCATATACATTGTTTTGAAAGTAATTTACTGTTGATAAAAAACAACAATGGTAACCGATCCAAAGCCATGAATAATTACCTTCATTTCCAGCTGACAGAAATTCAGCTACAGCTACCTCGGCTGGATTTACTTTAGGTTTTATAGTATTTTCAACATGTTCTGGGAAGTTTTTCCTGTGTTTCCACCACCCACTTGAAGTTTTAAATTCTTTAGTACATGTTTCGCATATAAAAACTTTGCTCATGTTGATTACACATGATCTAAATTCACAAGTTTTACGGTGTTGTTGTAGTTCAAGTAAAAAAGTCAATGCAGAGTAGAGAAAATGTAAGAAAATTACGCCATATCGTCATAGAAACGATGGCTTATAGTTTTTTTGATTCGGATGACTTTTTTATAATTTATGATTGAGATAAGCGCATTGCACTATGTATTTCAAATACTCAAATAAATAAAATACAATACCAAGTTTATAACTGCTTTATTATTATCTGTAACTGTACAACATTTACAAACGTAATACAAAATAAGGTTACACTGAAACATGAATCCAATATTTACTTGCCTTGCAACAGCTTTCACAAATGAAAGTTTGTCACTCGTGTAACTCTGGGGTTTCAAATTCATCGCATTTCCGATGACCTATAATCCTGCTAAATTATTACAGTTGTTTCAACGATTTGAAACTACTTGAATATCAAATAAATGGCCACAATTTCAAGCTCTAAAATTCGACTTCTTCATGATCGGCAGCCATTTTGATTGACCGTGAGTAACAGTTTAAAAATAGCCTGGGTACTAGGAAATGTTTATTTTGACAAATAATCCTTTGCGAGCTCAGCATCGAGATCACCTGGACTGCATTCGTATGAGGACTGCTGCCAAAATAAAAGAAGTAGCAGAAGACGTTTTCCACAGATTATCAATCAAAGGTCACGGGAATTGTGTGGTACAAAATGATTTCTTATTGAGGATCGATTTTGTGGAGTGATGAGCAGATTATTTGCGCATTTTGCAAGTTTTGGTCAACTTTCCTTCTTGATAAGCGATATGTTTGAGGGGCTGCGCCGATGCTAAATATAACTGATGCGAGTCGTCAAACCACATTCTATATCACAGCATTGTTATTTTTTTAAGAAAGATTGGCCAAAATGTGATATTGCGATATTTGTTGACGCCATGGTTGTGTTTCTCCTCTCAAGCAATTTCGACTGATTTGAATACCGAACCTGAAATTAGGTTAGAATGATCTTGATTAATCCAAATAATTGTGAAAACAAAGATGAACCACTGTAGATTTCAACGGTTGCCTAGCAACAAGTTTATATATAAGTCGACCGCATGTAGAAACGTGCCAGACAGCGCACGCTTTTTGAACCAACAACAACAATCTCAACAACACTGAACATCAACAATTTCTACAACTGAAACCATCGAAATCTTCTACGAAAACAACAACAATAGTTAGCTACAACCTGTCATATGAATCCGATTAAAAGTTGTGTTTAAAACAGTGCTGTCTCAGTCATCGATCGAAATCTAAACCTACATTAAAGTTCAAAAGGCGCTGAACATCCACGATCGGTGACAATTTCTACAAAATATGGATCTCCGAAGCGGGAAAGTCTACCAATCGGATGTCAAACAACAAATGAAGATTAAAAGGTCGAAGCTAAAGGGAGTGATTACAAGAATAATACACGAAATTCAAGAAATCATGGAAAAGGAAGGATTTCAGTTTATATCAGAAGTAAGCGCTAAATATCACGAACTAAACATTGTTATGAACTCGTTTAAAGACGTCCATTCAATTTACCACAGAAGTTTGACAAATGAATACGACAAGGAAGAATCCCAAGAATTTTACAAGGCTGTCGAATCGTGTGTTCGTAGATGTATTGAACATATCACTAGGTGGACTGATGAACAAAGACATGCAGTTGAAGTAACTATCGCCGATCAACAAGAAGAGATGTCTGTTTTTTCTAATAACATTACACCTCAAGATTCGATAAGTAACGCAGGTCTGAATTCGGAACACTCTAAATCTACCTCTACGACCAGTCTTTCAAAACTTATGCTAAAAACATCTGCAAAAAGAGCTGCTTTGATCGCGGAATCGACTACTATCCAAACTCGCCAAGCATTAGAAATGAGAGAACGCTTAATTGACCAAGAATTCGTGAAAATGGACTTAGAACGTCAAAGAGCTAAACTACAGTTAAAGCAGGAAAAACAAAGGTTAGAACTAGAAGTACAGATGCGTAAATTAGAGGCACAAGAAAGTGTTTATTGTAAAGTTGCTAGTCGAGTATCTGTTTCCAGTGAAACTTTCAAAGAAAACCCTTGTCGCGACAATGGAATGATCGGAATGTTGAAGACAGACGATGGAATGTACGAAACGAAAAAGACAGACAGTGCGCCCAAACACGCCCAAAAGATGACATCAACGCCGAGAGAAAATGACCGAATGATTTCTGAATCACCCAGTGATCATGTGAACGACGAAAATTTCATTCAAAATGACTCTGCGTGGGCCTCGCAGCAAGAACAAAGCGCACAACTGATGAATTATTTTCTCCAGCAGCAAAGGGAGCAGACCATGGCTTTGTCTCTGCCTCGCATTGAAATGACTGCATTTTCTGGTGATCCTGCTGATTACAATGAATTCGTGGCAGCCTTTGAAAACATTGTTGAGTCTAAGACTACAAGTTCTAGTGCAAGACTTTATTATCTAGTCCAATATACAATCGGTGATGTACAGGAATTGATGAGAAGTTGTCTTACGATGAAACCCGACGAAGGCTACTATAAAGCTCGCCAGCTCTTGAAGAATAAATACGGTCAAACTCACAAGATTAGCGCCGCCTATACTGAGCGAATAAAGGCATTCCCATCAATCAAAGCTGAAGATAATCAAGCCCTACAGCGTTACGCCATTCTTTTGGAGAGTTGTAAGAATGCACTGACAAACTCGGACTCTACTAACAATCCTGACATGCTTAAAACCATCACAGAAAAGTTGCCCTTCAGCCTAAGATTAAAATGGCGTGAAATTGCCGATAACATTACTGAAGAGCAGAAGAGAGAAATTACCATCAATGACGTCACGAGCTTTGTCGACAAAAGAGCGAGAGCAGCCAACCATCCGATATTCGGAAATCTATCCAGTCAAAGTCAAGAATCTAAAATGCGAACAAAGATCAGCGAAAGAGCCAAGCCGAAACCATCGTTGACGTCAACTAAAGCATCATTCGCTGTACAAGGTAAATCGATCGACTCAAACCCAGTCGAAGAAGGCTACAAAACACTCACGTGTCTCATGTGTCAAGATCCGCATTATCTATCTCGTTGCGATGAATTCAAAAGAAAGACTGTGGATGAACGTCTTAAATTCGTAAGATCGAAGGGACTGTGTGACAACTGCTTACAAGCCGGGCACGTGGCAGCGTCCTGCCCTAAAAACAGCTTCTGCAAGGTCGACAATTGTAATATCGCACGTAAACACTCTACATTTCTACACCCAAAGAACACAAACACTTGCAAAGTTGAAACTGAAAGCAAGCCTATTGACACAAGAACAAAGGCTCAACCTAATTGTATCAACTCTCAAGCGGCATGCAACAGCACTGGGGCCGGTACATCCGTAACTGGCTTGTCTATCGTTCCTGTGAAAGTAAAGTGTAAAGAGAACAGTCATTGTGTCGAAACATATGCGTTTCTTGATTCTGGTTCGAATACTACGTTCTGCACAGAGAAGCTGATAAACCTTCTAGAATTACGCGGTAAGCCGACGGAGTTGTCTTTAACCACTATGAACTGTGAGAATGTCATGAAGAAATGTCAGTTAGTCACCCTCGATGTTTACGATCTCGATGAAAGGAACTGTGTTGAATTGACGACAGTATTTTCGTGCCCTAAGCTTCCAGTGTCAGTAGAAGACATTCCTCTACAAAGTGACGTTGACAGATGGCCGCACCTCAGTGGTATCCAACTACCTGCTGTTGACGCTGAAATAGACCTTCTAATTGGTAATGACGTAGTAAAGGCCTTAGAACCCAAAGAAGTGAGAGAGAGTCAGAATGGAGGTCCTTATGCTGTAAGAACAACGCTTGGATGGACAATCAACGGACCCCTCGGAAGAGAACTTAAACACCCACGTACTACCAACCGAATACACTCTGATGTTCGACTCAACGAACAATTTGAACGATTCTGTGATATCGAGTTCAACGACTTGAATCATCATGATGACACCCTAGCTATGTCACAAGAGGACAAACGTGCTCTTGACATTATGAACAGAACCGCTACCCTGAAAAATGGGCACTACGAAATCGCTCTACCGTGGCGTACTTTTCCTCCTGATCTACCGAATAACAGAATTGCAGCCGAACGTCGCCTGGAGTCACTGAAAACACGACTTACAAAGAATCCACAACTTCACGAGAAGTACACTACCTTTATGACCGATCTCGAACGGAAGGGATATTCTCAGAAAGTGCCTAATGAAAAGAAGAGTGAAAGTTCTCCAGCCTGGTACCTACCTCACCACTCAGTTACTCACCCACAGAAGCCAGAGAAGGTACGCAGTGTATTCGATTGCGCAGCCAAGTACGCTGGAACTAGCCTAAATGACCAACTGTTGCAAGGACCAGATATGACTAATAATCTCGTGGGCGTATTGACGAGATTTCGACAAGAGCCAATCGCAGTAATGGCGGATATAGAGGCCATGTTTTACCAGGTGTGTGTGCGATCTGAAGATAGCGATTATCTACGTTATCTGTGGTGGCCTAACGGTGACTTGCTACAGGATCCGCAGGAATACCAGATGACGGTCCACTTATTTGGAGCGGTCTCATCACCGAGTTGCTCAAGCTATGGTCTTCGCAAAACAGCAGATGACAACAAAGAAGACTTCGCTGAAGAAACTATAGAGACGATAAAACGTAACTTCTATGTGGACGACTGTCTAAAGTCCACCATCAATGAACAACAAGCAATCAAGCTGGTTGACGAACTCCGAAGTCTCCTCGCCAGAGGTGGCTTCAGGTTGACAAAATGGCTATCAAACTCGAAAGAAGTTCTCAAGTCGGTCCCAGAATCTGAAAGAGCCGGAAGTGTCAAGAATCTCGACCTCGACCATCTACCTATTGAAAGGGCGCTCGGCATCCACTGGGACGTACAATCTGATACTCTGGGATTCAGGATAACAGTGAAGGACAGACCAGCAACCAGACGCGGGATACTGTCAGTCGTAAGTTCAGTGTACGACCCTTTGGGTTTCGCCTCCCCGTTTGTACTACAAGCAAAGGCTATTCTACAAGATTTATGCAGAAAGAAGCTAGGTTGGGACGAAGTCATCCCTAAAGAATACCTAAGCCGATGGCAGACTTGGCTGGAAGAGCTACAGTGTCTTGATCGTTTGAAAGTTGATCGTTGTTTCAGACCTAAGGACTTCGGTGAGGTTGTGTGTCGTCAGCTGCACAACTTTGCCGATGCATCTCAGCAAGGCTACGGTGCAGTCTCTTATTTGAGATCTGAAAATCGTAATGGTGACATCCATTGTGCGTTTGTTCAAGGAAAGTCACGCCTCACTCCCATGAAGACTACTGTTTCAATTCCAAGACTTGAACTATCTGCTGCAGTTACAGCCACAAAGTTGAGTAACATGATCCTTCGCGAGTTGGATCTACCAATAGATGACGTACTCTTTTGGACTGACAGTACATGTACCTTGGGGTACATTGCAAATCAAGATAAGAGGTTCAAAGTTTTTGTTGCAAATAAGCTCGCTGCTATTCACGAAGCCACCCAAGTCGGCCAGTGGCACTACGTTAACACGAAGTTAAATCCAGCGGATGACGCATCACGCGGTTTGTCTGCTCAAGAGCTCATTAGTAACAAACGATGGCTACAGGGACCAGAATTCTTGTGGTCAACCAAAGATGACTGGCCTCAACCACCTCAATCGACTATCTCTGTTTCCGAAGACGATCCAGAAGTCAAAGAAGAAATCAAATCAGTATCATTCTCCACGATCACAGAAGTAGATCCAATCGATCGAATGATTCACTATTACTCATCGTGGCACAGACTAAAGAAACACTTTGCATTGATCCTACGTTATCGTGATAACCTGTTGCGTGTTAGTCGTTTACGCAAAGAACATGGAGATTTCAAACTCGTCAAAGGGACATTTCCTCCCATTACAATTGAAGAAATGCAAAGAGCAGAAACAGAAATTCTAAAGCTCGTTCAGAAACACAGCTTTCCTCAAGAAATGAAACTCATCAAAGAATCAACATCTACCAACGATGATCTCTCAACTAAAGCACAATCTACTTACAGTCTGACGAAATCTAG
This sequence comes from Diadumene lineata, assembly GCA_918843875.1. Classification (NCBI taxonomy): domain Eukaryota; kingdom Metazoa; phylum Cnidaria; class Anthozoa; order Actiniaria; family Diadumenidae; genus Diadumene; species Diadumene lineata. The sequence continues at coordinate 8,118,510 of OU974081.1, forward strand.
TCAAATTGCTGACCTAGACCCTATTATGGTGTCTGGACTGTTACGCGTAGGCGGTCGTCTACGACGTTCATCTATCGAATACGAATGTAAACATCCTGTGATCTTACCAAAGTGTCATCATGTCGTTGATTTAATTGTTACAGAAGCACACGTTCAGTCAGGACACTCTGGGCAAGAACATGTTCTTTCTTTGATCAGAAGTGCGTTTTGGATAATAAAGGCACGAACCACAGTAAGAAAAATAACTAGTCGTTGTATTGCGTGCAAGAGAAGACAAGCCAAACCGTCTAATCAAAAGATGGCAGATTTACCATCAGAGAGAGTCACCCCAGATAAACCACCCTTCAGTTTTGTGGGTGTGGACTGTTTCGGACCTTTCTTAGTGAAAAGAGGAAGATGTCAAGTTAAGCGGTATGGCGTCTTGTTTACTTGCCTTGCCTTACGAGCTATTCATATAGAAGTTCTGCATAGTATGGACACCGACTCATTTATAAACTCACTAAGACGCTTCATAGCAAGGCGAGGAAGACCCGAAGTCATAAGATCAGACAACGGTACCAATTTTGTCGCCGGAAATAAAGAACTGAGTCAAGCCATTGACAAATGGAACAGTCAGAAGATTCATGAATTTCTACTACAACGTCAAGTGAAATGGGTATTCAACCCACCTGCTGCATCTCACCAGGGCGGATGCTGGGAGAGGTGTATACGAACAGTGCGAAAGATATTGCATGCTATCACAACAGAGCAAGTACTGGACGATGAAGGTCTAACAACTTTATTCTACGAAGTGGAGTACATCGTTAACAGTAGACCAATTACAAAGGTATCGGATGATCCGAACGATCTGGAACCTCTATCTCCAAACCAACTCTTGTTGATGAGAACAGAACCAAGCCTACCTCCTGGTATCTTCAACGATGATGACATTTATGCAAAGCGAAAATGGAAGCAGGTTCAATATCTTGCTGATGTCTTCTGGCGTCGTTGGGTCAAAGAATACTTACCCATGCTTCAACAACGTCAGAAATGGCATAAACCTTCAAGAAACTATGCAGTTAACGATATTGTCTTGGTGGTTGACGATAAACTACCCCGATGTTCATGGCCGTTAGGTCGTGTTACTGAAGTCTACAAGAGCTCACGCGATGAATGTGTCAGAAGTGTCACAGTAAAGACAAAGACATCTGTACTTGATCGACCAGTTACCAAGTTAATTCTACTAGAAGCAGTAGAAGTCTATGAAGTTGACAAGAGGAAAGAATGAGCAAACACTAACAATAGTGAACTTTTAAAGAAACTGTTTCTATTTCATGTTAATTGTTAATTTAGCGTTAAAATCTACATAATTATTAGTCTATGTTTGTAAAATGTTCCATTTTAGGGGCCGGAATGTAGATTTCAACGGTTGCCTAGCAACAAGTTTATATATAAGTCGACCGCATGTAGAAACGTGCCAGACAGCGCACGCTTTTTGAACCAACAACAACAATCTCAACAACACTGAACATCAACAATTTCTACAACTGAAACCATCGAAATCTTCTACGAAAACAACAACAATAGTTAGCTACAACCTGTCATATGAATCCGATTAAAAGTTGTGTTTAAAACAGTGCTGTCTCAGTCATCGATCGAAATCTAAACCTACAACCACCAAATTTTGTAAATTTCTGGTCAGGCTTTTGTTGATATACTTCTATCTTCACTGAATATAAACTTTAACTCAAGCACGGAGAAGATTTGTCAGTCTTACTCTATGGTCAATATTTTCGCATAAATTTGAAGAAAAGTCGAGCTTAAATGTTATGCGCCGCTAAGTTTTTTCTTGGCATGCTTTCTTTAATAATCGTAGATTAGTATTATACTTTTGGTTTTCGATAAAGTATTGGCCAAAATCTTTGATCGGCAGTCAAAGACGACCTAGTCTCGTTGTGAAAGCGGCCATATTGCAGAATCTTGCAGATACTTCATGGCTATAAACAAACAAATTGTTATGCTATTGTCCAACAAGAACTATAATAAGCCGTACGGAAATAACGACCAATCACTGTATGGTTGGAAAAGAGACTTTTGACAGCTGAAGTATCGCTTTTGTGAATTGGGATTAAAGGGGATCTAGAAGGTATTTTTCTTCGCGTGATTATAGCGGCTTCTACCATTAACTTACGACATGCGCAGACAAATTCTCTATATGCTCTAATTGACAGAAAACAATATGTCCAACTTGAAGTCAAATCAAGCATAAAGACTATACAATGTGGAATTCCCCAAGGGAGTTCGCTAGGTCCGTTATTATTTTTGATTTATATAAATGATATAACAAACTGTTCAAAAAAGTTATCTTTTAGAATATTTGCTGATGACACAAATTTAGAAGAACTAGAAGAACTAGAACAATTAATGAATCGGGAACTTTCTAAAGTAGTTGAATGGTGTAATACAAATCGCTTATCGATCAATATTCAAAAAACCAATTTTATGATTATTAAATCTCCACATAAAAAATTAACAAAAAATGTAGAGATAAAAATTTCAAACAAAGATGGCTCGTACACTTCTATTGATAAAAAAGTTGGGAGTAATGGTTGATGAAAACATAACATGGAAACCTCATATCGCTTTCATATGCTCACGACTAGCAAGAAATGCTGGAATTTTCTTAAAATTGAGACACTATATTTCCTTAGTACAACTAAAGCAGCTTTATTACAGTCTTCCTTACCCTTATCTTACCTATGCAATTGTTGCATGGGGAAGCTCATGTCAAACCCAAGTTAAAAAAATTCAAATCAAACAAAACCACATCATTAGAATATTTTTCTTCTCTACACTTTATGGTAAAAATACAGAAAGTGCTTTACCATTAATCAATCTTTTAGACCTTCTTACAGTAAACAACATTTTTAAACTGCAATCACTAAAATTCATTCATCAATGGGTTACAAATCAACTTCCATCAATATTTGATAATTATTTTTATTTTGCAAAAACCAATCATAGCTATAACACTAGGTATGCATCAAATAGTAACCTGTGTAAACAAAAAAATCAAAACTAACATAGGAAAACAAACCATTAGCGCTATAGCGCCAGATCTTTGGCAAGCGATTCCAAAAGAAATCAAATTAATTAAGAATTCACAAAACTTTAAAAAAGGATTGAAGACCTTTTGTTGCAAAACCAAAGGTCCAATCAATAACGAAAAAGCGAATTATAACATTTCACTCTATAGACATTAGATTATATATAAATGTATTATTTTTGTATTTAGTCTTCTTTGTAATATTTTGTTTATTTTCTGTATGAATATTATAGTAACTGTTATTGTTTTGTACTATGCATGTAAATATTGTAAACTTTGTAGTATCTTGTAAATCTGTGAACAGCTCAAAAAATCCACAACCAATTTCAAATGACCAGTGTCTAACACGAAAACGCATTGTTACTTTAGACACTGGACATTCAAACAATAAGATAATTATTTTTTTCTATTTTACAAAAATAAAACAGGCTAGATATAAAAAAATAATTATATACCCTGTAATATCAAACATGTAAAGATGAATGTAAATAAATATATATTGTATTGTATTGTATTGTGTGTGCGAAGTGAGTGACGAAGTGAGTTAGTGTACAAGATGTTTACTATTAAAAGTAATTAAAAAAGACAAGAAAGGCCCGTTATTACACTACTTTGGCAAATAGCATTTGTTGGTATAATGCAGGCAGTTGAGGGCGCCTCAGTAATCATCTACTAAATAATACATATCTTAGCCAATAATAAGCTCTGGAAAATTGACAGAAAAAGGTAAATTTCTTCTAGAGTTAAAGAGGTTTGAAAAGGCCAAAAAAAAAACACGCCCAAATGAGGCTATAAAGGCCTCAGCAAAGAATTCCATACAAATCCTTGTATTTTCATTCCTCCATAACTTTGTTGATATTTCAGGTAATCAAAAAATTTCTAATTAAAGTGTCTATTTCCGACAGATCTTTGCTACATGTGGTTGTACTGCAAGTATTCAGGATATAGTCAATCTTAAGAAATCATTGTTAGTCGGTGTTTTGCATTTATGAACGCCGGAAAAAAAAATGACGACAAAACAAACAAAAAAAAGATGAAATCGTAGACGAGGATAACAAAGTACAGTACAGCTTTCCCAAAAAACTAAAATAGAAAAATGGGCGATGAAAATCAGCAACAAATCCTTTCCCTGTTTCATGTACTTTATTTAATGTGTGTTCGTGAAATTGCATAAAGCTATTGCCTTAAAAATGTTCCTTTGAGTACTTGGTACATCCTCTCTGAAAGCTTGGTTATTAATCTAATATATACGTTGTCGAACCAAAGATTTATATGTTACTGCTAACATATGTTATCTTTGGCTCATTACAAAAACTACGACATGACATGACTGACGATATTTCAGCAAGCTTAACATAAATCAATTACAGCCAAATTCGTTGTATTACGACCCGCAGTTTTAAAACTTTGTTTTGATTTAGTCTTTTCTGAACCGTCAATCAAATTCAAAAGCGGAGTTTATTTTAGATTAACCAATGACAGAACATGTTAGGGCAAGCTCCGCCCTGTGAAAATGATTGACGGTTCAGAAAAGACCAAAATGAAAACAAAGTTTTGAAACGGCGGATCGCGATACAACGAATTTGGCTGTAATGTTAACCTAATTTTGAAGTTTCTCTTCCATATCAAGGTTCCATATGATATATTTATCAAATAGAAGAGACCTTAAGCGTGCCTTTTTTTGATAATAGAACACTCTGGTTTAGTTTAGTTTATTTTATTTTAGTTTATTTGTCACAATCAATTATAAAATACAGTAAAATAATAATATATATATAAAAACATAATAAAAATGTAATAACAAATTGTGATTGGCGAAGAAAACAGAACTTTCGTCCCAATTGACTTTCCTTCTCCTTACAAATACAAATACAAAAAAAAAAGGAAGGCAGTTCTTATATAATTATGTCGGAACATATTGTTTTGAAGAAAAATGAAGAAAGAGCTGATCCTTAAACTTACATAGACTTAAATTATTATATTTACAATTGGTTGGTAGATTGTTCCAGAGTTTAATTGTTCTTGGTAAAAATGAATTAAGGTAGTATGCCTGTTTGAATTCACTCTGGGAAGTGAACAGTGCTCTCTTTACTTTCAAGAGTGTTCTATTACTGAAAAAAGCACAGACAAAGCCAATACCATTTGGGAATAAATTAACACAGTCTTAAGTACCTTCCTCAAGAGTCTCCCTCAATATAACAAAGCTTTAAAAGACTATTTATGCCGCCCTTGTGTCATCTAGGCATATTGAACAACTTAATTTCAAACGATGATTTAATTACCCAATTCAGTGTGTTGGTTCCAATTTGATTATTTCAAAAAATGTATTTATCTATATATCAATGTCTATCTTCATCTACTTATTCATCTACATTAATTTCAAGATGTCCGAGAGAACAATGAAAATGGCGATTGTCGTATATATGTATATATGTATATAAGGTTTCAACAGAGTTAAGAAATAAGCAAGAAACTTTCAAGTTTCAGCTGACAAAAATCGGTCCAGACAAAATTACAATTTGTTATTTAAAAAAAAAGTTGTTTTTCTCACTCTTTCAATTCACGAGATACTACACAAAATACTCCCCCATCCTCCCCTTAGAAAAAATCTTGGATCAGCCCCAATGCAAATTACAACTTGATTCAAAAGACAAAATACGCACTAAAACTAAATGTTGTTCGAAATGTTTAGTATCTAGAGAATAATTTTAGATCAGCTGTAAGAAATAAGCTTATATTTGAATGTTGAGACAACTTACAGACAATACAAAACAACACTAAACCTCAATGATAACCCACAACGACAAAACTGTTATGTGCAATGTAAAAATAGAAAGCACAATGATATTCTCAGAAAGCACACAATACATAACTTTCGCCTCAAGTTAATGAGCTAATCCCATAATTCATTGCTCATTCCAATCCAAAAATTTGTTTCAAAAAATGCGAAATCTTCTATTTTACCTCGATTTGAGTATTCTTCTTTTCTGTGAACGCAAGCACTTTCTAACTTGAAATTTCAAATCAAATCGTGGTTGAGATCTTGAGGGGATTCCAACTTCTCCCTGGTTGTGTGTTGAACATGCAGTGGTTCATATTACACCGACTGAATTGTAATGCGAGTTTAGATGTCTGGCTGGTTCGAATGCGCTATAAACAGCCATCTGTATAAGCCTGAAGCGTGATGACGTTTTACCCCCGTCTCTTGACAGTAGTATGAGAAATGGTGACTCACCAACCGGCGGATCACGGCGGACAGCGGATCAGTCGCCAAGATGACGTTAGATTATTGAACATGACGTCACAGACCCCGAGAACCAATCAGCAATCGATTTTGACATTATATCATAATCTCTAGGAGCCAATCAGCGACCGAGATTGCTATTACATCATAAGGTCTTAGAGCCAATCAGCGCCCGATTTTGATATTTTGTCATAAACTCTAAGAACCAATCAGTGATCGTCTCTAGATATAATAAACTTTTGTTGACACCATTACTATTTTTAGAAACATTGATAATTGTAGTCTATGGTGCAATCTTTAATATATTCATTGTTTTATCATTATTGTTTTTTCCGCGTTGTATGTTTTATTTATTTGTTTACCATTCTTTACCCTCGAAACTCCAATATTCCTTTTATTTCTATATTTTAAAAGTCCCGTGATCCCTGTGATTCCTTCAGTTTTTTCATAATTTCTCTTTTACATGATTCAAAACGTTCCGCGATCTGTTCTCTCATTTCTCTTTTACATTGCAAAGGTGCTGCGATTCTATATACATTCAGTTTAAACTTCCAACGCAACTCCTGAAATTCCTTATGTTCCTTTTATTTTATTTTTTTATTGTTCATTAGTAGAAATAAGTAAGGTTCTACTATATATCATAATATAAAAATTAGGTAAACCTAATAGCGGACCTCCGATTTTAATGAAATGGATTTTTTATTCAATCATTCATTCTTTCATTTGTTCATTCACTACGAATTATCAAATTCTTGATTTTTTTTTTTTTTTTTGCTATGTTATTTTCTTTTCATGATCAAATAATAATATAATCAATTGAAACACACAAAGCTTTATGCATGCGACAACATTTTATTATATGCAAAAATTCGAAAAATATGTTGTTATGCATGGTAAACATAGCACTTGTCAATTATAATTGATTGTCCAATGAGAAGTTAGAAAAGCACTAATATGGCTTCTTTGAGTTTACGTTTGAAAAAAAAATGTTATAAAAATCGACAAAAATTTCACTTTTCTGGTGAAATGTGTGATGAATTACTTATTGGTAATCCAGCTATCTAAAACGGTTGTGAATTTTTAATTATCAAATGTGAGTACTGTGTAACTCGTTAAAAAATAGCTAGTATGAAGTTTTAACTTGCAGATGAGTACACTGACAAATTCATACAAACGTTTTATTTTCAATAACAAAATCAAAATTACAAGAATCAAATTAAAACACACATAAAGATCTCAACGATGGAGAAATATCTTACAAAAACAAGTAAATATAATTATTGCAAACTGCTTTCATGTGGATGGTAAAAAAGAAATTCATTAAAGATCGTCAAAAAATGTAAACATACCGGCTCCACGTTTCTTGTCCTGTACTGTCACTTTTCCACTGAGCTTTTTGTCCTCAGTTCTGAATACAATAAGCTTGTTCATGTTTTTAGAATTTTAAAAGTGTCAAAAAACATTTTCACCGCCTCTAAAAAGTTTACACAGTTCAACAGAACGGCCGGCGAAGTATGGCCAGCTTGAGTTGCTCGATCACACATTGTGCTAAATTTGCATTTCCATCCACTCCCTGAACTGGCAGTTCTACTTTGTTGACAAACATCGTGTATGAAAAGTTATTTTTCGTTGATAAATCTGCATTGATCCTAAAGCTCTCCGTGTTTATGAATTGCCCGTAAAAATTGAAAAAAGCAACAGAGTAAAGTCATCTTCGTGAATCAGTGATCGCCTGTTCGTTTTGCTTGTCACCTCTTTTGAATAGCTGCAAATGTACGTTTTTAATGAACTTTTGGTTGCCGTCGATTTTACTTTTAAGAGTAGATTAGTCGATGAGTAATGGTTGAAAAACGCCACGAAGAATCCACGAGCCCGAAGAATACTGCCTTGTTTACCAGCATCTTGCAAACTTGCAAAATAAACTCTTCCAGAAAAGATAATTTGTAAAATCTCCAACTTTGAATGACTTTTAAACACCAAAGAAAATTTTAACAGCTCTACATGACTTCAAATTAATTTTGACTAGTTAAAAACATCGGCACGGGACTTGTCAGTGTAAATACTTTGAAGCTTTTCTTCGTTGAATCGTAGTTCTTTTTCTTTTTGCAAATTTGGCGTACGCGTCTTTGTTTTTCTTTCTCAGCCGCCAGCTTAGCTTGACTATTTTCTTGTTCTTTGTCCAATTTTTACCAACACATTTGTATAGAGTTTCGGTCAGTAAACTGTAAAAAATTAATTGTGAATTTTGATGTGTGGAGGTTAGCTAGTAAATTTTGTCAAAGTTTTGGCGCCCACTAAAAATGGTCAGCGACCTCGCGCTTGTGGGCACGGAGTTCGGACGGACGTATTACGGTCGCGCGGGCTTCCTGTGTCGGTCGACAAAAATTCAGCTCGATGGTTTACCATATTTTCTTAATTATGGAGCTCCGCTATCAAATGATACTATTTTAAAGAGATCTATTTTAATTATCATTTGACCATGAAAAATCAATGATTGTTTTAAGTAAATATCATTTCTTCTCTGTATAAACAAGGCATTATTTTACCTGCGCATGCGCTGAACTGCTGAGCCAAACAATTGTATGGCGGGCTCCTCACAGGAATGACGCGCGCAAAGCCTATATTGTCAAAATGGCGCTTGTTGTGTAAATTTTTTTACTATCGCTTGTTGTTCTTGCCTTCTTTTACAGATGTAAAAAAACAATGTACAATATAAACGTTTATTTCATTTCTTTAATATCTAATTCATTGACATTAACAAATAAACAACCATGAAATATTTTTTCCTGCGACTTGAATCACTAGACGTCATTGAATCAGTAGGCCACAATGTCAGTGACAGGTCAATTTGAAGCCATGTTTTGGTCTCTTTGCCAAATTTTATCAGTTGTTCTCACCTAAAAACATAAAAGTGTACATAAAATAGATAAGAGAACAAGTTATAATTCAGTGGTTGATGTTCGAGAATTCATGTTATGACACAAAATTAAATATTCATGAACAACAATATTCAAGGTGAATTTAAACTTCGGACCATTGTAATGTCAGATCACCGATTTTGCAAAGAAATAAATGGGATTGTAGCACATGAATTGGGAAGATAGAATTTACAGCTGCAAGGTTTTAATATTCTCTTGATTTGAAAATGGAACCGATATTCTGTCTGCCGCTAAAACCACCATTAATAATATTTCACTTGAAAACCCTAATTAGCCTAATTTTGCCAACAATACGTTTCACATCACAATGATAAGGATGAACTTAGGGTCTCATCAGTAGAAATAACTCAGCGGTTGTTACCCTCCAATAAGAGAATTTTCCCGTTTGATATAAGCTATAATTACTCCAGTGCATAATATCAAGAGACTTCAAACCGAAGCAAAATCCAATTCGGATAATCCGATTTCAAAACACATCATGAAATAAAAACATATTTATCATACACTTACCTAAATTTATTGATTAGAATCATGTCTTTTAATTTAGTAAAAGTGATGAAACAACAGCTCTTCTCAGGCAAAAACAAGCAACAAATGGCGAAGATTCTTCGCACATGTTCGCAGAATACTATTACTTTGACTCCGTTTAGCGAGGCATCATCAATCTAATATTGAACGACTGGAACTTAAGCAATAACCTTAAAGTGATTTAAAACTATACTGGACTTTCCTTTGCTCCAAAATGTTCTAAAGGTGGAAAAAAATCCATCGGCATACCAATCAGTTATGAAATCCGAAGCAAAAATGTCCTTGTGTCCTTGCCATTGAGATGTGCAGGTGAGCAGACTGCTCATGCGCAAATGAGAGTACTTTATAGACCCAATTCACCTGCACATCTCAATGGCAGGGACATCGGAATATGAAAACCCTTTTTTTTAACTATAATTACAAAATAAATGTCCTTGTGTCCCCACCATTGAGATGTGCTGATGAGCAGACTGCTCTTGCGCAAATGAGAGTACTTTATAGACCCAACTCACCTGCACATCTCAATGGCAGGGGCATCTGAATATGAAAACCCTTTTTTGTAACTAATTACAAAAAAATGTCCTTATGTTCCTGCTATTGAGATGAGTAGGTGAGTTGGGTCTATAAAGTACTCTCATTTGCGCATGAGCAGAGGCCGTTTTGTTTGAAGTTAGTGACGCGTGCGCAGTAACATATGACCGGCATTCTAGCACATGTAAGATATTTATGCTTTTGGTAAAATGCATTACGTCCTTCAGAATTTATTCTCAATGTCATTTGTCACGGTTACAGAATTACATTTGAGTCTTCTTTTCCACCTAGTGTTTTTTCTCAATAATTACAAGTTGGTTCTAAATGAATCGGAGTTTGTTCAAAGTTCAATTAGGTTTAATTCTGTTGTAGAATGTCGTACTAAACGTCCTGTCGTTATTCCATGTAATGAGTGCGCATGTCCATACAATATCTTTACCAATCTTATATTTTAATGTGTTCAATGTACGGTTTTTGGAAGGGTAGTAAGTTGCATAAACTCGCTCAATAGCTACAACAGCGAGACCAAACAACGATGCTGTTGCAAGAAAAGGATCCAATGTTGTAAAAATCAACTGAAATATTTTATTTTTGGCGATATTTCTATCAAAATTTTCGACAATAAACATGGGCACAGCCACCAAACCAACAAAGAGATCAGCAACATCACGCTTGACAATCAATGAATATTTGCGACAACGTAAACGGGACGTTCTGGTAAATATCACTATGACAACTATGTTGGCTGTTACTATGACAACTTCTTCGATCAGTATAATCCATGCAATAAGATACATCCTTAAAAGGCTATCCTGGATATTCAAAAGATAATTAATGATAAGAATGAATAAGATAAATATCGGAACGTTCAATATTCAACATTTAGTTCCCCTTTCTCACATTATCGTTGGACTTGCTGTGCTTTCTTCCTGTACATCAATCTCGTACCCAGAGTCCGCGTTTTCTTGTGGCCTGTGGCAAAGAACGAGGGCTCTGGCATAATCCAATACCGGAAGCCAAGTCTTATGATTTCTAGTTTTAGTTGTTTATATACATATTCTGCTTTGAAAGACTTTGATAGCGTTTTTAAAGGTTCACCTATTGCGAGATGAATATCTCTCGTAGACTCGTATCCACTCCAGTAAGAGTTTGTCAGTTTTCACAGCACAACTTGGGACAATCTGACGCGAAGACGCTTATTTCTAAAGGTGTTTTTTATTATGCTACAGGTTATTCGATAGTTTATTAGTTTGCCTATTCTTTCACTTCCATATGAAAATCACTCTATAATTTGATATTATTTCACAGTTCAAGTGCATTTGCTCTATAGCGATACTTGAGCTGACGTTATCCTGATTGGCCGTTATTTTAATAGAGCCTATTGTAGTTCTGGTTGGCACATTAGCATAACAATTCATTTGTTTATAAACATAAAGTATCGTTATAGTACCTTGGCAAAGTTTAATTTTTAATTCCTGTCTAATTGTGTCGTGTCGTTGATCATTGTCTGTGTCGTGTCTGCCGTTTTTATTAAAGGTATCTCTGTTACTTGTGCTCTGTCCTCCCGACGAGTAAGACATTTCATCCTATGCAGTATTTCAGCTCTAAATGTTCCCATGCGTACGATGTATACTATGACATTAACAATAGAGTTACCATAGTAAAGAGCTTTTAGAACTTCTAGTGTGACTCCTGGGAAAAAATGTCTTACATGTAAATACTTGCCATACGCAGAAAAGTACCACATGGCCGAACCAACCAAGAAAGGCATATATGCAATTAAACTAACTAGCGTGACGATAGCTAGCGTGACGGTAAGTTTTGCGTTACTTTGAAGAATTGCGTTATGGCGGATCTCTCTCTTGAACGACACCTTTACCCATATTAAAACATACGACAAAATAAGAATGGTAAGAGGAATAGCAATTACAATAATTGTGGTAATTCCGTATCGTAGATAGCGTGGAATGCTCTTACTAATTGCACCAACGTCCACCACAAACGCCATCGATGTAATAAGTGCGCATGTCCATACAATAGCTATACCAATCTTATATTTCAAGCTACTGGATGCACGGTATTGGAAGGGATAGTAAGTTGCATAAGCTCTTTCGATGGCTAGAGCAGCAAGACCAAACAGCGATGCCGTTGCAAAGAAAGGGTCTAATGCAGCATAAATGTATTTAAATGTTATATTTTTGCCGATACTTCTATCAATATTTTCGGCTGTAAACATGGGCACAGATACCAAGCCAACAAAGAGATCAGCAACAGCAAGATTGACTAACAATAAATATTTACGACAACGCAGACGAGGAGTCCCAGTAAAAATCACTATGGCAACGATGTTGGCTGTTACTATGACAACTGCTTCAACCACTAAAATCCATACCATGAAAGACATCTTGGGGAACTACCTGGTATTCAGAAGAAAAAATAAATAAAAATAATAAAAATAAAAGTAATTAAAACCACTTTATTGAAAGTGTCCATGCTTCCTTGATCCCTAAACCCCGATTAGAAAGGTTCGCTAATTGAGGAGATAAATCAGAAACTTAACGAACCGAACGGCGACCGAGCTTTCGTGTTAAATTTGTTATTTCATACTCTTAAACAACACTTAGATTTGGTATTTGAACTATTGGTATAAAAGCGATATACACCAGTTGTCATTATTCTTTTCTAATCAGATCAGAGTTACGTCATCGTGTAGTTGCCATTGCGAAATATCAGGAAAAAAAACAGAATTGAACTCCACGTGTAAAACTAGTTAAACAATAACTTCTACGACCCTGGGTGTGTATTCAGCTAACTTCTCCGGTATGGTCTATCCTTACTTCGTTAAATACAATGTTAAATACATAATACAATGCGACGGTTTTTAGATTATCTTGGCTTAGTCCCTACTGTAGCTAATCAATCACCATTGATAAGCAGCCGCCAATTAAATTCAGAAAAAAAACCTCAACGCTCAGCTCAATTTGAAAGTTTTTGTACAGTTGTTTCTACTCTATGAAAAGATATTTTAGGTTTGACTTCTTTGTTATGCATTGCGTTGACAAATACTTAATTTTGGACATTCTAAACATAATATTGTTCCTTTGCGAATTCAAACAATCAACCTTAAAGTAGAATCTTTGCATCAATTAAGTGATATAAATACCGATATTTTTTGTCGCTCGCCACGTCTTGTATCACGACCTCCTTGTTTTCCAGGCAAGTGCTCTTCACTTACTTATCATACATTATTGGAAATATTCTTACAAACTTACTATTGGTGAACACATTTGCATTGACCGTTAGCATTATTCAAATTCAACATGTAGAATTTGCATATGTGATGTAGGTAGTAGTAAAACGAAGAAAAATGAAACCAGCCCAATATATAATTGCTTGATTGATAGCGTTGCTATCACAACCGTATGAATTGTCACGTAATGTTTGCTTTCTGAAATTAATAAATTAAATAGCCAGTTGAAAGTCGATTTGCAAGTTTTACAGTGTAAAGTTTCCAAAAAAAAGTACTGATTGTTTTTCCGATCGACGACGACCTATTTCTAAACTGATTTCATTAGTCGGTCCCAATCACTCTCTGTCAGACGTTTTTGTCTTTTTGTTCCTAGGACCAACTTATCACTAAACATACTACATTTTGAAACGTTACTTACGAAATAATGAGATATATCGTCTATAAGTAATTAATATGAGACGGAGCATCAAAAGGAAAAGTAGAAAGAAAAAAAAAGAAGACAAAAAAAAAGTCAATCGATCGCAACTTCTTTTCAGGGTTTTTTTCTGTCGTTATTATTATCATTTTTTTTTGATTGTGTGTTTTTCTTATATGTTTCTTTTACCCTCTAGTGGGTAGTGACCCGTGCCACCTCCAGGGGTTGTAGTCTGAATTTTGTGTTTGGAGCCGGCACAGAGTGTAAGCAACGCTTGTCCTGACCGCCTACTCCACTATACAAATCAACTTTTGCTCAATACTTTGAACCCGTGGTAAACATACACTGGTATTTCAGCAATCAAACACAAGATAAATGTCGGTAATGGTGCATGAAATCAGTCTGAAGCAATATACATTTTGTCATCTTTTATCAATAATATGCTAATATGTCAACTTGACAAAACTATAATCGATAAAAGTCACACAATTGATTGTGAATCAAATAACCGGGATTTGAAAACGGCAAGCATCAATACAGTTCATAACTGTGTTTTCTTATTTAATCATTAAAAAATGCTGAAATAAATGAATCAAACACAACCCACATTTTGTTGTGATTGTTTTGAAAATGATTTACATGTTTGTGACTTCAATCAGAGCGCAAATATATTAGCGCTGAAACCACAACTTTTCGACAGTTGACACGCTTCAAAACAAACATTTTGCCACGAAACAACTGTTTATTTGCACTCATTGATTTCCAAAGCTACATACCAACTTTGCTACTTTGTTTTGAATTCATGTATGTTCACAATAAATACTAAGTGCATGGATCAAAATAAACTTATTCAATTCTTAACACATGAGCTACCAAACAAAAAAGAATATGAGAGAGTACGTCGATGGTTTAAGCTTTTTGGAAAATATCAATAACGCTTCAACAGCAAGGTTGTATTTATACGTTGATATATTGATATTTCATGCAAAATCATATCATCGCCGTGATTATTCAAACTTACCTTTACTATACCAACACTCTGCTTCAGATATTCAAGACGGAAAAAAAAATTAGAACAACCACTGACTAACACTGCTTGTTCTAAGATATCGGTCTGAAAGTAGGAAAGTTTTGAACAATTAGAGCAAAAACATAAAGATAATCCCTCGGAAATCAAACACTCTTGTAATTGTCCAATCAGATTCACAATCTCCATTACGTGATCAATATTTTAAAGTGCTAGTGTAATCAGAGTCCGAAGAAGTTTATGATATAATTTCATATTTATCTATCAAATTGATGTCTAGTCGAGACCAGTAAGATGCTATCTTTAATGTTAAAATTTACCAATTTTCGAATGACGTCACCCGACATGGTTCTAGAACCTTTACTTGATGTGACGTCATATGTGCCGGAGATATAAGACGATGCAAGCGATACTTGTTTTCTTCCACTGCATCAAAGCGTACATTCCCACGTGCAATGCTCATTAGCATTCATTCATTAGCTCATTAGAGAACAAAAGCAATGTGAAAAGGATTCTGGTCTAGACACGGGGGCAAAACGTCATCACGCTTCAGGCTTATTATGGTTACTGTAAAAGTGGTGACTTATCAGTAATCATTAGTTCATACCAACTACGTATAAATAGATGCTCTTTTAAACTTTCAAAATTCAGCTATATGCTCGTATCAATGCAATTATATTAATCGCTATTACTATTATTACTACGGTTAGAGCTAATTCTCATAAAGTCGCGGTAAAACGATGAAATGTTCAGTTATCAACATTGTCACCTTGTTTAGTTCTGTTCACTGAAGACTGAAGGATGAAAGATGGATGGACGATGGCGAGTCTCTTCATTTAAAAGAATTATTTATCATGCAAAATTAAAAAGAAGATACTTGTTTGTTTGTCTCACGATTATCATAAGTTGCGGTGTAGCGACTTTTATTTATCAATTTATCTTTTACATATATTTGCGAGTCCACATCAACAGAGCTAGGCTCCAAGTAACTGAGTGGCTTGGAAGCTGCAGGCTGAAAATCTTCATCAGGCGATGTTCTAGACACGCCGTCGATGTCTTGTAACGTAGCTAGCGCCAAGGACGATTTTTTGTGCAATATTAAACTCTGTAACACGTTGCAAGTTATATAGTCAAGCATTTCTTGTTGTTGTGTTTTTTTAAATTTTTTAATTTATAACGGCCGAGCTTTTTACAAGTTGTTCCGTATTTACAAACGCGTTCTTACATAATGTAAATACAGAAAAACATGTAAACAAATTGCCCTGAAGATGCGCGATTAGCGGGATTCGAAAGTTTGGCTATATAAATAAAACGTGGAAAAACAACTAATTGACTATATAACGATGCCCACGTACCAACCAATTTTAGACGTTGCAAGTTGTTGGCGGATGTACAACAGCTGCAATAAATGTCTAAACTTAATGAAATTAAACTTGCATTAAACATATACTAGCCTAAGAGACCTCTTAGTGAATGCTGCCTTTTATTTAGACTGGCTCTCTTTACGCAGGCTATATTTCATTTAGTTTAATATTTGGCCTAAAGGTGTTGGGAAAGAGGAATTTTAACTCATTTTACGTAGAAGATGCTCTTTATCTGCATGAGCGAGGCATGCAAGGTCATCCAAAAAAGTCGATAAAAGTTCCCCAAAAAAAAGTTAACACACAATTGTACGTTCTGACTAAATCTCTAATATTGATAAAATTTTGAATGGTGACACTAAAATAGTTGTAAACAAAACATCAATTTAACTACAATAACAACAAAACGTAATTAGTTGTATTTCTGGATTAAATTTCAATTTAAAAATCAACATATTAGAAACTTCATTATTTAGCCTGGTTAATGTCTAATTTACAGAGTGTAAACCTTCTTATAATTTTCTTGAAGACATCTGCAGCCAAACTCGATGTAAACAGGAACGGATATTAGATACGAAGAATTATAATATACAAATTAGGCAAGCCTAACAGCGGACCTCTGATAATCAGACTCGTTAAACACAATGAATTAATCATTCATTCATTCATTCATTCATTCATTCATTCATTCATTCATTCATTCGATCATTCGATCATTCCATCATTCGATTATTCATGCATTCATTCATTCATTCATTCATTCATTCATTCATTATCAATTATTAAATGTCAGTTATCATTCAAGAAATTTCCGAGCACAAAAGCCTCAAGTCTATTATTAATCAGTCAATTAATCAAAAATAACTATAGCTGAAAAGAAAATACTTAATGAATAACTGAGTGATTAAAAGAGAGAGGGATAATTAATCAAATCATCGATTGAAAGATTCAAATCCCTGTGCATGCGGGAAAAGCAACAACATTTTGTTTATTACATTTTTAATCTCTCTATAAGTGTTTTATAACCACTAAAACAGCAAGAATCAAATAAACAAAATACTTGCACTGAGATCTTAGCGATAGAGAAATATTCCCCAAAAAATTAAATGCATTTGCAGGAATTATTGCAAACTGTTTTAATGCGAATAATAACAAAGAAATTCAAGGAGGATTGGTGAAAATAATATAAACATACCTTATAAATATGTTGAGGAGGATAACTAAGTGATCTTCATTAGACTTCTCGTCGTAATCCGCCAAAAAGCTCGATACAATCAACATGAAACAAAACTTACAAGCGATCAAACCAGACCGAGAATCAACCGGTTTCACGATTCTCTTTTTACACTATCACTTTTTGCTGAAATTTTCGTCCAAAGTTCTGATCAAAATAATAATTATGCTTATGTTTTTAGAATTTTTAAAGTGAAAAAGCATTTTCATCACTACCAAAAAGATAACACAGGTCAATGAAACGGCGTCAGCCAGTAGCTATGTGATGGACTCTTGTTGCTCGATCATAGATTGTGCGAAAATTTCATCACTTTGTTGACAAACGTATTGTAGGAAAAGCCATATTTTGTTGTACATAGTTCATAAGTCTGCAATGATCCTAAAGCTCTCCGTATTATCATTAAACTTGAATTTTCATACAAATTGATGAATGAATCCATAGTCATTTTCCTTCGTGCCCGTGTTTACCTTGCTATTCACGTACTTTGCATTGCATATTTCTGTTTTTCGCACTTTTATATGCACTTCGGTTGGCCGTCGATCTCTTTACTTTTAAAAGTAGGTCAGTTGATAAGTAATAATTGAAAAACGCCGCAAAAATCCATGAAGAACCAGCCTCTTTTACAACCTGAAGCTCGCAAACTTGTCAAATAAACTCTGTTTTCATGATGCAGCTGATAAAATTTACACTTTGTTGACGAAAAAGTTGTAAAATCTTCATCTTTGAATGACTTTTAAGCATCATAGACAATTTTAACAGCTAAACATGAATTTTAAATTTCTTTTTCTCGTGGCTTTCGCTCAAAAATAACTTTGACTAAATTATTAACTTCGCGCGCTGTGGGCACGCTCGTACGGAAGGATGTACAGCGGGCTTCCTGTGGAGGTCCACGAAAAATGAACTCGATTTTCTCTTAATTACTTGTATGATGCTCCGCTTGCGCTGGCCTTCGGCCCGCGCGGAGCTCCGCGATAAAATCGAGCAGTTAGTGAAAATTAAGAGCTCACGTTTCACAGTCCCGCCAATATGATCTTTGACCAGATCTAAATAGTTAAATATGAAGTATGAACCTCGTTGAATCTATTTCTTTAAATGATCTTCAGGCAAAATTGATTTAATAGAAACAAAAAGATACAAAGAATCAACTATATACGCTTGCTCAGGCTCGTTTCGCTGCGGTAGCAAGATCATGGGACTGAAATACAATCCCACAAGATCGAGGAACTGTAATACAATCCCTCAAAGAAACTCGCAAAGGATCCTGGAGGGCTCAAAATTTTGATTTCAGCTCCCTAACTACTCAATTATAATGCTGCTCTGCTACGTTCGCTCAGGCTCGCTTCGCTGCGGCAGCAATAAAGTGTAAACGTGTAACGAAAAGAAAGAAATAAACAAGCAAATGTCGCAATAACGTTGCTCGAAAAATACCTCATGGTCCTCGTGTATCATCACCTTTTAAGCTTTAAAAAGCTCCTCCGAAGATTCTAATATTCAACATTTTTAAAAGCTTCGATAAAAACGCTTACCTTATCGATTTCCTTGAATTATTCCATGGCCGGTGCAATAAAAAAAAACTTGGATGGTATAAATACTGCGGCCTGATTTACCACAAATGACATAACCTCAAAACCTTTCACCATGTAGTTAAATTCAATACGACATACTAGCAAGTTACCTTTATTAAATTATTCATTTCTTTTAGAGTTGAAATAATTTGTGAAACATCAAAATGGTTCATTACGTCCATTGATATTGTTCACAGTAAGTATTCTGATGCCCAACATAGCCAGCCATTTGTTTAAACGAACGCTTTTATCCGCTCAATCCTATCGTTTACACCAAAACCCAGCACGTTTTTGATTTAACCGGCTAGTTTTCGAAAACGCCGGCTGTGTGGTGACAAATGCAAACGATGCCGGTAAAACCATGTGAAAGCGACTATCGTTTTGGTGTAAAAGAGGATATTTCTATCCGGATGAAAATTTATATTTCATTACACAAATATAAGTGTGGAACATAAATACCATTAAATAGTACCATATTATACAAGTTCTATTGTTTTGTTTTGTTGAATAGTGCTATTTTATACTAGATAGTAATCTATTTAAAGTACTCCCTTGCTTCACAAAGACCTACAGAGTAGTTATGGGCAGAACGCGAGTGAGTAGGCTGTGAAGCACAGAAGCGTGAAATTCTTTTGGGTAGGGCGGGAAGGGGTAGCAAAGGAATCATCTCGCACACGAAATCTAGATGATTCCAATACATTCACCAATATAAGATCTTGCAGTGATCCTAACCTTTACTTCCCCGAACGCCAAACTGCCACGAGTGGATTGATGCTACACTTTATATACTCTATGTTACGCACGGGTGCACATTAAATAGTAATCTATTTAAAGTACTCCCTTGCTTCACAAAGACCTACAGAGTAGTTATGGGCAGAACGCGAGTTCCGCCTATAACAGCCTAACGTTGTCCTGATTTCCTTTCCTCGACACACCCCAACCCAGTCCTTAATAACCCGAAACTACTATCCTTTCCACTCCCATTCTTATGAATTCGGCTCAACAAACACCGGTGAGAAGCCGATAAGTAAATTCCTCTCCCGAAACTCAGAACTTATTCTTTCAACAAGATCCCCATCCTCTAGATTAAGTGGGTTGCTTGGTGGAGTTGCGGAGGTGCTGGATATGCTCATAACCTTCTCTGTCTGAGTATATAGGTTCACCATCTGAGTAGACTGCCAACCGATGTGATTTGCGACCTCCTCTTTTGAGGCGCCAAGCAGGCGAAGCATTATAGCAGCCCCACTTCTGAAACTATGGGCCGTCTCACCCTCATAAACTCCAATATTGGTGAGATACTTTACCAAACGGCTATCAGCGGCTGAACATAAAAAGGCATTATCGGTGACTGAGCCATTGTTCGAAGTTGATCTAAATAAGTAGCCGTTAGACAGCCTAATTCTTGCAGCCTCACAGAAAGATACGTAAAAACGTAGGTTTTGGACTGGACAGATGGCTGGATTTTGGCAAGGGCGGATGGGAATTACTCTGGATTGTTTCCCTCTAATTGTCTTCCCTACACGCTGATGGATGATAAGATTCTGGCTATCCGGGCTCCCAAGAATGTCCACAGTTTTAACTCTACCCAAGTCCGCAGCCCTTCCGCCCGAGGAGAACATAAGCGTGAAGAAAGCCAAATCTCGTGCGAAGATGTAATGTTGAATGGGGGATATGCCGGCGTCTTGAAGGGCACCGCGGATGTAATTCACAAGCTTTTGAAATTTGGCAAAAAACACAGGGTTGGCCTGTTTCGGCGAAACACGAGAGTTAGCTTGTTCTCGCTGGATCGATTTTAAGTACGCTTTGACAGAATGGTGGACGGTGGGGTTACCTCGGAGTGAAAAATCATCCCATTCACTTACGCTACCACGTGTATTGAATATCGCGCGCAACTTGCCAATCAATGAATCGACAGTGCCGGCTGCTAATCTGTGGGGGCAATTGCATGGGTGCCTCCCGGGCTGCCCATAGAAGGTACATTGCTCGATATGGACCTGGGTTCTACCATTCTTGTCCTTCCAAACTAAAAAACGTATGATGTCCTTAGGACACGCGGAGTGTAATGTTTTCGGGAACGGAAGGGATTCGAGAAAACCCACGAGTTCCAACTCCAGCTTGGACTTTTGCCTTTCATAGGGCCTGACAGATCGGGCCTTGTTTAGCTCATCAATTCTGTCGTCAATAGACTTTACATCGATCGAATGTTGGTCGCCCCTCCTTGTTTGTAACCGGTAGGCTCGCTCAACGCCACATTGCTGACAAAATTGGAAGCAATCGTCATTTGGATATGAACAAGATCCACACCGTAAGGCTGGACGCCAAACGCGAGCGATATTCTGCAGGGAACGAAAAGAAATACATGAAAACATAGCATGAAATATTTGTTTTAATAAATCGCATAAATTGTAAGCAAATTTGGACAACTATCTAATGTGTCTACAAACCAACGAGTCCTTTTTAAGTGTTCACTAATCTAAATGCCCAAAGGTCCCAAGGCAGTGGTTTGGAGACGAAGTTGTTGTTAGCAGACGGGAATAACACTGCATTTTCATCCCCTTTCTTTCCGATCCTTAAAGAGTCAGAAGAGCGCTTAACCAAGATTGGCCACCAGAACCGACATGGTTGAACTGCAGGGGTAATAAAAGTGACCTGTAATTTAGGCGTTGAGGCGAGAAAACGCAGCAAAGGACCCACCATAACTAAAGGGGGGAAAACATAGGTATTATGCTCTGGGGGTATATGTTGAGCGAAAACGTTCACCCCCGCAGAACCTCCTGTAGGCCATGGTGTATAGTGAGGAAGAGGAGAACCATCAGCTTTACGTTGAACATTGGAGTCGAGGGACATTAGATCAAAAGTGTGGGGCCCCCAACGACACTCTATGCGGTTCCAAACTGACGCAGCCAGCATGCAATCCTGCGGGGAGAGGGTCCTGGACGGCAGATCGGCTAGATTTCCTGAAGACGGCACGTGGGTGAGAGATAGAGCCACATTGAATTTCAGAGCGACCTCATAGATTGACTTTATGATTGCCGAGAGTTGCCCGCTCTTACCACCTTGGCTCCTCCAGGCTTGCACTACCGGTAGACTATCCACATGGGCGTCAACTCTGCTATTTTCCAAGGTATCGCCCCAAGCGCTCAAGGCGTGACGAAGGGCCAAAGCCTCCCTTATCACAATGGGTTTGCTTTGATCCTCCTCGTGCCAGTAGTCTCGCACGCATTGGGGTTTCTCTGGGTCGGCGTAAAGCACCGCACCCCAACCCGTGTCTGAAGCATCCGTGAAAGAAGTGATCACTCGATGGTGTTCTTCGAACCATGGCAAGTGGCTGCTCCATGTGTCCAGGAAGCGCCAGTATTCGATTTCCTTCCTAAGGTCCCCAACAATTAGGATTTTCGAGGTGGATGCTTTGTGGGCGGCGCCAATTGCACGGTAGCAGACTCTAGAGTACAGCCTGGCGGCTGGAACAGCGATGGCAAAGGATGTCGTCTTGCCGGCAAAACGCTGCAAGGATTTCAAATCAGTCTCTTTGGAGGACAGAATTGATTCCCGCAAGCTACGAAACTTCTCTCTCTTATCGTCTGGCAGTATAAATGCGCTTTTTTGAGAATCACACAGGTAACCCAAATACCTGACTACTTGAGTAGGATCCAGCACTGACTTTGCAATGGCAATTGTATAGCCTAAGGAAGTCAAGGTTTTCGTAGTAATGTAAGCTGCGGCTTCAGCTTTCTGATAATCCGACCATGGGCAGTCTTGACTTGTGATCAATTGGCCAATATGGCGGTCATCGATGTATTGACTACAAGGCACTCCAAGGGAGCGAATATAGCTAGTGGCAATTAGACCAATAGAATGGTAAAGGAAAGCACTCGCCTTCCAGCCAAAGGGTAAGGTGCAGTATACAAAGTAACAGTTTTTCCAATATAGACCAAAGAGTGTCTGGCTTTCCGGTTGTAGAGAAACGTGGTCGTACCCACTCTTGTCGTCGCAGACAGTTTGAAAGCTGTTTTTGGTCACGTACCTTGGCAGATCGGACAAATAATCAAGACTAAAAGGAAGATCCTTTGTCCACAGGTTCAAGAACCGTTCGTCGTGGCACATCCTGGGCTTTGTGGGCTCGATGGTAATAGGCATAACCAAATAAGGAGGTTCCACCTCACCTGCAACGCCCCAAAATTTGAGAGAGCCATTGCGAACTCTTTCTAAGATGGTTTCCGTGATGAAAGACTCAAACCTTAAACAGGATTTGGAATTTAGAATCTCCATGCGAGGGGGAAATGGAGAGTCGAATTCCTGACCACCAAATTTCCCTTTGAAGTGTGTAATGAAATTTCGAGCGTTTACTCCGTCCACTATATTAGACAAAATATCCGGGTCCGCATCCGGAATAGATTTCCATACACTTGCGTGACGCCTTAGCCCGCCGGCGATAAAATAATTGGGGTCTTTAAAAATGACGTCTCGCGGGCTTGCATGAATTTCTGCCCTTGATACAGCATCGATTTCAGGTCCCAGGCCGACATTGCTGGTGGGAACGCCTTGCCAATTACATGATTGAACGCTTGACGTTTCCGAACCATATTGAACAAGATGTACAAAATCATACTTCAAACGCTTTCTGGGCGGATCCTAGTCCCACAACGGGAAAAGAAGAAAGGGAAAAAAAAAAGGAACAACGAATCAGAAACAAGAAAATGTTACGCGGAACAAAAAATAGGCAAAACAAGGAACAAGGCGTAACCCACCACAATGACGGCCTAGGCAACCCCACTGGGGCATGAAAGGCATTAGACGCCCGCACCTAGACTCGACAAAGCGGTGTAAAAGGAAAAAAAAAAAAAAAAAATAAATAAATAAATATATAAATCTATGTCTTTGTTTACAAAATAGATTTACTTTCCTGTAAGACAAACGTCGATAATGACCCTGTTTAGCTTGACTAATGGTTTTTTACGCTTTCATTATAGGGTGATATTATAGAGTAGAGAATGAGATACGATGCTAAACAAGAGGCTTTATTTTCAAATCATTACACGAACAAAAATACATAATAATTTTAATACAATCGGTTTCCCATTTAACGGTTGTGGCAGTGTCTCTGGAAGTGTCCTCTCTGCCCGCATCTAAAACATCCCACTCCACGACCACGTGGCCCTCCCACGCGCCCTCTCATATTCATCATTGGCCTAGGGTAGGGGAGAGGGGGAGGGGTCCAGACTGTATGCTTAACCATCTTAGCAATAGACGTGGCTACTTGGCTTTCCTCCTTGGTGCCTACCAGTCTCGTTATAATGTCCCCCAATTGAGGGCTATACATAAGTAAACGTGACTGTCGCAGGACAGCTTCGTATTCAGCAGCTTTCGCGTGTTGAGTAGTTCTTGCATCATCGGCCAGCTTTTGTAGTGCCCCTAGAATAGCCGAGGGGTCCCTGAAACGCGTAGGCGCTGAGGCCAGCTGACGGACCTGAGCCAATGACGCCTCGACACTAACCACACTAGTTTGCGCTTTTAAGGTTTCGAGCTCAGCCTTGAGTTGCCGAATCTGTGTTCCCAACTGTTAAGGAACAGAAATAAAAACGTGAGTTCACTATACCTCTAGCCTACATAAATCGAGCATTCATTTAACTTGTATAGGTATGAACAAAATTTAACCGAAAACGAAAACTAATAATGTGTAAAGAGCACTTGCAAATTAAAGGGTCTAAGTCCAACTATCTGTAAATGCGGCCTAACAACGATCAAATATAAAATAGCGTTTGTAAGTAAATGATAGTAAATGCAGTTTAATCCAACAAAGGAAGGCGGTCCCGTATTGTTTAAGGGTGCAGAGAAAAACAAAAGACAAAACAAACAAATAGATAATGAATGCAAAATCAGATATACACGCGACCATTATGCGTACAAGAAACACAAACAAAAGCTTGTAAGAAAAATTCCTAAGCAAATTAGCAAGGACGTTGACAATAACAACCAAACAAAAGTATAGGATTACCTGAATGTAATATTTTGAAACGCTAATAACGATTCTGGCCCCTACCAGAAATACAAATAAATTCATTACTCCGGTCTAGCAAAATATTATGACTCATTACTTTGGCCTCTACCAAGGAAATACAAATGAACTCATTACTTTGGCCTCTACCAAAATACAAATAAACTCATTACTCTGGCCTCTACCAAAGAGATACAAACAAACTCATTACTTTGGCCTCTACCAAAATACAAACAAACTCATTGTTCTGGCCTCTACTAAAGAATTCCAAATAGACTCATTACTTCGGCCTCTACCAAAAATACAAATAAACTCGTTACTTTGGCCTGTACCAGAAATACAAATAAACTCATTACTATCTGGCATGTACCAAAAATACAAACAAACTCATTACTTTGGCCTCTACCAAATACAAATAAACTCATTACTCTGGCCTCTACCAGAAGACACGCATTGAAAAACTCGTTGCTCTCGCCTCTTGTAAGAAGTATAGATAAAACTAATTATTCGACAGGAAAAACATGAATTTGAAAGTTCCTAGTTAAGACCTATACGAGAATATATAAGCGCAACACTACAACAGAGAATAGCAAAGAAAACCACATAATACCTCTTCGCTCGCCGTACGCTGTTCGGCTCCTTCTTCTACATTCCCCTCTGCTTGGTTTTGGTTCTGGTCTGGATTTTGGTTTGCATTCCGGTTCTGGTTTGGATTCTGGTTCCTGTCTACATTCTGGCTCGGATTCTGGTTTGTACTCTGGTCCTGAGCTTGGACTTGTCCGTCTTGTGGTAAAACCACAACCCGGGCCGGCCGTTGTTCGTCTTGTTGATTCATACTGTACTGGAAGAACGCCAAACTGCCACGAGTGGATTGATGCTACACTTTATATACTCTATGTTACGCACGGGTGCACATTAAATAGTGAGAGCTATTACACACATTTAGCGTTGGAACTCTAATTTATTAATTTTGAGCATAAACGTAGTGAATAGACAGCTTGTTTTTATTTCATAATGCGTGCTGATCACTGCAATGTCGATTTATTCCGGATGTATTCTCTCTTTTCCTGAGTTAATTGGCACATGTCATGATGCGTCGGACTTCAGCTCTGAACTCACGCATGCGCGCAACGTACAAAATGAAATTGACAAAGGAGTTGCCATAGTGAAGACCTTTAAGTACTGCAATGCCAGAACCTGCCAAAAACTGTGTTAAGTTTGAACAGTGCATGTACTTTTCATAATAACAAAAAGAAATAAGAGCTGAAATAACCATGAACGGCATCCATGCAATCAAACTAACTAGCGTGACTATAGCGAGCGTTACGGTGAGCTTTGCGTTACTATGATGGATTGCGTTATGGGGGATGTTTCTTTTGAATGATACCTTTACCCATATTAGGAAATACGAGACTAAAACAATAGTGATGGGAATAGTGATGATGACTATCACTAAAATTGCGGATCCAAAACTTTTTAAAATGTCAATTACATGCATGTCCACAACGAATGCCATTGGTGGAATAAATGTGCATGCCCACACCATAGCTATACCAATCTTATATTTCAATGTGCTCAATGTACGGTGTTGGAAGGGGAAGTAAGTTGCATAAACACGTTCAATGGCTACAGCAGCGAGACCAAACAACGATGCTGTTGCAAAGAAAGGATCTTGTACTATAGAAATGTAGGAGACTATGGTACTGTTCGTGATGTTCTTATCAATACGCATTGTTGCAAACATGGGCGCTGACACCAAACCAACAAAGAGATCAGCAACAGCTAGATTGACAATCAATGAATATTTACGACATCTTAGACGAGGAGTCCTTGTAAATATCACTATGGTAAGGATATTGGCTGTTACTATGACAGCTGCTTCTATCATAATAATCCATCCCATATAATCCATCGTTCTTGCTGTTCCTGAACATGTACGAAATAGAATGACAAAATAAATGAATAAGAATTATGGTTTGAAGATGTTCCATTATTGACAAATGCCAATCAAGGAATGAATGCCATTATTACATTTTGTGGCGTAACACAGGTGTTATTGCCTACTGATTGAAGAGACTTTCTCTCTCACTCACTATCATTACATTTACACACAGTTATTTAATGTTGAATGAGAAATGGAAACCTGGTGAAAACCTCCATTAAGTAGGAGAGAGCAACACTTATATTTAGCTACATGACTATTCGCATATAATCGAGCGCCCGAATAGATGTTCGAAAGTGGAGGCGCGATGCCTAACAACTAAGCCACCAATGCACACATAGAAGAGAATGACAACGTACAGAGCTCTTGCTAAAACAATTTTAAATAGATGGTATATGTGTTGACATTGATGGCCTACCTAGCCGGCGATTACATTAAGTTGTGAGTGTGGACGGGAGATGGCTTAGCAAATGAAAACAAACAACTCTTATGTTTTACTTGGTAAATTACATTGTGATAATTTAGTGATGATACCAATATAAATTCTTAGAGTTCATTATATAAACATATTTATTTTGGAAATTATTGGTATTTTCATGACAGGATATCACTCATGCAATAATTTTCCTCGAATGAGGCGTGGTAATTTTTCAATTATTCTTCTAAAACGTAATTTCATATACAAAGCCATGGCCCGAACACCTTTACGGAAAATCAATACAACCTTAAGGATCTTCTTATCTCTCTCAAAAATAAAACTTTAAAAGTACATGTTAACCAACCTTCCTTGTGCTGCCAAGCCAATGAATCTTCTAGGTCTATTGAAAAACTTGAAAACAAAATTTGAAATTCAAAATCATATTTTTAAATGATATTAATAATGCTTTTACCGATGATACAATTATTCAATTCAGTCTTCTGGTGCCACATTAATTTTTTGAAAAAAATTATTTATCTATGTCTATCTTCATCTACTTATTCATTTAAACATATTTAAAAAAATGTCTTACTAGAACAAAGAAAATGGTGCATTGTCGTACGGATTGCACGACCGAAAGTACTTCTGGGTTTTCAACAAAGCTGATGAATTATGCCGATCATGCAAAAATAAAATGAGTCATTCCGCACCAAACCTAATCCAAATCAAATTTTGATTTTTTTACAAAACAAAAATTCTGTTTTTTCTCACTCTATCATTTCAATCCCCAAATTACTTCATTAATTGGTGATTTTGTTCCCAAAAGATTACGATTGACCAGCCCTTGTATACTACTTAGAACCCCCGCCTTACATGCACGGGACTGAAAAATGTTGATAATAGCCCTCACGTGTGATGACGTTTTACCCCCGTCTCTATACCATATATAATAGTTTTTAAAATCCTTTCATATTCAAATTTTACATTCCCTCGAGAATACAGGAACAATAGTCATAATTAGAGAACAAAAGCAATGTAAAAAGGATTCTGGTCTACTAGACACGGGGGTAAAACGTCATCACGCTTCAGGCTTATTATTTATATGAATGTTTAGAGAACTCACCCAATAGCACTGTACCTCGATGATAAGCGACGAATTCAGTGGTTCATATTACACTGACTGTATTTGCAGTACTGTTGTGCGATTTTACTGATGGCTGCCTGGTTCAAATGCGATATAAACAGACAGCGGTATAAGCCTGAAGCGTGATGACGTTTTACCCCCGTCTCTAGACCAGAGTCATTTGTTTACTAATTATGACCATTATTTCTGTATGTTCTAGAGAATACAAAATTTGAATGTGGAACGGTTTTAAAAACTACTGTGATATGGAGACAGGGGTAACTCGTCATCACCGTGCTACTTTAAAAATAATTAAAGTTAATATGCATTCAAGATTCTATTCTTGACATAAAATTTAATTTTTTTCAAACTAGTATTTCTAATATTTCCATCAAGTGAGTTCCAAATTTTTGTTCCTCTAAATTTAATATTGAATTTGCCATAATTCGTTTTTGCTCTTGGGGGGTATAAATTATTTTTTGAATCTGATCTTGTTTCACATTTATGAATTTCACTAACAAGTAGGAAAAAATTCTGGAAATTACTAGGTAATAAATTGTTTTTCAATTTGAACATAAAAATTGAGATACAATAGTCGACAAGATCGTGCAATTTGATAAAATTTAGTTCCTTGAATAAAGAACTAGTATGAGCATTGAATTGAGAGAAAGTAATTAATTGTATTGCCCTCTTCTAAAGTACATTGACTGAGTGTAGAGTGGTTTCATAATTAATTCCCCATACGAGAATTCCATAAATTAAAAATGGATAGATCAACGCATAATACAAATATACAAGGACTGTAATACTTAAGAACGGTACTCAGTAAAAATCAAACACGGGGTGGCAACGGCCCAATTCTAGTTTTGGCTCATATTTTAACCATAGGTAGGCCTTAGTCTAACAACAATCGCTATATAGTAAGTAAATAGAGGATATTACATGGGCGCGCGAAGATACGGATTTTATCTTCGAGTGGTGAAAAGATCTCACGAGTGAGCGCAGCGAACGAGTGAGATATTTTCAACACGAGAAGATAAAATCCGTATCTTCAAGCGACCATGTAATGTTCTGTTTATCATATAATTATTCATAAAATATTCAAAGACAAAGGAGTATGTTCATGCTTTTTTGATTTTATAAAATATTCAAATTCAAAAACAAAGAAATATGTTGACATTCTTTTTTTTTAATTTACAAAATATAAAAAGTAGCAAATACGAATAGGCGGCATTTTAAATGAAATGCCGTCTACAAAGGTGTTAAAAATCTAATGTGCTGAAAAAAAAGTCTCGTAGCAAAGCTGTAAACGGAGCTAAAAAATGTTTACTCAATTAGTCTTGACTGCTATCCGGCGATGATTCAATTGTCAGAACTCGTCGATATTTTTTGTTGCTGTTTGTCGATGTTTCTGTTGATGATGGTAGATTAATGTTAAAAGTTCCTCCATGGATGGTGTTGCCATAAAACAAAGTTTGAAGCTGGTTTTGATTGGATGCTGAAGCTTGGCTTTCAGTCGCTGTCATTATGCGTGTCTCGCTGGTGGTGGTGTTTTTTCTTGAGGACAAAATCTTAGAAATATTTTCTTGCTGCTTCTCTCCAAGTTGACTGTAATTATTTACTGATTGTATGTTCTTATGTCCTGTTACTTGGATAATTTGATTTGGAGGGATTCCGCTGTCTTGGAGTTTTTGTACAAGGGTTTTTCTTCCTGCGTGGTTTGTTTTCAAAGCGATGTTGGCAGCTTTGCACATGTCTTTCATAATACTGTCGAGTTTATTTATTCCCATCGGAAGTGTTTTAAACCAGAAATTAAACAATCTCTAAGTTGCTGAACAGTTGATAATTTAAAGTGGTTTACTGACAGATAAAAAGGTGCATCGGGTTCTCGCATTAAAGGAGGGCGTTTTTCTGCATAAAGTTTGTAAACAAAAACAGGATTACGCTCACTCTCAACTTCTGTATTTTCATACATTCTAGGTGGTGTTGAACGTATGTTTCTCGTGTCTTCACCAGTTCTGGTTTTTGTTTGTCGTTCACAATAGGCTAGAAACTCTTTCCCTTCGCTGTTTGTGTGTAGTGTGATGTCTCCCCAACGAAGCTGGCGCTGTTCTTTGCATCCGCGTAGTCCAAAATGCTGGATATTATTCAACCAAACAGTGTTTAGAAGAGCTTGAGGACTGTCTATTCCTAAAACCTTTTTGTCATAAAGAATGTTGATCTCTTGGTCTGTTAGAGCTGAGGTTGCTCTTGGCATATTACCATAACCTTGTCCTTTGAGCTCTTTTTGCTTCGCTTTCAATGCTTCTCTCATCTTATTGAAAGCAGGATCGGAAAAGAGCCGTTTACCGTAGTTTTGCTTTCCAAGGTAACGGTCTACACTTGATAAAATTCCTCTAAGCGAGGAAGGTTCATAGTTTTTACCTTTTTTGGTTCTTGCAGCCACAATGAACCGACTTAGGAAAACATTCAATTCAGTAGGTGGTATAACTTCCAAATCTCTGCTTTCGTTTTGTTCTTCAAGTAAAAACGCTCGTACTATTTTCAAATCATAAAGGGTCTTCTTTTTGGTGTTTTCGTTCTCTTGGTTGGAGATTAGATCATTCACATCCGTGTCTGTTATGTTAAGAAATCGTCTTTGCTGCTCACTCTCTATTTCAAATGTAGGTAACTCTTCCTCTGCCTGTGCGGCCATGATTATTGCATGAATGAAACTACAAAGCCGCCGCTCGAAGGCCTCTGAAGTGTATCTATGGCAACGTGTTCTTTTCACTAGTGGAAATAACATGTTCTTTTCACTAGTGAAAATAACAGGTTTACGAAATTGAGAAATATAGGTATTTTATGAATAATCATATGATAAGTTAAAATATTGCTTTATTCATGGAGAATATCGAAGAAATAAGTTTTCGAAAAGTTTGGATAATTTTCGATCAAAAATGTAGCTGCACTTTGACGTCTGATAGTAACCAAAATAATCAATATTTCACTATTTTTTCTTGAGAAAAACGGACATTTTAACTAGTTTTTGGTCGATTTTCAGATCTTTTGGTATTTTTTTTAATTTTGGAATTAATTAATTTCCAGACGATAATTTTACACACGTTTGAAGTATGATGAAAATAACCAAACTTTTCTCCATGTGATACGGATAGATTTCCCAATAAATACTTTTCCATCTATAAGTGAGATTATAGCGGAGCACCATAATTAAGAAAATATGGTAAACCATCGAGCTGAGTTTTCGTCGACCGAAACAGGAAGCCCGCGCGTCCGTAATACGTGCATACGTCCGGCGTCCGTGCCCATAAGCGCGACGTCGCTGACCATTTTTACCGGGCGCCAAAACTTTGACAAAATTTACTAATCTCCACACATCAAAATTCATAA
The DNA here is from genome assembly GCA_918843875.1 of Diadumene lineata. Taxonomy (NCBI): domain Eukaryota; kingdom Metazoa; phylum Cnidaria; class Anthozoa; order Actiniaria; family Diadumenidae; genus Diadumene; species Diadumene lineata. The sequence goes on from OU974081.1 coordinate 8,150,557, forward strand.
TCAATTTTTACAGTTTACTGACTGAAACTTTCTACAAATGTATTTCTAAAATGGACAAAAAAACAAAATAGTCAAGCTAAGCTGCCGGCTAAAAGAGTTTTGACTGAGAAGACTCGTACGCCGAATTTGGAAAAAGAAAAAGAACTACGATTCAACGAAAAAAAGGTTCAAAATATTTACCCTGACAAGTCCCGTGCCGATGTTTTTAACTCGTCAAAATTAATGTGAAGTCGTGTAGAGCTGTTAAAATTTTCTTTGGTGCTAAGTCATTCAAAGATGGAGATTTTACAAGTTATGTTCTGGAAGAGTTTATTTGGCCAGTTTGCATCGTGGATTCTTCGTGGCGTTTTTCAATCATTACTCATCGACTAGTCTACTCTTAAAAGTAAAATCGACGGCGACCAAAAGTTCATTAAAAAAACGTCTATTTGCAGCTACTCAAAACAGGTGAAAAGCAAAATGAACACGCGATCACGAAGATGACTTCACTCTGTTCATTCATCAATTTTTACGGGCAATCTATAAACACGGAGAGCTTTAGGATTAATGCAGATTTATCAACTTCATCAACTATTCACAATGAAAAATAACTTTTCATACACGATGTATGTCAACAAAGTAGAACTGCCAGTTCAGGGAGTGGATGGAAATGCAAATTTAGCACAATGTGTGATCGAGAAACTCGAACTGGCCATACTACGCCGGCCGTTCTGTTGAACTGTATAAAGTTTTTAGAGGCAGTGAAAATGTTTTTTTCAGTTTTAAAATTCTGAAAACATGAACAAGCTTATTGTAATCAGAACGGAAGCCGAAAATTTCAGTGGAAAAGTGACAGAATAGGACAAGAAACGTGGCGCCGGTATGTTTACATTTTTTGACGATCTTACTTTGTAAATTAATTTCTTTTTTACCAGCAACATATAAGCAGTTTGCAATAATTCCTGCAAACTATTTACTTCTGTTTGTAAGATATTTCTCCATCGCTGAGATCTTTATGTGTTTTTGTTGTTGTTTTTAATTTGAGTTTTGTAATTCTTAGATTTGTTACTGAATTGCAATAAAACGTTTGTATTCGTCAGTTTACTCAACTATTTTTTAAACGAGTTACGCAGTATTCACATTTGATAATTAAAAATGCACAGCCGTATTAGATAGCTAGATTACCAATAAGTTAATTATTACACATTTCACATTGAAGTTTTCGTCGATTTTTTTTTAAACATTTTTCAAACCTAGAAGAGCGTAATAAACCGAGCGAATCGCGCGGGGATTTGTTTACAACTCAAAGAAGCCATGTTATAGTGCTTTTCTAACTTCTCATTGGACAATGAATGTTTTATTGACAAGTGCTATTTTTACCATACACAACAACATAACGGAAGCCAGTTGACTGTTACTAATAAAATACGTATACGGTCGGGTATTTTTTGCATTTTTGTGCATATTTCTTGCGTATAATTAAATGTTGTCGCATCCATAAAGATCTGAATATTTGAATGGATTATTTGATTATTTGATCATGGAAAGAAAAACAGCAAAAAAATGAGAAAATTGTTTTACTATTTTAATTCCTGTTCATGAATAATGAAATGGATTTATTAATTCAGTAATTCATTTATTTGTTTGCTTTTTTATTATAGTCATTTTTGATTGATAAATGTATTGATCAACAATTTTGATAATTGGTAGTGAATGAATAAATGGCTGAATGAATAATTCATTTCATTAAATCGGAGCTCCGCTATTAGGTTTACCTACTTTTTATATTATATTTTGCCATACAAGTAAAATCAGTCTGGGTAAATAATTTTGTGCGTGGTATTATAGCCGTAAAGTTGTACAAATTCGCTAAAAATTTGCACTTCTGTCTAATTAGCATATTGTACCCTTGCACGCCTCAATGATTTCAGTCACTGAAATAGTTATTTTTCAAACAAGGCATTATTTTGCCTGCGCATGCACTGAACTGCTGAGCCAAAGAATTGTATGGCGAGCTACTCACAGGAATGACGAGCACAAAGCCTATATTGTCAAAATGGCGCTTGTTGTGTAATATTATCTTTACTATCGCTTGTTGTTCTTGCCTTTTTTTACAGAAAAAACAATGTACAATATAAATGTTTATTTCATTTATTTAAAATTTAATTCATTGACATAAACAAATAAACAACCATGATATATTTATTCCAGCGGTTTGAATCAGAAGTCATTGAATCAGAAAGGCGAGAATGTCAGTGACAGGTCAATTTGAAGCCATGTTTTGGTCTCTTTGCCGAATTTTCCCAGCTGCTCTCACCTGATAAAATAAAAGTGTACATAACATAGATAAGAGAACAAGTTATAACTCAGTGGTTGATGTTCGAGAATTCATGTTATGACACAAAGTTAAATATTCATGAACAACAATATTCAAGGTGAATTTAAACTTCGGACCATTGTAATCTCAGATCACCGATTTTGCCAGAAATAAGTGGGATTGTAGCACACGAATTGGGAAGATAGAATTTAGAGCTGCAAGGCTATAATATTCTCTTGATTTGAAAATGGAACCGATATTCTGTCTGCCGCTAAAACCACCATCAATAATATTTCACTTGAAAACCCTAATTAGCCTAATTTTGCCAACAATAAGTTTCACATGACAATGATTAGGATGAAAATAGGGTCTCATCAGTAGAAATAACTCAGTGGTTGTTGCCTTCCAATAAGACAATTTTCCCGTTTGATATAAGCTATAATTACTCCAGTGCATAATATCGAGAGATTTCAAACCGAAGCAAAATCCAATTCGGATAATCCGATTTCAAAACACATCATGAAATAAAAACATATTTATCATACACTTACCTAAATTTATTGATTAGAACCATGTGTTTTAGTAAAAGTGATGAAACAACAGCTCTTCTCAGGCAGAAACAAGCAACAAATGGCGAAGATTATTCGCACATGTTCGCAGAATACTATTACTTTGACTCAGTCTAAAATTAAACGACTGGAACTTAAGCAATAACCTTAAAGTTATTTAAAACTATACTGGACTTTTCTATGCTCCAAAATGCTTTAAATGTGGAAAAAAATCCATCGGCATATCAAGCAGTTATGAAATCCGACAGCGAACGCTATGAGGATGAGGTGTCTCAAAGGCCACTTCGAGCATGCGCAGGTAAAATAATACCTTGTTTATTTGTCATAAAAGAAAAAAAAAACATCTAAAAGGACATTTAGTTCCCAGATTATCATATCTAGAGTCATTATGTATATTAAAGTTGAATTCACTAGGTTTCAGATAAAAATTTCAATATCTTTCAGCAAGTCTTTGATGTGTTCTTATGCAAATTAATCGAATTACTGACACAACTATTTAAGCGCACTTCTATTTCGTATGTAATATTTCTCAAAGAATTAAGGATCGACGCTTTTAATAGGAAGATTTTTAGGCAGCTGATGTTTTAGAAATTAGGGGCGCTTTAATTGCCATGTGAAGAAACTTTCGCAATTTTTTCATCGCTCCATTCTTTTTCTTCCTTTTTTCTTTTTTCTGCCGATCTGAAGTGTTGTTAAAAAATAAAAACGACTGTGATACATTGCATGTCATTTCTTGTATTTAAATTTAAAAAAGCTAAATTCAAACCAAGACGAGCGGAGACGAAACGTCTGGAAAGTTGCAAACTTGTGAGAAGCCATTCAAATGCTTCAAAAACCCTTGCATTTTGAACTCGAAAAAAAGTAAAAAAAGTAAAAGTTTCTAAAAGTATTTTCATTAAACGTCTAGCAACATATGCATCGATATTTGAGAATATTTTTCGTCAGTTTTTACAATTTTTTTATTTATTTATTTTATTTTATTTTATTTTATTTTATTGCAGTTTCAAAAAAAATTGTAATTATAAAACTAATATTTCTCAAAAAATTTAAGGTCACTTTTGATCCAAAAGACGCGAATAAATTGCTAAACCACTACAGGCTTTACTGATAATCAACGAAACGAAATGAGAGCGAAATGAATATATTAGATAACCTACAGTTGATAAACGATTAAAGGTATTAAAGTGGTTATAACCCTTTGAATGAAATTTATGTAGTTAATTCTACTCACTGTCAGCTTTCGAATGAGGTATATCTTAAGGGTATTCGATAAAATACGACCAAGTTATTCAATGCGAAAGTTAGCAATGTTTTTGTATTTTTACATGGTCGTCCGAATGAATGAAATGACGTACATGCAGGTACCTAACATGCGCATTGAGCGATATCCGGTTTACTTTTCTTCCGGTTTTCATATATCCGGTTTGCATATTTAATGACTGTAGTTGATGACCTGAAATTTTCAACACTCTTCATTTCTGATGTAAAAGATTAAGGCCGAGAACGGAGGCAAGCGATATTTATCTCACTTGTTACATCATTACAGAGGTTTTCAAACAAAGGTCTTTTATTATTCCTGATTTTGTTTGTATAATCGGGTTCATTAATTGCGTCTCACATGATATTTATATAGCAATGTACAATTTTCTGATTAAACAATGTATGCGTTATATAAGACTCATTGTACTCTTTCACGTGATTTTTGGGATTTTTAACAAAGCCATGAATGCATGGATTTATCAGAATATCACTGAATACTTTAGCGGATTAAAAGAAGAATTCAGCTCTCACGAAGGTATTCACAAATTAATAAATAATAATTTCGTCACAGCAGGATGCCACTGAAAACTTAAGCCAAGAGAAAAGTTCTAAGCAGGGATCCGTAAAAAGTGTTAATAATTCCAGGATTAGGTCATCTTGTGGAAGCGATGACTCATGACACAGCTATCATCGCTACTTAACTAAGAACGGAAACATGTCTAAAAAGATAAAAATAAATTTGAAATAAAATATTTCTAAATGTATGATAAAAAATTAAAGAAAGTACATTTAAATAGAAAGAAGTGTTTAAACTTCGTACAACTATACTAAAACGTACTAAATTCAAACAAATGCCAAAAAAACTGTGTACATTATTATTTCATTAATTTCGTAAATAAACGATGTTCATACTGATTAGATGCAATTCATTTACAAGCTAGCAAGCTATAATAAAACGATTGTAGACCATAGTATTGAAGTGATATCGTAAGCGCAACGATGAACGTAGCCGTAACTCATTTAATGAAAACGACTTTCTAGCTTAACAGCTAATTGCACTTGAATTCAATAGTTATAGTTAATAATATAGTTTATAGCCCTAATCAATATATGTACAGCGATAAGCAATGTTCTAATGGACATATTTTGTTATTGTTTTAGTTAGGTATATTCACTTTACTAACAACATTTATGATATGATTTGTGCACTTTTGTGCTTTGTATCTTAAAAAGCAAATTGAAGCCGTGTTAATTTATAGATTAAGTTATTATTCAAAGAAGAATGTTATCGTTTCAAGAGCAGATTTACGGGCAAGCCACCTAGTAACTTCTGCTGCTCTGCTTTCGGGCGAGCCACCTTAAAAGCAGTTGAAACTTAAAAGAAAAGAAAAGAAAAGATAGAAGCAACATCGTGTTAGTTTGTAGATTAAGTTATTATTTAAAGCAGAATGTTATCATTTCAAGAGCAGATTTACGGGCGAGCCACCTAGTAGCTTCTGCTGCTCTGCTTTCGGGCGAGCCACCTTAAAAGCAGTTGAAACTTAAAAGAAAAAAAAAAGAGAGAAGCATCATCGTGTTAGTTTATAGATTAAGTTATTATTTAAAGCAGAATGTTATCATTTGAAGAGCAGATTTACGGGCGAGCCACCTAGTAACTTCTGCTGCGCTGCTTTCGGGCGAGTCACCTTAAAAGCAGTTGAAACGTAAAAGAAAAGAAAAGAGGAAAGCAAAGTCGTGTTAATTTATAGATTAAGTTGTTATTCAAAGCAATGTTATCGTTTCAACAATAATTATTTAATCTGAACGAAAAACTAATTCAAAAGAGATATATAGCAAAATCACCACTTGAATAAAAAATTATAATAAAATAATAAATCACAAAAAGAAAAAAAAAGAAAATATGAAATTAGTACAATATTATCAATTTGATTCGTCTTAATGATTCATTCCTTCAAATATTTTTACGTCTGTTAACAGTCATTCATTGAGATTTTAACTTACCTGGTAAAATATTCCATTCATTTGCAGCTAGTATCCAGAACATATTGATCCCAAATAACCGTTTTGTTTTCTTTGTGATATAATTTGGCGCCATTTTCGTGGTAAAGACTTGCTTCTCTCCCTTGCTTGATTTCCTCGCTAAATTTTTAGGTGTAGCACAGATACTGGTATTAAGAAGATACTAGTGCTTCCTGCTATCGAAAGAGCTCGAGATAACTTTAGTGAGGATCATACTATCATACACGAGTACGTAGCCATAGCTAAAAATCACCGTCGAGCCACTACGGTCAACTTTGAAATCCGCGCGCAGAGTACAACATCTATTGTGACCCCGTAAGATTTTAACTTTATTAACTAGCTTCAATATATGACAAGACATTGCCCAGGACCAGCATGATGATCACGCAATCAGTTATTGATTACCTGGGGTATTATTTTCAGTACGATTTTAAGATTACTAAATAAATGTTAAAGAACTTAATAGTAATAGCTTGATGAATTATATCCAAAATGCAGTCCTTATAGCATAGAGTTATACAGGAGAGTAATTGCCATTGTTGAATGACAAACAACCACAAACCACGATTATGTTACGACTCCTTCTGTGCATTTTGTCGCCTTCAAGGCGACAAAATTCATTTTTTTCTTGGCTTAAGCTTCTCGTGTATTAATATTTTTAAACATTTTATTGATTAATTAATGAATTCATTAATAAATTCATTCAAGTAGTATAGGAAGGACCAAAATATCTCGTGAGACTGGCAAACCATCTTGCTGATGTGCACTTATTAGATATCAACCAAAGGAGAATATATTTACAAGAAGCTAAACTCCATCCGAAAGTAAAATTTGTCGCCTACCAGAATACAATAGATAGACATGTTGAGCCTGCGATAAAAGAACGACTTTACGAAATATCACAACCAAAACAGTTCCATGGAATGAAAGTTACAAAAACCAAAGTGAAACAAGATAATAAAAAATCCACACAAGGAAATACAAAAACCGAGCAGATCCTAAACTCCATAAAAAGGTGTATAAGTTTCTAGCGTGTTTTTGAATACTGATGAACCGTTCATAATCCTTCTTTTGTGACGTCATACAGACAAGTCAAATGATTTTGTTTTCATAGCGGAGCTCCGCGCGGGCCGAAGGCCCGCGCAAGCGGAGCACCACAATTAAGAAAACCATCGAGGTCATTTCAAATCGACCACAGGAAGCCCAGAAATTCGTACATCGTCCGTACATACCTCCGTGTACACTCACGCGCAAATTTGCTGACCAGATTTAGTGGGCGGCAAAACAATCATTATTTGTGCAGTTTGATGCAGTTCACTGAAATTTTTCTACAAAATGTATTTCTACACTGGACAAAGAGCATGAAAGTGGTAAAGCTAAGCTGACGGCTTGAAAAGATTTGACTAAGAAAGCGAAACAAATTAAAGACCGCGGCGTGAAAAAGAAAACGATTCAACGATTCAACGATTCAACGATGAAAAGCTATTTTAAAATATTTTCATTGACAATATGGGTAAAAGTCGCTCATGGCGCTGTTTTAATTTTAACCGTCCAAATGTGCAGTCATGCAGAGCTGTCATAATTCATCAATAGTCATTCAAAGCTGGAGATTTTACAAGTTGTATTTTCTGAAAGAGTTTATTTGACAAGTTTGTAAGATGGTAAAAAAGGCCGTATTCTTCATGGGTTTTTCGTGGCGTTTTTCAGTCATAACTTCAGTCGACTAATTTACTTTTAAAAGTAAAATCGACGGCGACAAAACGTTCATAAAAAAAAAAAAAAAAAAAAACAAATATGCGCTGCATTTGCAGCAATTCAAAAGAGGTGAACAGCAAGACGAACACGACTCACGAAGATAATTTCACTCTGTTCATTCATCAATTTTTACGGGATATTTATAACACGGAGAGCTTTAGGAACAATGCAGATTTATCAACTATTCACGACAAAAAAAATTCATAAAAGATTTTTGTCAACAAAGTAGGACTGCCATTTCAGGGAGTGGATGGAAATGCAAATTTAGCACAATGTGTGATCGAACAACACGAGCTTGCCATCGCCGTTCAGTTGAACTGTGTAAACTTTTTAGAGGCAGTGAAAATGTCTTTTGCCACTTTTAAAATTCTAAAAACATGAACAAGCTTATTGTAGTCAGAACTGAGGACGAAATGTTCAGTGGAAAAGTGTCAGTACAGGACAGGACAAGAAACGTGGCGCCGGTATGTTTACCTTTTCTGACAATCTTTAATGAATTTCTTTTTTACCATCCACATGAAAGCAGTTTGCAATAATTATATTTTTTTCTTTTTGTAAGATACTTCTCCATCGTTGATATCTTTATGTGTGAGTTTTTTAATTTGATTCTTGTAATTCTTTGATTTGTCATTGAATTGCAATAAAACGCTTGTATGAATTCGTCATTGTACTCATCTGCAAATTAAAATTTCAGAGTTTATACTAGCTATTTTTTAACGAGTTACGCAGTATTCACATTTGATAATTAAAACTGCACAGATTACCAATACGTAATTCATTACACATTTCACCAGAAAAGTGAAATTTTCGTCGATTTTTATAGCATTTTTTCAAACGTGAAAGAGCGTAAAGCGAGAAGCGCGCGGGGATTTGTTTACAACTCAAAGAAGCCATATCAGTGCTTTTCTAACTTCTCATTGGACAATCAATTTTAATTGACAAGTGCTGTTTTTACCATGCATAACAACATAAAATTCCAAAAAGTACGGTCGGATATTTTTCGCATTTTTTGTCCATATTTCTTGCGTATAATAAAATGTTGTCGCATGCATAAAGATTTGAATATTTCAATTGATTATATGATTATTTGATCATGAAAAGAAAATAACATAGCGGGTAAAAAAGAGAAAAAATTATCCCTCACTTCTCACTTTTTTTTTGCTATGTTATTTTACTTTTTATGATTATTTGAATGGATTTATTCATTAATTAATTCACTTATTTGTTTACGTTTTTTTGTTTGCGTTTTTTTTTTATTGATTGATCAACAATTTGATAATTGGTAGTGAATGAACAAATGAACGAATGAATGATTGAATAAATAATTCATTTCATTAAATCGGAGCTCCGCTATTAGGTTTACCTAATTTTTATATTATTCAATTGTAATAACTTCTCTACTCTCCGATAACTCCCCGACTCCCCGATACCTCCCCGACTCAATGCATATCCTGGCTTATTCTAATGACAGTATATTTATATATTCCACCTTCTAAAGGAAGTATAAAAAAGACATGAGTTCAGAATCTGATTAAAGTTTGCATTTTTGAACTAGAACCAACGCATTCCTTAATTACAATTGGACAACATATTTTATTTGAAAAAAGAGTACAGTTAAAATACAAATAGTCACTAGTAAAATTTATGGCCGTAAGGATTGCAAGTGCGATAGTTGACTTCAGGTTCGTCGAACCGCTTGTTCTGGGATCAGTTTGTTTAGTAGATATTTCCTTTTATGTATGGCAGATTCTGTTGCTTCTTCCCAGCTGAAGTCATCCACATCCATTAAACTTTTTTTAGTTTCCATGAGTATTTTATAAGTAGAATCCTTCTTCATATAGTACATCTATTATGGGATATGTTAGCCTCACCGCTCCAACAATGTATTTTTTTAGTTTTTGAGCAGATGCAGCAAACATGAAAACTGATTTGAGTAAATTATGATGTTTTGGTGGTCAGCCTTATAAGGATAGTAACAACTTATCGTCGACTACTTCTCAGCGGATTTACCTTGAGTGAAACTTATACACCTTTTTATGGAGTTTAGGCTCTGATCGGGTTTTGTATTTCCTTGTAGATTTTTTATTATCTTGTTTCACTTTGGTCTTTGTAACTTTCATTCCATGGAACTGCTTTGGTTGTGATATTTCGTAAAGTCGTTCTTTTATCGCAGGTTTAACATGTCTATTGTATTCTGGTAGACAACATATTTTACTTTCGGATGGAGTTTAGCTTCTTGTAAATATAATCTCCTTTGGTTGATATCTAATAAGTGCACATCAGCAAGATGGTTTGCCTGTCTCACGAGATATTTTGCCCCACAACCAGGTATGGGACAGTCGCGACAAACACGTTTTACCATGTTTACAGTGTGGAGAACAAAATGGGTTAAGTTTTCCAAATTTCTGATATAGAGATCAAAAAGAGACCAATAAGGCTACAATCAGGCCTATAAGACCAAAATCAGGCCTATAAGGCCAAAACATGGCCTATGAGGCCAAAACCAGGTCAAACAGCCACAAAGAGCCAGTTGGACATTTCACGGTAAGTTTGTCAAAACAATTAGGGGAAATGCTAGTTTGGGCCTATATCCTCTTGGATGGTGGGCTTTATGGTTTTGATTAGTTTTGTCATTAGTGGTGGGGGTAGGGTGGTCGTTTTTCGTGTTCATAAGTGGAGGGGTGGGTTAGTCGTTTGTTGTTGTTGTGGATGGTGGGGCTGGGGTGACTCCCCACCTCCCCGGTAACTCCCTAACTCCCCGGTAACTGCTCACCTCCCCGGAAACTCCCCGGTAACTCCCCACCTCCCCAATAACTACCCACCTCCCTGGTAACTCCCCACCATTCATTCGTTCATTCATTCATTCATTCGTTTACTTACTAGCGTTGTTTAAACATTTACCCATGCATTCTCAGTTCTTGGCTGGTTTCTCAAATATTCACGCATGTGTTGCAAGACTTTTATTGAAAATACTGCTACAAAACATATAATTCGATGTTTTTTCGAGTTCAAAATGGAAGAGTTTTTGAAGCATTTGAATGGCTTCTCGCAAGTTCGCACCTAGACGTTTCGGCTCCGCTCGTCTTGATTTCATTTTATCTTTTTATAAAATTAAATACAAGAAATTACAAGCAATTTATCTAAGTCGTTTACTTCAATTTTTTGAGCACTTTCGGAAGCGTAGAAAAAAGTAAAAAGGAAGAAGAAGAATTGAACGACTGAAAAATTGAGAAAGTTTTTTTTTTCAAATGGAAAGCGCCCCTTATTTTTTTAATATAAAAATTAGGTAATCCTAACAGCGGAGCTCCAATTTATAAATAGGATTGTTATAGACAATGCAATGCTCGTTTCATTCATTCATTTATTCACTATCAATTATTAAAATTGTTGATCAATGCAGAATTAACCAAAAATGACTATAGATGAAATAGCAAACAAATAAATGAATTAAAAGAAAATAATATAACAAAAAATGAGCAATTCAAATGGTTAAATGAATGAGTGAGTGATTAAGAGGATCGATTGAAATATTATATTACCAAAGATATGTGCACAAAAACTCGAAAAATATCCGACCGTATTTGTGTTAGTAACAGTCAACGTGGATTCCCTTTTTGTTGTTATCCATGCATGGTAAAAATAGCACTTGTCAATTAAAATTGATTATCCAATGAGAAGTTAGAAGAGCATTAACATGGCTTTTTGAGTTGTAAACAAATTCCCGCATACTGTTTACTTTATCACGCACTCTTTTAAGTTTGAAAAAAATGTAATAAAAATCGAAAAAAACTTGAATTTGCTCATGAAAGGTATGATGAACGAATTATTGGTAATCTATCTGTCTAACACGGCTGTGCATTTTTTTAAAAAAAAGCTAGACAACTAATAACCTATATTTATCCTACTTGCTTACTTATAAACTTTTATTTCAAGATGAACTTTTCAAAACAACAACATAACAAATCAAAGAATTACAAGAATCATCGATGTCAATGGAGAAATATCTTCAAAAAAAGAAAAGTGAATAATTTACAGGAATTATTGCAAACTGCTTTCATATGGATGCTAAAAAAATTAAAGGAAGATCGGCAAAAAATGTTAATATACCTTAGCCATATGTTTAGGAGGATAACAAAGTGAATTTCAATAAACTTTTCCTCGAATTCGAAGAATCAACCGGCGTCACGTTTCTAGTCTGAAATTTTCTTCCTCAGTTCTGATTACATAATGGCTTGTTCATATTTTTAGAATTTTAAAAGTGGAAAAACATAATCCCTGCCTCTAAAAAGTTCACACAGTTCAACAGAACGGCGTAGTATGGCTAGATCGTGTTGCATACATTTCGATCCACTCTCTGAACTGACAGTCCTAACATCTTGCATGAAAAGTTATTTTTTGTTGTGAATAGCTGATAAATCTGCATTGATCCTAAAGGTCTCCGTGTTATGAATTGACCTTAAGAATTGATGAGTGAACATATTGAACTGGCATCTTCGTGATCACGTTTTCTTCTTGCTGCAAATGCACAATTGTTTTCTTTTTGTTTTTATGAACTTTTGGTCAAAGTCGATTTTACTTTTAAGAGTAAATTAATCGATAAGTAATGATTGAAGATTCCACGAAGAATCCACGAACTCGAAGCCCTTCTTTACCATCTTGCACTGACTTGTCAGATAAACTCTTCCAGAAAATATAAAATGTAAAATCTCCATCTTTGAATGACTTTTAAGTAAAAAAGAAAATTGTAACAGCTCTGCATGACTTCACAATTGAATAGTTAAAAACATCGGCATGAGACTTTTAGCCACTTTCTCAGTGAAAATATTTTGAAGTTTTTTTTCGGTAAGTAGCTTTTTTTTTCTTTTTTTCTATTCGACCTCTTTGTTTTTCTTTCTCAGTGAAAACTCTTTAAGCCGCAGCCAAGCTTAACCAATAAACAGAGAGAAGAGAGAGAAACTTTTCCGTAAATATAAACTGCAAAAAAAAGTTATTGTGTATTTGTTTTTGTGTTCACTAAATAAAACTGGTCAGCGACCTTGCCCTGTAGTACACGGACGTACGGCGTACGTATTTTCGAAATCCGGTCTTCCTGTGGTCGATTTCAAATGAGCTCGATGGTTTACCATATTTTTCTAAATTATGGTGCTCCGCTTGCGCGGGCCTTCGGCCCGCGCGGAGCTCCGTTATAATACAGTATCTGCTGCCTAAAAATCTTTTAAAAGTATTTTCTACTAAAAGAGTCCTTATTTCTTTGAGAAACATTACATTAAAGAATGAAAGTGCGCTAAAATAGTTGTGTTCAGTAATTGCATTAATTTGCATGAGAACACATCACAAACTGGCTAATCGATATTGAAATTTTTATCAATCTTAGTGAATTCAACATTAACATACAAAATGTCTCTGGAAATAATAATCTTGGCACCAAATGTCCATTTAGATGTTTTTTTATTTTACAAAAAATAACTATTTCAGCGAATTTCTACAACTTTACGGCTATGATACCACGCACAAAAATTTTAACCCAAATTGATTTTATTTGTATGGCAAAATATATTATCTCATCTATAGATGGAAAAGTATTTATTGGGAAATCTATCGGTATCACATGGAGAAAAGTTTGGTTATTTTCATCATACTTCAAACGTGTGTAAAATTATCGTCTGGAAATAAATTAATTTCAAAATTAAAAAAATTACCAAAAGATCTGAAAATCGACCAAAAACTAGTTAAAATGTCCCTTAACAATTTTCTCAAGAATAAATAGTGACATATTGATTATTTTGGTTACTATCAGACGTCAAATTGCAGCTATATTTTTGATCAATAAATTATCAAAATTTATCGAAAACTTATTTCGTCGATTTCTCCATGAATAAAGCAATATTTTACCTTACTTACTATATAGCGATTGTTGTTAGACTAAGGCCTACCTATGGTTAAAATATGAGCTAAAACTAAATTTTGTCCGTTGCCAGGATTTTTGAATAATGTTTGGTTTTTACTGAGTACCCTTCTTAATTGTTCTTGGTAAAAATGAGTTAAGGTAGTATGCCTGTTTGAATTCACTCTGGGAAGTGAAGAGTGCTCTCTTTACTTTCAAGAGTGTTCTATTACTGAACAAAGCACAGACAAAGCCAACACCATTTGTGAATAAATTAACACAGTCTTAAGTACCTTCCTCAAGAGTCTCCCTCAAGAACAAAGCTTTAAAAGGCTATTTATGCCGCCCTTGTGTCATCTAGGACTATTGAACAACTTAATTTCAAACGATGATTTAATTACCCAATTCAGTCTGTTGGTTCTAATTTGATTATTTCAAAAAATGTATTTATCTATATATCAATGTCTCTCTTCATCTACTTATTCATATACATTAATTTCAAGATGTCCGAGAGAACAATGAAAATGGCGATTGTCGTATGTAGATTGCACGACCAAATTTTTCAACAGAGTTAAGAAATAAGCAAGAAACTTTCAAGTTTCAGCTGAACAAAATCGGCCCAGACAAAATTACAATTTGTTATTTAAAAAAAAATTGTTTTTCTCACTCTTTCAATTCACGAGATACTACACAAAATACTCCCCCATCCTCCCCTTAGAAAAAATCTTGGATCAGCCCCAGTGCAAATTACAACTTGATTCAAAAGACAAAATACGCCCTAAAACTAAATGTTTAGTATCTAGAATAATATTTTAGATCAGCAAGAAATAAGCTTATATTTGAATGTTGAGACAACTTACAGACAATAAACTAAACCCAAATGATAACCCACAACGACAAAACTGTTATGTGCAATGTAAAAATAGAAAGCACAATGATATTCTCAGAAAGCACACAATACATGACTTTCGCCTCAAGTTAATCAGCTAATCCCATAATTCATTGCTCATTCCAATCCAAAAATTTGTTTCAAAAAATGCGAAATTTTCTATTTTACCTCGATTTGAGTATTCTTCTTTACTGTGAACGCAAGCACTTTCTAACTTGAAATTTCAAATCAAATCGTGGTTGAGATCTTGAGGGGATTCCAACTTCTCCCTGGCTGTGTGTTGAACATGCAGTGGTTCATATTACACCGAATGAATAAGCCTGAAGAGTGATGACGTTTTACCCCCGTCTCTTGACAGTAGTATGAGAAATGGTGATTCACCAACCGGCGGATCACGGCGGACAGCGGATCAGCCGCCAAGATGACGTCAGAGTGTTGAACATGACGTCACAGACCCCGAGAACCAATCAGCATTTGATTTTGACATTACATCATAATCTCTAGGAGCCAATCAGCGACCGAGATTGCTATTAAATCATAAGGTCTTAGAGCCAATCAGCGCCCGATTTTGATATTTCGTCATAAACTCTAAGAACCAATCAGTGATCGTTTCTAGGTATAATAAACTTTTGTTGACACCATTACTATTTTAGAAACATTGATAATTGTAGTCTATGGTGCAATCTTTAATATATTCATTGTTTTATCATTATTGTTTTTTCCGCGTTGTGTGTTTTATTTATTTGTTTACCATTCTTTACCCTCGAAACTCCAATATTCCTTTTATTTCTATATTTTAAAAGTCCCGTGATCCCTGTGATTCCTTCTGTTTTTTCATAATGTCTCTTTTACATGATTCAAAACGTTCCGCGATCTGTTCTCTCATTTCTCTTTTACATTACAAAGGTGCTGCGATTCTATATACAATTGGGTCTAGCTGGCGAAGACATCTTTGATGCACATCTTTTTCGTTTTTCACTTTTTTTTCTTTCGAAGTTGATGTTTCTCAGTTCAGAAACCCTTAGACCCTATTTAAGTAGTCACGACTCATATATATATTTTTTTCTTGTTCATTAGTAGAAATAAGTAAGGTTCTACTATATATCATATCAAATGATACTATTTTAAAGAGATTTATTTTAATTATCATTTGACCATGAAAAATCAATGATTGTTTTAAGTAAATATCATTTCATCTCTGTATAAACAAGGCATTATTTTACCTGCGCATGCGCTGAACTGCTGAGCAAAACAATTGTATGGTGGGCTCCTCACAGGAATGACGCGCACAAAGCCTATGTTGTCAAAATTGGGCTTGATGTGTAATATTTTTTTTACTATCGCTGTTGTTCTTGCCTTCTTTTACAGATGTAAAAAAACAATGTACAATATAAACGTTTATTTCATTTCTTTAATATTTAATTCATTGACATTAACAAATAAACAACCATGAAATATTTATTCCAGCGACTTGAATTACTAGAAGTCATTGAATCAGTAGGCCAGAATGTCAGTGACAGGTCAATTTGAAGCCATGTTTTGGTCTCTTTGCCGAATTTTCCCAGTTGTTCTCACCTAATAACATAAAAGTGTACATAATATAGATAAGAGAACAAGTTATAATTCAGTGGTTGATGTCCGAGAATTCATGTTATGACACAAAATTAAACATTCATGAACAACAATATTCAAGGTGAATTTACACTTCGGACCATTGTAATGTCAGATCACCGATTTTGCAAAGAAATAAATGGGATTGTAGCACACGAATTGGGAAGATAGAATTTACAGCTGCAAGGCTATAATACTCTCTTGATTTGAAAATGGAACCGATATTCTGTCTGCCGCTAAAACCACCATCAACAGGGGTGGATTCAGGATTTTTGTTGAGTGGTTTCAAGGTTTAATTTAGACCTTCGGAAATGCGATTTCCAGCATTTTGATGAATATTTACTACAATTTTGGTACAATATTTTATGAAAAAATTGTCTCAGAAATGCCATTTCTCTTCAAAGACAATATGTAAAAATTGCTTGATGAAAGGAAAAAAAACTTGACTATATCAAACCATATCAAATCAACTTTTTTCTTTTTGTTTAATTTTGTCATACCTACTATGATTTCGTATGTTCCTTTGGGTCAGATTCCTGTGGTTCAGTGAAATTTGAAGCGCGATTTACTTTTTCTGTCTTCGTGAAATTAACAATTTCTATTTGATTTTAAATCAATAAAAATGAGCTTGGATCAGTAATTCTTTAGCTTTGTTTGAATATGCCTGCTTTTTACTGGTTTCATGTTTGTTTACTCAGTATTTTTGTGGGTTATTTATATAGGCTATGCTGTTGGTAATAACAATCGATCGAGTGATCGTAAAAGCGTCTTGTCTCGTACTTTACTGTCTCATTCATTATTTTTGCAATAAAAATGAAGCAAAGTTACATATCTTAGAAACCTGATCATTCCTGCGAAAAACTTACTCAGTTCGAAGTGACAAGACGCACAAAGCGTTCGTGAGACCGGGTGAACATTCAAAAGGACAGATCAACAGCGACAGAAGTTAGTCAATTTTGCTACGATTAATACTGTGATTTTCAACAAACAGAGTGAAATTCTGTTAAAAATGACGGGATAACTCGATCGAAGCATATATATATATATTTCAATCGGACTCGATTAAATCGCCTTGCTTTGCCAATTTCTTTCGACATCGATATTGCAAATACCGCCGTTGTGCACTCGGTATTTGAGTATATACAAGCATTCTTTGATATCAAACAAAAGTTTCGATGTCTTTGAACGAAATAGCAAATCAATTGGATAACATGCAATCCTCCTATACAATTAGATCTTGACAGAAAGAAATAAAATCGTAAACTAACCAGAGCCGTCTACAGTTTGCAATGACAACATTTGTCAGTTAGCAGTCACGCTCTATTTATAATTTTCCCACTGGTTTCAACTAGTGCCAGCCAAATCAGTAGCCAATAAGAAACGATATTGACTGGTTTCCAAAATAAGGCCAGCCAATCAGAAGGACTTTTGACTGGTGCCAAAAAACAATGCCACTGGTGCCAAGCCAATAGAAAAAGGTTTTGACTGGTTCCAAAGTCACACAACATCATGGCACTGGTTTATACGTGAGCGCATGGCTTTTTTCCTGTGGGACTGCTCCCTAACACGAATATTTTGTCTCATTATTATCGAAAACCGGAAATAAACGATGTTTGTTGATAAAAATGTTCAGATGGGCTTCCTGTGGCCACAGTGGATGTCAACCTGAAAGAATCGTTTTGCTTAGCAAAATTTGGAAAAATCTATTTGAATATTGATATTTTTTGAAAAGTTTGAGTGGTTTCATGAAATAGGTGGAACTAGTCTGGATCCACCCCTGATCAATAATATTTCACTTGAAAACCCTAATTAGCCTAATTTTGCCAACAATAAGTTTCACATCACAATGATAAAGATGAAATTAGGGTCTCATCAAATAAATCAGTGGTTGTTACTCTGCCCGTTTGATATAAGCTATAATTACTCCAGTGCATAATATCAAGAGACTTCAAACCGAAGCAAAATCCAATTCGGATAATCCGATTTCAAAACACATCATGAAATAAAAACATATTTATCATACACTTACCTAAATTTATTGATTAGAATCATGTCTTTTAATTTAGTAAAAGTGATGAAACAACAGCTCTTCTCAGGCAAAAACAAGCAACAAATGGCGAATATTCTTCGCACATGTTCGCAGAATACTATTACTTTGACTCCGTTTAGCGAGGCAACATCAATCTAATATTGAACGACTGGAACTTAAGCAATAACCTTAAAGTGTTTTAAAACTATACTGGACTTTTCTTTGCTCCAAAATGTTCTAAAGGTGGAAAAAAATCCATCGGCATACCAAACAGTTATGAAATCCGAAGCAATTTAAATGTCCTTGTGTCCCTGCCATTGAGATGTGCAGGTGAGGAGACTGCTCATTCGCAAATGAGAGTACTTTATGACCCAACTCACCTGCACATCTCAATGGCAGGGGTATCGGAATATGAAAACCCTTTTTTTGTAACTAATTACAAAAAAAATGTCCTTATGTCCCTGCTATTGAGATGAGTAGGTGAGTTGGTTCTATAAAGTACTCTTTTGCGCATGAGCAGAGGCCATTTTGTTTGAAGTTATTGACGCGTGCGCAGTAACATATGACCGGCATTCTAGCCCATGCAAGATATTTATGCTTTTGGTAAAATGCATTACGTCCTTCAGAATTTATTCTCAATGTCATTTGTCACGGTTACAGAATTCCATTTGAGTCTTCTTTTCCACCTAGTGTTTTTTCTCAATAATAACTAGTTGTCTCTAAATGAATCGGAGTTTGTTCAAAGTTCAATTAGGTTTAATTCTGTTGTAGAGTGTCGCGCTAATCGTCCTTCGTTATTCCATGTAATGAGTGCGCATGTCCATACAATATCTTTACCAATCTTATATTTATATAAGAAAAGGATCCAATGTTGTAAAAATCAACTGAAATATTTTATTTTTGGCGATATTTCTATCAAAATTTTCGACAATAAAGATGGGCACAGCAACCAAACCAACAAAGAGATCAGCAACATCAAGCTTGACAATCAATGAATATTTGCGACAACGTAAACGGGACGTTCTGGTAAATATCACTATGACAACGATGTTGGCTGTTACTATGACAACTGCTTCTATCGAAATAATACATCCCATATACTCCCCTATCGCTCAAAACAAACAAACAAACAAACAAACAAACCAACCAACCAACCAACCAACCAACCAACCAACAAACAAACAAACAAACAAACAAACAAACAAACAAACAAACAAACAAACAAACAAACAATAAGTATAATCCATGTCATAACATACATCCTTGAAATGCTATCCTGGATATTCAAAAGATAATTAATGATAAGAATGAATAAGATAAATATCAGAACGTTCAATATTCAACATTCAGTTCCCCTTTCTCACATCATCGTTGGACTTCCTGTACTTTCTTCCTGTACATCAATCTCGTACCCAGAGCCCGCGTTTTCTTGTGGCCTGCGGCAAAGAAGGAGAGCTCTGGCATAATCCAATACCGGAAGCCAAGTTTTATGATTTCTAGTTTTAGTTGTTTATATACATATTTTGCTTTGAAAGCCTTTGATAGCGTTTTTAAAGGTTCACCTATTGCGAGATGAATAGCTCTCGTAGACTCGTATCCACTCAAGTAAGATATTGTCAGTTTTCACAGCACAACTTGGGACACTCTGATGCGAAGGCGCTTATTTCTAAAGGTGCTTTTTTATTATGCTACAGGTTATTCGATAGTTTATGAATTTGCCTATTCTTTCACTGCCATATGAAAATGACATCACTCTAAAGTTTGATGTTATTTCACAGTTCAAGTGCCTTTGCTCTATGTTGTGCCTGAGTAACGTTTAATTTCTCAATTCCTGACTGAGTGTGTCGGTCGTGTCGTTGATCATTGTCTGTGTCGTGTCGGCCGTTTTTATTAAAGGTATCTCTGTTACTTGTGCTCTGTCCTCCCGACGAGTAACACATTTCATCCTATGCAGTATTTCAGCTCTAAATTCTCCCATGCGTACAATGTATACTATGAAATTAACAATGGAGTTACCATAGTAAAGAGCTTTTAGAACTTCTAGTGTGACTCCTGGGAAAAAATGTCTTACATGTAAATACTTGCCATACGCAGAAAAGTACCACATGGCCGAACCAACCAAGAAAGGCATATATGCAATTAAACTAACTAGCGTGACGATAGCTAGCGTGACGGTAAGTTTTGCGTTACTTTGAAGAATTGCGTTATGGCGAATCTCTCTCTTGAATGACACCTTTACCCATATTAAAACATACGACAAAATAAGAATGGTAAGAGGAATAGCAATTACAATAATTGTGGTAATTCCGTATCGTAGATAGCGTGGAATGCTATTATTGATTGCACCAACGTCCACCACAAACGCCATCGATGTAATAAGTGCGCATGTCCATACAATAGATATACCAATCTTATATTTCAAGCTACTGGATGCACGGTATTGGAAGGGATAGTAAGTTGCATAAGCTCTTTCGATGGCTAGAGCAGCGAGACCAAACAGCGATGCTGTTGCAAAGAAAGGGTCTAATGCAGCATAAATGTACTTAAATGTTTTATTTTTGCCGATATTTCTATCAATATTTTCGGCTGTAAACATGGGCACAGATACCAAGCCAACAAAGAGATCAGCAACAGCAAGATTGACTAACAATAAATATTTACGACAACGCAGACGCGGAGTCCCAGTAAAAATCACTATGGCAACGATGTTGGCTGTTACTATGACAACTGCTTCAACCACTAAAATCCATACCATGAAAGACATCTTGGGGAACTACCTGGTATTCAGAAAAAATAAATAAATAAAAATAATAAAATTAAAGTAATTAAAACCACTTTATTGAAAGTGTCCATGCTTCCTTGATCCCTAAAGCCCGATTAGAAAGGTTCGCCAATTGAGGAGATAAATCAGAAACTTAACGTACCGAACGACTGAGCTTTCGTGTTCAATTTGTTATTTCATAACCTTAAACAATACTTAGATTTGGTATTTGAACTATTGGTATAAAAGCGATATACACCAGTTGTCATTTTTCTTTTCTAATCAGATCAGAGTTACGTCATCGTGTAGTTGCCATTGCGAAATATCAGGAAAAAAAAACAGAATTGAACTCCACGTGTAAAACTAGTTAAACAATAACTTCTACGACCCTGGGTGTGTATTCAGCTAACTTCTCCGGTATGGTCTATCCTTACTTCGTTAAATACAATGTTAAATACATAATACAATGCGACGGTTTTTAGATTATCTTGGCTTAGTCCCTACTGTAGCTAATCAATCACCATTGATAAGCAGCCGCCAATTAAATTCAGAAAAAAAACCTCAACGCTCAGCTCAATTTGAAAGTTTTTGTACAGTTGTTTCTACTCTATGAAAAGATATTTTAGGTTTGACTTCTTCGTTATGCATTGCGTTGACAAATACTTAATTTTGGATATTCTAAACATAATATTGTTCCTTTGCGAATTCAAACAATCAACCTTAAAGTAGAATCTTTGCATCAATTAAGTGATATAAATACCGATATTTTTTGTCGCTCGCCACGTCTTGTATCACGACCTCCTTGTTTTCCAGGCAAGTGCTCTTCACTTACTTATCATACATTATTGGAAATATACTTACAAACTTACTATTGGTGAACACATTTGCATTGACCGTTAGCATCATTCAAATTCAACATGTAGAATTTGCATACGTGTTATAGGTGTTTAGTAAAACGAAGAAAAATGAAACCAGCCCAATATATAATTGCTTGATTGATAGCGTTGCTATCACAACCGTATGAATTGTCACGTAATGTTTGCTTTCTAAAAATAATAAATTAAATAGGTAGTTAAAAGTCGATTTGAAAGTTGTAACACTCTAAAGTTTCCAAAAAAAAGTACTGATTGTTTTTCCGATCGACGACGACCAATTTCTAAACTGATTTCATTAGTCGGTCCCAAGTACTCTCTGTCAGACGTTTTTGTCTTTTTGTCCTTGGGACCGACTTATCACTAAACATACTACATTTTGAAACGGTACTTACGAAATAATGAGATATGTCGGCTATAAGTAATTAATATGAGACGGAGCATCAAAAGGAAAAGTAGAAAAAAAAAAAAAAGAAGACAAAAAAAAAATGTCAATCGCTCGCAACTTCTTTTCAGGTTTTTTTTTCTGTCGTTATTATTATCATTTTTTTTTTTGATTGTGTGTTTTTCTTATAAATGTTTCTTTTACCCTCTAGTGGGTAGTGACCCGTGCCACCTCCAGGGGTTGTAGTCTGAATTTTGTGTTTGGAGCCGGCACAGAGTGTAAGTAACGCTTGTCCTGACCGCCTACTCCACTATACAAATCAACTTTTGCTCAATACTTTGAACCCGTGGTAAACATACACTGGTATTTCAGCAATGAAACACAAGATAAATGTCGGTAATGGTGCATGAAATCAGTCTGAAGCAATATACGTTTTGTAATGTTTTATCAATAATATGCTAATATGTCAACTTGACAAAACTATAATCGATAAAAGTCACACAATTGATTGTGAATCAAATAACCGGGATTTGAAAACGGCAAGCATCAATAGTCTATAACTGTGTTTTTTTATTTAATCATGAAAAAAAGTGCTGAAAAAAATGAATCAAACACAACGCACGTTTTGTTGTGATTGTTTTGAAAATTATTTACATGTTTGTGACAAATCAGAGCGCAAATATATTAGCGCTGAAACCACAACTTTTCGACAGTTGACACGCTTCAAAACAAACATTTTGCCACGAAACAACTGCTTATTTGCACTCATTGATTTCCAAAGCTACATACCAACTTTGCTACTTTGTTTTGAATTCATGTATGTTCACAATAAATACTAAGTGCATGGATCAAAATAAACTTGTTCAATTCTTAACACATGAGCTACCAAACAAAAAAGAATATGAGAGAGTATCTCGATGGTTTAAGCTTTTTGGAAAATATCAATAACGCTTCAACAGCAAGGTTGTATTTATACGTTGATATATTGTTATTTTATACAAAATCACATCATCGCCGTGATTATTCAAACTTACCTTTACTCTACCAACACTCTGCTTCAGATATTCAAGACGAAAAAAAAATTAGAACAACGACTGACTAACACTAAGATATCGGTCTGAAAGCAGGAAAGTTTTGAACAATTAGAGCAAAAACATATAAGATACTCACTCGGAAATCAAACACTCTTGCAATTGTCCAATCAGATTCATAATCTCCATTAAGTGAGCAATATTTTAAAGTGCTAATCAGAGTCCGAAGAAGTTCTGTAAATACGGTTTACTTTAAATCTTCATATATATGTATATGATATAATTTCATATTTATCTATAAAATTGATGTCTAATCGAGACCAGTAAGATGCTATCTTTTAAAATTTACCAATTTTCGAATGACGTCACCCGACATGGTTCTAGAACCTTACTGGTGTGACGTCATATGCGCCGGAGATATAAGACGATGACAGCGATGCTTGTATACTTCCACTGCATCAAAGCGTACATACCCACGTGCAATGCTCATTAGCATTCATTGATTAGCTCATTAGTGAACAAAAGCAATGTGAAAAGGATTCTGGTCTAGACACGGGGGCAAAACGTCATCACGCTTCAGGCTTATTATGGTTTTTGTAAAAGTGGTGACTTATCAGTAATCATTAGTTCATACCAACTACGTATAAATAGCTGCTCTTTTAAACTTTCAAAATTCAGCTATATGCTCGTATCAATGCAATTATATTAATCGCTATTACTTTTATTACTACGGTTAGAGCTAATTCTCATAAAGTCGTGGTAAAACGATGAAATGTTCAGTTATCAACATTGTCACCTTGTTTAGTTCTGTTCACTGAAGACTGAAGGATGAAAGATGGATGGACGATGGCGAGTCTCTTCAATCAAAAGAATTATTTATCATGCAAAATTAAAAAAAAGATACTTGTTTGTTTGTCTCACGATTATCATAAGTTGCGGTGTAGCGACTTTTATTTATCAATTTATCTTTTACATATATTTGCGAGTCCACATCAACAGAGCTAGGCTCCAAATAACTGAGTGGCTTGGAAGCTGCAGGCTGAAAATCTTCATCAGGCGATGTTCTATTAGACACGCCGTCGATGTCTTGAAACGTAGCTAGCGCAAAGGACGATTTTTTTGTGCAATATTAAACTCTGTAACACGTTGCAAGTTATATAGTCAATCATTTATTGGGTGTTTTTTTCATTTTTTAATTTATAAAGCCGAGCTTTCGCGCAAATCGCGCATCTTCTGGGCAAAAATGGATGTGTTTACAAGTTGTTCCGTATTTACAAACGCGTTCTTACATAATGAAAATACAGAAAAACATGTAAACAAATTGGCCTGAAGATGCGCGATTAGCGGGAAAGCTTGGTTATATAAATAAAACGTGGAAAAAACAACTAATTGACTATATAACGATGCCCACGTACCAACCAATTTTAGACGTTGCAAGTTGTTGGCGGATGTACAACAGCTGCAATAAATGTCTAAACTTAATGAAATTAAACTTGTATTAAACATATACTTGCCTAAGAGACCTCTTAGTGAATGCTGCCTTTCATTTAGACTGGCTCTCTTTACGCAGGCTACATTTCATTTAGTTTAATATTTGGCCTAAAGGTGTTGGGAAAAAGGAATTTAAACTCATTTTACGTAGAAGATGCTCTTTATCTGCATGAGTGAGACATGCAAGGTCATCCAAAAATGTCGATAAAAGTTCTAAACAAAAGTTAACTCACAATTGTACGTTATGACTAAATCTCTAATATTGATAAAATTTTGAATGGTGACACTAAAATAGTTGTAAACAAAACATCAATTTAACTACAATAACAACAAAACATAATTAGTTGTATTTCTGGATTAAATTTCAATTTAAAAATCAACATATTAGAAACTTCATTATTTAGCCTGGTTAATGTCTAATTTACAGAGTGTAAACCTTCTTATAATTTTCCTGAAGTCATCTGCAGCCAAACTCGATGTAAACAGGAACGGAAAGATACGAAGAATTATAATATAAAAATTAGGCAAGCCTAACAGCGGACCTCTGATAATCAGACTCGTTAAACACAATGAATTAATCATTCATTCATTCATTCATTCATTCATTCATTCATTCATTCATTCATTCATTCATTCATTCATTCATTCATTCATTCATTCATTCATTCATTCATTCATTCATTCGATCATTCGATCATTCGATCATTCGATCATTAATTAATTAATTAATTCATTCATTCATTATCAATTATTAAATGTCAGTTATCATTCAATGAATTTCCGAGCACAAAATCCTCAAGTCTATTATTAATCAGTCAATTAATCAAAAATAACTATAGCTGAAAAGAAAATACTTAATGAATAACTGAGTGATTGAAAGAGAGAGGGATAAGTAATCAAATCATCAATTGCAACATTCAAATTAAATCTCTGTGCATGCGGGAAAAGCAACAACATTTTTATGGGCCGCCGTTACCACCAAAAATACATCAATATGCAATGGTCCAGTTAACGATATTAAATGGTCCAGCATATACTTAAACGGTCTAGCTACCGATACCAAACGGTCCAGCTTGTTATGTTAAACGGTCTAGCATATAGTGAAATGGTCCAGCATATACTTAAACGGTCCAGCTACCGATACCAAACGGTCCAGCTTGTTATGTTAAACGATCTAGCATACAGTGAAATGGTCTAGCTTATACTCGAACGGTCTAGCTTGCGATGTAAAATAGCCTAGCTTGTTATGTCAAACTGTCCAGCTTATAGTGAGACGGTCTAGCTTATTCTGTGTTTTCATCTGACGTCATAAGCCAATTACAAATGCTGTCCGCCATATTGGTGCTCAGGAAGCTCATTTGCATATATCAAATCGCACATATGTGCTTGTATTTATTTACTAGCAAAGCGATGTCACGCGCTTTAAAGTGCGATGGTGTCCTGAAAGTAGCTCAAAGCAAAAAAATATCGAAAGAAACAACTGTAATAGTATTTCCTGAGTCCGTCAAGAGTTTAGAAGGTTAAATGTACATAAGATTTTTGCAAACAACTCTCAACTGTTGGAGTAGACCTGGCCTGTTTACAAGGTGAGAGGTTAGACTCGCACTGTTTGTTGTGCTGGGAACATTCACAAAGAATGAATGAGCCGCCGATGTTAATATGGATCATTGCAAACATGGAAGGAACGATTGATTTGGGAGATTGTCTAGGCTGTGAAGCAGGACTTTTCGAATGTTGTTCACATGTAGGAAGCGTTTTATTTTATATTGAAGCGTGGAATCGTATTCACGATAAGTTTGCGTTCAATCAAGTTAATTGTACGTGGCTGATCACGAATAATGTAGATTAGGACTTAAACTATCAGTCAGTAAGTTCTACTAACTATAGTAAGTTGAAACAAGAACTGGATGACAAAATGCTGTAAACCCTACTTTAAGCAAGCCAAAGTCACTGCTTCGAACGATACTCCTACGGACACAGAAATGAATGCATATTTTTACTTAAATCAACAAGAGCGAGAAAAAGACTGTAATACTGTCTTATAGAAAGGGAAAATTAATTGCCTAAAGACTTTTAAGTCAAATCAAAACATTCTTATATACTAGTCTTCAGTAACATTTATATTTTTATTTATTTGACTAAGAAAACAACACAAGACACTAAAAAAACAACAGATTTGCTAGTTTGTGCGGCTTCGAATAAATTTTAAATCTCTAATGTAACATTTATAGTTATATTTATGTTATTAATTAACAAACCCTTGAAAACAAAAAGGCTGTTTTATTGGATACACCGTACAACATAACTTGATAACGGCGGCGAAGAATTACAGTTTCTGTGGCTCCGAACTATAGTTAAATCTTCGAAGAATAATAGTTTGTGTGCCACCGAATATATCTTAAATCGTCGAAGAATCATCAGATCATAGTTTGTGTAGCTTCAAATATACTTTAATTCAAAGCTGCAGCTTTGCCTGTGACGCATTGGTGGCTTCAAACTCTACCATTTCTGATATTTTCATCTGTTAGAGCATTCTAGCTAATGGCGGCCAGCCATTTACGTCTTCTCTCTATTAAGTGCTATCTTTCCGTCTCTCCTTGGCCTGTAGCTACGCGAAAAAACGAACTTCCTTGGTCACAAACACCTTTAGAGTGGCAATTGACCATAAGACAAAGAACCATAATAATGAAAACCCAAAACAATCAATAGCCTTTGTAATTGCGCATAGTCTATACGTGTAGGTTGAGCACCAATATGGCGGATAGCAACCGTTGTCAAGAAAAAAGTCACGTGGGTGAAAACACAGAATTGAGAAATGGCCCAGCATGCAATGTGAAATGGCCCAGCGTGCGATGTGAAATGGCCCAGCTTGTTATGTCAATTAGCCTAGCGTGTCGAATAGCCTACGAAGTCAAATAGCCTACAATGTCGAATAGCCTGTTGTCAAGGTGGCCTACCGCAGAGTCCATAGCAACCATGTTGGTTAATGGTTAACTGCGAATAATATCTCTCATGTGTTACACAACGACTTGACCTCGTGGCGAGCTACAGTGGCTTTGTCCTGTAATACAATCCATCTAAGAAACTCGCAAAGGATCCTGGAGGGCTCAAAATTTTGATTTCAGCTCCCTAACTACTCAATTATAATGCTGCTCTGCTACGTTCGCTCAGGCTCGCTTCGCTGCGGCATCAATAAAGTGTAAACGTGTAACGAAAAGAAATAAATAAACAAACAAATAACAATAACAATAACGTTGCTCGAAAAATACCTCATGGTCCTCGTGTATCATCACCTTTTAAGCTTTGAAAAGCTCCTCCGAAGATTCTAATATTCAACATTTTTAAAAGCTTCGATCCAAACGCTTACCTTATCGATTTCCTGGAATTATTCCATGGCCGGTGCAAAAAAAAAACTTTGATGGTATTAATACTGCGGCCTGATTTACCACAAATGACATAACCTCAAAACCTTTCACCATGTAGTTAAATTGAATACGACATACTAGCAAGTTACCTTTATTAAATTAGTCATTTCTTTTAGAGTTGAAATAATTTGTGAAACATCAAAATGGTTCATTACGTCCATTGATATTGTTCACAGTAAGTATTCTGATGCCCAACATAGCCAGCCATTTGTTTAAACGAACGCTTTTATCCGCTCAAGCCTATCGTTTACACTAAAACCCAGCACGTTTTTGATTTAACCGGCCGAGTTTTCGAAAACGCCGGCTGTGTGGTGACAAATGTTAACGATGCCGGTAAAACCATCATGAAAGCGACTATCGTTTAGGTGTAAAAGAGGATATGTCTATCCGGATGAAAATACCTGGTAACGTGTCATTGCTGCCTCGTGATCAAGCATCAATTCAGTTTTTTTACATCTTATAGGGATTTGAATAAAGTTTTGCAATTTCGTATTCAGATTTTCTCAAAAGTAGCTTTTATTACAGAGGATCTACAATATGGACAGTCAATTCCCTATAAAGGTAAAATCTTCAGAGAATAAAAATGTGCTTGTATACAAGAAAAATTTGTCCGTATGACGAGCTGTCAGTACTCTACAATAAGTTTTTGCCATTCTTAATTTTGATAGATAGATATTATATATATATGTCAATTTTGTAAAATTACGACTTCCAAGTTTTTTTTTTTTTTTACACTATCGTGTATAAAAAAAGTTTCACTTCATTTCAATGGCAACGCAACTCGTGGAAATTGAAATTTGTGAAAACAAGAGATTTATGAAATCAAACTATATTTTATATTGGCTGATTTGCACAAGTTTATGTCACTGGTAATGTCATGCATTCGACATGAACAGACATGAATGTCATCATAGTCTCATATTAAAAAAGGTTGGCTATGCTTTGATTGATATTAGCTCTAACAATTTTTTCATGGGATTAGGGAAGTTTACAAACTGGTAAATATGAGCTCCTTCACAGAAAATAAACTGAGAACTCCTTGTCCCCCTATATCAAGATTGTAAACTGATAGCACCCACTTGATTTATTTTCTTAATAATTGCATATCATACACCGCAAGCATTTTATCTTGATTATGTACAGACCAGGAATTCATTTCTGCAACATCTGATAAAAGTTGCTTTGAATAAAACAACTTCTATATGCTGTTTTTATACTTAGTGTGATTTTTACATGTAATCCTGATTTTTAAAAAAATGTTTCTTTGACTGCAAGAACAAGACCTTTATGGCTTTGCTAATTTTTGTCTTGGCTAGTAAATATCCATTCTGTAGAATGTTAGGAAGAACGCCTATATTTTATTCTTCCTTTTTGGGATAGCTGCATGCCCTGCATGTGTAATGTTTCTCACTTACATACTTTAAAAAACATATTATCATCAATGAAACTCCATCATAAATTTACATGATTAACTTTCACATAAGGTAATGATTCAAGGAATGTGTTGAATCACTTTTCTTTCTCTTGCTCATTAAATTAAGAAAATTATCAAAGTAAATATTTCAAAATGTAAGGGGCAATTTTTCATAATGTAAGTATCAAACATATTACATAAATCAATTCACTGATGAAATTATAATGAAACTGTTTATTATTCAAAGATCAAAAATGTGCTTACAATGTTATTTTGTTTTTAGATTGATAGATAGATAGATAGTTAGATGTTTATCAAATAATTACATTGCAGCCGGGAGGCTGAATTGCGTACAATATGTACAATATTTACAATATTAAAATTAAAAAATAACAATAATAATAATAATAATAATAATAATAATAATAATAATAATAATAATAATAATAATAATTCCCGCGCGCTCAACCTGTGAAGGTTCACCTCTAAGAGCTCTTAAAATTTGATCATTCTTACGCTTAAAACTACATTGTGAATTTGATCTGCTTGTCGATTTAGATTGGTAAGGTTAGTATTAGTTTTTTCATCATATTTTAGGAGTATTTTTGTAAATATTGGTGATTTTATCGCTAATCTAGTCCTCACCAGAATCTTCGAGCGAAACAGCCACTGAAGGTTGAAATACGTTTTGACTGTGAAAAACAAATAAGACCAAGACACAATTGTAAAAATCAACATCTCTTTAAGCTTTGAATATAGCGAATAGCGAATTTCACATAACAAAACATCTGAAAAAGATTTTCAAAATTTTTATAAAACCGTTATTCTTTTAACAAAGGTTTTCAATAATTTGAGAAAACCGTCACTTTATTTATTTCGCTAAGATTTTCAAACAAAGTAGAACGTGCGTGACCGTTAGGATTTTCTCTTAGACAGAGCTCCAGCGCGTGCAATCTTCATTTGGTGAATGCGCGCGCACTGAAATTGTTCCAAAACACCTCCTAGTGAGTGAAATAAAGAGCCAAACTTATGGCAAATTTAACGCCCGAGGTAATCGCACCTACACCGCTTGTAGAGGAACCAGTACAAGCAGTGGATATTGGGCTACTGGAACAAACAACCAACCAAACATCAAGATCAAGACGAAAATGGAGTACAGATGAAAATAAAGATGTACTGATGTGCTTCTTTAAGGCTAAAACAGAAGGAAAGTACTTTGGCAAAAGAATGAACGAACTCTGGATAGAAAAGCATCCTGATATCAACGTTGGCGAGAAAAGACTAACACTACAAAAGAACATGATCATCAAAAAGAAATGGTTCACAGATGTTGAACTTGATCAAATTAAATACCAAGCGACAAAAGAATTAACGGAAGTAAATGACGAACACCCTCTCGATATCCAGAATATTGAAAATGATACAGTATCTGACGACCATGATGGTGACACCATAATACATGATGAACAACATATTGAACAAGAACACTCGCTAAACGATTTATCAGAATATCAGATGGAATTAAGGCAGAAGATCATAGATACGATGAATAATACCGAGCAGCGGAAAAGATTACCCAAGTTAAAATACTCAGTCAAGCTAACAAAAATCACAGCAGATGTCAACAAAGTTATGGACAGCATTCCAACAAGATCTATAACAGAAACAAATAAACTGCTATATACCACCGGATTAGTAGTCACAGGGGAACTTGGCTACAAGATGAATGAAAGGAAAAGGAATAATGACAAATATCCACCATGGAAAAGAAGAATACAGAACAGAATTAACAACATGAGGAAAGATATTAGCAGACTGAAAGAACTTGACGCGAAAAATCTGAAGAACAAAAGACTTGAGAACGTTTTAACAAATAAATATCAATTAAATAATAAATCCATCAAACAAGTGATTGAAGAGCTAAAACAACATCTAAAGGCGTTAGGTAAGAAGATAGAACGCTATGATAATAGAATCAAGCACTACCATCAAAACAAAATGTTTCAAACAAATCAGAAAGACCTGTATAAAGAACTCAATGAAACAACTAAAACAAAAACCAACGCAAAACCAAACAAAGATGAAGTAAGAACATTTTGGAGTGATCTGTGGTCAAAAGAAAAGCATCATAACACCAATGCACAGTGGCTCAAAGACGTACAGCAAGAATATGATGATGTAAGAGAACAACAAGACTTGATATTTACGAGAGAAAAGGTAAAGAAAATGGCTAAAAAGATAAAGAACTGGAAAGCGCCAGGGAAAGATGAAGTACATGGCTATTGGATAAAACATCTGACTAATTTGCACGAACGAATTGCAGCACAATTGCAACATGTATTTGAAAGTGATGAAACACCACCATGGATGACTGAAGGAAGAACGACATTGATTATGAAAGACGAAAAGAAAGGTCCCATACCAAGCAATTACCGTCCCATCACCTGTCTGCCAACTTTGTGGAAATTGATGACATCCATCATATCGGACAGCATTTATCAACATCTAGATGAGCAAGGACTTATGCCCAAGGAGCAAAAAGGTTGTAGTCGTGGCTCAAGAGGAACAAAAGATCAACTACTCATTGACAAAACCATACTAAGGAATGCCAAATTAAAGAAAAAGAACCTAGAGATGATTTGGATCGACTACAAAAAGGCATATGACTCTGTACCACACAGTTGGATTTTGGAAAGCCTGAGTACCATCAAAGTTAGTGCTTCAATTAATAAATTCTTACGAAAAGCTATGAAAATGTGGAGAACAGAATTAATGGTTGAAAAGGAATCTTGCGGACTGTGTGACATCAAAAGTGGAATATTTCAGGGTGATTCATTATCTCCTCTTCTCTTCATTGTTGCGTTAATACCACTGTCAACTATTCTCAATAACACAAACAAAGGATATAAGATAAAGTGTAACCAAATCTTGAACCACCTGCTGTACATGGACGATCTGAAGCTATATGCAAAAACGGAAAGAGAAAGTGAATCATTACTTCATACGGTACGAATCTTTAGTGAAGACATCAGCATGACTTTTGGAATTGAAAAGTGTGCAAAAATAAGCGTGAAAAGAGGAAAAGTTGTCAGACGAGAAGGCATCAAACTTCCAGATGGTAAAGAGATAAAGTGTTTACAAGGAGAAGAGAACTACAAATATCTTGGAGTTCTAGAGAAGGATGACATCAACCATGATAAAGTCAAGAAGAATGTACGAACAGAATACACGAGAAGACTTAAATTAATTCTAAAGTCAAAACTGAATGGAAGAAATAAAATAGTGGCCATCAATACCTACGCCATACCAGTCGTTCGATACACAGCTGGAATTGTGAAATGGAATATGGAAGAAGTCCAAGAAATGGATAGAAAGACCAGAAAACAAATGACCATCCATCGCGGATTACATCCACGTGCTGATGTTGATAGACTTTACCTACCACGATCTAACGGAGGCAGAGGCCTGAAGTCAATCGAAGATGTTGTGCATGAAGAAGAAATTGCATTGAATGAGTATGTAAAGAAGAACGAATACCTATCTGATATCATCAAAGATACACCAGATATCATTAAAGAACATTCAGAAACAAAGAAAGAATACCATCAACGCAAACAACACGAAAGAATGCAAGCATATAAGAACAAACCACTCCATGGACAATACATAAGAAATATTGAAGGGAAGATTGACATCGAAAGTACGAACAAGTGGCTAAATAAAGGAGATCTCAAAATAGAAACTGAAGGCCTCATCACAGCAGCACAAGATCAGTCATTGCCAGTGAAAGCACTGAATAATATCTATAAGAACAACGAGTCGCCGCTCTGTAGACTATGTAAAGAAAAAACTGAAACTGTTGAACATATAGTTTCAGGATGTAAAGTGCTTGCTGGAAATGAGTACAAGCAAAGACATGACAATGTGGCCAGGAATATTCATTGGCATATATGTGAGAAGAATGGAATAGAATGTGAAGACAAATGGTGGAAGCATCAACCCAAAGCAGTTGAAGAAAATGATGATGTCAAGATACTGTGGGACTTTAATATTTACACAGATAAAAAAATATCAGCCAGAAGACCTGACATCGTTGTGATAGACAAAAAAAACAAAAGAGTACAAATAATTGACATTTCCGTACCAGCTGACCACAGAATACAAGAAAAAGAAAACGAAAAGGTCAACAAATACCAAGACCTAAGGATTGAAATAGAAAGACTTTGGGAAATGAAAACAACAACAGTACCAGTAGTCATTGGATCACTAGGAGCGATACCCGCTCAATTGAAAGAACAATTAAAAAGACTAGGAATCAAATGTTGTAATATAGCGAATATCCAAAAATCTGTACTTCTGGGCACGGCCCATATCATTAGAAAAGTACTCCAGCTCTCAGGATCAGGATAGCTCTTGAGCTGGAGTTATGTAACATCTGCCAGCAATTAATATTGTAAAATCATTAGTATTTGCTGTGAAATAAAAGATAATAATAATAATAATAAAAGTTTTTATTTTCCTTGTTCGAAACTGAAATTAGTGTATTTAAATCTTTTTCAGCAATACGGGCTAAAAGTTTCAGGGCAGTTTTGATAAACAACTTGAGACTGAGTCTCTGTGAATGTTGGCTAGAGTTAATTTTATCGAAATTTCAAGAATTCATATAACAAAACTGTTGAGTAATCAGATATCAACAATGTACATATGGTGCTAAATACAACGATGTTCAATTGCACTATCCGTTTCGATGTATTACTAACATATCATACTTTCAACGAGTTATAAATATAAGTTGTACAAAGCTTTTCTCGCATTATGTGAAATATTCAATTCAATAATTGGTACGTTGAAACTTGCATCGCAAAAGTACCTTGGAATTTGACGTTCAAAGAATCCAAACCATTGCTGAAAACTTCGTTGATCTCTATCATGCTTCTTTTATTTAGAGCCATATGCTTAATTTGATCGATTCATTTTGAAGATTGCTCTCAGAAAGAGTGTCGAACCAGCTCGTTTTTTCCCTTCAGAACGAGAAGTAAACAACATCGCTAAACTTCGCCATAATATTCCAATAAATGTGTCCGTTGTTGTTCAAACAAACTTATTTGTATGATTATTGATATCAATTTCACTAGAAGTAATGTTCAATGAATAAAAAGCTGTGCATATGCAAGACAAAAACAACTTTAAATAAAGTCATTAATTCAGTCCAGCGGTTTCCCGCAGCAAAAATGTTTACGGTATGTATAGCATATCAGATGAAAAGCCCATCACACGTAAAACTCGTGGAATTTGCTTCGCAAATTTCCACGAGTTAAAAAGTGCTATTTTATGCTAATTCTATTGTTTTCTTTTGTTTAATTAGTGCTATTTACTACAAATTTATAGACACAACTGTTGCACACATTTAGTGTTTGCACTCTACTCATTACTAAAACAATAAATAATAAATATATTTATATTACACTATACTCATGTGGTAAAGTAGCTGATACCATATAGAAAGTGCTCAATACACTAGAAGTGTAGAGCTGAATACAATGACTATTATATTACACTATACAAATATAAGTGTGCAACATAAATACCATTAAATAGTGCTATATTATGCAAGTTCTATTGTTTTCTTTTGTTGAATAGTGGTATTTTATACTAAATAGTGAGAGCTATTACACACATTTAGCGTTGGAACTCTAATTTATTAATTTTGAGCATAAACGTAGTGAACAGACAGCGTGTTTTTATTTTATAATGCGTGCTGATCACTGCAATGTCGATTTATTCCGGATATATTCTCTTTTTTCCTGTGACAATTGGCACATCTCATTATGCGTCGGACTTCAGCTCTGAACTCACGCATGCGCGCAACGTACAAAATGAAATTGACAAAGGAGTTGCCATAGTGAAGACCTTTAAGTACTTCAATGCCAGAACCTGCCAAAAACAGTGTTAAGTTTGAGCAGTACATGTACTTGCCATATCTACAAAAATTAAAAAGGGCTGCAATAACCATGAACGGCATCCATGCAATTAAACTAACTAGCGTGACGATAGCGAGCGTGACGGTTAGTTTTGCGTTACTATGATTTATTGCGTTATGGGGAATATTTCTTTTGAATGATACCTTTACCCATATTAGGAAATACGAAAATAAAACAATAGTGATGGGAATAGTGATGTCGACTATCACTATAATTGCGGATCCAAAACTATTTAAAATGTCAATTACATGCTCGTCCAC
This sequence comes from Diadumene lineata, assembly GCA_918843875.1. Classification (NCBI taxonomy): domain Eukaryota; kingdom Metazoa; phylum Cnidaria; class Anthozoa; order Actiniaria; family Diadumenidae; genus Diadumene; species Diadumene lineata. The sequence continues at coordinate 8,186,489 of OU974081.1, forward strand.
AACGAATGCCATTGTTGGAATAAATGCACATGTCCATACCATAGCTATACCAATCTTATATTTCAATGTGCTCAATGTACGGTGTTGGAAGGGGAAATACGTTGCATAAACACGTTCAATGGCTACAGCAGCGAGACCAAACAACGATGCTGTTGCAAAGAAAGGATCTTGTACTTTAGAAATGTAGGAGACTATGCTGCTGTTCGTGATGTTCTTATCAATACGCATTGTTGCAAACATGGGCGCTGACACCAAACCAACAAAGAGATCAGCAACAGCTAGATTGACAATCAATGAATATTTACGACATCTTAGACGAGGAGTCCTTGTAAATATCACTATGGTAAGGATGTTGGCTGTTACTATGACAGCTGCTTCTATCATAATAATCCATCCCATATAATCCATCGTTCTTGCTGTTCCTGAGCATGTACGAAATAGAATGACAAAATAAATGAATAAGAATTATGGCTTGAAGATGCTCCATTATTGACAAATGCCAATGAAGGAATGAATTCCATTATTACTTTTTGTGGCGTAACACAGGTATTATTGCCTACTGATTAAAGAGACTTTCTCTCTCACTCACTACCATTACATTTACACACAGTTTATTAATGTTGAATGAGAAATGGAAACCTGGTGAAAACCTCCATTAAGTAGGAGAGAGCAACACTGTCTTATATTTAGCTACATGACTATCCGCATATAATCGAGCGCCCGAATAGATGCTCCGACGTGGAGGCGAGATGCCTAACAACTAAGCCACCAATGCACACATAGAAGAGAATGACAACGTACAGAGCTCTTGCTAAAACAATTTTAAATAGGTGGTATATGTGTTGACATTGATGGCCTACCTAGCCGGCGATTACATTAAGTTGTGGGTGTGGACGGGAGATGGCTTAGCAAATGAAAACAAACAACTCTTATGTTTTACTTGGTAAATTACATTGTGATAATTTAGTGATGATACCAATATAAATCCTTAGAGTTCATTATATAAACATATTTATTTTGGAAATTATTGGTATTTTCATGACAGGATATCACTCATGCACTAAATTTCCTCGAATGAGGCGTGGTAATTTTTCAATTATTCTTCTAAAACGTAATTTCAGATACAAAGCCATGGCCCGAACACCTTTACGGAAAATCAATACAACCTTAAGGATCTTCTTATCTCTCTCAAAAATAAAACTTTAAAAGTAAATGTATACCAACCTTCCTTGTGCTGCCAAGCCAATGGATCTTCTAGGTCTATTGAAAAACTTGAAAACAAAATTTGAAATTCAAAATTATATCTTTAAATTATATTAATAATGCTTGTACCGATGATACAATTATTCAATTCAGTCTTCTGGTGCCACATTAATTATTTGAAAAAAAATATTTATCTATGTCTATCTTCATCTTATTCATTTAAACATATTTAAAAAAATGTTTTAATAGAACAAAGAAAATGGTGCATTGTCGTACGGATTGCACGACCGAAAGTACTTCTGGGTTTTCAACAAAGCTGATGAATTATGCAAATCATGCAAAAATAAAATGGGTCATTCCGCACCAAACCTAATCCAAATTAAAATTTGATTTTTTTTTAGAAAACAAAAAATTCTGCTTTTTCTCACTCTGTCATTTCAATCCCCAAAATACTACATTTGTGATTTTGTTCCCAAAAGATTACGATTGGCCAGCCCTTGTATACTACTTAGAACCCACGCCTTACATGCACGGGACTGAAAAATATTGATAATAGCCCTCACGTGTGATGACCTTTTACCCCCGTCTCTATACCATAATAGTTTTTAAAATCCTTTCATATTGAACTTTTATATTCCCTCGAGAATACAGAAACGATAGTCATAATTAGTGAACAAAAGCAATGTAAAAAGATTCTGGTCTACTTGACACGGGGGTAAAACGTCATCACGCTTCAGCCTTATTATTTCAGTATATGAATGTTCAGAGAACTCACCCAACAGCACTATACTTCGATGATAACCGACGAATTCAGTGGTTCATATTACACCGACTGTATTTGCATGCAGTACTGTTGTGCGATTTTACTGATGGCTGGCTGGTTCGAATGTGATATAAACAGCCAGCTGTATAAGCCTGAAGCGTGATGACGTTTTACCCCCGTCTCTAGAACAGAATCATTTGTTTACTAATTATGACCATTATTTCTGTATGTTCTAGAGAATACAAATTTTGAATATGAAACGGTTTTAAAAACTATTGTGATATGGAGACAGGGGTAACTCGTCATCACCCTACTATGGCTTTGAGATACACTGCATGTCGGTAACTTTTCTTTTAAAAGCAAATATAAAAACTATTAGATATACCGCCATATGTTCCCTGTTGTCTGTCAAAACTTTAAATTATAAAATAGCTAGGGTCCATTTAACTGTATTAAACAAGTTCTATGATCAACATGAATTGAAATAGCTGATCATATGAAATAAATTATTCAAAATGATCAACGTCGCAGCTGGTGTTATTTTAAAATTCGCTCTATGAGCACAAGGAAACTAAGTTGTGTTAAAGCCTAGCTACATGCAAAAACGTATTGTGGTGCAACAATCTGGAACTCTGTAATTCAAACAACAATAAAAATTATATAAGCAAAGTAAATCCCAACAATTAGATTATTAACGAAATTCTCTTGTCATATATATAGTAATACATTAGTAATATATTTCTCTATATCGATAGATCTATTTCCTAATTCGTATACCTAATAGAACTCTTCTAATTATTATAGTTACTAGAATTGTTCTGCGAGCTAAAAGTTCATTATCAATGGTCATCACAACTGACTTAACCGGGTAGTAGACGACCCTTGCTACTACGCATCCAGATCGCGCATGTTGATCTGAATAAAATCTCCTGCGCACCTAAAATGGAACTAGACGTTAGAGGCAAAATGTGGTCATCAGCGGACGTGAAAAAAAAAGACTTTGGAATGCTTCATATGGACCTCAATTGAAACTAGTGCCCATGCCCTCGCGGATAAAACATCGAAATTATAACGAATTTTTCGCATTTTTGTTTTCATTTGAATCTAGACATTATGTTCTTGTATTAAGTGCAAAAATGGATGTTCATGGAACCATTGCCCGAAAGTTGAACATTTTTACATCCCCACGAACATGCAATTGGGCTGAATATAAGCAATTTTGCTTTCTAGAATTGACTTTTTACACTTCTTATAAGGTTACTGGATGGCAGTCTGTTATCTAGAAATGTTGTTTTAACTCAATACCTATAATTCGAGTTAGCCACTAGTCATTTATATTTATTACATATTGGAAGTGAGCTAGCGATAGTTATTTGACAATACATATATATGTATATATGTAAAGTCGAGAAATACATACAACACATTACAGATAAATACTTCATTTTTTTATTGCACAATCAAGAGCTCTACTTCTTTTAACTAAAACAATATATGACAAATAATTTTATATTAAAGTGCACACACTTTTGAACCGGTCATTATTTATTGCTTGGCGGTGGTGGAGGGGGTTGCGGTGTATTTTTGGTGGGATCAGTTCATTTTCATAAAAGCAAATGGAGGATCAGACGGCAATGATAGCTTTGAAAGGGGGGATCACAATTCGGAAAGGCGAAACCCGGGACTTAAAGTCACTCGAAGTCACGCAAAATTGCCTAAAATCGCTCCAAATTGTCTACAATCGCAAAACATTTCCTGAAATTGCCTTATTGACAACAAATATTCATTAATAGCAAATATATAATAATTACAGATTGGCATTTTGTTCAATCCTGACCGGAAGTGACGTCACGGACATGTGACTATTTAGCGTTAAAAGTGCCAAATAACTTTACAGACATTATATTTTATCTGTTATAGCTTTATTTTATGAAGAATGAGTAGAACTACATGCTAAAAGTCACACTTTAGTACATTCAGTATACCACTGGTTTATATGCTAATTATGCAAATATCAAGGTCACGTGACAACCATAAGCTACTCCAACAACATTTCCATCATATATTTTCGAATTCTACTCATGATAAGCTTTAATTTGATATATGTTGGCCTTCGTCCCCCCGAGTGGTAACGAAAAGTGGCTTGGCTCATGGACTAATTAATGTTGAGCATAAAAGTAGTGAATAGACAGCGTGCTTTTATTACAGCAACACTAATCGTGACGGTGTTCCTGTGTTCGATTTGGCCGAGAGAGTCTGGGCTTTTTATATTCCGGTGCTTTGGATATCCAGATATTTGTGAACCCGCAGTGCATTCGGATAGAGGCAAATTGTTTTCATACATGCGTTTGGCTGACCACGTTTTGTGATCGTTCCAGCTCTAATCGTAAGCCCTTTTCGACGTTGCTGTCTTCGGTTAAACAAGTATTAGATCCTCACGTTCGTTTAAACAAATAATTTTCACTTGTTTCTTTAAAGAGGTAAAAATATTGCATGTAAATCAATGACGAACTTAGAGTTCGAATGTTAATAATTTCCGTTCCACTTGGATAATATGAAGTTCACCTTTACAATAACCAATATAGTCACTTTTGATACAACATTGTTACTGTTAAGGACTGTTGGTAAATCTGACATAACAGATATATAAAGTTTATGTTAAAATTTGAAATTCAGTATAATTGTTGCAGTTGAGATTGATTGTATTTACAATTACAATCTTGTTAATATTTTGATAATAAATGTTACTGTTGCTAATAGATGTTAACGTCGGTCTCAAGTTATTTGTCTGCCTTATTCTCACTAAACGTTAAATAACAAAAGTAATGGGCCCCTCCCCTCTCCTCAGTGCTCTAGCTAGACCCACTAGACAGGCCTCATCAATGTAGAAACAGCTCGCAGCATTTCACTTTTCTACGAGAAAACCTCTAGTTTTATAATGCGTGCTAATCATTGCATTGTCGATTTATTCCGGATATATTCTCTCTTTTCCAGTGACAATTGACACATCTCATGATGCGTAGGACTTCATCTCTGAACTCACGCATGCGCGCAACGTACAAAATGAAATTGACAAAGGAGTTGCCATAGTGAAGACCTTTAAGTACTTCCGTGCCAGAACCTGCCAAAAACTGTGTTATGTTTGAACAGTACATGTACTTTTCATAATAACAAAAAGAAATAAGAGCTGAAATAACCATGAACGGCATCCATGCAATTAAACTAACTAGTGTGACGATAGCGAGCGTCACGGTTACTTTTGCGTTACTATGATTTATTGGGTTATGAGGGATATCTCTTTTGAATAATACCTTTACCCATATTAGGAAATACGAGACTAAAACAATAGTGATGGGAATAGTGATGTCGACTATCATTATAATTGCGAATCCAAAACTATTTAAAATGTCAATTACATGCTTGTTCACAACGAGTGCCATTGGTGGAATAAATGCACATGCCCACACCATAGCTATACCAATCTTATATTTCAATGTGCTCAATGTACGGTGCTGGAAGGGGTTGTAAGTTGCATAAACACGTTCAATGGCTACAGCAGCGAGACCAAACAACGATGCTGTTGCAAAGAAAGGATCTTGTACTTTAGAAATGTTAGAGACTATGCTACTGTTCGTGATGTTCTTATCATTCTTATAAATACGCATTGTTGCAAACATTGGCGCTGACACCAAACAAACAAAGAGATCAGCAACAGCTAGATTGACAATCAATGAATATTTACGACATCTTAGACGAGGAGTCCTTGTAAATATCACTATGGTAAGGATGTTGGCTGTTACTATGACAGCTGCTTCTATCATAATAATCCATCCCATATAATCCATCGTTCTTGCTGTTCCTGAGCATGTACGAAATAGAATGACAAAATAAATGAATAAGAATTATGGCTTGAAGATGCTCCATTATTGACAAATGCCAATGAAGGAATGAATTCCATTATTACTTTTTGTGGCGTAACACAGGTATTATTGCCTACTGATTGAAGAGACTTTCTCTCTCCTTCACTACCATTACATTTACACACAGTTATTTAATGTTGAATGAGAAATGGAAACCTGGTGAAAACCTCCATTAAGTAGGAGAGAGCAACACTTATATTTAGCTACATGACTATTCGCATATAATCGAGCGCCCGAATAGATGCTCGAACGTGGAGGCGAGATGCCTAACAACTAAGCCACCAATGCACACATAGAAGAGAATGACAACGTACAGAGCTCTTGATAAAACAATTTTAAATAGGTGGTATATGTGTTGACATTAATGGCATACCTAGCCGGCGATTACATTAAGTTGTGGGTGTGGACGGGAGATGGCTTAGCAAATGAACAAAAACAACTCTTATGTTTTACTTGGTAAATTGCATTGTCATAATTTAGTGATAATGCCAATATAAATCCTTAGAGTTCATTGTATAAACATATTTATTTTGGAAATTATTTTCATGACAGGATAGCACTCATGCACTAATTTTCCTCGAATGACGCGTGGTAATTTTTCATTTATTCTTCTAAAACGTAATTTCAGATACAAAGCCATGGCCCGAACACCTTTACGGAAAATCAATACAACCTTAAGGATCTTCTTATCTCTCTCAAAAATAAAACTTTAAAAGTGCATGTTTACCAACCTTCCTTGTGCTGCCAAGCCAATGAATCTTCTAGGTCTATTGAAAAAACTTGAAAACAAATTTCAAATTCAAAATCATATTTTAAAATTATATTAACAATGCTTGTACCGATGATACAATTATTCAATTCAGTCTTCTGGTGCCACATTAATTATTTGAAAAAAATTATTTATCTATGTCTATCTTCATCTACTTATTCATTTAAACATATTTAAAAAAATGTCTTACTAGAACAAAGAAAATGGTGCATTGTCGTACGGATTGCACGACCGAAAGTACTTCTGGGTTTTCAACAAAACTGATGAATTATGCCGATCATGCAAAAATAAAATGGGTCATTCCGCACCAAACCTAATCCAACTTAAAATTTGATTTTTTTTAGAAAACAAAAAATTCTGCTTTTTCTCACTCTATCATTTCAATCCCCAAATTACTTCATTGGTGATTTTGTTCCCAAAAGATTACGATTGACCAGCCCTTGTATACTACTTAGAAACCCCGCCTAACATGCACGGGACTGAAAAATGTTGATAATAGCCCTCACGTGTGATGACGTTTTATCCCCGTCTCTATACCATAACAGTTTTTAAAATCCTTTCATATTGAACTTTTATATTCCCTTGAGAATACAGAAACAATAGTCATAATTAGTGAACAAAAGCAATGTAAAAAGATTCTGGTCTACTTGACACGGGGGTAAAACGTCATCACGCTTCAGCCTTATTATTTCAGTATATGAATGTTCAGAGAACTCACCCAACAGCACTATAATTCGATGATAACCGACGAATTCAGTGGTTCATATTACACCGACTGTATTTGCAGTACTGTTGTGCGATTTTACTGATGGCTGCCTGGTTCAAATGCGCTATAAACAGCCAGATGTATAAGCCTGAAGCGTGATGACGTTTTACCCCCGTCTCTAGAACAGAATCATTTGTTTACTAATTATGACCATTATTTCTGTATGTTCTAGAGAATACAAATTTTGAATGTGAAACGGTTTTAAAAACTATTGTGATATGGAGACAGGGGTAACTCGTCATCCCTCTACTATGGCTTTGAGATACCCTGCATGTCGGTAACTTTTCTTTTAAAAGCAAATATAAAAACTATTAGATATACCGCCATATGTTCCCTGTTGTCTGTCAAAACTTTAAATTATAAAATAGCTAGGGTCCATTTAACTGTATTAAACAAGTTCTATGATCAACATGAATTGAAATAGCTGATCATATGAAATAATATACTCAAAATGATCAACGTCGCAGCTGGTTTTAAAATTCGCTCTATGAGCACAAAGAAACTAAGTTGTGTTAAAGCCTCGCTCCATGCAAAAACGTATTGTGGTGCAATAATCTGGAACTCTGTAATTCAAACAACAACAAAAATTATATAAGCAAAGTAAATCCCAACAATCAGATTATTAACGAAATTCTTCTGTCATATATATAGTAATACATTAGTAATATATTTCTCTATATCGATAGATCTATTTCCTAATTTTTTATACCTAATAGATCTCTTCTAATTATTATAGTAACTAGAATTGTTTTGCGAGCTAAAAGTTCATTATCAATGGTCATCACAACTGACTTAACCGGGTAGTAGACGACCCTTGCTACTAGGCATCCAGATCGCGCATGTTGATCTGAATAAAATCTCCTGCGCAGCTAAAATGGAACTAGACGTTAGAGGCAAAATGTGGTCATCAGCAGACGTGAAAAAAAAAAAAGACTTTGGAACGCTTCATATGGACCTCAATTGAAACTAGTGCCCATGCTCTCGCGGATAAAACATCGAAATTATAACGCATTTTTCGCATTTTTGTTTTCATTTGAATCTAGGCATTATGTTCTTGTATTAAGTGCAAAAATGGATGTTCATGGAACCATTGCCCGAAAGTTGAACATTTTTACATCCCCACGAACATGCAATTGGGCTGAATATAAGCAATTTTGCTTTCTAGAATTGACTTTTTACACTTCTTATAACGTTACTGGATGTATCTGTTATCTAGAAATGTTGTTTTAACTCAATACCTATAATTCGAGTTAGCCACTAGTCATTTATATTTATTACATATTGGAAGTGAGCTAGCGATAGTTATTTGACAATACATATATATGTATATATGTAAAGTCGAGAAATACATACAACACATTACAGATAAATACTTCATTTTTTTATTGCACAATCAAGAGCTCTACTTCTTTTAACTAAAACAATATATGACAAATAATTTTATATTAAAGTGCACACACTTTTGAACCGGTCATTATTTATTGCTTGGGGGTGGGGGAGGGGGGTGCGGTGTATTTTTGGTGGGATCAGTTCATTTTCATAAAAGGAAAGGGAGGATCAGACGGCAATGATAGCTTTGAAAGGGGGGATCACAATTCGGAAAGGCGAAACCCGGGACTTAAAGTCACTCGAAGTCACGCAAAATTGCCTAAAATCGCTCCAAATTGTCTACAATCGCAAAACATTTCCTGAAATTGCCTTATTGACAACAAATATTCATTAATAGCTAATATATAATAATTACAGATTGGCATTTTGTTCAATCCTGACCGGAAGTGACGTCACGGACATGTGACTATTTAGCGTTAAAAGTGCCAAATAACTTTACAGACATTATATTTTATCTGTTATAGCTTTATTTTATGAAGAATGAGTAGAACTACATGCTAAAAGTCACACTTTAGTACATTCAGTATACCACTGGTTTATATGCTAATTATGCAAATATCAAGGTCACGTGACAACCATAAGCTACTCCAACAACATTTCCATCATATATTTTCGAATTCTACTCATGATAAGCTTTAATTTGATATATGTTGGCCTTCGTCCCCCCGAGTGGTAACGAAAAGTGGCTTGGCTCATGGACTAATTAATGTTGAGCATAAAAGTAGTGAATAGACAGCGTGCTTTTATTACAGCAACACTAATCGTGACGGTGTTCCTGTGTTCGATTTGGCCGAGAGAGTCTGGGCTTTTTATATTCCGGTGCTTTGGATATCCAGATATTTGTGAACCCGCAGTGCATTCGGATAGAGGCAAATTGTTTTCATACATGCGTTTGGCTGACCACGTTTTGTGATCGTTCCAGCTCTAATCGTAAGCCCTTTTCGACGTTGCTGTCTTCGGTTAAACAAGTATTAGATCCTCACGTTCGTTTAAACAAATAATTTTCACTTGTTTCTTTAAAGAGGTAAAAATATTGCATGTAAATCAATGACGAACTTAGAGTTCGAATGTTAATAATTTCCGTTCCACTTGGATAATATGAAGTTCACCTTTACAATAACCAATATAGTCACTTTTGATACAACATTGTTACTGTTAAGGACTGTTGGTAAATCTGACATAACAGATATATAAAGTTTATGTTAAAATTTGAAATTAACAAATCGAACATAGATTTTCATTGTCTGTCTTGTTATTGATCATAGTTGACGTCAAAAAATGTTCAAAACTCAAGTGGAACCACGAGCGTAGCGAGTGGTTTCACTGCAAAGTTTTGGACATTTTTTGACGTCAACTATGATCAATAACAAGACAGACAATGAAAATCTATGTTCGATTTGTTTTTTACAACACTAAAACTGATCTAAAACAGTGCAAGTCACGAAACAAACGATTCACGGCCAACTTCCCGACAAGTTGTAAGCTTATAATATTCAAAAATATCCAATTTAGGCGGAAAAATAAAGAAAACATTTTGCAATTTTTAAACTTTTAGAAAGCTAGTCCTTTTACAAAGATAATTCAACCAGATATTGAATGAAAAACAAAGCCGATTAGCTGCCGGGAGTGTCACAAATGAACAGCTTCATGCATGCAAGTCCTCCACAAACAAGCTCACAACTGATGCGATGCAATTTTTTTTTTTTTTTTTTTTGCTCTGGCCCGCAGTGCCAAGAGCTATAAATTACAAACACGCTTCGGGATTACCACAAACGGGCCGGAAAGCTCTCGGTTATAAGAAGTATCCAATCGTGGAGAAGATAAGTCAGTCGATAGCTACTCGTGTAAAGTGCATTTGCATATTGCTGTCTGATTTTAATAGCCCGAAAACTAATTAGCTCTGCGACGTCGGGTTCGTGCATATTTCGGAAGCCGGTCGTCAAAAGCACATGGAATTGGTCCTGCATCCTGGTCGAGTCCAATGCGATTCCAACAGAGGGTAAGTTCATATCAGGTACGTAAGAGTATTTTTCCCTGCTTAAACAGCTCACTATCAGCTAAACAGCTGAATCCTTATTACTGCTCAAATCCTTGTTTTAATTTAAAAGTTTTGGAGAGTAGAAATCGGTTTTATAGCTGATTTTCTGGCTTCTTTTGGTTGTGACGCAATAAATATTCGACTTGGTGTAACTACACCGGTTATCTCGACTTGAAATCATATATAACGTGGAATTTTTAAAGCTTCATCTATTGTTCCTAAGCTTTGGCTCCATAACCTTATTAAGACTAACTGTTTATTGACGTTTAAAATTGTCGAACGCTATTTTCTATTTTGGGAATAAAGTTACAAAATATGTATAGCAGTAAATATTGTTACAAAATACAAGAACTATATCTAGTATGATATAATATCAAAACCAAAATTATCAATGTCCCAAGAATAATTGTCAGTCAATAATAAATGATTCTACCGATTATTTTGATAGACATTTGCATTTAAGTTAGGCTACAATTAAAATTTAAAACAAATTTCAATTGATAAATAATCATAAAACTTTATTCTAGCCGGTTAAATGGATAACTTTTCCGATAAAATTGAGTTAAATATGTACAAATTAGTTATGTTATTGTTCAATAATAATACGCTCATGAAAACGTGCCACGAGATTAGATTCGAATCGCTCAAACGAGTAGTAGTTTTTGGTGCCCAGATTGTCATCATCATCATCTTAGTCATCAGTGTCACCATTGTTATCATCTCCATGTTCTTCATCATTGTCTTCAAGTTGGCCCTTGTTAAAAAGTGTGCTGATCTTGTTATTATTTTTCTTGTAACGTAGGCATGCATAATTGCACAAATAACCTTTATACAGATGGAGGGATAATCAGACTCCAATGCATAGCCTAGCGACAATGATCGTTGAACAATAGTGGTATCAAATGTAGGTAGGTATTATGGCTGTTGTGAAAGTAGTTATTTTAATATTATGCTTTGAGAATGTTTTCCATCTGCAGTGGCATGAATTTTTCATGTTGAAAATGTTTTATTAACATATGATCACAGATTTGAAAGTATTACACTCCCTGGTTTCTGGATTGTTGTAACATCTAAAATCCAGAAAATTATTTAATATATAATTATTAGATGTCACATTGCTAAATTTCAATGCGCTGTTATTTCTTTGAAGAAAAAACTAGTTGACAAATATGTTGAAAGAAATATAACATTTAATTTAATTTTCAACTTTAGGTACTCAACACATTGGTTAGCCCTCTGCATCTCAAAAATATAACTGGTGAACTTTCCAAAATCAATTTCTGGAAGTACTTATTTCTGTCATTTAGCTAAGAAAGTAGGAATGGATAAACAGCATATATCACAAAAAAGAACCATGTCACATATTCAGACAGGAAAAATGTAGCTTAATACTTGAGTGCATGCACTAAAAGTGTGCAACATAAATACCACTAAATAAATAGTGCTATTTTATGCTAATTCTATTGTTTTATTTTGTTGAAATAGTGCTTTGTACTGCTTTGCACTCTAATTACTACTAAATAAGCATAATTTATTTACCACTATTTTACTAACTGCCTATTCCATGGATGTCTCAAATTGCAATCACCCTCGCATCATAATGAATCAAGGAATCACTGTCCCCTGCCATTCAATCCCAGCACAATATACACTAAATACTGTTCTGATTTAATGCAAATTCAACATTACTTCAAAAATCTGTTATGTCATATATATAATTATTGTTTTTATTTGCAATGACTTTGATTTGAAAAACATTGTAACTTTTAGATAATCATACAAACTCACAAAAGATTATTTAGTTTAATCCATAATAAAGCAATGGTTAAAACTGTGTGAATGTGAATTGAATTCATGATATTAGTATAGGTAATAAGATGGTTTCGAGTTCAATTTGGAATTAATTTGCACGAGTTTGTTTTTCAAAGAGTTCGTAATTGCATGAGCCCGTAGGGCGAATGCAATTTGGCTCTTTGAAAAACAAACGAGTGCAAATTAATCCAAATTGAACGTGCATCTTATTACTTGCAAAAAAATTCAACCATTTTGTCGATTTTTAAAAGCATTTGGTTGAGATTTTGATTCAAATTCGAACGAGCGCGCGCCGATGATATGGCGTGATGATGGCGTCATCTAGCGCGCGCTCAAATCGAAAATTGAAAACTTTTCAACGAGATCTCGCTCAGTTTTTTGCAATACACTTGCAAAAAAATTCAACCATTTTGTCGATTTTTAAAAGCATTTGGTTGAGATTTTGATTCAAATTCGAACGAGCGCGCGCCGATGATATGGCGTGATGATGGCGTCATCTAGCGCGCGCTCAAATCGAAAATTGAAAACTTTTCAACGAGATCTCGCTCAGTTTTTTTGCAAATTTCTTGAGTATTTTTGTAAAATTTCAATTTTTTTGCAAATAGAAATGTTTAGAAAATTATAATTATTCTCTAGATAGTAAAAAAATTCCAAAAACATTTAGTTTTAGGACGTATTTTGTCTTTTGAATCGAGTTGTAATTTGCACTGGTATAGCGATACTTGAGCTGACGTAATCATTTGTTATTCATGTGCCAACCAGACAGTGATTGGCCGTTATTTCAATAGAGCCTATTGTAGTTCTGGTTGGCACATTAGCATAACAATTCATTTGTTTATAAACATAAAGTATCGCTATTACAGCTTTCTGCACTGGTGTTACAGCTTTCTGCACTAGTGTTACAGCTTTCTGCACTGGTGGTCCGCCTGAACTGAACTGCTCTCGACCAATCAGAATCGAGGGTTTTTTGCAAGTATATTATTAAAAACATAATCACTATGAATTTAATATTGTACTGATATAGTGCACTCACTACAAGTGTGCAACAAAAAACAGTTAATAGTGTTTTTTTTAATGCTAATTTTATTGTTTTCTTTTGTATAATTAATGCTTTTTAGCACAGTCTTAGTAGTGACAACTGTTGCACTCATTTAGTGTTTGCACTCTAGAGTGCAAATAATATCCACAATATTACCTCTTATTATTAAAATAGTACTATTTGAGCTATAGAAAACAATACAGTTTAATTATAGTAATAGTTCAATTTATTATTTGCACTCTGACTGCTTAAACAGTTTCTTGCAAATATAAGTAAAAAACAGACCCTTTATCACAGACAAAATTGCCACCCTACTATCCAAGACCTAATAGCCGAAAAATCATACCCTATGCAGGGCTGTTACCAGACCGTTTACAGGGGGTGCACATAAAAAACCTGAACCATTGATGTGGGTTTAGTATACTTTTTTAATTACCACTTTAGTCATTTTCAAAAACCCGTATTACAATTTATTGCACTTTACAGCAGTCCTTTTGAATGACTATTTGTATTTTCGGTGATTATTACACCTTATTGCAACCCATTACACTTTAATTTGTCTTTGTCTTTTCACAGTGGTCTTTCACGCGGGTTTTATAAATAAATTATAGTTTTGAGCGGACCTTTTGCTTTTCTAGGGGGGGGAGGGGGGTGTGCATGTACACCCTGCGCCCTCCCCTTGGTTACGGCCTTACTATAGGGCAGTACATATTCACCTGTATAGTAAATGTAGAGTACCCCCTCCCCTACCCTAATGTAAGCAACAATTGATGAGAACTTTTCGAGCGAGCAAAGACCAGGAAAGACAAAGCTTGAAAACAGGTTAACAAAACTTGAATGGTTATTTTTATTTCACAATCAAAACTATCAAAACGGTGTTGTGAACTATCTTATTCACTTTGGGAGTAATCACATGCGCTCTTAGAGCGACTTTAATTTTACAAAAGGCCAGAGCGTAAAGCCTGTATGGCTCTTGTCTTATTCTAAGACTTAATAATTTATTTTTTTTAAATTACGGAAAACAAAGGTAAATTTCATTCATAAAGCGATGCAACGAGATGTGCTAGCGACCAAAAAAACATTTTGAACTTGATGTTTGTTTGAAAAACTACCGAAGGCATGGTTTGAAGTTTTCCGATAAAGATGAAAAAAAACTGCAGGCAAAACACAGTTTATCAATTCACAATAACATTTATTCAATATCTTACTTACATAATGGTAATTTCCATCGATAATTGGTTCATTTACACAACTGCTCAAGCATTTCCGAGGAAATATATTTGTCTGCTGACTGAGCGATTTTTCGCATGAAGAAAGTTTGAGCGATTTGTCAATAACGAGGTTCTGACGTCATCTATGTGTCTGTCCTCTGAGTGAACATGGCTCTCGACCAATCAGCGCGCGAGAATTTACTCGAGTGTTGTAAAATTCAGTATAATTGTTGCAGTTGAGATTGATTGTATTTACAATTACAATCTTGTTAATATTTTGATAATAAATGTTACTGTTGCTAATAGATGTTAACGTCGGTCTCAAGTTATTTGTCTGCCTTATTCTCACTAAACGTTAAATAACAAAAGTAATGGGCCCCTCCCCTCTTCTCAGTGCTCTGGCTAGACCCACTAGACAGGCCTCATCAATGTAGAAACAGCTCGCAGCATTTCACTTTTCTACGAGAAAACCTCTAGTTTTATAATGCGTGCTAATCATTGCATTGTCGATTTATTCCGGATATATTCTCTCTTTTCCTGTGACAGTTAGCACATCTCATGATGCGTAGGACTTCAACTCTGAACTCACGCATGCGCGCAACGTACAAAATGAAATTGACAAAGGAGTTGCCATAGTGAAGACCTTTAAGTACTTCCGTGCCAGAACCTGCCAAAAACTGTGTTATGTTTGAACAGTACATGTACTTTTCATAATAACAAAAAGAAATAAGAGCTGAAATAACCATGAACGGCATCCATGCAATTAAACTAACTAGCGTGACGATAGCGAGCGTCACGGTTAGTTTTGCGTTACTATGATTTATTGCGTTATGAGGGATATCTCTTTTGAATAATACCTTTACCCATATTAGGAAATACGAGACTAAAACAATAGTGATGGGAATAGTGATGTCGACTATCACTATAATTGCGAATCCAAAACTATTTAAAATGTCAATTACATGCTCGTCCACAACGAATGCCATTGGTGGAATAAATGCACATGTCCACACCATAGCTATACCAATCTTATATTTCAATGTGCTCAATGTACGGTGCTGGAAGGGGTTGTAAGTTGCATAAACACGTTCAATGGCTACAGCAGCGAGACCAAACAACGATGCTGTTGCAAAGAAAACATCTTGTACTGTAGAAATGTTTATAAATATTCTACTGTTCGTGATGTTCTTATCAATACGCATTGCTGCAAACATGGGTGCTGACACCAAACCAACAAAGAGATCAGCAACAGCTAGATTGACAATCAATAAATATTTACGACATCTTAGTCGAGGAGTCCTTGTAAATATCGCCATGGTAAAGATGTTGGCTGTTACTATGACAACTGCTTCTATCAGAATAATCCACCACATCTAATCGATCGTTCTTGTGTTCCTTTACATGTACAGAAAAAAAACTAGATATTAGAATTATTTATGGCTTTATTATGCTCTAATATTGACAAATGCCAATGAAGGAATGAATGCCATTGTTACATTTTGTGGCGTAACACCTGTGTTATTCTCTACTGATCAAGAGACATTTTCTCACACTCACTACCATCACATGTACCATTTTACACACTTTTGCACAAAGTTATTGTTTAATTATGAAGGAATTGGGAAATCCTGGGGAAAAATTCTCTAGCGTACTTATAACTAGCTGCAGAACTATTCGCACGTAATTCAGCGCCCGAATAGATGCTCGAACGTGGACCAATACAGTGAGGCGAGATGCCTAGCAGTAAGGTCATGAATGCCATACATATAGACGACGATTACAAAGTACCGAGCTCTTGCTAAAATATTTTTAATTAGGTGGTATATGTATTGACATTGATGGCCTACCTAGTTGACGATTACATTAAGTTGTGGATGTGGACAGGAGATGGTTTAGCAAGAGAAAAAAAAAAGAACCCTTATGTTTTACTTGGTAAATTGCATGGTGATAATTTAGTGATGATAACAATATAAATCCTTATATTCCTCGTAGAATTATATCTATTTTGGTAATTATTGGTATTTTTTGGACAGGATAACACTAATGCTACACACTTCAATTGTGATATATAAGAATTTTTTATCAAATGACGCGTGATATTTTTTTCAATTTTTCTCAAACGTAATTTCGCATACACAGCGATGTCCCGAACACCTTTCCGAAAAATCAATACATCCTTAAGGACCTTCTGATCTCTTTTTTAATAAAACTTTATAAGTACATTTATACCAATCTTCTTTGTGTTGCCAAGCCAATAAATCTTGTACGTCTATTGAAAAAGTTGAAAAAAAAGTAAAATTATTCATAAGTTTTTTTTAATTATATTGTTAATGTTTGTTTCAACGTGTAGCAAAAAGAAAACAAATAAACAAACAAATGTCGCAAGAAAGTTGCTCGTAAATTACCTCGTGTATCATCACCTTTAAAAAGCTCATCCAAAGATTCTAATATTCAACAGTTTTACAAGCTTCGATCCAAACGCTTATCTTACCGATTTGCTTGAATTACTCCATGGTCGGTACAATATATGAAAAACTGATGATCGATGCCTGGGTTCACCACGGAGTCTATGTTAAATCTGAGATAACCTCAAAACCTTTCACCACGTAGTGAAATTGATAACGAAATACTAGCAAGTTACCTTTATTAAATTTCTTTTAAAACTGAAAGAATTTGTGAAACATCAAAATGGTTCATTACGTCTATTGATCTTGTTCACAGTATTAAGTATTCTGACGCCCAGCATAGCCAGCTATTTGTTTAAACGAACGCTTTTATACTACGCTCAGGTCTTTAAACGTTTTTAATTAGCCGTCTAGTTTTCGAAAAACGCGCCGGCTGTGTGGTAATAAATGTAAACCATGAAAACATATGTCAGGATATGTGAAAGCTACTATTGTGTACGTGTAAAAGAGGATATTTCTATCAGAATGAAAATAGCTGGCAACATGTACACGCTGCCTCATAATATCAATGCAGTTTGTATTGCAACAAATCAGTGCAGATCAAAAACGTTTACATCTTATAAGGATATGAAGAAAATGCATTGAAGAAAATTTCGCAATTTCGTAAGCGGACATTTATTTGGAGAAGGGATCAATAATTTCAAATTTAATTTTTCTACATACAGCTATTCTTGAAAAGGTTGTCCAGTTAATATACTGATTCATTGAAAATAACAATGTCATATGCATATATATCAAGTTTTCAGTTTTCTTGATGTAAGTTTACAAATAAAAAAATGATACAAACTTGGACACATTGTATAGTACATAGTTTATTATAATTATGTGCCGTGATCATTTTGCATGTTTTGTACGTTTTTGATCCTTTTTCAAAAAGGTAAAAAGATCTCTGAATGTGTGTCTGCCTGTCTGCCTGTCTGCCTGTCTGCCTGTCTGCCTGTCTTTCCAGTCGTTGACGGTTTGTTTCTCAGATCTAACTCGAGCTAAGTTTTGCATTTTTTTCATTTTATTTTTATTGCACAATTGAGACCTTTACTAAAGTCAACGGACTAAAAGTGTACAGCATGAATACATCTTAAAGTGCTATCTTATGCTAATTCTATTGTTTTCTTTTGTTTAATTAGTACTATTTACTACTAATTTATAGTCACAACTGTTGCACACATTGAGTGTTTGCCCTCTACTCATTACTAAAACAATAAATAATAAATAGATTTATATTACATTACACAAATATAAGTGTGGAACATAAATACCATTAAATAGAGAGAGCTATTACGCACATTTAGCGTTGGAACTCTAATTTATTAATTTTGAGCATAAACGTAGTGAACAGACAGCGTGTTTTTATTTTATAATGCGTGCTGATCACTGCATGCAATGTCGATTTATTCCGGATATATTCTCTTTTTTCCTGTGACAATTGGCACATCTAATTATGCGTAGGACTTCATCTCTGAACTCACGCATGCGCGCAACGTACAAAATGAAATTGACAAAGGAGTTGCCATAGTGAAGACCTTTAAGTACTTCAATGCCAGAACCTGCCAAAAACTGTGTTAAGTTTGAACAGTACATGTATTTGCCATATATACAAAAATTAAAAAGGGATGTAATAACCATGAACGGCATCCATGCAATTAAACTAACTAGCGTGACGATAGCGAGCGTCACGGTTAGTTTTGCGTTACTATGATTTATTGCGTTATGGGGGATATCTCTTTTGAATGATACCTTTACCCATATTAGGAAATACGAGACTAAAACAATAGTGATGGGAATAGTGATGTCGACTATCACTATAATTGCGGATCCAAAACTATTTAAAATGTCAATTACATTCTCGTCCACAACGAATGCCATTGTTGGAATAAATGCACATGTCCACACCATAGCTATACCAATCTTATATTTCAATGTGCTCAATGTACGGTGTTGGAAGGGGAAATAAGTTGCATAAACACGTTCAATGGCTACAGCAGCGAGACCAAACAACGATGCTGTTGCAAAGAAAGGATCTTGTACTTTAGAAATGTAGTAGACTATGCTACTGTTCGTGATGTTCTTATCAATACGCATTGTTGCAAACATGGGCGCTGACACCAAACCAACAAAGAGATCAGCAACAGCTAGATTGACAATCAATGAATATTTACGACATCTTAGACGAGGAGTCCTTGTAAATATCACTATGGTAAGGATGTTGGCTGTTACTATGACAGCTGCTTCTATCATAATAATCCATCCCATATATGTTGAATGAGAAATGGAAACCTGGTGAAAACCTCCATTAAGTAGGAGAGAGCAACACTTATATTTAGCTACATGACTATCCGCATATCATGACGAGCTAGAGAGCCTAGTTACCGGCGTGAACGAGTACTTTCAAAGTACCCGTCTCAAATTTCGGTTCTATTCAATGTATAAGGAATACTTGCGTAACGTATGTCAGCGTAAGGATTAACGCAGCAGGACCTTTGCCTTGACCAGAGCCTTTTAGTTCACAGCCAAAATGATCTTTATGTACATGAATACACTCGATCGAGGATTTGTTTCACAAGATCATCATTTATATAAGATGGCGCCAATTTCAAAAGAATTTTTGATTCCATGAAAGTCGTGTGAAATGTTGAAAAGTTTTTGAGCAAATTTATATGTAGATGTCGCAACCGCTCGATTCACAGAGGCCGATTTGTTACTTTGAGACAATGTACACTCTAGTAAGCTCGACGAAAATCAAACTTGGTGTCAGTAAATTCTTCAATTTGTTGCTGTTTACCTAGTAAGTTTTCTAATACGACTGGTTTAGTAATATTTGACCATAATTACTAGAAAATATAGCTACTATGATATGTTTGACGAGAACTCGCTTTTGGCGCCAATTCTTCATTTTGGTGATTTATTCATTTTATATTCATTTTGGTCGTTTCTATATTTCAGTAAACAGCCGAGAGAGAAAAAATTCCTAACAATTTTTATGGTATCATTCGAATGCTTCATTGCCTGCTGAAAAATTGATATAAAACTGCCTTGACGTTTGTGAATCGATTACAATTTCTGCTATTTTGTATTGACTGTCTTTGTAATTGTAAAAGATCTGTAGGCTGCATTTATGCCGAGGCACTCGTATGCCTGTATAATTTGTATGCTTGCTTAGATCACTGTGTTTTGTAATAGATCTGTAGGCTGCATTTATGCCGAGGCACTCGTATGCCTGTATAATTTGTATGCTTGCTTAGATCACTGTGTTTTGTAATAGATCTGTAGGCTGCATTTATGCCAAGGCACTCGTATGCCTGTATGATTTGTATGCTTGCTTAGATCAATGTGTTTTGTAAGTAGATCTGTAGGCTGCATTTATGCCGAGGCACTCGTATGCCTGTATAATTTGTATGCTTGCTTAGATCACTGTGTTTTGTAATAGATCTGTAGGCTGCATTTATGCCGAGGCACTCGTATGCCTGTATAATTTGTATGCTTGCTTAGATCACTGTGTTTTGTAACTGAGTAGATCTGTAGGCTGCATTTATGCCGAGGCACTTGTATGCCTGTATAATTTGTATGCTTGCTTAGATCACTGTGTTTTGTAATAGATCTGTGGGCTGCATTTATGCCGAGGCACTCGTATGCCTGTATAATTTGTATGCTTGCTTAGATCACTGTCTTTGTTTTGTAATATATTCTTTGTAAATTATGTTTTTGCAACTAGGTAATATTACTTTTTTACATCATTTCGAGATATCCTTTGATATACGTTTTTTTATTATTTAACTTGCTGTTTTTCGGGAAAAAATTGTATGCTCATCTTGCATTAACGGCAATTAATCAATTTAGGTTCGACATTGCTAAATTACAAACGAATTGATTCACTGTAAATGAGAAATAAGGTAAGAGAGTTGAAGTAGGCTGTGATAGGCAGATTGGTCAATAATTTGATACATTTTAGTCATAATCCGTATCGAAAAACATTTAGAAAATTTCTCTCATAATTTGTTATTCAAAAAATTGTCACTGAAAGTGTTGTGTTATCTCGTTATATAATAAAAATTACGTCATCCTATCTTGCTTTATCGTAATAACTAGAGATCTGCTATCTATAAAAAATGACATCAATGAGATAAAATTTAATCCGTAGTAACCAGGAATCCCTGATGTTTACCGTAAAAAGGGCTCTCTAGCTCGTCATGATCGAGCGCCCGAATAGATGCTCGAACGTGGAGGCGAGATGCCTAACAACTAAGCCACCAATGCACACATAGAAGAGAATGACAACGTACAGAGCTCTTGCTAAAACATTTTTAGCGGAGCACCATAATTAAGAAAATATGGTAAACCATCGAGCTCATTTGAAATCGACCACAGGAAGCCCGGAATTCGAAAATACGTACAACGTCCGTCCGTACATACATACATACGTCCGTACGTGTACACTCACGCGCAAACTTGCTGACCAGTTTTAGTGAGCCGAAGTTTTCGCGCCAAAACTTTGACAAATTTTAGACTCGTGACATAGGACGGTAGGAAATTTGCTGTCCTCGACACACTACGCACGCAAAAAAAGTCTTTAGCAAATTATTTTCAGTTTACTAAAACCTTAAAAAGACTGGTTTTCACTGTTTAAAACTAAAAAAAAATATTTCTACAATGGACAAGAAGAAAGAAACTGGTAAAGCTAAGCGGCTGGTTAAAAGTGTTTTGACCGAGTAAAAAAAAAAACAACAACAACAAAGACTAGGAAAATAAACACGAAGGACTTTCAACGAAGAAAAGCAAAGCGAGCTGAGCGACTGAAGAAAGCGTCAACTGACAAGTGTAGAAGCAATTGTACCTAAGCAGATAGTAACTGGACAACAAAGACAATCATAGAAAACTTTAGCGAATCATAGAAAGACAATTTTAGAGAAGGAGGAATCCTCAGAAAAAAAGCAAAAGGAAAAGGACAATATACGAAAAGACTGAAGTGAAGGCGCTCCAGGATTCATTCAACTGAGTCAAATGGCTTTGGAAGAAGAAAAAAGCAAGAGATCAGGAGTCATCTGTCTCTGGTAAGAAGCGAAAACGTAGTATTATTTTTGCTTTAATTTGATCACTAAGAAAGAAAGAAAAATTTACAAAAATGAATCGATTTTATTTCTCAAGCAAGGACAGTGGTCGATTCGTTGACATAGCAATCGCAAAGTCTGTCGTAGAAGAAAATGGCGGACTACTCGTGTGGAGTGTCGGCTGTCGTCAACGTTGGCTGTAAAAGCAATCCTTTATGGATTTGGACAATTATTTCAATGATTTTTTGTCCTTTGTAAATTAGCATTATCACTGGAGAAGTGCAGGTTAGTGGTTTCTCTCCAGCAATTTTACACTTTTATTTCTGAAATTCTCTTCGTGACAGTCTTTCTTTAGCCAAGTTTTGTTTATAAACTTACCTTATTATATAAGCCGAAATACCTTGTAGAGTAAAATGTCTGTCTTTTAAATCATGTAAATTTATCTGCCGGCTGATTACGTACAACATGTTCAATTTAAAATGCTCAAAATGTCCTCATTAGTTTTGAAAACAAAATTACTCAACACTCACGTTTCTAGTCTTTCTGTAGTTGAGAAATTATGTTTAAGAATTGCCTTGAAATATATATCGCCAAGAAAATATTATGCAATTTGTTAAAAAAGCCACTACTTAAGTTTTGACATTTTTATTTGAGAAAATAACTCAAAGCAGCATTTCATTCATTTTGAGAAACTCAGATATGAGATTAGTCATAATGTTCAAGAACATGAGTTTATAGTGATGAACTGTTATTGCAAAGTATATGTACAACTGAAACCATTGGTTTCCATTCTCACTACATCTGTAATAATGTGTATGAGGGTAAACAAATTACATTTATCGATAAGTGACATTGATTGATACTATTTAGAACAATATAGTGCTGATCCAACAATGGAAAACAATGCAGTTAGCTTAAAATTGTACTTTTAGCATTGCTAATCTTTGACAGACTTATTGTTTTTATATAAACATATTTACAAATAATTTGAGTTTTGTTGTTACATGTTTTTACTGCTCTCAACCCCAGAGTAAAATGTGTTTGCAATGGATGGGCACTATGTTTCAACACAGTTGTTGTTTTTCCAGGCTATTTATTTATCGACCGGTTATTCATATCAGCCAGGCACTTGTAAATAATTTAAATTATAACTATAGATTTAATTATAATTTTTACTTTACTGATTTGTTGTAGGTGTATTAATTGATGTAGACAATAAAGACTACAAATGTCATCCATATTTGCTGGTGTTCTGATAAGCAAAGGCTATCAAAGTGACAGGGTGCATTAATTCATTTTTGTGCAGAAAGGAAGGGGGAGGGGGGTTAATAGCTGAAAGAGGGGTAGGTGTGCAGGTCATATTTCTGTAAAGCAGTAAACATTAAAGTTGCTGCAAAGGAAGCATTTTTGTTTTGCCCCAAAAACATATTAAATTATATAACATTGTGGTCGCACCAATTAAAATTATCCGAATAATTATATTGATTATGGCCATATTGTTGGAGCTCCGCTATTAGGTTTACCTAATTTTTATATTAAATAGGTGGTATATGTGTTGACATTAATGGCCTACCTAGTCCACGATTACATTAAGCTGTGGGCGTGGACGGAAGATGGCTTAGCAAATGAAAAAAACAACTCTTATGTTTTACTTGGTAAATTGCATGGTGATAATTTAGTGATGATACCAATATAAATCCTTAGAGTTCATTATATAAACATATTTATTTTGGAAATTATTTTCATGAAAGGATAGCACTCATGCACTAATTTTCCTCGAATGACGCGTGGTAATTTTTGAACTATTCTTCTAAAACGTAATTTCAGATACAAAGCCATGGCCCGAACACCTTTACGGAAAATCAATACAACCTTAACGATCTTCTTATCTCTCTCAAAAATAAAACTTTAAAAGTGCATGTTTACCAACCTTCCTTGTGCTGCCAAGCCAATGAATCTTCTAGGTCTATTGAAAAACTTGAAAACAAAATTTGAAATTCAAAATTCTTTAAATTATATTAAAATGCTTGTACCGATGATACAATTATTCAATTCAGTCTTCTGGTGCCACATTAACTATTTGAAAAAAATTATTTATCTATGTCTATCTTCATCTACTTATTCATTTAAACATATTTTAAAAAATGTCTTACTAGAACAAAGACAATGGTGCATTGTCGTACGGATTGCACGACCGAAAGTACTTCTGGGTTTTCAACAAAGCTGATGAATTATGCCGATCATGCAAAAATAACATGAGTCATTCCGCACCAAACCTAATCCAAATTAAAATTTGTTTTTTTTAGAAAACAAAAAATTCCGCTTTTTCTCACTCTGTCATTTCAATCCCCAAATTACTTCATTGGTGATTTTGTTCCCAAAAGATTACGATTGACCAGCCCTTGTATACTACTTAGAACCCACGCCTTACATGCACGGGACAGAAAAATTTTGATAATAGCCCTCACGTGTGATGACGTTTTATCCCCGTCTCTTTACCATAACAGTTTTTAAAATCCTTTCATATTGAACTTTTATATTCCCTTGAGAATACAGAAACAATAGTCATAATTAGTGAACAAAAGCAATGTAAAAAGATTCTGGTCTACTTGACACGGGGGTAAAACGTCATCACGCTTCAGCCTTATTATTTCAGTATATGAATGTTCAGAGAACTCACCCAACAGCACTATACTTCGATGATAACCGACGAATTCAGTGGTTCATATTACACCGACTGTATTTGCAGTACTGTTGTGCGATTTTACTGATGGCTGGCTGGTTCAAATGCGCTATAAACAGCCAGATGTATAAGCCTGAAGCGTGATGACGTTTTACCCCCGTCTCTAGACTAGAATCATTTGTTTACTAATTATGACCATAATTTCTGTATGTTCTAGAGAATACAAAATTTGAATGTGAAACGGTTTTAAAAACTATTGTGATATGGAGACAGGGGTAACTCGCCATCACCCTGCTATGGCTTTGAGATACCCTGCATGTCGGTAACTTTTCTTTTAAAAGCAAACATAAAAACTATTAGAATAGCGACAGTAAATGTGTTCATTCATATACCGCCATATCTATCCTGTTGTCTGTCAAAACTTTAAATTATAAAATAGCTAGGCTGCATTTAATTGTATTAAACAAGTTCTAGCCTCAGGCCTAGATGATATACCTTGTAAATTACTAAAAATAGCAGCTGATATTTTAGCTGGCCCATTAACCGCCATCTTTAATCAATCAATCGCTACTGGAATTTTTCCTGAAGAATGGAAACTCGCAAGAGTCTCTCCAGTATTCAAAAAAGGTAAAAAACAAGACCTAGATAACTATAGACCTATTTCTGTTATCCCAACTGTTGCGAAAGTCTTTGAAAAATTGGTATACAATCAGGTTTATTAATATCTTAATATAAACCAGCTTCTCTCTCGCTGCCAGTCTGGATTCCGATCGCTCCATAGCACACTGACAGCTTTACTTGAAGCCACTAACAGTTGGTCAGTAAATATTGACACTGGCTACATAAATGGGGTAATTTTTATTGACCTCAAAAAAGCTTTCGACACAATTGATCACGATATCCTCGTCCGTAAACTGTCTTACTATGGATTCGATCGTAAAACACTGACTTGGTTTGAATCATACTTAAATAATCGTATGCAGAAATGTCAGGTGAACGGTGAATTATCAAATGCTCGTCGAATCGAATGCGGAATTCCCCAGGGAAGTCTGGTCGGACCCTTGCTGTTTTTAATATACATTAATGACCTTCCCAACTGTCTAGGTGAAGGAATTCCTAGAATGTACGCTGATGACAGTAGTATTAGCTTTGCCGCAAAAAACGGATCAACATTAGAGACCATTATAAATTTAGAACTTAGCAATCTTTCAAAATGGCTTATGACCAACAAATTAAGCCTTAATGTTGCTAAGACGGAACTCATGTTAATAAGCTCTCGACAAAAGCTCACTTCCAGTGTTCACCATTCACCTGACATTAAAATTAACAATAAGTGCATTAAGAGGGTCACTAGCACTAAGTCTCTTGGAGTCCACATTGACGAACATTTAACTTGGGCCAATCACATCGAAGAAGTCGGTCACAAAGTTGCCTGTGCAATTGGCGCTTTAAAACGACTAAGACCATTTATTTCACAGGATACAGCTGTAAAACTCTACCACGCCCTGATTGAGCCGCATTTTGACTATTGCAGCCCAGTATGGGATGGTTTAAATAAACAGCTTGCCGACAAGTTACAAAAACTTCAAAACCGTGCTGCCCGAGTCGTCACTCGATCAAAATATGATTCTAGTGCTAGCGGCCTTCTAAAGTCTTTAGGATGGAATAAACTTTCTCTGAGAAGGAAGAAAATGAAACTAGTTACGCTTTATAAAGCATTGAAAAACCAAAGCCCAAAATATCTAGAAGACATTTTCCATATCAAATACAGTACTTACAATCTTAGGGACAAAATCAACAAATTAATTGTCCCTAAGCCTCGAACTGAGCTGATGAAGCGTAGTTTCCACTTCAGTGCAACAAAAATGTGGAACGATCTTCCTGCAGAAATAAGATGCGCTGAATCGCTGAGTAAATTTAAAAGATCAACGAACAAATTTCTACGCTTAACTAGCTAAACTCGTACTCACACGGCAAACATGAAAAACAGTTCATTATATATAATCTTGTATGTAATTTTTTATCCTGATGTTTTTACCGTGTATAAATAAAGTTTTCATTCATTCATTCATTCATTCATGATCAACATGAATTGAAATAGCTAAATTGAATTGAAATAATATATTCAAAATGATCAACGTCGCAGCTGCTGTTATTTTAAAATTGAGCACAAGGAAACTAAGTTGTGTTAAAGCCTAGCTACATGCAAAAACGTATTGTAATGCAATAATCTGGAACTCTGTAATTCAAACAACAAAACAATAAGCAAAGTAAATCCCAACAATCAGATTACTAACGAAAATCTCTTCTCATATATTAGTAATATATTTCTCTATGTCGATAGATCTATTTCCTAATTCGTACACCTAATAGTCATCACAACTGACCTAACCGGGTAGTAGACGACCCTTGCTACTACGCATCCAGCTCGAGTATGTTGATCTGAATAACATCTCCTGCGCAGCTAAAAATGAAACTGGACGTTAGAGGCAAAATGTGGACAACAGCGGACGTGAAAAAAAAAAAAGACTTTGGAATGCTTCATATGGACCTCAATAGAAACTAGTGCCCATGCTCTCGCGGATAAAACATCGAAATTATAACGCATTTTTCGCATTTTTGTTTTCATTTGAATCTAGGCATTATGTTCTTGTATTAAGTGCAAAAATGGATGTTCATGGAACCATTGCCCGAAAGTTGAACATTTTTACATCCCCACGAACATGCAATTGGGCTGAATATAAGCAATTTTGCTTTCTAGAATTGACTTTTTACACTTCTTATAACGTTACTGGATGTATCTGTTATCTAGAAATGTTGTTTTAACTCAATACCTATAATTCGAGTTAGCCACTAGTCGTTTATATTTATTACATATTGGAAGTGAGCTAGCGATAGTTATTTGACAATACATATATATGTATATATGTAAAGTCGAGAAATACATACAACACATTACAGATAAATTTTTTTATTGCACAATCAAGAGCTCTACTTCTTTTAACTAAAACAATATATGACAAAAAAATTTTATATTAAAGTGCACACACTTTTGAACCGGTCATTATTTATTGCCTGGGGGTGGGGGAGGGGGGTGCGGTGTATTTTTGGTGGGATCAGTTCATTTTCATAAAAGCAAAGGGAGGATCAGACGGCAATGATAGCTTTGAAAGGGGGGATCACAATTCGGAAAGGCGAAACCCGGGACTTAAAGTCACTCGAAGTCACGCAAAATTGCCTAAAATCGCTCCAAATTGTCTACAATCGCAAAACATATCCTGAAATTGCCTTATTGACAACAAATATTCATTAATAGCAAATATATAATAATTACAGATTGGCATTTTGTTCAATCCTGACCGGAAGTGACGTCACGGACATGTGACTATTTAGCGTTAAAAGTGCCAAATAACTTTACAGACATTATATTTTATCTGTTATAGCTTTATTTTATGAAGAATGAGTAGAACTACATGCTAAAAGTCACACTTTAGTACATTCAGTATACCACTGGTTTATATGCTAATTATGCAAATATCAAGGTCACGTGACAACCATAAGCTACTCCGACAACATTTCCATCATATATTTTCGAATTCTACTCATGATAAGCTTTAATTTGATATATGTTGGCCTTCGTCCCCCCGAGTGGTAACGAAAAGTGGCTTGGCTCATGGACTAATTAATGTTGAGCATAAAAGTAGTGAATAGACAGCGTGCTTTTATTGCTGCGAGCGAAGCGAGCAGCAAACACTAATCGTGACGGTGTTCCTGTGTTCGATTTGGCCGAGAAAGTCTGGGCTTTTTATATTCCGGTGCTTTGGATATCCAGATATTTGTGAACCCGCATTGCATTCGGATAGCGGCAAATTGTTTTCATACATGCGTTTGGATGACCACGTTTTGTGATCGTTCCAGCTCTAATCGTAAGCCCTTTTCGACGTTGCTGTCTTCGGTTAAACAAGTATTAGATCTTCACGTTCGTTTAAACAAATAATTTTCACTTGTTTCTTTAAAGGCCGGTACACACTAGGCGACAAGTCGCAGCGACTTGTCCCCGCGACATGTCGCCTCAGTGTGCACTGATTCAGCAATCCCAACCGGTTGGATTTCATGCGGCAAGTCGCAGCAACAAAATTCTGTCGCGGTGACAACAATTTTCGCCAAAAAATGTTAGTACACACGGGAGGAAATTGTCGCTGCGACATGTCGCGGGGAAAAGTCGCTGCGACTTGTCGCCTAGTGTGTGCCGGCCTTAAAGAGGTAAAAATATTGCATGTAAATCAATGACGAACTTAGAGTTCGAATGTTAATAATTTCCGTTCCACTTGGATAATATGAAGTTCACCTTTACAATAACCAATATAGTCACTTTTGATACAACATTGTTACTGTTAAGGACTGTTGGTAAATCTGACATAACAGATATATAAAGTTTATGTTAAAATTTGAAATTCAGTATAATTGTTGCAGTTGAGATTGATTGTATTTACAATTACAATCTTGTTAATATTTTGATAATAAATGTTACTGTTGCTAATAGATGTTAACGTCGGTCTCAAGTTATTTGTCTGCCTTATTCTCACTAAACGTTAAATAACAAAAGTAATGGGTCCCTCCCCTCTCCTCAGTGCTCTAGCTAGACCCACTAGACAGGCCTCATCAATGTAGAAACAGCTCGCAGCATTTCACTTTTCTACGAGAAAACCTCTAGTTTTATAATGCGTGCTAATCATTGCATTGTCGATTTATTCCGGATATATTCTCTCTTTTCCTGTGACAATTGACACATCTCATGATGCGTAGGACTTCAGCTCTGAACTCACGCATGCGCGCAACGTACAAAATGAAATTGACAAAGGAGTTGCCATAGTGAAGACTTTTAAGTACTGCCATGCCATAAACTGCCAAAAACTGTGTAAAGTTTGAACAGTACATGTACTTGTCATAAAGACAAAAACGCCAAAGAACTGAACTAACCATGAACGGCATCCATGCAATTAAACTAACTAGCGTGACGATAGCAAGAGTGACGGCTAGCTTTGCGTTACTATGATGGATTGTGTTATGGGGTATACTTCTTTTGAATGATACTTTTACCCATATTTGGAAATACGAGACTAAAACAATAGTGATGGGAAGAGCGATAACGACTATTATCATAATTGCGGCTTCAAAACTATTTAAAATGTCAATTACACGCTCGTCCACAACTAATGCCATTGTTGTAATAAATGCGCATGCCCACACCACAGCTATACCAATCTTATATTTCAATGTGCTCAATGTACGGTGTTGGAAGGGATAGTAAGTTGCATAAACACGTTCAATGGCTATAGCAGCTAGACCAAACAATGACGCCAAACCAAAGAAAGGATCCTGTGCTCTATATATGTACACAACTATTCTGCTGTTCGTGATATTGCTATGAATATAAATTGGCGCTGACACCAAACCAACAAAGAGATCAGCAACAGCTAGATTGACAATCAATGAATATTTACGACATCTTAAACGAGGAGTCCTGATAAATATCACCATGGTAAGGAGGTTGACTGTTACTATGACAACTGCTTCTATCGAAATAATCCATCCCATATAATTCATCGCTCTTGTTGTTCCTAAACATGTACGTAATAGAATGACAACATAAAAATAAATAAATCAATAAATAAATAAATCAATAAACAACAATTAATTATGGCTTGAATATGCTACGTTATTGGCAAATGTCAATAAAGTAATTAAGACCATTAGTACATTTTGCCTAAACACATGCAGGTGTTATTCCCTACTGATTGAAGAGACTTTCTCTCGCATACACTACCATTGTATTAACGCACAGTTAATGTTGAATGAGAAACCTGGTGAAAAACTTCCTTAACGT
Organism: Diadumene lineata; assembly: GCA_918843875.1. Taxonomy (NCBI): domain Eukaryota; kingdom Metazoa; phylum Cnidaria; class Anthozoa; order Actiniaria; family Diadumenidae; genus Diadumene; species Diadumene lineata. The sequence goes on from OU974081.1 coordinate 8,217,476, forward strand.
AGGCGAGAGCAACACATATAACTCGTTACATAACTATCCGCATATAATTGAGCGCCCGAATACATGCTCGAAAGTGGAGGCGAGATGCCTTACAACTTTTAAGGTAGTTCGGGATCCACACTTCCCGCCGATAGATTTTTTTAAAACTTTTTCTACATTAGGACTGACACATAAAAAAAAACAAAAATGAATTAAAAAATAGGGGTCACCGCGCTTGTTTTGGAACTGTGGGGAGTGGTAAAAGGCCCATTTTTGCCCCATTTCAACTAAAAGAAGTAACATCAAATTTGTTGAAAGTAAAATTCTTGCGAACGAATTTGAAAGTTTTTCACAAATCTGCTATAAGAGTCTGACAAAATGGTCCCTTCGCTTTAGTTCTCATAAATTTATTCCTTTGAAAAGACATCGACTGAAGTATTTTACGGAGATTCAAATGAAGAGCTTCATTAATTTGTTGCACACTTTACCACAAAAAAGTCAAAATTACAATGTTTTGGTCTCAAAGACCATGTATTTTTTATTTCAAAATTTTAAAGCTGGGTTAATGCCAAATATAAAAATGGAAAAATAATTGGGTGTCACCGTGCTAATTTTAGAGCTTTAAGCAAAAAACGCGCGGAAAATAAGATGATTTCAATGTTTTGGACGCGCGGGAATGGGTATTAGTTGCTTTTGAGGCCCGTATGTAATGCTATGATGTTATTTTTTAACAAAAAGTTCAAGAATGACCATATTTTGGCTCTAACGCAAAATTTATTTTTAATCGCACGAAAAATTTTATTTGATTTCGCATGCGCGAGCAGGATGCGCAGTAGCAAGGGTCCCGAACTACCTTAAGGCACCAATGCATACATAAACGGAATGACAAAATACAGAGCTCTAGCTAAAACATTTTTAAATAGCTGGTATATGTTGTATTACCCTAATATTAAACATTTTTTATCAAATGAGCATGGTATTTTTTCCAAATATTCTTCTTCTCAAATGTAAGTTTACATACAAAGCCATTGCCTGAACACCTTTACGGAAAATTGATACAACCTTAAGGATCTTCTCAGATCTCTCTCAAAAATAAAACTTTAAACTTACCTGTATTCCAACCTTCCTTGTGTTGCCAAGCCAATGAATCTTCTAGGTTTATTGAAAAACTTGAAAATAAATATATCTTATTAGACAGTTGAATGTGGAATATGGCTGGATATTTTTAAGAGTCACGCTGTATTTTGACGAGCCTTCAGGCGATTGATACTGTGATACTGCACTGTACCTCGGCGATAACCGAAGAATTCAGTGGTTCATATTACACTTACTGTATACAAAATTTGAATGTAAACGGTTTTAAAAACTATTGATATGGAGACAGGGGTAACTTGTCATCACCGTGCTATTGCTTTGAGATACCCTGCATGTCGGTAACTTTTCTATTAAAGGCAAATATAAAATCTATAAGAACAGCGACAGTAATATTTTCATTTATATACCGCCAAATGTTCCCTGTTGTCTGTCAAAACTTTAAATTATCAAAAAGCTAGGCTGCATTTAATTGTATTAAACAAGTTCTATGATCAACATGAATTGAAATAGCTGATCATATGAAATAATATATTCAAAATGATCAACGTCGCAGCTGGTGTTATTTTAAAATTCGCTCTATGAGCACAAGGAAACTAAGTTGTGTTAAAGCCTCGCTCCATGCAAAAACGTATTGTGGTGCAATAATCTGGAACTCTGTAATTCAAACAACAACAAAAATTATATAAGCAAAGTACATCAGATTATTAACGAAATTCTCTTGTCATATATATAGTAATACATTAGTAATATATTTCTCTATATCGATAGATCTATTTCCTAATTTGTATACCTAATAGAACTCTTCTAATTATTATAGTTACTAGAATTGTTCTGCGAGCTAAAAGTTCATTATCAATGGTCATCACAACTGACTTAACCGGGTAGTAGACGACGCTTGCTACTACGCATCCAGATCGCGCATATTGATCTGAATAAAATCTCCTGTGCAGCTAAAATGGAACTAGACGTTAGAGGCAAAATGTGGTCATCAGCGGACGTGAAAAAAAAACTTTGGAATGCTTCATATGGACCTCAATAGAAACTAGTGCCCATGCCCTCGCGGATAAAACATCGAAATTATAACGCATTTTTCGCGCGGTTTTAGCTTATAGCTCCAAAGACAGCACTGGAACCACATTTTTTCGTTTTTATTTAAATCTAGACATTACATTCTTTGTATTAAGTGCAAAAATGGATGTTTATGGAACCATTGCCCGAAAGTTGAACATTTTTACATCCCCACGAACATGCAATTGGGCTGAATATAAGCAATTTTGCTTTCTAGAATTGACTTTTTACACTTCTTATAACGTTACTGGATGTATCTGTTATCTAGAAATGTTGTTTTAACTCAATACCTATAATTCGAGTTAGCCACTAGTCGTTTATATTTATTACATATTGGAAGTGAGCTAGCGATAGTTATTTGACAATACATATATATGTATATATGTAAAGTCGAGAAATACATACAACACATTACAGATAAATTTTTTTATTGCACAATCAAGAGCTCTACTTCTTTTAACTAAAACAATATATGACAAAAAAATTTTATATTAAAGTGCACACACTTTTGAACCGGTCATTATTTATTGCCTGGGGGTGGGGGAGGGGGGTGCGGTGTATTTTTGGTGGGATCAGTTCATTTTCATAAAAGCAAAGGGAGGATCAGACGGCAATGATAGCTTTGAAAGGGGGGATCACAATTCGGAAAGGCGAAACCCGGGACTTAAAGTCACTCGAAGTCACGCAAAATTGCCTAAAATCGCTCCAAATTGTCTACAATCGCAAAACATATCCTGAAATTGCCTTATTGACAACAAATATTCATTAATAGCAAATATATAATAATTACAGATTGGCATTTTGTTCAATCCTGACCGGAAGTGACGTCACGGACATGTGACTATTTAGCGTTAAAAGTGCCAAATAACTTTACAGACATTATATTTTATCTGTTATAGCTTTATTTTATGAAGAATGAGTAGAACTACATGCTAAAAGTCACACTTTAGTACATTCAGTATACCACTGGTTTATATGCTAATTATGCAAATATCAAGGTCACGTGACAACCATAAGCTACTCCGACAACATTTCCATCATATATTTTCGAATTCTACTCATGATAAGCTTTAATTTGATATATGTTGGCCTTCGTCCCCCCGAGTGCTAACGAAAAGTGGCTTGGCTGTTGAGCATAAAAGTAGTGAATAGACAGCGTGCTTTTATTACAGCAACACTAATCGTGACGGTGTTCCTGTGTTCGATTTGGCCGAGAGAGTCTGGGCTTTTTATATTCCGGTGCTTTGGATATCCAGATATTTGTGAACCCGCAGTGCATTCGGATAGAGGCAAATTGTTTTCATACATGCGTTTGGCTGACCACGTTTTGTGATCGTTCCAGCTCTAATCGTAAGCCCTTTTCGACGTTGCTGTCTTCGGTTAAACAAGTATTAGATCCTCACGTTCGTTTAAACAAATAATTTTCACTTGTTTCTTTAAAGAGGTAAAAATATTGCATGTAAATCAATGACGAACTTAGAGTTCGAATGTTAATAATTTCCGTTCCACTTGGATAATACGAAGTTCACCTTTACAATAACCAATATAGTCACTTTTGATACAACATTGTTACTGTTAAGGACTGTTGGTAAATCTGACATAACAGATATATAAAGTTTATGTTAAAATTTGAAATTCAGTATAATTGTTGCAGTTGAGATTGATTGTATGTACAATTACAATCTTGTTAATATTTTGATAATAAATGTTACTGTTGCTAATAGATGTTAACGTCGGTCTCAAGTTATTTGCCTGCCTTATTCTCACTAAACGTTAAATAAGAATGGGCCCCTCCCCTCTCCTCAGTGCTCTAGCTAGACCCACTAGACAGGCCTCATCAATGTAGAAACAGCTCGCAGCATTTCACTTTTCTACGAGAAAACCTCTAGTTTTATAATGCGTGCTAATCATTGCATTGTCGATTTATTCCGGATATATTCTCTCTTTTCCTGTGACAATTGACACATCTCATGATGCGTAGGACTTCAGCTCTGAACTCACGCATACGCGCAACGTACAAAATGAAATTGACAAAGGAGTTGCCATAGTGAAGACCTTTAAGTACTTCCGTGCCAGAACCTTCCAAAAACTGTGTTATGTTTGAACAGTACATGTACTTTTCATAATAACAAAAAGAAATAAGAGCTGAAATAACCATGAACGGCATCCATGCAATTAAACTAACTAGTGTGACGATAGCGAGCGTCACGGTTTAGTTTTGCGTTACTATGATTTATTGGGTTATGAGGGATATCTCTTTTGAATAATACCTTTACCCATATTAGGAAATACGAGACTAAAACAATAGTGATGGGAATAGTGATGTCGACTATCACTATAATTGCGAATCCAAAACTATTTAAAATGTCAATTACATGCTCGTCCACAACGAATGCCATTGGTGGAATAAATGCACATGCCCACACCATAGCTATACCAATCTTATATTTCAATGTGCTCAATGTACGGTGCTGGAAGGGGTTGTAAGTTGCATAAACACGTTCAATGGCTACAGCAGCGAGACCAAACAACGATGCTGTTGCAAAGAAAACATCTTGTACTGTAGAAATGTTTATAAATATTCTACTGTTCGCGATGTTCTTATCAATACGCATTGCTGCAAACATGGGTGCTGACACCAAACCAACAAAGAGATCAGCAACAGCTAGATTGACAATCAATAAATATTTACGACATCTTAGTCGAGGAGTCCTTGTAAATATCGTTATGGTAAAGATGTTGGCTGTTACTATGACAACTGCTTCTATCAGAATAATCCACCCCATCTAATCCATCGTTCTTGTGTTCCTTTACATGTACAGAAAAAAACTAGATATTAGAATTATTTATGGCTTTATTATGCTCTAATATTGACAAATGCCAATGAAGGAATGAATGCCATTGTTACATTTTCTGGTGTAACACCGGTGTTATTCTCTACTGATCAAGAGACATTTTCTCACACTCACTACCATCACCATTTTACACACTTTTGCACAAAATTATTGTTTAATTATGAAAGAATTGTGAAATTCTGGGGAAAAATTCCCTAGCGTACTTATAACTAGCTGCAGAACTATTCGCACGTAATTCAGCGCCCGAATAGTTGCTCGAACGTGGACCAATACAGTGAGGCGAGATGCCTAGCAGTAAGGTCATGAATGCCATACATATAGACGACGATTACAAAGTACCGAGCTCTTGCTAAAATATTTTTAATTAGGTGGTATATGTATTGACATTGATGGCCTACCTAGTTGACGATTACATTAAGTTGTGGATGTGGACAGGAGATGGTTTAGCAAGAGAAAAAAAAAGAACCCTTATGATTTACTTGGTAAATTGCATGGTGATAATTTAGTGATGATAACAATATAAATCCTTATATTCATCGTAGAATTATATCTATTTTGGTAATTATTGGTATTTTTTGGACAGGATAACACTAATGCTACACACTTCAATTGTGATATATAAGAATTTTTTATCAAATGACGCGTGATATTTTTTTCAATTTTTCTCAAACGTAATTTCGAATACACAGCGATGTCCCGAACACCTTTCCGAAAAATCAATACATCCTTAAGGACCTTCTGATCTCTTTTTTAATAAAACTTTATAAGTACATTTATACCAATCTTCCTTGTGTTGCCAAGCCAATAAATCTTCTACGTCTATTGAAAAAGTTGAAAAAAAAGTAAAATTATTCATAAGTTTTTTTAATTATATTGTTAATGTTTGTTTCAACGTGTAGCAAAAAGAAAACAAATAAACAAACAAATGTCGCAAGAACGTTGCTCGTAAATTAACTCGTGTATCATCACCTTTAAAAAGCTCATCCAAAGATTCTAATATTCAACAGTTTTACAAGCTTCGATCCAAACGCTTATCTTACCGATTTGCTTGAATTACTCCATGGTCGGTACAATATATGAAAAACTGATGATCGATGCCTGGGTTCACCACGGAGTCTATGTTAAATCTGAGATAACCTCAAAACCTTTCACCACGTAGTGAAATTGATTACGAAATACTAGCAAGTTACCTTTATTAAATTAGTCATTTCTTTTAAAGCTGAAAGAATTTATGAAACATCAAAATGGTTCATTACGTCTATTGATCTTGTTCACAGTATTAAGTATTCTGGCGCCCAGCAAAGCCAGCTATTTGTTTAAACGAACGCTTTTATACTACGCTCAGGACTATCGTTAACACTGAAACCCAGAACGTTTTTAATTAGCCGTCTAGTTTTCGAAAACACCGGCTGTGTGGTAATAAATATAAACCATGAAAACATATGTGAAAGCCACTATCGTGTACGTGTAAAAGAAGATTTATTCTATCAGAATGAAAATAGCTGTCAACGTGTAAACGATGCCTCATGATATCAATGCAGTTTGTATTGCAACAAATCAGTGCAGATAAAAACGTTTACATCTTATAAGGATATGAAGAAAATGCATTGAAGAAAATTTCGTTATTTCGTAAGCGGACATTTATTTGGAGAAGGGATCAATAATTTCAAATTTAATTTTTCTACATACAGCTATTCTTGAAAAGGTTGTCCAGTTAATATACTGATTCATTGAAAATCACAATGTCATATGCATATATATCAAGTTTTCAGTTTTCTTGATGTAAGTTTACAAATAATAAATGATACAAACTTGGACACATTGTATAGTACATAGTTTATTATAATTATGTGCCGTGATCATTTTGCATGTTTTGTACGTTTTTGATCCTTTTCCAAAAAGGTAAAAAGATCTCTGAATGTGTGTCTGCCTGTCTGCCTGTCTGCCTGTCTGCCTGTCTGCCTGTCTGCCTGTCTGCCTGTCTGCCTGTCTGCCTGTCTGCCTGTCTGCCTGTCTGCCTGTCTGCCTGTCTGCCTGTCTGCCTGTCTGCCTGTCTGCCTGTCTGCCTGTCTGCCTGTCTGCCTGTCTGCCTGTCTGCCTGTCTGCCTGTCTGCCTGTCTGCCTGTCTGCCTGTCTTTCCAGTCGTTGACGGTTTGTTTCTCAGATCTAATTCGAGCTAAGTTTTGCATTTTTTTCATTTCATTTTTATTGCACAGTTGAGACCTTTACTAAAGCTAATTAAGTCAACGGACTAAAAGCGTACAGCATAAATACATCTTAAAGTGCTATCTTATGCTAATTCTACTGTTATCTTTTGATTAATTAGTGTTATTTACCACTAACATATAGTATATTATCCCTCCCAATGACTAATTAGCATTAAGGTATTGGAATATGAGCCCTTGTCTCGGTCGGTGGACTGCAAACTCCGTTATATATACCATATAAAGGTACTGGTTCTTTCCTTTTAATCCACAAAACCCAATCCTCAATCCTCAATCCTAATCCAATAACCATACCTAATCCAAACAGATATTTTTTATTAATTATTCTTATTCTTATTATTTATTATTATTATTTTGATACGGACTCATCCCATACTAAAACGCCGTCGAAAAATCTCGTAGTCTGTTTTGATTCTGATATAGCTCCACCAGGTCTATTGAGACTTTAGTAAGCCTCTCGGTGGGATCCCCCGGAGATAATACTTGATTCAACTTGATATAATGTTCCGCAGTTCTTGGGGTTTTCCAACCCACATGAGCCATTATATCCGTCAACTGGGTACCAATCAAAGCAAGAGAAATAGCACAACCGCTTCGTAGGCCGTGAAGAGTCACCCTTCGATCCTTGAACTGATCCGGTAGTTGGCCTGCATAGTGAAACAAACGGGCCTGCATGGCCTTGAACTCGCCGCCATATTCACCACCTCACCAGAGGTGTTAAGAGGCCTAAAAAGGTAGCCTTGACGCACTGGCACCCTCATTAAGTCACACAAATTAACGTACACCTCCACCGACGCCACCGGGCCGATAGTAACGTCTTGCAGATAACGACGGATACCAAACACATTCGCTGAACCATCCCGAAGACTCTTTGTAAGCGTGTGATTGAATAACACAACAACAAAACATTGATACCCATGAAATACATTAATTTATTCATTTATCTTATGTTTTTCATTTTCATCTATGCATCTACATTTTCCACACCCAAACGACATTGACAAATTTTGTTGCTTTGAATAAGTGAGGGTCTCAAACTAAAAGAATATCGAAACCAAATCCTATAAGCACACCACTATAACTGCAACACACCATTTCTATGAGGGTATAAAATATCTTCCACATAAATCCTAGATTACATGCGCCCCGTACGAACTAGCAAAAGATCAAAGGAATCAACGCAGCCCTGAAACCTTGTTTTGTAGGGAATAACACTGCGTCTCCATCACCACGCTTCGCCAACATTACCACCCTCCGGGACATACCCATCAAAACAGGCTACCACGCTGGTAATGGAGAGAGCCTGCGTACAACTATAGCAACTACAGCCCCTTGGTCATTCAAAAACCTTAACAAAGGAAATATGAGGCCAAGAGGAGGAAATACATAAGCGTTGACTCGAACGCCATCACACACTGATAAGTCTTGATTAAACACGTTTACCCCTGCCGATTCAGGAGTAGGAAAAGAGGTGAAGTGACGCAAGGCTTTACCCTTCTTATCTCGCATGACATTACTGTCAAGGGCCATAAGATCGAGGTTGTGCCCTTCTGAACCACCAAACTCAATCTCAACCCTACGCCAGCATCCTTCCGATAACATTGCATTAGCCTTTGAAAGCTTACAAGAGAAATGATCCGCTTCATTTAGAGCGGAAGGGACACAGATTAGAGTAATTGAGAAATTTCTTTGCGTCGACGTCACATCAAACAATTTTTTAGCAACTTCAGTCATCGCCTTTGAACGAACACCCCGACCGTGCCAAGTGTCGATCGTTGCTTGGTTATCTACATGAATATCGACTCGACTGAGGGAGAGACTGCAACACTTTAACAACTGCCGATAATTCCTTGACGTTACTAATAGTTTGACGCATTTCGTTCTCCCAATAATCACCAAGGGTCCACGTAATCTGACCATAATGACTAACGGCCCCCCAACGAAACAAGGAGGCATCGGAGGAAATTGTTATAGCCGCGTGCTCTCCGACCTCCAACGGACCACGTCCGTCCACGAGTCCAAAAACCGCCAAAACATCATTTCCTGCCTTACCACCGGTGACATAACAACCTCATTTTTATTCGCCGCACGCCCAATCGGTATTCTAAACGCCTGAGCGTCGGAGTCAACCTCCGAACCAAGGTACCTTATGCAACGATCCGGGGACAAAGCACACTTTCCCAAGCCCAGAGTGTAACCAAGGTCAATAAGGAGGCGGCATGTTACAAATAAAGCTGCATGGGCTGCACGCAGACTAAAAGACCTGTCCCGACAACCCATCGGTCGGGACCATCCTCCCTCATCAGTGAAAATCTCCCCTATGAGCCTGTCAACAATATATAATGAACATGCTACCCCCGGGCCGCGTAAGTAACTCATAGCGGCTAAACCCCCGATTGATAAATATAGGGGGAAATTTTCCAACCGACCGGTAAAGTAGTGTTTACGTAGTACCATCCTTTCCATTCAAAACCAACGTAGGTTTGCGAGGATTTTGTCAACACAACGTGATCATAGCCGGATTTATCATCCAGTTTAGTCATGTACGAACCAGGATACACAAACCTAGGTACCTAAGCCAATTTATCAAGAGTATCAGCCATCCAGAGATTGAGAAACCTCGCATCGATGCATAACCGCGGTTTTGTTGGCTCGATGGCAATACAACCCACGGAGGCTCAACAACGCCTACCTCAGTAAAGTTCGTGTGCAAAAGTCAACAAAGTTCACTGAAAGTTATAAAAGCCTCCTTCTCTACCCGTAAGTATTACATCAATCCAAAGCCCCAACCTCTCACGGTCACCGTCCTCAACCTGCGAGCTATTGTTTCTCTCATAATAAATTCTGCAAAACCCTTACAAGAAGAATGATTTCTAAAACAGTTTTGGTGGTAACGGACTGTCATACATAACCCCTTTAAAATTCCCTTTAAAGGGCAACTGAACCCCCCAAATGACCGATTTTGTGATAAAAGTAATACAAATGCTTAACCCAAAAATGTATTTTTTGGGACCCTCAGACCAATCTCTTGTCAGAATTTTTCATTTGAATTTCCCGCGTCCGACCCTCTGCTTTCCGCCATCTTGTGAGCCTGTAAAGGCCAGCGGTTTCTCGAATGACGTCATATCGTCAAGCTCTATTCCAGAGATGGTTCGTCTGTAGTGATTGTTCACACGTGATTGAAGATTTATTGTATGCTACTCTGTTTTTAGATGACCTTGTGTCTGTATCAGAATCCATGGTAGATATGAATAAAAACTACAAGTTCAAATATCCCTTTCTCTGTCTTCGGTCTGCGTTGACAGCTCGAGCTCCATCACTATATGACGTCAGACGCATCTTTTCTTGAGCCCGCGGTAAAAGTGCAAGATGGCGGAAAGCAGAGGGTCGGACGCGGGAAATTCAAATGAAAAATTCTGACAAGAGATTGGTCCGAGGGTCCCAAAAATACAAATTTAGCAATTTTCATCTGTTCAGGAAATGAACTAGTCATTATGGAGGTGTTAAATATGTGACTTAAAGGCATATATATTGACTCTGCAATCATTAATAAATATTTGACAGGAATGTCATTATGACCTGTAGATTTTGTACTATCAAGACTATATAAGAGGTCTAACACTTTGAAAGGAGAAATATGTTGAAAACACAGTACTTCATTTGACTCTTTCCTCTTTCAACAAAGCTGGTGAAATGTGCAGATCATGTAATCCAAATTAAAATTTGTTTTTTTAGAAAACAAAAATTCTGCTTCTTCTCACTCTGTCATTTCAATCCCCCAAATGCTACATTGGTGATTTTGTTCCTAAAAGACGATTGACCATCCCTTGTATACTACTTAAAACCCCCGCCTTACATGCACGGGACTGAAAAATATTGATAATAGCCCTCACGTGTGATGACGTTTTATCCCCGTCTCTATACCATAATAGTTTTTAAAATCCTTTCATATTGAACTTTTATATTCCCTCGAGAATACAGAAACGATAGTCATAATTAGTGAACAAAAGCAATGTGAAAAGGATTCTGGTCTACTAGACACGGGGGTGAAACGTCATCACGTTTCAGGCTTATTATTTATGAATGTTCAGAAAACTCACCCAACTGCACTGTACCTCGGCGATAACCGAAGAATTCAGTGGTTCATATTACACTGACTGTATACAAAATTTGAATGTAAATGGTTTTAAAAACTATTGATATGGAGACGGGGGTAACTCGTCATCACCGTGCTATTGCTTTGACATACCCTGCATGTCGGTAACTTTTCTATTAAAGGCAAATATAAAATCTATAAGAACAGCGCAATAATATTTTCATTTATATACCGCCAAATGTTCCCTGTTGTCTGTCAAAACTTTAAATTATAAAATAGCTAGGCTGCATTTAATTGTATTAAACAAGCTTTATGATCAACATGAATTGAAATAGCTGATCATATGAAATAATATATTCAAAATGATCAACGTCGCAGCTGGTGTTATTTTAAAATTCGCTCTATGAGCACAAGGAAACTAAGCTGTGTTAAAGCCTCGCTCCATGCAAAAACGTATTGTGGTGCAATAATCTGGAACTCTGTAATTCAAACAATAACAAAAATTATATAAGCAAAGTAAATTAGATTATTAACGAAATTCTCTTGTCATATATATAGTAATACATTAGTAATATATTTCTCTATATCGATAGATCTATTTCCCAAATTTGGATACCTAATAGAACTCTTCTAATTATTATAGTTACTAGAATTGTTCTGCGAGCTAAAAGCTCATTATCAATGGTCATCACAACTGACTTAACCGGGTAGTAGACGACCCTTGCTACTACGCATCCAGATCGCGCATGTTGGTCTGAATAAAATCTTCTGCGCAGCTAAAATGGAACTGCACGTTAGAGGCAAAATGTGGTCAACAGCGGACGTGAAAAAATGGACCTCAATAGAAACTAATGCCCATGCCCTCGCGGATAAAACATCGAAATTATAACGCATTTTTCGCGCGTTTTTAGCTTAAAGCTCCAAAGACAACACTGGAACCACATTTTTTTTCGTTTTTATTTGAATCTAGACATTATATTCTTTGTGTTAAGTGACAAAATGGATGTTTATGGAACCATTGCCAATGGGGGTCGAACCCTGCTTAGATTAAAGCCCAAACCAGCTGAAGCGTGACCTAGTTCCTTTGTTTTCTTTACACCAATCAAATTATTAGTCTTTTATTGGTTGTTTATTGGCGTTGCTCATTTTCGTGCTTGTTTATCAATGAACCACTTAAACTACTTTTATAAGTCACAGAGCTAAACGTTGTGTTTATGTCCCTGTCGATTGTGGCTAGAAAATTACACAGCCTGTATAAAACTACAACAAACCAACAAGAAATGTTGTTCAACGAAACGCCATCTCAACTAACATCACATCAAAGAAGACAGCCTTATAGTTTCAATAACTAGAAAACGATAAGAGAGTATGATTAGCCCTTTTGTTGAAGAATGCGACTTGCACGCTGATATTAAATGCATATAGAATGCGATGATTAAGAAGCTAGCTATAACACGCTGTCATGATCGTGGCTCACATCAAATATAATACCATGTATTATGCGAAGGACTTCAACTCTGAACTCACGCATGCGCGCAACATACAAAATGAAATTGACAAAAGAGTTGCCATAGTGAAAACCTTTAAGTACTTCAAAGGCAGGACCTGCCAAAAACTGAGTTAAGTTTGAACAGTACATGTACTTGTCATAATGACAAAAATGCCAAAGGACTGAACTGACCATGAACGGCATCCATGTAATTAAACTAACTAGCGTGACGATAGCAAGCGTGACGGCTAGCTTTGCGTTACTATGATGGATAGCGTTATGGGGTATACTTCTTTTGAATGATACTTTTACCCATATTTGGAAATACGAGACTAAAGCAATAGTGATGGGAAGAGCGATAACGACTATTATCATAATTGCGGTTTCACACAGTTATTGTTGAATGAGGAATGGAAACCTGGTGATAAACTTCCTTAAAGTAGGCGAGAGCAACACATATAACTCGCTACATAACTATCCGCATGTAATCGAGTGCCCGAATACATGCTCGAAAGTGGAGGCGAGATGCCTTACAACTTTTAAGGCACCAATGCACACATAAACAGAATGACAAAATACAGAGCTCTAGCTAAAACATTTTTAAATAGGTAGTATATGTTGTATTACCCTTATATTAAACATTTTTCATCAAATGAGCATGGTATTTTTTCCAAATATTCTTCTTCTCAAATGTAAGTTCACATACAAAGCCATTGCATGAACACCTTTACGGAAAATCGATACAACCTTAAGGATCTTCTCAAATCTCTCTCAAAAATAAAACTTTAAACTTACATGCACTCCAACCTTCCTTGTGTTGCCAAGCCAATGAATCTTCTAGGTTTATTGAAAAACTTGAAAATAAAATTTGAAATAATCATGTGTTTTTAGATTTTATTGTTTGCACCGATGATACAATCATAATTCAATTCGGTCTTTTGGTGGTACATTAATTATTTGAAAAAATGTATTTATCTATGTATATGTACATCTACTTATTTATAGAAACATATTATTTTTCATGTCTTACAGATAAAAAGAAAACGGTGTTTTCGTCGTACGGATTGAACGACCGCAAGGACTTCTGGGCTTTCAACACAGCTGATGAAATATGCAGATCATGCAAAAATAAAATGGGTCATTCCGCACCAAACCTAATCCAAATTAAAATTTGATTTTTTTTAGAAAACAAAAATTCTTCTTCTTCTCACTCTGTCATTTCAATCCCCTAAATGCTACATTGTTCCTAAAAGACGATTGACCAGCCCTTGTATACTACTTAGAACCCCGCCTTACATGCACGGGACTGAAAAATATTGATAATAGCCCTCACGTGTGATGACCTTTTACCCCCGTCTCTATACCATAATAGTTTTTAAAATCCTGTAATATTCAACTTTTATATTCCCTCGAGAATACAGAAACAATAGTCATAATTAGTGTACAAAACCAATGAGAAAAGGATTCTGGTCTAAACACGGGGGTAAAACGTCATTACGCTTCATGCTTATTATTTATATGAATGTTCAGAGAACTTACCCAACTGCACTGTACCTCGATGATAAGCGACGAATTCAGTGGTTCATATTACACTGACTGTATTTGCAGTACTGTTGTGCGATTTTACTGATGGCTGGCTGGTTCGAATGCGATATAAACAGCCAGCTGTATAAGCCTGAAGTATGATGACGTTTTACACCCGTCTCTAGACCAGAATCATTTGTTTACTAATTTTGACCATTATTTCTGTATGTTCTAGAGAATACAAAATTTGAATGGTTTTAAAAACTATTGTGATATGGAGACAGGGGTAACTCGTCATCACCGTGCTATTGCTTTGAGATACCCTGCATGTGGGCAACCTTTCTTTTAAAGGCAACTATAAAATCTATTAGAATAGCGACAGTATGTTTTCATTCATATACTGCCATATGTTTCCTGTTGTCTGTCAAAACTTTAAATTATAAAATAGCTAGGCTGCATTTAATTGTATTAAACAAGTTTAATGAGCAACATCAATTGAAACAGCTGATCATATGAAATAAAATATTCAAAACGTCAGAACAGAACAGCATGTTTTTTTTGTACCTAGCATGAATTTACACAGAATATCTTAATAAATGAAAATTATACATATGATTTCGGTACTGGTCCTAACAAATAACTTAAAAGCTAAAATACAGTTAGAGACCAGGATTCTGTTGTAAAACTGTATGAGAATGAAAGGTACAAACAAACACATTCACGTGAATACATACATATCCTCCTGGGGGGGGGGGGGGGGGGGGGGGGGGGTTGGGGACTCCGGGGATAAACGATCGGGGATGCTCGTCGGAATTTTTCAAAAATACCCCTAAAAGATACCAAACGTTTTTCAAAAGGACGTGGCTTCAGAAGTTTTTCATCCCTAAAAGATACCCAAATCATGAGTTTCAGTGGCTTTCAACTTCTAAAAGATACCAAAAAGTGAGAATTTTGCAAATTTCATATTTTTTAACCCTAAAAGATACCAAATCGCTGATTTATACCCCTAAAAGATACGACGAGCATCCCCGATCGTTAATTAAACATAATCAACATGATTTTTCCAAGTCAAATGACAATCAATATATATAACAAGATATTTGATACAATTTTCCCGTTTTAACGTTTTATTATTTTAACTCTCTTTTGTATGGAATGAAAAAGAACAAAATTGGACTTTTCATTGTATCTGTACTTGGACCGATCTTGTTTCTATTATATATAAATGATTTTCATCTCTGCTCTTAACTGTTTAGCTTTCATTTATTTGCGGACGATGCTAACCTGTTTTATACAAATATAGACATAAATACACTTAAAGATAATATTGATATGGAATTGATTAAAACTCGCTCGTACTAAGTTGTTCGTTAAAGCCTCGCTCCATGCAAAATGTATTGTGGTATTGTATTCGTATTGTGGTGCAATAATCTGGAACTCTGTAATTCAAAAAACAACAAAAAATATTAGTAATATTAGTTTAATATTAATTAAGTAAGATTCAACAATCAGATTACTAACGAAATTCTCTTCTCATACATTTAGAAATACATTAGTAATATATTTCTCTATATCGATAGATTTATTCCTTAATTTGTATACCTAATAGGAATCCTTTAATTATTATAGTTACTAGAATGATTATATTACATTGTCTACGTCAACTTCCTTCTTCCTTCTTTAGCAGTCCGTCGATGACGACGATGACGCGGGGAGGAGCTTGTGCCTATGGCGTATGTGGGAGGACATCCCAATTGCTGTCTTGAATGTCCTGTCGCAGGTGTCACACTTACGTCAACTGACTCAACGTTAAAAAGCATTATTTACTATTTACTTTTTAATATATGTTATATTAGACAGTACGTACTTTTGTAATCTATCTAGAATTTCTCATTTCACTTTTTTCTCGTTTTTCTTTTCTTTCTTTTTCTAGTCTAAGTCTTATTTATAATCTGTTATATTTTTCCTTAGTATTGTGTGTATATCAGTGTGTATTATTTGATTCTTCCTGATCGAAATATTGTAAATAAAAAAGCGGCTAATTGAATTTTTCAGGTTCCTGTTCCAATTAGCCAATGCCTAAAAATTCGGATAAATAATACATATATAGATATGCAAACTGTAAATATGGCATTAATTTATTAAATCTTGAATCTTGAATCTTGAATCACTTTTCAGGGCAATATTAATCTATTAGATGTTCTAATGGCACATTTGCAATTTTCATTTATGTATGAAAATGTTTTTTAAATACTGAATTGTGTCATTAATTTTGTTTGAATTGAGCATCGATTATATTTATACAATACATGTTACTAAAACAATTATGGAATTCGGCTTTGATAATATCCGTAATTATCAATGTCTCGGTAAGTGTTTTTTGACATTGATAATTACGGATATCATCAAATCCTCATTCAATAAATACTCGGGTTTGTAACGCCCACAAATGTAATCCCACCCGCAACTGTAATCTTGCCCACAAATGTTATCAATTGTGAACCCGCAAATGTGATCCTCCCTACGTAGAAATAAAATTCCCCGTTACCCATAAATATGAATTGAAAACCTAACTAGGGAAGTATGGTTCAAACGAGATCACATAATAATTGTGCTTGTATATAGTACTCATTTTGGATGTCGATCTCAAAGTGAACATGCGTATAGCGACACTTTATGTTTACTAACAAGCAAATTGTTATGCCAACCAGAACTACAATAAGCTCTTTTGAAATAACGGACGTCAATCACTGATTTACAAAGGCTTAAAGGTAAAGGTACTTATATTTAACGTCGGTATTTCCTTCAGCTTGAAGCTGGTCTCCCAGGAAGCCGACGGTGCGCACTTTACCCCCTCTTTCCATCAATGCTCCTTTTTTACGGGTATTTAAAGCTACTACAAGCTACACAGAATAGAAAGAAGTCGAAACAAGGATGTGAAGCCACTGTGAATCGAACTCGTGGCCTCTCGCACAGACGGACGCGCACTAACCAACTGTGCCATCCTTGCTCCAGCTTACGTCAGCTGAAGTATCGCTATAGCACTGCTATGCGTATCGAACAACAAACACAATGATTCAAGTGCTTCTCGTTGCATCTGCATATTATCAACTAATTTCTAGAGTTTATAACCAGAGTCACAGTCATAATTTCAACTCAAACATAAACCGCGCATGTAGCGTGTATGTGATGATGTCATTTCCGTTAAAAACGCACCATGTCAAAACAGACGACTTCGTCTAAAATTGTTTGGTACGTGGGCATCATTATATAGTCAATTATAAAAATAAGGCGTTCTTACACAATGCAGTATGAAACAAATTGTTAACACATCCATTTTTGCCCTGAAGATGTGCGATTAGCGCGAAAGCTTGGCTTATAAATAAAACGTGGAAAAAACAACTAATTGACTACAGACGACTTCCTTCAAAACGCTAAACTTCCTATCTTTCGCGTCACATAACTTAAGATAAACCTCATTCAAAATCTGAAAGTCAGTTCAGTTTAGTAAAAAAGATTCGTTCTAAGGGCTATAACCACTTCTAATAAGATTGTTGAAGAAAAAAAACACGTTTCAAGGGCTCGGGAGCAAGAAAGCTTGATCACACTTTGAAAGTTTTTAGCGTGGCCTAAGTGAGTAACTATCCAAAACTTACTTCAAAAAAAAAAAAAAAAAAAAAAGAATTGCTCACTTTAGTTGTAAAGCAGTGCTAACGCCCGTCTGTACAAGCAACGTTCAACGCCATCAGGTTGATTTGATTGACATGGGAAAAATAGGAACTGTTAACATCAATGGCAAATAGTATATATATATATATTTTGACAACCATCGAATTAATAAATGCAAATCTTCGTCTAACTTAGCCATCTTAAACAAATCATTGCTTTTACTCATAGTTTTGTACCATCATTATGTGAAATATCACAAATACTAGAACAAACAGTCGCAAGCTTAAGAAATTATGATATATTTTAGTTATACGATCAAACTTGTATTTACTCCAAGTAATTATACTTCGATCGGGCGTCTTGCACAGTAATCGCAGAAAAAAAAAATTAAATTGGACATATAAAGACACAGAGTTTCCCTCACCTTGACCACAAACAAATCCAAGCACGATGACTTTGGTGTCGAATAACAACATACGAGGCGCGCAAGGGACGTAGGTAAACGAATTTGCGGTGCATTATGGGGTAAAATCGAGATTTTAACTCCCTTTACGGATTAGGGTCGCTGCCTTGCTCGCTCGCTTCAGGCTCGCTCGCTGCGGCAGCAACAATAAACCTTTTAAGTATTTTTTGAGAAACCTAGCTCAGTGAATGCAATGCAACAATACTTAATAATTTTTCCTAACTTAAGCGCAACATAAAATCTCCACATTTAGTTTTTGCAATTGAAAAATATACAATAATAAGAAATATTTTTTTCGTTTACAGTTGGTGACCTTCAAAGCGCAAAAGGATGCAATTTGTTTATAAGTCGCTTGTATACCCTAATGCTTTTGTTTTCTATTGTTTGAATATTTAAAAAGCCCGATGTCTAATCAGAAATTCGTTAAATACAGTCGAAAACACTCGTAATTCTTATAAGTAATACCATGGCACGAGGGAAATTTAATCGCTAATTTCCCGAGTGACATTACTTTGTAATACCATGATTACCGAGGAAAAAAGTCAAAAAAGTGCGGTTTTAGTCGTGCGGGTTTGAGGTCAAGGAAGCGTGAACAGCAAAATCACTCAAACTAATTTGCAAAAAATATAGAGAGAGAGGGAGATAAAAAAAGAAACATTCAAAGAGAAAAATAAACCTTGTTAAACAAGTTAACTTAAAGATGTCATTTTCAATTTATTTTGTGGTCGAGAATGCGCAAAGTTGCGAAACACGATGCACAAGAACGAAGAAACGCGTCCCACATTGAAAGCGATCAGCAATTTTTATAAGTAGAACGCGTTTTGCTCTAGTGAGTAGCTCGGACTTTAGGTAGTCCCTGCGAGGAGTACAAGGCATTGTCTTCTAAATTTCCCTCATGTCTATGCATGAGGAAAATTCGGGATTGTAATTCCCGCGGAAGAAAAAAGAATCCGAGGTGATCATGGTATTAGTTCTATTTCTACAAAAGGCCAGACCGTAAAGCCACTATGGGTCTTGTTAGTCTAAATATTTTGGAGCATGGAACCGTGCTACACGTTACAATGAGTTTCTGTTAATAACTTTATATTGCCAATAAATTCACATAATCAAATAACTACAGTATCAACCAATAAGCAGAAAAATTCGGCAAAAGCTGCTCATGGAAATAGAAAAATTCATTTACAAAGTATAGGATATGGCAAACTTCTTTGGGGCACATGAAAAAAAGAAATAAAAAGACGGTGGACTGGGTTCTAGTCCGGCCCAGTCCAGAGACTGGTGGCAAAACAAATAAAGTTATTCCGATTGGATATCATGTCTTGTAGGTCAACGCCTTGTACTCACACTTCCAAGAAGTCTTCTCAAAATGCAGTATTTTGTGTCATAAAGTATCGAGATGATTTACCTACGAACGCTTCTCGTTTTTCTCGCTGTCCAGCTTGTTTATAGCAGTAATCATGGTAAGTGCTTTAGTACACAGACGCCATTCTAAAGCCCGATTTACGAGATGCGATTTACTCGACTTGTCTCGCTTGTTTTAGAATGCCCTACGACTAGCCGAAGCTTTTGCACTTTACGAATAGTTGTCAGTATCCTACAAATCTCATACGACTAAATCGTGATCGTGTAAATTAGCTTTAAATTGATCAGTTTTTTTCGGTTCTTTGTCGCTACGAAATCATTTATAAGAACGATGTCTAGCTTCACAGCGGAGCCAATATAGGCTAGCATTCCCGAAAATAAGAAGTCGTTTTTCAAGTAGTTATATTTTCAAACAGCAGCTAGATCTCCAGGTTCAAGTATTGAGTTGAATATGATTTTTGCACAATACTTTTTTTCGATAAACGTTACAATGGTTACACAAAACATGCATGAACCGCCAAAAATTGATTTCGAAGGCTGATAAAGAAAATTGGTGGCCAAACGAGTAAGATTTCAGAATACTTATACGGTTTCGAATGGTACGACCTGATAAACCCGCACCATTTACTTTAGTTAAATAGAAAATACATCGAAAAGGTAAATAATGAAAATAGAGTTGATTACTGTCTATTAATTAGTTTAGTACTGGTAACTCTTTCAAGAAATATTCCAAAATAAACTCTTCAAAGGGTTTATGGAAACGCCATATCATACAGCGTCAAGCGTGAAGGGAGTACGATAGGGTGGAGCGCTGAAAAACTAAATTTTACTACTCTCTGGCGATTTTTAAATACTACAAAATTCTGACATACTTGTACAGTTAAACTCTTCAGAAATGTCTCAACGAGCTACAAGATCAACTACTAAAGCCGATTTGAACGAGCCTGGTCAGAATACTGGACAAAGTTTTTATGACTGTTGTTGTCAATCCGCTTCACTAAACGAGGCTCTAAAATACTTGAAAGAAACTCTTGAAAAAGTCCTAAACAAGATTGATACTAAAACTAATGAGTTACAAACGCTTATAAGATCGAAATTTACACAAGATGGGTTTTATTTTAATTGCGGTGAAACCACTCAAGAGGAACGTGCGGAAAATGAGAACACTGAACCGGCAAATTATGATTTTGACCCAACATCGAATTTTTGGCCTGATCAGCAAATTTTCCGCTCCCAACAGAGTAACAGAGGTTTTGTAAGCAGAAGATCAAGAGGCTGACGTGGTCGTGGACGTGGACACTCGCGACTCCACTCCCATTACCCATTGCCATTACGATTCAACTCCTTACTCAGTTAAAGCTAGAAAACTAGGATTGCGACTGTCTTCATAACGTTTTCATCTTTACATCGATAATGTGGATAATCGATAATGCCGATTACGAAATCTTCAACTGAGCTGGGGCTATTTACATTTATATGGAAGTCAGAGCCAGTCGGTTTAGAGGGCTGGTTTCTTTTGTGTTCAAGCTCCCAGAGCGTAAAAACAAAACAAACCAGCTCGCTAAACCTCGCTAGCTCACTCCATATAAACAGCCCCTTGGCCACATATTCTGACATATATACCATATACTTTCTCCTAGGGCTACAAGTGAACACGACTCATAAGACCTCCAATTCTTCGGACGATAATAAAGGTATTTTTGATTACTGCCAAATTCGTTGTATTGCAACCTTTTAATATAAGTACAAATAGCATGGGAAAAGGGATTAAATGTCCCCGAGGGTTTTGTTGTCAAGTGAAGCGGATAGAGAACAAATTAAAGACTATCAAGACGCTAACGGCTGTTTACCCGCATGTGCAAAAATTGTATCCCAATGTTTTATCCTCGCCATGTCTATCCCACATTTGTTAGCGACTGACAAACGTACAAATACAACCGCACTAGCAATCGAGCTTTCGAGCTGGGTCGATTTTTCGAACCCAGTTTCCCTGTGATTGTCATATGAGGGACACACTCTCATGAATAACATGAGGGACGATTAGTTACTAAGCATTCCTTATTCATTATGAATGAGGGATGATTAGAAAACTAATCGC
The DNA here is from genome assembly GCA_918843875.1 of Diadumene lineata. Taxonomy (NCBI): domain Eukaryota; kingdom Metazoa; phylum Cnidaria; class Anthozoa; order Actiniaria; family Diadumenidae; genus Diadumene; species Diadumene lineata. The sequence continues at coordinate 8,239,399 of OU974081.1, forward strand.
CCCTCATGTTATTTATGGGGGAGGGATTTTTTTTTTTTTTTTTATTTAGTGATTCACCCGAAGGTGGGTATAAACACAAAAGGACTCTAAGTCCCCTCCGAGGTATTTACACCCTAATGTTAGACATTAAACGTCCCTCCAAAAATAATAGATCCTGATGTGATCATCGTATTACAACATCAATATGGATTCCTTGTAATCCTAAATCGAGCCGCTTTGCAAACATCAGATCCAGAAATGAATAGAGCGTATCAAAATTAGTAAAAGCGCAGCATCAAAGTGAGCTTCTAATTCACATCTCAAGCGAAATGACTGTATACTGAAGATCATGAAGGCTTTTGTTGACAGCTTGTCACCCAGCACTATTCACCGAACGTTTCTTCAGAAAAATCCCAATTCCAAAATCATTTTTTTTTTTTACTAGTTTTACTAATTCTAAAAATCATGCTCTTCTCATTTCTGGCGTCGTTTTTTACATAACTGCACGACTTTTAGATGATATGAGGTCACGTGATCTCGTAGTGCAACTGTCACCTATCGAGGGTAATTCTCACACTTACTTCCACTAAATTTACTTTTTTTCGATCTCCTCTAAAAGTACACACGAGTGACCACGGATGACCAAGAGTGACCACGAGTGACCACGAATGACCACGAATGACCACGAGTGACCACGAATGAGAAAATGAAAAAAGCGACAAATTAAAAAGAGAAAATATGAAAAAAGTCAAAAAAGGCATATTAAACACAAAAAATGAAAAATAAATACAAAATAAAATAGCAAAAAATAAATAAACAAATACTAAAATAAATAAATAAACGGTCAAATAAATAAACTGTCAAATTTTCTCGTGTTATTACTAAATAAGTGAATGAATTAAAGAATTTTATTTAATGGCAAATATGAATATAACTCAATTGTGACCACATGCCGGTGGATACGGTGAGTGTGGAAGACTTTCAAAATGGGCTGATTGCCACCCATGATGAGACGATATATACAGAAACAACACATCAGATGAGCTATAAAACATAATGGTGTAAATTCCCGAGCTGAGCCTGGGGATTAGATCAATATGAATTACCCTTATAAAAGTCTTCCATGGTTGCATGTGGATTTACCAAACAAATGCGTGTGCATATACTAGAATAACAAAGTGATGAGTTGAAAACCAGCAAAAACAAACGACCTGTCATGTCAAAAAGATAGCGACAGGAAGATATATGACATTTGTGGTTTTGTTGTACCATATGAACAGTAAACTGGATAGAAAACTTGTGGTGTTTTCCATAACAAATCTCTTTTTTCTAGTACCCTTGTTCATAATTTATAGAACTAATTGCAAAAGACCAATTGCATGCTTTTCATGACAAACACGTAATGATTGCAAACAAAGAAAAGATAAGAACTGTACACTAAATCCAGATACGTGTATATTTTCACGCTTGATATAAGCAGCGAGAATCAAATGTGACTTGTACTATAATGCTACTTTTAATTAAATTGTACTTATTTGAGATAAACTATAGTAACTGTGATACAATAAGTAATATTTTAAGCCACATTTTTTTTGGACAGCACTTCTTGTAGCGAGATATTGATTCAAATGTGATTTAAGGGTATGTTAAAATGTTTCGTTATATTTTGGAAACGTTATATCCACTCGTTCCTGTTCCAAGCACTGAAAAGCATCAAAATTAATATTCATGTTTATTGTTTTTTATTTGTGTTAAATGTTTTTTTTTTTTACTTTTTCACTTTTTCATTTTTTTCAATTTTCTCGCTACATATTCATCAATTCTCTCTTTATTACTTTGTTTATTTAATAATTTTTAATTGATTTATTTCATTTTGTATCTATTTTTTATTTGTGTTTACTATGTCTCATTCGCGTTTCTATTTTCTCATTTCTCTCATTTTTTTCACTTTTAATTTCTCGCTATTTTTCATTTTCTGATTCGTGGTCACTCGTGGTCATTCGTGGTCACTCGTGGTCATTCGTGGTCACTCGTGGTCAATTGTGGTCATCTGTGGTCACTCGTGGTCATCTGTGATCACTCGTGTGTACTTTTAGACAGGATCCTTTTTTTCATACTGTCGATGTTTAATAAGGAAGGACAACCAGAGAGCCCCTGGGGCATAGAACTGAACAATAATACCTGCGCCCTTACCAGGACTCGAACCCGTACCATAGTGGCCAGCGGTGACAGGCTTATGTTTTTTTATTTACTTTTTTTAGGTATCGCTCATTGGTGGAGTAACCTTAACACAGTTTATAAAGTATTAATCATTGCTGGCATCGTGTTATTGACAATGAGTACTTGTGTCTGCTGCTGCTGTTGTTGTTGTCGTTGTAAAGTTGGCTCACGTCCAGATACAATCATAAACTGTTTGTGTTGCTTTTGCCCGTGTCGTGCTCGTGGTGGCTTTTCAAAAGTATAGATGTCATCGCACAATATAACCCATACTTCCACGATGGATCTTACGGGCTTCAACGCATAACGGGAACATCATGCTCGATGTGGTCCTAAAAACTTTAACTTGTCAAAAAGGGAAAACAAAGGTGATTTTGAAACAAGATGGAATCAAGTGAAACTTGACGCGCGTTTATCGGGGGATAGGTCTCCGATGTTAAATTAACCAACGCTTTCAAACAATTTTTAGTATCTTTTAGTGAACTAACTGAAGTACAAACCAACAAGTCAGTATTTTTAAAGTTTACGATTATCAAAGAATCGTAGCCTTTTTTGCAGTCAATGAACTTATTAACCATCTTTGCCCGGCTTCTGGTTGCTATCTTTTGGGGGATGAAAATTTCCTTGGCTACGCCCGCTCTCAAACATTTGGTACTCTCAATGGATTTTGACAATTTTTGAGGAGCATCTTCGATGCTTTTACCTGGAATTCCCTCTTTTTCCCTCCACCGGGAGCTATGCTAACACCATTGCAAGTATATAGCAATAGCTCTGAAGTGCGATGACGTTTTCCGCCCCGTCACTATGCCATAATAGTGTTTAAAATCCTTTCATATTCAAATTCATCATGCTTCAACGTCATCATGCTTCAGGCTTATTTCAAATAACGTTTTCATGAGCAAAAGGCAATAGGTCATTAAAAGACCGCTACGAATGATGGGTAAAAGTCACGACAGAATGTAGAATAGCTGGGACAGTAAAAAAGATAAATATTGCCCATTTAATCTATAGAGCGAACAGAAAGTAAGTCAAGTCATAACTAAATGACATTAATTTCTTGTCCCCTGGTGCAATAAATATGACAGTAATTCTGGAGTCTGACCAGAAAAACGAAAGGTTAACTCAGACTCCAGACTCTACTCTAAATAAAATTTTTTTTTTTCAGTTTTAACTTAACAGATTAATATAAATTATTTGTAAAATGTAATGTAATCTTTAGAGTGAATAAAGTGTTGTTGTTGTTGTTGTTGTTGTTGTAATAATCATTGTTCTCATCAAAACCCATTGTTTTTACTCAGTATTATCCCAACAAATACATAGGTCACACTTCAACAAACAGCAAACTGCATTATCAAAAATAATGCTTCTAGCTAAAAGCATTATTTTTAATAATGCAGCGAGTTCCCTAGCAGTCAATATAAAGAAAACGAATAAGACAACGATAAGAACAATAATTATACTAGATAATCACTTCGGCACACAGCATTCATGGGCATTCTACCCACAATGCTGTGCCTCAGTGATTATCTAGTTTCTAGAAGTCTTGGAGTGACGTACTGCCTTTTGGTGATGACGTTATTTGAAATAGCTCTATACGAGGACGAGAGGGCAAATGTAGCGAGTAAATAATTCAAATTAAGAAATGACGTTATAGTTTTTTGTGCTAAGAGTTTATATAAAACCATCAAATTAACATAAAAAAGACTTTATAGTTGTGAAATGTTAAAAAAGTGTGTAAAAACAAAATACTACATCCCATTACAAATAAATACAAAGGCATTTAATCAAGGCCTTGATAGACAGGTGTCTAATCTAATGGAAGTGTAGCCTCCCTCGCACTCGTTTTTAAGGTTTGTCACTCAGATCTTTTCACGGTAAAACGCAGTTATTGCGTGACAAACCCTAAAACCGACTGCGAGGGAGTCTAATGGAAGTGTAGCACTATCAGATTTCATCAACAAACGGCTTCATTGGAACGGTGGTGTTGTTGGTGGAGATGACAGTGGCCGCAGGTGGTGGTCCCTGGACTAGAACTGTACCAGGCGATTTACGTCTACAGCAGCAACAATAGCAGCAGCAGAAGGACCCAAGGACAATGACAATTGCGCCAACGATGACAAGGATTTGAAGAGTAGTACCAATACCTTTCCACCAACGAACAATCCCTGAAGGAAATAATTTAACAATACATAAATGATAGAGTCGTTTTCGTATGAGTGGGGAATGGTACGGTTACGATACCACTTGACAATACGGTAGATAATTCGAATGTTTTCTAACAAATTATGGCTACGATACACAGCTGCGGTACTGTGCACGTGTTTCCCACTCATACGAAAACGACTCTATCAGAATTTTATCTTATTTTATAATATCCTTAACTAGACTCGAATATTAATGGTTCCAGATTTTCTACTTGTTTGTTTTTACTATACGAGTGCTGTTTGTTAGAATACAAATATTAATTAAAAACGGTAAAAATCGGGTGCAGCGAATCCCATCGCACTACCTCCACATCTTTTTTTTATTCTTATTATCATCATCATCAAACCATTGTCACTATAATTATTATCACAATCATTGTCATCGTGTTTATAATCATCACATCCCCACAAGCATTGTGATTATCACCGTTATCATTGGCATCATTACCACATTCTCCATCATCACTATCATCACTGGCATCATTGTCATTATCACCATCATTATCATCATCATCATTACCATCATTATTGATACCATCATTATCATCATCATTATCATCATCATTACCATTATCATTACCACCATTATTATTACCATCATTATCATCATCATTACCATCATTATTGATACCATCATTATCATCATCATTACCATCATCATTACCACCATTATTATTACCATCATTATCATCATCATCGTTACCATCATTATTGATACCATCATTATTGATACCATCATTATTATAAGCATTCACATGTTTAACCATTATTATACATTGTACTCAGAGTCTTTGATTTCATTGCTCGAGATCCAAAACTGGATATTTCTCAACATCATCGTCTGGGTTTTATATGTAGATATTATTGGCAGGTGCCAAAGATTTTCTGTTATTGGTTTGATATGGTGCATTTGTAATTTTTGTTTTTAATAAAATAGTGTCATAATATTTTTTTTTGTAATAGAGCATTGATTTTGCTTAAACTATGTATAATAACACAATTATTGATTTCGGCTACTGATGATAATCACAGATAACATCAAAGCTTTACCCAATAAGTGTTATTATTTTAGGGTGAAGTGATTTAGGTTGAATGTATATAGTTGGTTATAAAGAAGCTAAAAACTAAAGCATACTGTCTTCAAAGGTCGGTTTGTTGGTCTGAGGTTTACAGCTAAAACCGTTGTATCGCGACTAACTTTGTTCCGATTTTTTTATTCCATTTTCCTTTTTCTGAGATGTCAATCAAATATGTAAATCAGTCGTTTGTCGACTGAAACATTCAGGCCGTGTGAATGAAAATCAAAAGTATTCCCAAGAAACGATCATATTCAAAGGACTTAAAAATGCAGTAGGACTTACAGATGTTTTTATTCTCTTAGTAATATTTGAAAGTTGTTTGAATGCTTTCAATTCAAGTTATTTATCTCACCTATTTATCAAGAAAAGCTCAAGTAGAGTGCAAACAATTAATCCGTGAAACTTTAGTAATACTAAATAGTGCTATTTTATGCAAATTCTATTGTTTTCTTTTGTTTAATTAGCACTATTTTGTGCTATTTAGTAATTAGTGTTTCAGGGATATAAACTGTTGAATTGTTGTTAATGTCTAACTTATAATTGCAGCATGTTCAAAGCCATCTGATGATTGACGTCTCAGAAAAACCTAAATCAAGTAAAGATTCGAAAATTAACTGGTCGCTATACAACGGTTTTAGCTGTAGATCATTCTCAATGTCATCATCATCATTAACATGTCACAGATTCCATACCACATTCATAGGTACTGATTGGCAAATCAACATCTACAAGAGTTACTGCATCACCAATTTGTTTGAATTCTCCAAATACCTTGATTCCAAACAACATCTGCACCTACATACAAAGAAAATGAAGCATTTTAAACAATCTCTTTCTTAATTAACCCTTGACAATTATGGATTCAATCATATTTTAATTAATTATATATTGAATCAATAGACCATTCCCACTTCACTTGACTGGTCACATAACAAAAAAATCATAAAAAGACTGGAATGTTTAAATCCATAGATTCTCTGTAATTTATACACTATTGTATTATAAATCTATTGTTTTGTGGCTAGTCAAGCAAATGCAGGGTTTAACTATATAAAAAAAAAGTTATGCTGCACAAATTTGAAGAAAATAAACAATAGGTAAACCTCTATACCTACCACCCCACAATGTTTCTATGTCCCCAATCCCCATGCAAAAAAGGAGCTAACTCATAACTTTGCCAAGACAAATGTTGGATTTGTTGGGATAACTTGCAAAACAAATTTGAGGACATGGGACTGATGTGATAAAACAAGTTTGGATGGCTTTTGTTTTGCTATATTTTGGCCATAAAAAACAATATGTTTTCATTGGTCTTTTTTAAAAAGACAATTGTTTGAAAATCAATCGTTTCTCTGCATCAAGATCGACTAGGCTTCATGAAGTCAACCACATGGAGTATTTGAGTGTCAGCTTAATTAAAATGCAATCCACCATATTGCATTATTTCAGTTTACACCCGGGGACTGGGGGGCTTTGGTGGTAAGCGATCAGGGATGCTTGTCGTATCTTTTAGGAATAAAAATTTATTCATTTATTCATTTATAAAGCTTTTACACATGTGTGAGACCACAACAACAGAGCTCGGCTAAAAATCAGCGATAAAATCAGTGATTTGGTCTCTTTTAGGGTTAAAAAAATGACATTTGCCAAATTCGCCTTTTTTGGTATCTTTAAGGGGTTGAATAGCACTGTACTCATGAAGTTCCTATCTTTTAGGCATAAAAAATTTGCAAAACCACACCCTTTTGAGAAACGTCCGGTATTTTTTAGGTTTTTTTTTGAAAAATTCCAACAATCATCCCCTATCAATTATCCCTGGAGTCCTCCCCCCCCTCGGAAGTTTACATTAACTTGTTTTAAACTAGCATCACTGTTGGACTTAATATAAAAAAATACCTCCAATTGCAACTTAGATCCAGTATCTTCCAGTTTAACTTTGGCATAAACTCCTACTGACTGACCAAGAACACTCATGGACAAACCAGGCACAGCAACTCGATCATCTGATGAAAATGTCTTGGACCAACGAATGCCTAAAGCCTCAACGCTGATATCCACGGTAACTGGATCCTCACACTTATTGATCTTTATGGTCCAGGTTAGAACCTTGTCTCCTTGGTCAGATATGGTGCATGTTATCTTGGTACAATCACTGCTGACTTTGCAGCCTTTACCCATGGCGTTTGACAAATCAGGGCAGTTGGAATTGTATCTGCTGTCATCTCCATAACTTTGGTCACCTAAAGTATATGTCATGGAAAGTTTAAAATTGACTTGATGACCCAAAAAACATTTTCATTGGGTGTCCTTTTTAACAGGTTTTCAGATTTTCTTTCTTTTTGTCTACATTTTTACAGCTTCTCAGTGGTCAAGTGTTTTTGAACAAAGGTTTTAAAAATTGCAATTCTGCTGGTAACATTATCAAAATGTTGGCTGTGTCGAATTCAGGGTTTTTTTCATATGTTCATTTTCACGCCTGTTGAAACATTTATACGAACGACAGGTTCATTTCAGTACGAAAACGTAAAAACTTTAAGTTATTCAAACATTAGCTCTACAGCTAAAACCGTTGTATTGCGACCAGTTCATGTTCGAATCTTTTACTTCATTTGGGTTTTTCTGAGACGTCAATCATCAGATGGCTTTGAACATGCTGCATATAAGTTAGACCTTTAAGTAACAATGCGCGCAAGAACTAGTGAGGTTTCTATTGTTCTGCGGCAAAATAACTTCCCCTCATAGAAATTCTTTAATTTTCACGATGTTGATGTATCAAGCTAAGGGTTACACATTTCTTAAGAGAGGATATCGGTATCCATGAAGCAAAATTTTCAATAAGTGGCAAACCATACTTTTTAGATTTCGCTCATATTTTCCAGTTTGATAAGGTATTATGTCCTAATAATAGCAGTGTATTTCATTTGATTTGACGTCTTTTTATTTTTGAGAAAAATGCAATTTTTCGAAGTCGTTTGAAAATGTCAATTTCACCTACAAATTTTGACCAAACTTTGGCGCTCTCGCGAAAAAAATAAAATATTTTTAGCCTTATTTCTGACTTGAAATATAATAAGCATTCTTTTGTGTACCATCTGTGTGATATTCAAGGCAATTGAGTCATTTTAACCATTTGAAAAAAAATTATTCGAAAAGCGATCGATTTTGAACGAAAAAAGTTAGTCTTACTCTACATAACATTGTAAATGTGCTAAAGCTCTAAATCGCTCGGGACTTTGACGATTAAACCTTTGAATAATAGGCTTTCCAACGATAGAAAGATTTGCTTGGGCAATTGTTTGTGTATCTCACAACAGCTCAGCAAAGTACTATGAAATTCTAGCTCTTTGACCTCTGGCCGCCATGACATGACAACAAAAGAACTTGCAAAATTTATACCTAAATCCCAGCATATGGCTCTCAAATACCAGGAAAAACTAAAGGAATGCAACTTTTAATTGATTCTTACCTGTTTTTATTCAATCATGGCATTATTTGCATCTTACAGCTAGGTATTTTACACTCGACTGTTATTATTTACCTCAGATCGAATAGCCATTCCCCAGTCTAGCAGCCGTGTTACCGCAGGAACCCCGTAACAGGTTGATTATTATTTTTAAATTAATAAAATACAAACATTTTTGTATAAAGATAAATGGAAAGGAAGTGTACATCTTGCGTAACCTATAGTTTTGTTATTTGCTCTTTGGGGGATTTTCGGAGAGACGTTCAAACGGGGGAGGCATTTAATCGAGTAAATGTCCACAGGGGCGGATTTAGAGGAGGGCCGAAGGGGTCGCGCCTATTTTTGTTCTATAAAAAGCAGAAAAAAGTGTAGAGCAAAAATGAAGTGCAATTGCACCAATTAAAATTTTCAAGATAACTGCAATATTTAATAGATAATCACTGAGGCACACAGCATTCGTGGGTATAATGCAGGCAGCTGAGGGCCCAGGGCCCAGCCGGAAGCTGCCTGCATTATACCCACGAATGCTGTGTGACGAAGTGATTATCTAGTATAATTATTGTTCTTATCGTTGTCTTATTCGTTTTCGTTATATTGACTGCTAGGCAGAACTCGCTGCATTATTAAAAATAATGCTTTTAGCTAGAAGCATTATTTTTGATAATGCAGTTTGCTCTTTGTTGAAGTGTGACCTATGCATTCGTTGGGATAATACTGAGTAAAAACAATGGGTTGTGATGAGAACAGTGATTATTAAGCAGTTACGCACTACTTCTGCTCTTTATCCAATGGCACAAGGATATTCATCTGGATTACTCTGCAGTTGTAGACAATTTTGCGTCTCGCAATCAACGACGGATGACTTTCATCAATCCTTTGAGTGACTGAAGAACTGAAAAAGCACTGTAAATTGTTTTCGTTCAAAATCTCAGTATTTTTTAAAGTATGGTTACTGTTGCTTATTTGGCGCTGAACATTCGAAAATGGTCACTCGTCATTCAAAAACGCGATCAGCTCTATCTACAGAGCATGGACAGAAATTTGTGATAGAAGAAGTGCAAGAATTTTCAACAAAAAAATTGTAAAACATAGTTGTCAAAATCCCTCAAAATGCTGTAAATCGCATTTCTCATAGTCTTAAATTCAAAATTTTATGGACACCATCCTTGGTCCTGTCGCCTTCGGTGGTCCTTGGGCACATTTCTAAGGGCACTTCTTTTTTTTAACTCCTGAATCCGTCCCTGAATGAGGTGTGTGTCCTCTTCAATGAGGATGGACAAGAGGTAGTACCACTAGATATCGTGCTTCACATGAAATATCTAATCATGGAAAGAAAAGGCGGAAAGAAAAAGGTGGTACGAGGCAGCGGTATGGGGAAAGGCAAGTTAGTATTAATATTACACAAAGCTGGCACTTTTAATCAAGCTGGAACGATTAGGTAAGAAATATATTAAAGTAAAAGCATCACCAATCAATTTAGACCATCATCGCAAGAGCAGCTTATGGTTTGGCGGCGTTATCGACGTTTGTAGACCTTGAGCGTAGTTTGTGCAGTTGTTTAATTGTTGCGTATCAATTGATTGATATTTCTGTTCAGGCTAGATCAATGCCCGAGTATGAGGGCTTCTAAGGAAGGGGAGGGGACCTGGGATCACGGTTATCGAAAAACTAACAGAGATGCTAGTGCGCACAGTAGTGAGGCCGATGTCATTGATATCAAAAATCCAAGAATAAACATGTTTTTATTTTTTACCTTAAAATATAAGTATGTATTTCACGTTTTCTAGATCTTGGTTTGATCAAAATAAAAGTATTTATGCTTCTGATGTGTTTGTAAAACATGATTGCATACCATACTTTGTTGTAAGGAAGAGGGTTGGCCTGAGCCCCGTAAGGGGGGACTTCGATCGGAATTACGTGGGGATGCTCATCGCAATTTTTTAAAACAACCCCTAAAATGTACCAAAGCTCTATCCAGAAGTGCGTGTTAAAACATGATTTTTATCCCTAAAAGGTTCCCACACAAGTTTTGTTGAATTTCATTAGCATCAACGACATCTACGAACAAATGGATGTGCCCCCCTCTCCCAGAGGTTTGAACAACGCATAATTCCGATTTAAATTTCAATAATCACATCAAACCGAACCATAAGAATCTGCAATTCAAAAACGGCAATATTCGTAATAATTTCAAATGTCATCAGTATCCACACTTTTAATTCATTAACAATTAATACGCATCCTATCTCGGTATTTCCGCAATTTGAAAAAAAAAAAAAAACCGGTGAGTAACAAGTCACTACTCGACAACAGCGATTTCAGGATTCCTGTTGTCAAATCAACGGCTGATTATAACGCTGAGAGTGACCAGTCGAAGGTAAATAATAGCAATCGAGTGTAACTACCCAGCTGTAAGCTTAAGATGCAAATAATGCCAAAAAAAAAAAAAAAAAAAAAAAAAAAAAAAAAAAAAACAGGTAAGAATCAATTAAATGTTGAATTCTTTTTACTGAGTTTTTCCTGCCTTTGAGAGCTATTTTGCTGGGATTTAAAAATCAATTTTGCCTCGCTCGTTTCCACGCCTCTCCAAAAATCTCTCCTTTGAACAACAACAACAACAACAACAACAACAACAACAACAACAGCAACAACAACAAAAACAAAAAAACAAAAAAATCAATACATTAACGGGCTTTGAAAAGGCGATCGATATATTTCTATAGGTTATACAAGAAGTACACTTTCTTTCACTTAATCTTTTAAAAAAAATCACAAATAAAAATAAGATAAAAAATAAAATAAATTATTTTTGAAAATTTTATATTTAAAAATAATCAGAAAATGGCTATCCGACCTGAGGTAAATAATAACAGTCGAGTTTAAAATACCTAGCTGTAAGATGCAAATAATGCCATGATTGAATAAAAACAGGTAAGAATCAATTAAAAGTTGCATTCCTTTAGTTTTTCCTGGTATTTGAGAGGCATTTGCTGGGATTTAGGTATAAATTTTGCAAGTTCTTTTGTTGTCATGTCATGGCGGCCAGAGGTCAAAGAGCTAGAATTTCATAGTAATTTGCTGAGCTGTTGTGAGATACACAAACAATTGCACAAGCAAATCTTTCTATCGTTGGAAAGCCTATTATTCAAAGGTTTAATCGTCAAAGTCCCGAGCGATTTAGAGCTTTAGCACATTTACAATGTTATGTAGAGTAAGACTAACTTTTTTCGTTCAAAATCGATCGCTTTTCGAATAATTTTTTTTCAAATGGTTAAAATGACTCAATTGCTTTGAATATCACACAGATGGTACACAAAAGAATGCTTATCATATTTCAAGTCAGAAATAAGGCTAAAAATATTTTATTTTTTTCGCGAGAGCGCCAAAGTTTGGTCAAATTTTGTAGGTGAAATTGACATTTTCGAACGACTTCGGAAAATTGCATTTTTCTCAAAAACAAAAAGACTTAAAATCAAAATAAATACACTGCTATCATTAGGACATAATACCTTATCAAACTGAAAAATATGAGCGAAATCTAAAAAGTTCGATTTGCCATCCCTTGTTTGATGCCAACCGACCTGCTTTCTTAAGTAAAATCTACAAAATGCTGTTTACAAGACAGTGTTTCTTTTGTGTATAATGGTTTTGTCCAATCATAATTGCTCAAAACAATGGCTAGGAGATGATTGCTTTTCATAGTGAGCCCCACGGTAAAATTTTCTTATAGAAAAAAATAAGAACGCTTTAAGAAAACTGAAATGATATTTTGAATAAAATATAGGAAAAATATCCCAAAAGTTTGAAAAAAGACCAATTTCCTTGTTTTAGCCAATCAGATCAAGCATTTTTTATGGTTTAAAAACAATACACAATTAACACCTTTATGCATTCCATTGCCGTTACTTAACAACAATTCGACAGTTTGCTTGAGCTTTTCTTGATAAATAACCGAGTTAAATAACTTGAATTGAAGCATTGATTAAAAAATCTGAACAAAGTTGGTTGCGATAGAACGGTTTTAGCTGTAATAAAATGCTTTTTATTTTTAATAGAGAATATTACTTTGATTTACTTTTCATTTTTCGCTAATCGGTACAAAATTATATGCATATAAAATCCATAAAAGCAGGATTTTTTTTTTAAATATATTATTTTTTATACCTAATAATTTTGTAAATTTACATCTAAAACCGTTGTATCGCGACCAACTTTGTTCCGATTTTTTAGTCAATCTTCCTTTTCTGAGACGTCAATCAAACATGTAAATCAGTCGTTTGTCGACTGAAACGTTCAGGCCGTGTGAATAATGAAAATGTATTCCCAAGAAACGATCATATTCAAAGGACTTTAAAATGCAGTAGGACTTACAGATGTTTTCATTCTCTTCGTAACAGTTGAAAGCTGTTTGAATGCTTTAAATTCAAGTTATTTATCTCGGCTGTTAGGTTGTGAAACTAGACACCAACCGAAAAGACTGCGCGACACTCGTTATCGATTGTAACACTATAAGATATACTAGTTGTAATTAGATATAGCGCGTTTTAGATAGCATAATCTACACACCACATGTACAGAGATAGTCTCTCGTAAACTTCGAAAAATATACATCTATTATACGTCCAGATCTCGTCTAATTTATTGAAAAGAAGTGCAAAGACACCACTTAACATTTTGGCGACCACGCCAGGACCACTTTCGAGGGTTTGGCCTCGTAAAGAGGTGGTTTTTTTTCGAACCAAACACGTCGCAGTCATGAGGTCAAGTTTGAAAGAAGACATCGAATGAATTATGCTTTATAACGTTTTATATGACGAACTACAATCGCCACGAATAACTCCGTTGTCATCAAGAAGTTTTCCTCGCGTTAGACATTGATTTGTTTGGAAAGAAGTGATTGAAGTGACTGGTTAAAGACTGTTTTTAGTGCTACTGTTGATCGTGTTTTGGGGGCGTGTACCGACATGGCTGCAATTGAACTAAAACAGCTTGAATTGGAGAAAGAAATATCCATTCTTCCGATGGAGCGTCTCGTTAGCCTGGCCAAGAAACTTGATGTCTATAATGAGGGGGATGGACATTTGAAAGTGCTTAGAATCGTCAGACGAAAAGTCGAAGAAGATGTGGATAACGCCGACGATAAATTAGCAGTCCTAAGTCAAATTATGGACAACATTGCTCAAGACGGCAGTGGACAACTAGACAACGCAGACGTACAGAAAGCCAAAGAAGACCTCGAGAAGATGCAAGAACAATTCAACAAGATGATGGAACAGCAACAAAAACAGATTGCAGAAGCAACAGCAAAATTAGTATCGCTGCAAGGAGGTAAACTTAGCGAGGAAACGGTATGTACAACTAGTAGTAATGCATTGAATGATGATGTACGAAAAGCGCTTAGGCGAGATTTCCGCATCGTTGGTCTCATCGGAGGAGATAACAATAAAGACCGACTATCGCTTGTTAGTCTGTTGAGACAGATTGAAACTGGACTTAAGAATAAGTACACTGAACACGAGATAATCGAGGGAGTGATAAGAGCGATAAGTCCAGCATTAAAGCTTCGTTCGTACCTTGAAATGATCCCAGATTTGACGATTGCTAGACTAGAAAACATTTTGAAAGCGCATTATAAACAAAAATCGAGCACAGAAATCTATCAGGAACTTACATCGGCATGTCAAGGTCCTAAAGAATCCGCGCAAGATTTCCTGATGCGAGTTATGGATCTAAGGCAACAAGTTTTGTTTGCATCCGATCTCAATGACAAATCAGTGAAATACGACTCCAGTTTAGTCAATGGTCTGTTTCGTCATGTTATTGAAACCGGGCTGCAATCGGAAACATTGCGCACAAAAATGCGACCGCTGCTATCAATGCCTGACGTGAGCGACGAAGAATTGATGGAGAAAATAAACATTGCCGCGTCTGAAGAGTGCGAGAGGGAAAATAAGTTACGCTCTCACGCGCGGGCAAAGTCTATTAATCAAGTTAACGCTCAAAGCAGCGAGACCGAGAGCTACATGGCAACACTGAAAGCTGTTCAGGCTGAACTAGCGTCACTAAGGTCGGATTTTAACAAGAGACGCGAACGAGAGCAAAAGCCCGAAGGACGAAGCGTACGCCGCCGCTGTAATAGATGCGAATCAACAGACAATAATAGCTGTAACCATTGTTTCAAATGTGGGTCGGGCGAACACTTTGCTCGTGGGTGCCGCAAACAGTCGGAAAACTCGCAGAGTCTACGTCCGGGGGACAGGGAGTAGACAGGGAACCCAAGAAGTCCCAAGTATGCGCGTGGTGCGGGTCACAAGGGGGGGAACACTTTGTGTCTTGTTCTCAGTGTCAGTGCGTGAAATATTGTTCAAGTGAGTGCCAGAGTTTGCATCAAAAGGAACATGAGGTGTTGTGTAACGCCATAACGTATCTCACGGAAAAGGAGAATAAAGAAATGACAGAAGACGGGTTTTACCGTACCCACCTTACACCCAAGCAGCACACTAAAGTAATTAATATCGTGGGAAAGAAATGTATGATTGACTGCCTTTTAAACGACATCAAAAGCACTGCATTATGGGATACGGGGGCTCAGGTTTCAATTGTACCCAAGGAATGGGTTGATTCACACATGGCAGGAGTAAAAGTACGCAGTATCCATGAACTTTTAGACGGACAATGTCTAAACTTAACGGCTGCAAACGGTACTTCGTTCCCATTCGAGGGTTGGGTAGAGGTTGACTTTGAACTGGCCACCGGTGCGGGAGGAAATGTTAAAGTCCCTTTTCTGGTATCACGCGATCGTATAGACAATCCCATTGTTGGCTACAACGTTATTGCAGAAATCGTCAAACAGGAAGATGACGTAGCCAATGACATTGCAGCAACAATAACACATTTAAAGAAAGGTGATATAGATGGTTTAGTTCAGGCCATTCGCGCAAATGATCCATCTTGTGAACTTGCAACGATCAAAACCAGTAAACGAGATATCATAGTTCCAAGCAAACAGTCATGTTTTGTTAATTGCGTTGCAAAGGTTGAACCAACAGACGGCAAGATCCCAGTTTTATTTGAACCTAGTACCGACACATCATGTCCCGATGAACTAGACATACGCGAATCGCTACTAACAATCTCGGGAGGTTCATTCTGTCGAATGAAGATAAGCGTAGAGAACACCTCTAATCACGACGTTCGAATTAAAGGTCACACCATACTTGGTCGCGTATATCAAGTGCGGTCTGTGACACCTGTTGAAGTGATACGTAGAGACTTGCCATCGCAACCTGACCAACTGAATCTAGAACCAACAATTAATAATCAAACAGACATAACGACTAATCTTCCGAGTGTTGAAGGTTTAACTTCTGATCAACAATCTATCGCTCTTAAAATGCTCAAAGAAGAAGCTGATAGCTTTTCACAAACAGATGATGATATTGGTTGTGCAGAACAATTACAAATGACAATAAATTTATCAGACAAAACACCCGTCCAAAAGACTTACACGTCTATCCCCAGACCTCTCTACCCGGAAGTGAAACAGTACGTCGAGGATTTGTTAAATCGCGGGTGGGTACGACAGTCAAAGTCATCTTACTCGTCCCCAGTAGTATGCGTTCGCAAAAAGGATGGTAGTTTACGTCTATGCGTGGACTATCGTCAATTGAATCAACGAACTGTACCAGATCGCCATCCATTACCGCGCATACAAACAACACTTGAGAATCTGGGGGGAAACGCATGGTTTTCTTTACTTGATCAAGGGAAGGCGTACCATCAGGGGTTTATTGATCCAGCCAGTCAACATCTCACAGCGTTCATAACCCCCTGGGGTCTATACGAATGGGTCCGAATTCCCTTCGGCTTAATGAATGCCCCGGCAGAATTTCAGCGCTTTATGGAAGGTTGTCTAACGGATATGCGTGATGAATTCTGTGTCCCTTACATAGACGATGTAATTGTATATAGCAAAACATTCGACGAACACGTGGAACATATACGACAAGTTTTACGTCGGTTACGACATAATGGCATTAAGCTTAAACCAAAAAAATGCAAGTTGTTTCAAAAAGAAGTTCGCTATTTAGGACAAATCGTTTCTGCTGATGGATATAGACTAGATAGCTCAAACCTTGAATCAGTTATGAAATTAAAGGACTCCACACCAGGTACAGTCGGTGAAGTAAGAAAACTCTTAGGACTGATAGGTTACTATCGGCGATACATACAGGACTTCTCTAGAATCGCAAGCCCCTTGTATGAGCTTTTACATGTGCGTAAAAATGAACAGGTGGTTAAAAACAAGAAAAACAACCGGAACAGTAGAAATACCACAAACAACGTTCCATCTTCCCAGCCTATCACTTGGACGGAAGACCACCAGAAAACGTTGGAACAATTACTCGACTGCCTTACGAAACCACCTGTACTCGGTTATCCAGATTACAACCAACCATTTGTCCTTCATACTGACGCGTCACAAGAAGGATTGGGCGCTGTATTGTATCAGCGACAGGACGGTGTCATGCGCGTAATCGGCTATGGTTCACGAGCATTAACAAAAGCTGAAAAGAACTACAACCTACATGCCGGTAAGCTCGAGTTTCTAGCACTTAAGTGGGCGGTTTGCGATCACTTTCGCGACTACTTGTACTACGCTCCACATTTCACTGTGTACACAGATAACAATCCTTTGACTTATGTACTGTCAACTGCGAAACTAAACGCCACTGGTCAGCGTTGGGTAGGCGAACTGGCCGACTTCAGGTTTTCAATAAAGTACCGTCCAGGACGTACCAACGGTGATGCTGATGCTCTCTCGCGCATGCCACTCGACATCAATACTTACATGAAATCCTGCTCGCACGAGACCTCTAGTGAAGATACTGTCACTGTGCTGAAAGGCATAAACTCTCAAGATGAAATGAACGGTGTTTGGCTATCTGTTCTAAATGGTACGTTAACCCCTACTGATGATGAAAGTATGAGTGGTATGACAATCAATGGTTTACCGAAATCATCAATCCTTGAAGCACAAAAACAAGATCCATCAATCGGACGTGTTCTGGCGATGAAAGTCGAAGGTAGACGTCCTACTGTTAGACAGGCCAGGAGAGAACAACCAGCCGTCCGAGCACTGCTACGACACTGGAGTAAGCTGTATATAGATGAATATGGAATTCTGCACCGAGATTCCGCAGACTCCACACAACTGGTACTCCCGTCACAGTATCACACTCTAGTTTACAAAGAATTACACCAAGAAATGGGTCATTTAGGAGCGGAGAGGGTTGTAGACCTGGCTCGCCAGAGAGTGTTCTGGCCAAACATGGAGAGGGATATAACAGAGTTTATATCAAGATCTTGCAGTTGTTTAAAGCAAAAGAAACCTCACAAAGAAACACGAGCACCTCTTCGACCGATCACTACCACAGCGCCATTTGAAATTATCTCTATAGACTATCTTCACCTGGAACGCAGTGTTGGTGGCTATGAGTACATACTGGTAGTGGTTGACCACTTTACGCGTTTTGCTCAAGCCTATGCAACCAGAAATAAGTCATCGACGACAGCAGCTAATTGTCTGTATAATGATTTCTTCTTGCGGTTCGGCTTCCCAGGGTCAATTCTACACGACCAAGGTAAAGAATTCGACAACAATCTCTTCAAACAGCTCCAGAACATGTCCGGTACAACACGACTGAGGACAACTCCCTACCATCCCCAGTGTAACGGAAAAGCAGAACGCTTCAACCGCACTCTTTTGTCCATGCTAAGAACGTTACCTGAGACCGCGAAAAGCCGATGGAAAGATTCCTTGAACAAGTTAGTCCACGCATATAACTGCACGAAAAACAGCTCAACTGGCTACTCTCCGTTCCATCTCATGTTTGGAAGACCACCACGACTGCCAATCGACATCATCCTTGGAACACAGAAGGAGACAGGAACAACAAGTTATCGTGAGTTCGCAAAGAAATGGCAAACTATGATGAGTGAGGCTTACGAAAAAGCATCGAAAAACGCCAATTTATCCTCGACTCGCGGAAAAGATAACTACGACAAAAAGGTTCATTTCTCGGAACTGCTACCCGGTGATCGTGTTCTAGTAAGAAATCTTAGCGAACGTGGGGGTCCAGGAAAGCTCCGATCTTATTGGGAAAAGAACGTTCATCTAGTAGTGGAAAAGAAAGAAGGACTGCCAGTGTATGTAGTGAGACCAGAAGGACATCCCGTCGGCAAAGCAAGAACACTGCATAGAAATCTACTTCTTCCGTGTAATTACTTGCCTCTAGAACCAATCAATCAAGCTCAAGGAACACAGAGAGATCCACAAAGGCGACATGATTGTCAGCAGAACTCAAATGAAGACGACGACTCCGAGGAAGACGACAACGGAATACGAGGATTTCTACCATGTGAGTTACAGCCAACAGAAGCTCATGATGCGGTTAATCAAGGAATGGATTTGTCCGACGACGAAGATAACAATGGCTCAGGAACGATCAACGTTGATCAAGAAGTCGAGCAAGACGAATCTTTGTCGGAACAAGAGCCAACTGAAGAGCAGCCCATCATCGAGGAGCCATTGGAAGAACTCCCTCAAAGACCAACTCGTGACAGACGGCCACCACAGATGTTAGTTTACGACACGTTTGGAACACCAACTACTAACTGGTACCATGCGAATGGTATCACTGCTGCTGCTCCTCCTTACCACATGGGAATGCGTTACCAACAACCACAGTACTTACAGCAACAACGCCAAATGTACTATCTACCCAACGGAGTGCATTACCCGCTGCCACAGTGCTTACAGCAGCCCCAATACTTCCAGCACCAACCACAGATGTACTATCCACACAATGGAGTCATTGGACATAGCACTGGTGTCCGAACTTACTAACCCTTTATATCTTTCAGATTTAAACCAAGTATAACCAAGAAAAAAAAAAAAAAAACACTAAAAAAAAACGGACGTTACTGTGTTATTGCACAATGTTATTATCGGGGAATAGTTCCCTATGCATGAAACGGTACAGGACGAACAAAGAGAACAGTTAGAAGAAGAATCGAAGTCAAGAAAGAACTTAGGACTATAAAGAATTAAACTGCAACAAAGACTTGATGACTCTAAAGGACTGATCAACCTGCGGACATCAAATAATTCATTTATAGTTGAGAGACACTAAGTGTTCGTTTTATATTCGTTTATTGTAATCATGTTCAGTAGGAACATCATTTTTTCAAGTGGGGGAGAGAGTGTTAGGTTGTGAAACTAGACACCAACCGAAAAGACTGCGCGACACTCGTTATCGATTGTAACACTATAAGATATACTAGTTGTAATTAGATATAGCGCGTTTTAGATAGCATAATCTACACACCACATGTACAGAGATAGTCTCTCGTAAACTTCGAAAAATATACATCTATTATACGTCCAGATCTCGTCTAATTTATTGAAAAGAAGTGCAAAGACACCACTTAACATATTTATCAAGAAAAGCTCAAGTAGAGTGCAAACAATTAATCCGTGAAACTTTAGTAATACTAAATAGTGCTATTTTATGCAAATTCTATTGTTTTCTTTTGTTTAATTAGCACGTTTTTGTACTATTTAGTAATTACTGTTTCATGGATATATTGTTTGCACTCTAAACTGTCAAATTGTTGTTAATGGTCTAACTTATATGCAGCATGTTCAAAGCCATCTGATGATTGACATCTCAGAAAAACCCAAATCAAGTAAAGATTCGAAAATTAACTGGTTGCGATACAACGGTTTTAGCTGTAATAAAGCATTTTTATATCGCGGCGAAAATGATTAATTGGCGTGGCGTCACTTGACCGAGTGCGTCACTGAATCAAATATTTGTGTTTAGTTCACTGAACACCGCCAAACAATATGTCCAATGGGTGTGGACCATATCCAAAACTACTGTCACCAAAAGATACGAAAGTTTTCTTACTCCGAAGAAATAAAGATTATAAATCCAATAGACCAACGGCAACAGTAAATTGAAACAATCAAGCCTAGGGTTGGTACATTTTCGGTGGAGGAACTACTGACATTTTGAAAAAAACGTGGCGTCACAAACTTAAAATTATTAAAACAAACCTTTTGCTTTGTTGTAATCAAGATATTTCGAACTCAAAATAGGCTTATTTAGCACATATACTTACTTTGCATGTCGCCGTGAGCAAAAGCAAAGAAGAGGACCAAGAAAAATGCGTTAATTGCAGCCATTTTGACCAATATTCAAAGCCTTGTCGACCTTGTCAATTCTGCGAACTCATTTTAATGAATATTAAAATATGCATATTAAAATATGCACAATTCCGCGAACTGGGCATTTGCTAGAAAATTCTGTCAACAAAGATCGACAAACTACCCACAGCCCTTCCCTGCTGTAACAAAAAAAAAACATTTATTTAATTTAAAAAATACATAAGACAATAAAGTAAACTAAATTCATCTTGGTTTTAATTACTAGTTGATTCAACAAAACTCTAATAAAACTGAATATAGGGGGTCTGAATACAACGACAGCGAGTGAATGTCAAAAAAATCTGCCGGGCACCTCCGGTTACAAAGGGCTGCTAAGGGGGGGATCTGACAACAATTTTTGCGTATCATGATTGGAATTTCTACGCGCCATATGAATAATGTATGAATAACATTATGTTATCATATAAGCAACGTAGCCCACCTGCCAGCAGGAAAAAAATAACAAAAACTTGAAAATTCACACTCATGCCAAAGGAATTGGAGCTGCTTACGCATCTGGCACATTAGCATAACAATGTGTTTGTTTATAAACATAAAGTATAGCTATAGGGAAAATTTATTTACTAATTAGGTATTTGTTAGTGCTTAATTACTTTGATTTTGTTTCACGGTTTAATTGCATGCGTTCTAGTTATCACTTACTGGTAATAAAAAGACGCTATTTGAACAAATAACAAATGGACGTCTGGGTACGCGACTCATAGAAAACTTTCCGCCGACTGACGCCGAAATATTGTGTTTACAAAAAAATATATTTTTGGAAATTCAGCCTAAAAGAGCTGGAAGTTATTTTCCAGATGTCTCCTAGCATGCAAAACGTTTTAGGAGAGATTTTTCGAAGTTTTCAAAGTGCGCGACATTTCGCTCGAGTTGAAAATATGTGTCGCGAATGTTTCGTTTTTTTTAGTCGGCTAAAAATATAGTCGTTTACATAGCGTTTTCGTGTAAACGCTTATCGTTTTCGCATCGTTTTAGGTAGCTTGAAGAGCATCTTTAAGCATTTTGGTGAATAAAAGTTTGAATAACTCTCTCATTATGACTAAACCAAAGTGATGACTTCAGCGTTTTCGAAAATAGCCATGTCTTCATGGTGCCTAGTGCTGTGATATTAATCGGAAAAAGGCCTGTATAGTACGTAAAAGCTATATTACTGGTGTAACTCCTTTATTTTTAAAACTCCTCAAGAGAGTATGAGAAAATCTAAGAAAATCTACTAATCAGTCCCTTCACTTTATCTAGCTTGGTGAGATCAGATACCAGTGACGTCAAATCACTGCATGAGTCAAAGCTGTATTGTTAATACTAAGAACATCTAACAATCAATCCGATCCTTAGTAACCTTGATGTATTTTAAATGTTCGTTTTTTTTAAGGTGGTTGCACAGGCAAATACTGGTTATTTCAGAAGGAATTTTAAGTGAGATAATGAGCATTCGAAGAAAAATAAAGCTTATTGATGCAAAGTTTAATAATTATAGATTTCAAATTTGTACAATTTGTGCTGTCATGAATAGACAGGGGGGGTTACGTGGATTAAACAAAATATAAAAATTTGACTTTAAACCCGTTCTATTCGTAAAGTATATAAAATATGCTTCTATTTTTTTCAAAAAGTTAATCGTTGGAAGGAAAAGAAAAAAACTGTGCTTGGGGAACATAATCAATAAAATATTCGCGTAGTTAATAATTACCTATATTCCGTAAGACCGCAGTTCTAAGTGATCGATATGTTAGAGTTCCCCAAGCACAGTTTTCTTTGTTAACATCCTATCTTTAATTTGTGAAAGTTTCATAATAAAATTCTCCATCAGCGCCAAGAAAAATGAATCTGTCTGACACCTGTTGTCAAAAATCCTTATTTTTGTTGCAAAATATGCCATTTTTTCCTTCGAAATTGCCTTGATTATCTGCACAATAAAAATGTTGCCATTTTAAATCAATAACTGCTGCTCTGGATGCTTGTAGCAGCAAGATATTCGAAGATATTGTTTTCTCGGCCCAGTCTCCCAACTCGGTAGAAGACCGAGAACATAAAATAGACATGAAAATCAACCTTCATATTTAATTTGAGATGTTTCTAAAATGGTCATTTTCAGCGGGTGCAACTACCTTTAAAGAAATCTAACACACAAGCTGATCAATACGACCTGATCCAGGAGTTCTCTCATGTATTTTTGCAGGTGTCGATCCGGGTTTGTTGTCAGAAGGGTAGCGCGTCATCTTCAGGAGGGGGGTGCACTTCCAAGTTAGCAAGAAATATTGGGGTATTTTTGGAAAATAAAAAAAATTAAGAAAACAAAGATGTCCAATCCATTCAGGAGGGGGCGCGCACCTCCTGCATCCCTCCCCTGGATTCACAACTGTTTAGAAACATTCAGTTACCAGCGACTAAAACCTGCATGGGAACGTTTTGATTCGTGGATGAAATAATTACTGGATGAGCTGGAGGTGGTTGTGGTTGTGGATGAACGATGGCACCATTAGATTTGCGTCTAAAACAGCAACAGTAACAGGACAAACAGAAGCTAAGGAAAACACTAACTGCCCCACAAATGACGAGGATTTGATAGGTACTGCCGATGTTTTTCCACCAACGGGTGATTTCTGACATGGAGAATATTACAGTTACATGCAATCATGGTAAAAGGTGTCGTCCACAATCGAACTCACTTTTTCATCACCACTGTTATCATCATCATTATTATCATAATCACAATTGGCAGCATCATCATTATCATCACCACTATCATAACTACCATTATCATCATCATCATTATCATCAACACCACTATCATCATCATCATTATTATCATAATTATCACCGTTGTCATCATCATCATCGCCACCACTATCATAACTACCATTATCATCATCACCATCATCGTTAACACCATTATAATCAACACTATTATTATCATCACTATCATCATCACCATCAACATCATTATCATCATCACCATTATCATCAACACCACTATCACCATCATCACTATCATCATCATCATTATTATCATAATCACAATTGGCAGCATCATCATTATCATCACCACTATCATAACTACCATTATCATCATCATCATTATCATCATCACCATTATCACCATCATCATTAACACCATCATCATCATTACCACCACCATCATTATCACTATCATCATACTCATTATCATCATCACCGCCATCAGCCTTATTATTATCATCATCACCACCATTATCATCATCAACATTATCTGCCATCGTCATATCATCATCATTATCTTTATAAATATACTATACGTACTACAATTTAAGGAGATTGGTAGGTCAATATCTGCAAGCTTTGTTGTATCTCCAATTTGTATGAAATTTCCAAGTAGCGTACCTCCAAACAGCATCTCAAGCTACAGAAATAAAAAAAATAGATGCATGTACGTTCTATGCATTTTAAGACTATTTACATGTAAGACTATTTGTTGAGACATATGAGCATCCGAAGTAGGCCTTTTTGCAAAGCGCCAATCATATTAAAGTCAATATATTAACTTAGATAACTATCTAACTATTGTTGCACTCAAAGTTCATGAGAAATCTAGAGTTTCTATAAGGGACGGATCATTAGCTATTTGAGGGGGGGGGGGGGGGGGGGTTGGGCAAATACCAAAAAAAATATCGAGCAAAGCCTTAAACTGAGAACAAAAATATCGTGCTCGGCAGGTGTGCTAATAAAAAATATAGTGCAATGAGGAAGAAAATCTCCTGCACAACCATCACATGGAAAAAAATATCCTGCAAAAAAAAAAAAAAATTGCCCAACCCCTCCAAACAGCATCTCAAGCTACAGAAATAAAAAAAAATAGATGCATGTACGTTCTATGCATTTTAAGACTATTTACATGTAAGACTATTTGTTGAGACATATGAGCATCCGAAGTAGGCCTTTTTGCAAAGCGCCAATCATATTAAAGTCAATATATTAACTTAGATAACTATCTAACTATTGTTGCACTCAAAGTTCATGAGAAATCTAGAGTTTCTATAAGGGACGGATCATTAGCTATTTGAGGAGGGGGGGGGGGGGGGTTGGGCAAATACCAAAAAAAATATCGAGCAAAGCCTTAAACTGAGAACAAAAATATCGTGCTCGGCAGGTGTGCTAATAAAAAATATAGTGCAATGAGGAAGAAAATCTCCTGCACAACCATCACATGGAAAAAAATATCCTGCAAAAAAAAAAAAAAAATTGCCCAACCCCCCCCCCCCCCCCTGAATTTTAAAATACCATCAATTTTAGGCTAGACGTCCCTTGCAACTTAACTCTGACGTAAACTCCAGCAGACTGTCCCAGAATGCTCGCGGACAAACCAGGAACAGCAACTCGTTCGTCTGATGAAAATGTCTTGGACCAATGAATGCCTATAGCATCAACGCTGATATCCACGGTAACTGGATCCTCACACTTATTGATCTTTATAGTCCAGGTTAGAACTTTATCTCCTTGAATAGAGATGGTGCAAGCGATCTTTGAACAGTCACTACTGATTTTGCAGCCCGAACCCAAAGCCTTCACTACGTCTGGACAGTTATTGTGACCTGGTAACCAAAATACTGCACATGAGTTGTGGTTAAACTTAGGGACCGGTCATTAATCATCGGATAGGGGGGAGAGGAGTTGGTTGGCTGATGCATAAAAGAGGGTGGAACACAACTTTTTATGCAAATCTTAATAAGAATTTACATTAATCTATTTAAAATGTCCTTTAAAAATAGGGGTGGGTCTAGAAAATCAAAGCTTTTTTTTTTACTTTTACACCACCCCTCCCCTCCTCAGTCCCTTAGCACAAGACAATGTATACCACTCAAAAATAATAATCTTTTAGAGTAATAATACTGTAGTAGAGTGCTAACAATTAATCCGTGCAACTTTAGTAATACTAAATAGTACAATTTTATGGTAATTCTATTGTTTTCTTTTGTTCAATTAGCACTATTTTGTACTATTTAGTAATTAGTGTTTTACGGATTTATTGTTTGCACTCTACAAACACTAAATGTGTGCAATAGGACGCATGCAATTAAACGGCCGTGAAACAAAAACAAAGTAAGTGCTAGCAAACAGCAACTATTTAATAACTATTTGAACCAGCACTCATCCAGAACATAACTATTCCTTATGCCAGGGTATTGTTTTCTGGTTAGGTAAAAGCGATACTTGAGCTGATGTAAGCCTTTGTTATTCATGTGCCAACCAGACAGTGATTGGCTGTTATTTCAATAGAGCTTAATGTAGCTAGTTCTGGCTGGCACATTAGCATAACAATGTGTTTGTTTATAAACATAAAGTATAGCTATAGGGAAAATTTATTTACTAATTAGGCATTTGTTAGTGCTTATTTACTTTAATTTTGTTTCACGGTTTAATTGCATGCGTTCTAGTTATCACTTACTGGTAATAAAAAGACGCTATTTGAACAAACGAAAGCAAAAGAATTAGCACAAAATTGAAATATTTAGTGGTATTTGTGTTGCACACATTTAGTGTTTGTACTCTGAATGTGCAGGGACGACGCAGCGTGGTCCTTTTTTTAGGTACGCACAAGTACATATGATCTAAAAAAACTAAGTAAACTGAGCAAAAAATATTGCGTTCTTGTTTTCGTGTTTAGGTTCAATTTTATAATTTAATCAAAGTGTTTTTTTTATCACAAATAAATAATTAAAAATAGGAACAATTGGTAAAAATTTCAAAATTGTAGGTAACTTCAAATACGCACACGCGTTTATGCGTATAGCTAGGGCGCTGCGCCCTTGAAGTGTGCAAAATAATTACGACTAAATAGCTGCTATCTGTACTACAAGAAAATCGCTACAGGGGCCGGTTGCTCAAAGTTCGATTAGTGCTAATCCAGGGTTAACTCTATAGGTTTTCTTAATAATTAACCCAGGATTAGCGCTAATCGGGCTTTGAGCAACCCAGTGCAGGTTATTATTTCAAAAAACATATATGATAAACACATTACCTAATTGATTCTTATTTAGGTCGTTATTCATACATTTATGAAATTAATTGAATATTTCTTATTAGGATTATTTTGCAATTTCCCCTTTTTTCCAAGTATATTTTAAGAACAACTACTCCATTTTCTTCAGTACTTGAATCCTTTTCATTCAAAGAAATATGAAAAAAGTCTCATAAACGTCATGCGACCACTATACATTTATATCTTCGTACAACGTAACGAACGACAAAATACACTTGTATCCAAGGTATAGTCCAGTCAATCTACGGCAGAACCCACCACTAATTGCAACAGAAGGTTTTTCAACGTGATTTGCCTTAGTAGATAGTCCTAAACAACATATCAAAAGTCCTAAAAAATCCTAGTTTCGGAAAGCCCTCAAAATTGACTTTTTGTAAAGCCTATATTTTGATACAGCATGAAAGCGAGGCTCAAACCGGAAGTGGCCTTATTTCTTAACGGAAACGTCCACTATCTGCAACTTTGTAAACGGTCATTCAAAAGAGCAACACTTTTAGTCTTTTTGTACATTTATATGAAAGTTCTACTTATTTATTTGATTTTTTTAAATAATTATTAAGTTTTAGCCTATACACAATACACTGAAATGAGCATAATTTCTGTCAAGAAGTTACTTCAACGGCACCCCGTTTTGCTATCACTCACATGGCAACATCAAGTGTCTCGGTCTTAAAAGAGAACACAGAGGTGTCCTCTTCTCATCATTCTCATAATAGAAATCATCAGAGGAGTTGGAACAGCCAGATCCTTTGTAGTGACCAGACAGACCGCGGAAAAATTCAAGCCATCAGCTTTCGACTCTAAACATATAACATCTATGTTTACCGTTGCAACGCAACACCTTCAGGAGACTCTGTGCTGCAGGTGGCAGATTCGTCATAACTGTTTTGTAGCTTCCATCCCCATTGCTGTACATCAATTTATTCTCCTTTGCATTGTTGAATTTGATGTGGGATATATTTAGCAGCTGCAGAATGTAGAGGAAGGGTGTTTGGTTCAAGTTTTGTTAGTTTTATCGCCAGTTTTTCTGGTGATATCGCTGGTATCGAAGATCATCTAGACATTGACCTGAATTTCCATTTAAGCGCAAGAGAATAGCATTTTCGCCCGCCACCTGAAAACCTTCTTTTGTAGCATTCTTATCTTGGAATAGTTTGGCATTGATCCCTGAACTGAGATGAGCTTATAAAAAGCTCTGAATCGATGTGTCCCAATTGCAGTTTTGCGCTCCTGATATTTCTTGATATTCCAGACTCTGCGTCTTACGGTACTGCACTTGGGTTCAGGAACAAAGAACAGATCATGGTAATCAAGGTCTGCGTAATAGAGAAGAATGACGTCTGAGCGACGTCTGTTTGGTAGAGGCGCTAACGTTGTATCCATCAAAGACGATAATCGCCCTGCCCCAATTCTATATCAAGTAATTGCAGTACAGCTCACACACTTCCCTGTAAGTTGTGGTACCTGGGTAAGGCTAACTTATCCTGTGTATCTAGAAGCGCTCCGCCATCTATTTAAAACATACTGTATACTTCTCTGATTTGGTGCGCGTACAGCTTGAATCTGGGCAGAAAGTTTCAACTAGATAGCATCGGCTAAAGCTGGCTTTTTTGGTTGTGAGAGCATTAAGGAGGAATTAAATAGACATGCCGGATAAGTAACAAAGTTTGTAACAAAACAGCGCTGGGAGATCTTTGCATTGGTGTGACGCCAAGATTAAGCGCTGAAATAGTAACTGTGCGTTAATCTTGATAGCAGAGTTTGTAGCAAGATTAACTGCATGCATGGTTAGAATTTTTATGTATGATACTGGCAATTCCCCAGTCATAGAAAAGAGAACCAATAAATGACATATCAGCAGAGCTTTATAGACGATGAAGATGTTTTAAAAAACTAGACAAAGAATAGTTAAAATTTAAATTTAATGTTTGACCTGTTAATAGTAGTGCGGGCTTTAATGTTTGGTGAGGCTGAATAATCAATTGACCCTTGGTTTTACATGAAGTACTTAAGTTGAATAGCAGTTACAAATTAAGTGTTGATCAAACTTTTAAGAATAAATATTCATACAATATGTATGCAGTTCAAAAGAGCACAGTAATATATACACACAATAATCAGCACTGTTTATTACAAAGATAATAATACTTGCTTAGCTTGCAATTGGAAGGGAAAAACAATCCTGAACTGTATTTAAAGTTTGATATGGATTTATTTTCTTGTTCTACGCTTTGAGCTCCACGTCACTACGCGCGGATAATGAATCAGAAATCGACATTGCCACGACAAAGTGTGATAAATGCGAGTCGACATTTCGTATATCTAATTACAAAACATGTCTAAAAACATTTTAAGTTCATGATTTAGATTCAGTGAAAACTTCGCAAGTTTTTTTAAAATTACTTTTACAAATTTCTCCAAATTGATAATACATAAGAATGTATAAGTTTATTTTCACATTTAAATTTTAATGTCATATAATTGTTAACACTACAGTTTAACATTTAAACAACTCATAATTACCATTTGATCTTTAGCTAATAAGACTCGTAGTTTTTTAGGTCTAACGACACTTTTCCAATTAAATAGTTGCGAAAAATAAGTCAGATAAAGATTTTGCCTCACAGAGCCTCGTTTTCGTGCCGCATATTTTGGCCCGTAAACTCTGTCATGAATTTTCCTTATTTTCAACATGTTCCGAAACTAGGATTTCTAAGGACTTTTGATATGTTGTAGAAGAATATTTTCTGATACTAAAACCGTTGAAAAACCTTCTATTGCAATTAGTGGTGGGTTGACCCATGTTTTTTCGTAGATTGACTGGACTAGTAGTTCTATGTCAACAATGTACGTACGTTCACCTATATGCAAGGTAACTCTATTGGACGACTATACACACTGTCTTCCTCAAAATGATGGAAATTGTTTCTCAAGTTTTTTTTATATTTTCTTGGGGAGCATTCCCTTCGGACCCGTCGTTTCTGTGACGAAGTTTATTTCAGATCAGCGAATAACAAAACGCATTAGAGCAGCGTTATTACAGGGATGGATTTTCTCATATTTTTCTAAATGTCTTCTTTATGGTAGAGCTGTACATCTCCCTGAAAACAATCCTTGCTCCTACCCGACTCTGGTCCGCCCTGTAAAATTGACTAACGGTGAACAAAAGACTAAATATAAGGACGCTTAAAACAATGAATTTAGATGCTAAAGAAAGAGAAGTTATTGTAACTTATTTTTCGACAGCTTAACCATGACTATTAACACCCTTTCTGACTAAAAGTTCACTGCCGGACTCTGATGATGACTACTGCACAAGCAGTTGAAACGTCAGTCAAACCAAACAGTCCTTCTAGGGACTACTTTCACCTGGAAGATTATGATAGTATTGTTATTACGGCCAAAAATGTGATCGGAATTATCGGGATTGCTCAAATCTACCTCACCGATCGTTGAGCGATCGCAACGATCGAGAACAACTAAAATTATACTTTTTTTTCTTGAACAAACACACAAAAACTGCGATTGTTGCTATAAATTATTAATAGGGAAGCCATGCTTAAAATAGATAAAAAACACTTCCTTCTCAGTTTAGTAAATCAAAGTTAGTTTCATGTGATATGGATACTTACTGTAATCATAGCCGTATGCAAAAGAGAAGCTGAGAATCCAGATGAAAGTGTGGTCTAGAGCCATTTTGAGACTCGATTTTGGACGTGTAGAAAAGTCGATTCTCGGAACTCATTATCATACAACAACTGCCTCGAACCCAGGTCAAACGAATGTCTAGACTAGAATTACTCAAGGCTTGGCGTTTGGTGCCGTTTATTGTCACAAGTTAAATAAAGGTATTACAGTCAAATTATATAAATTATTCTATGTAAATTAAATCTAGCATGATCTACCTGTGCCATACTTTACTATGATTAAGTAGTTTAGGATAGACAATGCAAATCATAGAAAAACACATATATCGGCTACCTTGAAAGTGGATGGTTGGGCAAAAAGATTATAGCGCTATTATTATTGCTTGCTACCGCTTGTTACTGGAGTATAGTGTAATACGCTCATCCTTAAAGAGGGGGACATTGGGGAGTCTCGAACACCGCAACACCGCAAAAAATCGATGGCGAACACCGCAAAACCGCAAAAACATTAAACAAAACTCCGTCACCGCATTTTTTCATGAGTCACGTGCAAAAAAATCATTTTCGTTGGATTAAAATCGCAACTCCCCCCCCACAAAATATTGGTTAAAAGACATTAATGCATTAGTTTACACAGTTAAAAAAATGTGTTTTGTGATTTTGGTGTGGGGGAGGGGTGGGAGCTTATATTGCCCCCCCATGGCTGTTACTGTTCCGCCGCCCCTGTATAGGACTATTATATCCACAATTCAGTGCAACATGTTTTCTTTATTTTTCATGATTATTGTAGCTGTTGAGTTTGGCAACATGAAGAACGTTAAAAATCCCATTAATATATTAGTACATGAATTTGTTGTTTTTAATTTAGTGTACCACCTTACAAGAGCATAGATTACTTCATATCGTAATTTTAATATTTTAATTATTGAGAAATGTTCTTCTAAATGGTTACAGTTCAGTTCATGTTGTTGCATATTTAGTTAACTCATGAGCTGATCATGGTTTACATGAAGTCTTCTAATTACTGAGCAATGTTCTTCTAAATGGCTACAGTTGTTTAGTGCATAATTTTACAAACCCAATCGAGTAAAATCGTAGCCTGCGTACACACACCTAGTAAAATCGCCGATAATTACAATTTTCGAGTGATTTTAAGGCCATTCAGTTGATCGACAGTCGTAGCCAAATTTCTTTCATCTTGGGTTACCTGTGGTGTTACATTAATCCGTCACCCCTAATCCTGCGCCGTGACATAGCTTTCGAGTGGTTTAATTTTTTAAAACCTGTGAAATGAAAAAACTATTACAATGTTATAACAGGATAGTCAAGTTTAATTATATTGTTTTCCTTTTGCAAATGGTATTGTTTCTCTGGTTTATAATTGAACAATCCCACGTGAATTATACGGGATTTTGCTATCAAACGAACCACATAAAGCGGGCCCATATAGCCTATCGTCACAAAAATTACATACATGAGACTGTACAAATTGTAATAGAAATGTGTGCATTATATCGATACTATTACAAAATACAATATTGTTTTATGCACATTATATTTCAATATCTATGTTTAAAAAATACGACCTTAGCGTCTGCCAAATACTTTTAAATACTTTTAAAAAACAACAACCATAATTCCAGCTAGTCGTTGGATATTAAAGCTATGATTAATGAAACGAAGTTTATAAGTATAAAAACAACAAAAAACTCTCCTCTACTCAGCGTTGAAAATCAATCCAGAGTCAATCCAGTGTTGATTGTGCAAAGCATGTGCGATGTACTCGTTCCTAGTCTCTTCCGTGACAGTGCAAATTACATACGAGTGGGGGTATGGTAGGGATTTTCCACGCTTCGGAAAGTGGAAAAACTTCAATTCTTATCATAATATCAATAGAGTTTAGTAGTTGAAATAATTTTCAAACGCAATTAGGTAAACATGGTCGAGAATTATGATTTTCGAGTGATTTTCAGCCTATTTTTGATCGCCAGTCGTAGCCCACATTTCTTCCATCTTGGTTTACCTGTGGTGTTACATTCATCCCTCATCCCTCATCCCTCATCCCTCATCCCTCATCCCTCATCCCTCATCCTGCGTCATAGCAAGGCTTTGGAGCATATATACTTATGCACCAAAGCAAAAAGGAGAGCTTTTCAAATTTACAAAAGAAAAACTTAATAATGCTGGAATATTAACACTTTCCTCACTTTCATCTTTATCATGAACCGATGCACAATTTATAAACGCTGCATGACCAGGGGCGGATCCAAGGGATGGGAATTAGATGACTTCCACCCACCCACCCCCCCCCCCCCCCCCCGCCCCCACCTTCTAAGCAGTTACATTCTCACTTTTTTCGTTGAAGTTATTGACATCTCAAGCTCCATATTCGTCAAGTTTTCACCTCAACACACATTTCTCGCTTGTACGTAATAATAATTCAACAACACATTTCAAAGTACACAGGTACAGTTACCGTGTAGTTTAGTTTAATGTTGCATGTTAGACTTACTACATATTGATTACTACAACGTTGCATCACAGGTTGTGGCGCATTGAATACTATCAAAATCAACCAACTGCTGCATGTGAATGTCTTTCTAATAAGCACAAAGCCTGGTTTTCGTGCACTTACCACATGTTCATCAAGTCATTGTTAATGCTTAAATAATATCATGAAGTATTACGCCTATTTTTAAAAAAAATTATCGGGAAAAATACTAGAGAAAGCACGATCGAAAGGAATTGCGGGTGAATGTTTTTCAGTCTCTATGTAAATAGATTGCTGCTGCAGATCATATACAAAGCATAACCGTCTGCCATCCCTTGGACTTTTTATCATGTAGTCAACATTATTGATTGTTTTAATTGCTGCTTATTTTTCAATGTTATTAAATCATCCATGATTCCTTTCGACCGTGCTGACGCCTTTCTCTAATACAACGTTTATTTGAAATGCGTGTATGAACCGACAAATCTTTATAAATATTTGCCTATTTTAAAAACGTTGCCGTAGAAGTAATATTTGAAATGTGGCAATGAGAACTGGACGAAATTTCAAGTCTGGCCAATTAGTTCCAGAGACGCAGCCGAAGACTGGAATTAATTGTGAGGATTTGAAACTGAGTCCAATTCGGAGGATTAAAAAAAAAACATTTCAATTTCTCAAGACAGAAACTGGACCCAATTTACAGTGTTACCATGTGACTCGAATCTTACTATGTGGTCGGCTAATTTTCTCATTAATAAGTATAAGAAATATAGGGAAAATGCCAATGCGAATGCCAATAACAAGCCCGAAAGAAATGATGGGAGACAGTTCATTCGGTCTTTTTGGTCAGGC